>JAMZAV010000121.1:654708-1309417 GCA_024449915.1 Sweltsa coloradensis
GTAGGGGCCTATCCGTAAGTGCGTGTGTTCTATTGCAAATACCTCATTTCCCACCCAGTAATCCAGGGGTCTGCAGTCCAAAGGTATAGTCGGAATGGGGCGATGGGGCCTTCAAACAAATAGGTACTAGCCCTATAGTCGGAATGGAGCAATGGGGCTTGCAGGCTAATATGCATAGTCGGAATGGGGCGATGGGGCCTGCAGGCCAATATGTATAGTCGGAATGGGGCGATGGGGCCTGCAGGCCAATAGATATAATATGAATAGGTCAATGGGGCCTGCAGGCCAATATGTATAGTCGGAATGGGGCGATGGGTCCTGCAGACCAATAGGTGCAGTGGCGGCGCTACGGGGCGGCCTGGGGGTTAAGTTGCCCCCCCCCCCCAAATGGCTTGACCCCCTGCTTGCCCCCCCCCCCCCGGTGTTAAATGCCTGCAGCACGCGAATATTACTAAAAGTAAATTATCAAATCACAAATTTATTTTTGGTAATTTCTAAGGATAAAGTCGTAGGTAAAACGTAATATCTTGAGTTGCCATTTTCAGTTAAAACATGACGAAATAACTGTGGTATATAATAGAGGCATGAAAATTTAGCGTTTAGTTATTATGCTAATCAGTGAGTATAATTCTTGAAAACGCTACAAAATGCTAATTTACTGAAATAAGGTTTACCTATACCATTGAGAATTGGTTTAGCATGTATTCTAACGTTAAAGTGACGCTACATTGACTGAATGTTTCTATATAAGCTAATTTAATTCATTCACATTAAAAATACAAGAAACTCCCAATTTGGGGTTTTGTGGAAGAAGAAAATTATGCTACAAATGCTAAATTTGGAAAATTAATGCTAAATATCGAATATAAATGCTATTTTTTCATACTCTTAATAATACATAATAATATGATAACTTTGACCTGCATCCGCACCCAAGTCTCTTCCATGTTGGCTTGATCGACTTTTATTCGGGAGGTTGCGAGTTCAAATCCCGTCAAGACCGGCCATCCTGACTGAAGGCTGTATCAGAGGTTTTCCTCAGTCGTTAATGCGAATGCAAGGGATTGATTCCTCTTCAACAGCTCTCGGACATCCCTTCACAATTGTCCCATCCGCAACATACGTAGATAGACAAGAGTTACTCCCAAACCTAGTGGTGTAATAGGGGATATACGCGGGTATACGGCGTATAGGCCAACCCAAAAATAAATATTTACCCCTCCGAATACCTAAAACTAAAATCAGGGTATAGCCTACGTTGAAATGCTGTATATCTCTTGGTGCCAATGAGGAAATCCAAAGTCAAGTCACAGAACGTATAATATTATGATTTTGCAATCACAACAATCATCACCAGTCACCACTAACAAATATTACTAGGAAAACGCTTTAGTCCTGCCGCGTTGTTGGATGAGCGTAATTGGTGCATTGAGCTGCCATGTGTTATGCGGATTTTCTGTTGTTCTGTGAAAAAATTATTACTAAGTTGAAGATTTTAAAAATTAAATTAAAATAAATAAAAAATAAACTTATATTTTTAATTTTTTAAATTAATCGTACTAATTTAAAAAAAAGAAAAAATCGAAAAATTGCGATTTTTATAAGAAATAATTATTCGATTACGTTCAAATTTCACACGAATATATAAATTCATAAAATTAAGGTTCTGTGAAAAAATTATTACAATAGAATAAAGCATGTAGGTGTTATAAGTAAAAAAATTGTATTAAAAAAGAAAAAAACAACAAAATTTATATTTTCATGAAAAATAATTTTTCGATTGCGCTCAAATTTCACACGGATATCTTAATTCATAAAATTAAGGTTCTGTGAAAAAATCATTAAAATCCGATTAAGCATGTAGGTGTTATAAGTAAAATAAATTTTCAAAAAATCGAAAAAAATCGTAAAATTGCGATTTTCATGAGAAATAATTTTTTGATTGCGCTCAAAAACGTGGCAGTTCTAAGTTCAGAGATTTCGAAGGCCTCCATAAATTTCATCGCAAACGGAGTATCGGTTTAGCCGGAATCGTGCTGACAAACACACAAAAATACAGAAAAAAAAGAAAGAAGGAAAGAAAAAAAAAACATTCCGGATTTTTTTCTCCAGTGTAGTGAAATGGAATCTTCGCTTCGCTCGCTACGCTCGCTTCGCTCATCCAATGAAAACACATGCTTAAAACTTGTTCAAATACTCCAATCACAATCTTAAGTATTGAAAAAAGCCCAGACCCGCACTAGCGGGGGGGCTTCCCCCCCAGATTCACATTGTACAATATCATGTACTTTACCCAGTGATTGATTGATTGGATATTGCTTAACGTCTCATATTTATGCACTTTGGCTAATCGAGACGATGCTGTACCCAGGAAATAGCGTATCACCATAAATAACTTTTGATTCACACCACTGCCCAAACCCCTCTCCCCTATCCCCCGGTGCTCCACTGGATCATGGCATAGGAATAGGATACGTAAATATCCCCCCCCCCCCACCCCCCACCTACACATACACCATGGAAACTCGGAAAGCGCTATCTGTACAGCTCTCCTTGTAGGTTGCTTGAAAAAAGGACTTTCGACCGAAAAGGACTTGCTTTTAAAATAGCGACGTTAAAGGTCTTGAAGTTTTTTTTTGTTACTTAAATATGAAAAAAGGACGGTTTTAATTGGACCCCCAAGAACAAGTTCCGCCAAGCACGTTGCAGAGGTCAAATACGACATTTTCACCACTTCGGCACACCCATAGATATTGAACTATGTCTACAATAGGTGTTTAATATCAATGGGCACACCTACGTATAGTGACCTGTACAGATCACAGATAGAGCTTCCCGCTCTTACACCACAAACCCGTGCCTGCACCCCCGTTTTTAAAACAAATGTCGTTTAAATATTGGTAATATGCTGCATGCATCGTTGTAAAATTAAAAAAACGTTGAACATAACATATAACACAACACATAATTTGTTATACACAAATACATTACAGAATATAATTAATATATTGGTCGATTACAATAAACAATCGATCAAAATGAAATGTAATCAGCTAAGCGCGACTAAAAGAAGAGCCGAAAGTGTCTCGACCAATCAGAGACCTGGCCCTTCAGCTGGAAAACCGCCATCTTAAGTAATTCGTGAAGTTTCGTAGCCCCTTGAGACACCGTGCGGGTAAATTATTATTTAACTGCAAACAGATACGATACAGGAGCTCCTGTTGGTTCATAGTTTGTGCGGATTATTGTTCTTTCGCACGTGATACATCTCGGCATTGTACTGTATTGAGGATTTCATTATCAATGACTTCTAGGCTAGTGTGAAGGTCTACGTGCAGATTAGCCCTACCGCCAACCGGCAACGGAACGTTTTTCAGCAACACCGGTTCAACTCAATTAAGGTAAGCTCAATCATCCATGTATGTACGCCGTGTTGACTAGTATGCCTATTGTAATTATGACGGTGAAATGCCCAGATAAACCATCAGTGCAACCTGGCAAATAAACCGTTGAGAAGTGATTTCAACGAAGTGTAGGCAAGGTCGAAGGGAAGGTCAAAATGCCGCGTCACCCGGTGGAATTTAGGACAGTTCCTTCGGATGTCTTCGCTTGTCACACAAAATTAGGCTCGAAATATCGTTTCAACTCAACTAGGAATATTTAACGTTTCATAAATTGTTCAAATAGTTGCTAATTTACTACGATGTTTCAGGAAAGTTGACGTAAATATTGAAAATTCTTGTGCCGCCATTTTGTAGGTCGATCATGGTGTCACAAGGCAAACGCTAGGCCCTTTCAGTCATGATGAGTGATTGTTACTTTACGTCTCTCGTTATGAAGTGTTGCTAGGTACTTGTTCGGTTGTGGGGGTCCAAATTAAAATAAAAGTCTTATTTTTGCACCCCCCCCCCCCCCCTTCCAACACCACTAACCTACTTTTAGGCAAAATTAATGTTTTTAATGGTGTTTAAAGCTTCACGCCCCCCCCCCACCCACTAACTTACTTTTAGGCAAAATTAGTGTTTTTAATGGTGTTGGACCCCCCCCCAACCAAACAAGTTCCTACTGCTATTTGAAACAAAGATTGGTGATGGACAAAGAAGGATTCGGTATTTTCTTCCAAATTTCATGCCGTCATAATGCACTTTCGTTAAAAGCAGGTGAGTGGAAGCTTCTAATAAGTTAACAGTTGTGTTTAAATGCGAGATTCGAGCCTACTCCCCTTGCACTAAGAGTCACATGACCAGGAATTCCGGACCCAACTACATGAACCACTGGCCGTTCTATATCGATCGGTCATGATGACCTTGGTTTGAAATAAATTGGTAGCGGCGTAGGTTCAGTAGATTATATGCCACCAACAAGTGGACATAAAGCTCGAGTCCATCTAGGTTTGTATTGGTCCTTCTCTCCTTCACCACTCATCTATAGCGCCTCATCTTCTCGAATAGAAATATTGTAATTATGCATCCTCCTAAGTGGCTGAAATGAACTTGGATTTCAAGACCCCTGCATTAATATTAGTACTGTAATAAAATAAAGTGGTAGTGGCCCGGTAGCCCTTCCATTATTTATTTATTTATAATTTAATTATAATTTATTTATTTATACATAATCTCACAGGTGATTTGTGTGTCCCGATATAACATGCCAAATTTAAAAAACGAAATTTAGTAGTCACCTTTTTATAGGGGGTGGGGGAGCTCGGGGGTTTGGCCCTTCCCCTCAAAATCCTAGCTTTGTTTAGGCCTACATTCAGTATAAAACATCTAGGTTTATGCCAAAAATGAAGTATAGCATTTTTTTCCTCGGTTTGGTTAGCCAGGAAAAAATCACGTAGTCCAAGTGGAATTGTAATAAGTAAGTCGCAAACCACCTTATCGTCTTCTAAAACACCTGAAAAACCACGTCAGAAATGTGTTATTTGACTGGACTGCGGCGCTATTGTGGGAGGGCATCCACCCACATTGCTTCTTGTGTTGGGCACCTTTTGCAGTTTTATATGATTCTCCAAAATAGATTATTTTTTACGCCTCGCCTGACATAGGCCTACATAAGAGTATATTCGTCTGAATGTACATCGATCGGCACTTGACTATTTAGAAAAACTTTTGATCCGAATAGCTTTCATTTCATTCACAGACTCCCAACATTTGTGAGGAACTGCAACTTCATTGGACTGGAGGGTCTGTGTGCATGCGTGGGAACACACTGTGTAGCCATGCAGCTGCTGCCAGGATTGTTCTTTTTAGTGTGAGTCTTGTTCTCTCAAGGAGAGGAAAATGGTTGGGAATCACCAATCTCTTATGTAGGCCTAGACCGCGAAGAGATTTGAAGATGTAATTAAAATATCTGTGTGTGTAATTATTGTTATAGAGAGGCTGGTTTAAAATCATAAATACAGTGTTGTGAATAAAATCACCTGAGGTGACACAAAAACGTAACATACATTATTCCGAGGAAGAGCTGTTGCAAAAAAAAATAACTTAATTTTAATTAATTTGGCAATAACATGATTGTGAGGTCTATCTCCGGGATTGGCCATGGCCTAGGTCCGGGCTTATCCGTAACTTCTGTAATCTATGTACTGGAACATTCCGTGGGTGTGAGATGCACCTGTAACTCGTACCTTCTCGTAAGCCAGTAGCTACCAGGCGGCTTAGACTCATGTGGAAAGCAGCATGCCTCCTCAACGGTCACCCATCCTCATTCTGGCCTTGCTCGATGCTGCTTTACCTCCTCGATCGGACTGGGCTAGGCTGCTAGCTGCTGACGAGAGTTTATTTGCACCAAAATAACCTTGAAGCTAACATTTTTCAATGGGTCAAGCCACCCCCCACCCACCCCCACCCCCAGTTTGTTTGAAAGTTTTAAATGGGGGGGGGGTCCTGTTTTTAAGGGTTTGCTCCTGTCCAAGTGAAGAGTTCAGCTCGCCACTGTGGAAGGTGTTGAAATGTCTGCCAGGCTAGGAATGTCCGATACGTTCATGATACGAATGGAGCTTTACGGGCAACATTGTAGAGATTTGATTTCCACATTGGCAAAAGTTCCTATCTGGAAGTGGAACCCACGTTGATGAATAACAAACAAAGGCACAAGTGCTATACAGGATAAGTATGTGTAAGTATGGTCAGTATGAAGAAAGCTGCCCCCCCCGATCCAATCAATGGATACTTGATAAGTTTCGTGCTAAGGCGAGAAGGTGAACGAAGGAATTACCTTGGGAACCTCGCGATGGTGCTTTAACGCTTTTGCCAAACTGTTAAATGGCCATGTGGCAATAAACTTAAAAATCATTGCTTACAATGTTCTTTACAATTTATCCTTATTAAAAGTCCCTAGTAAGCAGATTTTCATCAGGAAATTTGCATTATTACGGAAACTTTCCAACAAAACGGCATCGTCTCTGAACAATACCAACTATCCGAAAAAATTAATTGGTAATCTAGTTTAAACTGGAGCTTTCGATGTCTCGACAAAACTTCAAAACTGATGTTAATGAACTAATTCACCGCATTGGCATGTTAATGAACTCAATGAAGTGAAGTGAAATAACTTTAGTGTCGATTTTTTTTTTTACTATGTAAGCCTACCTTCAAACTTTCTCATTGAAATAAACAAATTTGGAATTATCAATTATGATCGCGTTCACTTGACAATACTAGAATTAAACCAAAGATACTATAAGGCCTGCTAAAAACATTTGAATTTTGAAATCTGCATTAAATATTCATAATATATAGCACAGAATTCATTTAGGGGGATGAGGACTGCCAAGAGTAAGATGGATTATTTATGTGGCGTCTCCTGCACTCAGGCTATTCGAGACGATGAAGGACGATGAAAAAAAAACGTGCCTTATACGGAATTTCGAACCCACGTCCTCGTAGACGTAGAGCCACACGCTTCGGACCATGTTCTCCCCACATCTCTGAAATGATAAATCACGGTATTGTTCGTCTCCTAGCATAAATATGATCAATCAGCAGCTAGATCGCTCGTTCGTCGTTTCCTCACTCCCGTTCATGAGATTAAAAAAAAAAACTAAAAGTCGACAAAAGTCATCAAATTATCCAAAACTTTTCGGGGGACAGGTAACCGGACCTCATCGTGCACCATCGATTCACTGGTCCAATTATAACGTTGTGGGACAAGATCAGCTGTTCTCTAATTTTCCCAATCAGCCAAGCCTAGAATATCTGGAAAAGTCAAGGAATTTAGAAACCTAAATCAAGTATAGACACCCTGATTATTTTATTACGTAAAAAAACGTGTTTTTGTAGTTGAAGGCTTTGATTTGTTTTCTAAACTAGATATTATAAATACCAATTTAAATAAATTGACACATTTTATAAGGCTCAATCCCAGCATTCGCCATCACTAACATCACTAAGTATAAAGTCTGGATTTGTTTTGGTCATAATTATCGGCTGAGGCGGTCGAACCAGCGACTTCCCGAAGTGAGTGCCGTATGTAAGTAACGCATGGGTGGGTCTTACAAGTTACAAAGCCTACGTCTGCGACTGTGCTTGGGGAAGAGAAAGGAGGCTTATCGGCCGGAATGCGAAAGAGATATTTCTTTCTATCAGCTGTTGCTTGTGTGAGATTAGATTGGGAAGTGTTTGCCACTAGAATCAGCTGGCCTCGTCTTCGCGAGGGTGTGTGACCTTGGAGAGGCTACGTCTCGGCACAGACCGGCAGATACTGTGTACGAGCTCTCACTCTCAGCTGGGAAACCTCTAGTACAAACTAACTGCATATGACAAGGAAGATTATAATTTGACTCTCGCCGAGCCGACAGGGAATAGTCCTAGTCTGTCGTCCCGCGCGCAGGTCTTCATCCCACGCTCATGCAGGCAACATGCTTCTGCACAACTAGCCACAAGGCAGCACACACTAGCTTGGGGTTTATAATGTAGTCCAAAAACACTACATTTTCTCCTCTCTTTGCTATAAGCCAACATTTTACCCGCCAGACCCCCCGAAACCCCCCTCCCCATATAAACCATTTAAAAAAAATGTGTTTTGGTTACAACTTACAATAATTAGCAAAAACCTAGTCGGATTCCATCAGAATTGTGTGTGAACATGCAGATGTGAGACATTTGTGCGTTTCGGGGGACATTGCGCCCTGCAGATTGTCTCCCCCCCTCCCCCTACAAAAAATAACTAAATCATGAACACCCAAATGTGTTGTTGGAGGGAGATATTGGGCGCAGCTACTTTTCAAGGGATCTGACGTTTATAGTTCTAGTTTTGGACGCTAGGGCGCTGCACCGTACGGTACGCCTGCATTGTGGCTCGCAGGCAGCCCGCTGTACGGCAAGCACAACGAAGTTATTAATAATAAATTTGTCACTCCTCTCCAGCCGAATGTAGGAGACATTAAGGCAAAAGTTTTAACGAGCAAAATTCAATAATGTTTATTTATCTTACTGACTAGGATCAAATATGTATCTTTAACAGGTACCGAGATGAAACCATTTTTGTAGGTGCACTCCTAGATTTTTGCATAATCCATTTAATCCTTTCCATAAAGGCCGTATAACATTGATTGATCATCAACGAAATTATTTATTAGTGGCTAAACGAGAGATTTTATTCACTTGTAGTTCAAATTATTTTTATTAATAATACCAATTTTTGTTATTCGATGCAAAACGGGACAAGGACAAAATCTTGATAATAAAACCTAGTAAACTCAAATTGCAACAACGTCTGTTTATTGAGTTGATTGATTTATTATTGTCAGTATTTAGCTTTATGACTTCAATTAGTTTTTTTCAATTCGACCCTTTAGCAGGCCTAATTAAATAGGATATACTTTATAGACTAATAGAGACTAGAGACTCAAGAGAGAATAGCAACGATAACAATAGTGTAAAAACGAAGACACCTTCAATGAATGTCACAAAAGGTTTTTATTTCCAAGTACTTATTTTGGTAACTAGTTGTTTGGATAAGTGTTGGCCCTACTGTATTCTCTACATATCTGTGTTGCAACCCATCGTATTTTAGGTGATTTCATAAAAATATTCTAGCGCATCCCATCCCTTTGGTCGTAGCCACCAGGTAGGTCTACCTCTGGAATATTTTATACGAATTAAAAATGTTTAGGTTCCTACAGTGGCGTAGGAACCGGGGGGGGAAGGGGGGAATGCCACCCCCAGTATACAATTCGACAGTTACCTTGGTAGAGCGAATGTTTGTCTGTATGCTTCGTCATTACATAAAAAATTGGTTGAAATTTGCTAAAATGGGCCACTTCACGTTAATTTTTTTCGTTTTTAGATCGCAGATAATTGCTGTACAACATCCGTTTGCAGAATCCGAGTGCAGTTAAAACTTGACGAAATAACTAGGCCTATAGTATATGGTGATTTTTTTTCGCCATCGGCGAAAGCTCCGGCGGTTGCGACTTAGCCCCAGACCCCGCCTGCCGGCCGCAAAATCTGCTCATAAATTTGCCCCCCCCCCCCCACAACTTTCAAATCGTTCCTACGCGCCTGGGCTCAAGAATTTCTTGGTCTGAGTGATTCGTTACTCATCACTCTCAAGACAATCAATCGGAACTGAAAACACGTGAAAACATTACTCAACGTGCTAAAAGTTTTATTAAACATGGTATCAAGGAGAAAACGAGTGTTTGTTTGAATAGTTTAAATAATGAGATTTCTATGCAGGATTTTGACGCACATTACTCTTCAGCTTTAGGCGATTACGGACTTATTATAAGTAAATATAAAAGGAAATTGTTTTATTTGTCTCCATTTTTCGTTTTGAAAATTAATAATTAAGCCTTTGTTGTTAAATGAAAATCATGTTTAGGTATAAAATATACAACACTATTGATAAAGGCGGATGACAACACGCACCATAGGCCATGACCATAGGCGTGCGCAGAGATTTTCCAATGGGGGGGGGGGGGGGGGCAGGGAGCACAGGACAGGATCCAGGACATAATCATGGGGGGCCGATTCGTTTTTTATCCGTGGGAAAGGGATCAAGCATGGTAGGGGGGGGGGGGGGGGTATGGGCATAAATATAGCACCGCAGGCGAATTTTTTTGAAACCAGGTTCTTAAAGTGGTGGGCTGAATGCAATACCGAAACAATGTAGTTTGTGTGCGCCAATTTGTTTTGTCGTGTCGAGCTTACAATTCACAGCATGCATGGCAACATATTAACGTTTGACATTTCAAAGGTTTGCTTGATAAAATAATCAACTATTATTATGGAATAATAAGAAATATTTTATTTTTAAAGAATCATATTGGGGGCGGGGGGGGGGGGACAATCGTATCCTCCACTGCCATAGGATCGCCATTCCGATGGGGGAATGTAGGTAGCGGAGGAGGGTCGGGGTCTGAGGCATAGCCCTATAGCCGCCGGAGTAGATTTTTTGGTGGGTTAACTTTTTGGGAGAGAGAAAAAAAGATATGTATGTTTCGGAAAACTAATTATAGACATATTTCTTATTTTTTATTTTTAATGAATTATTTTTAGTGAATTTTCAAGAACGCTAAGCTTAATTTAGGTTCAAGGCCCCCCCCCCCCCCGTGCGCATGCCTATGTCGAAGACTCTGACTAGTATCAAATTTCGCTACAGGCTAACTTCGTAAAACGAAATAGTAAATTTTCACTGGGAATGAAACGTATATCCTCTCGTCCCAGTCCCACGGTCCCGCCCGAGACGAGTGCTTTGGAGTTTGGACCGGCCTAGGAGGGAGAGAGACGCCTCGGCTTCTCTCTTGGGCACGCCACGCTTGTCTTTGCCTCTTTGCCACTGGTCACTCAGTTCGCAGAGGGTAGTGCACGGGACCGGACGTGTTGTAGCCTGTGAGTGTGAGCAGACCAGACGCACACGCTAGCCAAGGTGCAAATACTTCATTCCTAATCACACGTGTTGAGTTTTACTTTCGAATTAATTAGGCGTGTATTCATGGAAAAAGTGTTCTTTTAGTGTGAACATTTTCGGGGTTTGATTGTAATTCGCAGTCGCAGTCTCCACAGCAGTAAGTCGATTTTGCATTCTATTTTTTATATTTATCGTGAGTAACCTGTTGAGTAGTGTGCAAGTGCAATGCATGCCCCTCGTCAGGTGCATGTCTAACTAGGTATTTTGGAGTTTGGACGATTGTGAAGGGGGTATCCGAGGCCGAGGGAACCTCTGAATAAGCCTTCAGTCGAAATTGCTGGTTGGTGGTGGCGAATGAGTCTTGCCACCACTGTGGGAATTAGCCGCACAGGGGTAACATAATGTGAGCATAATGTAACTTTTTAAATTCAATTTCATAGTCGTTTGGTGATTGGTACCATATATTATTTACTATGGTGTTGGAAACATTTTCAAGCTTTCTACCATGTTCTTTTTTTTAAAGGTATTTCAACTTAGTAGGCCTACTTGGGCCTAGTAATGTAATTTAATCAAAGAATATACATGTCGCATAGTCACTATAGCTTCGATAACTCCATGATAAATCTATTGGATCTTAGATACACGTGCATAGATTATAATTTCATTTCCGCAGGGAAGGAGCCTCCTTTAGCTAGGTATTGTAAAATATGGTTTTACTTAGTCATAAATTTCGTTTTTAAAATGTATAAAGTGGGGGTATATTATACCTATACTTACTACCTATACCTACCTATTTACTTTGCGTATTCCTCTCGTTGCAGAACATTGAAATTTACACACAGCTGCAGGTACAAAGTGACGAGATGGTTTCATCACGCAGCACGGTAGCGAGCACTCATTTAATGGAGTTTAGCCGCTGGTTAAAAACAAGGGAAACACTTTTGCAATATTCAACAAAATAAAGAGAATCACAGTCAATAATTTATAGACCTATTTTGTTGTTTTTGTTTGAGCTCGTATTTCATTAAAAGCGCTTGAGTTATCTATCTGTAAATTAGAGTGATATTGTTACGAAGGCAAAATGGTAACATTTGGCTTCATTTGGTTTTATTATCATTTGTGGGTATAACGTATATTTCGGTCTTTTGCAATTTTGTGGTGTTGATTTGTGGTTTATCGCTTTTTACGAAATACAAATGCCTCTATACCGGCCTCTACTTATAAGGAAAGGTTGAGCCCCAGAAAAAAGGAAATTTTTCCAGATGTTTTCTCTCGAGCACCGGAACCCAGAAAACATAATTTTGAGAAAATATATTCGCACTAACAACATCATCGATATTAGATTAGAAATAACTTGGTGAATAAAGCTATCAAGCATTTGTAGCCCGAGTGTTGCTGTGTCGCGCGCTGGAAGAGGCAACTCGTCTCGCTGCAGTCTCGGCGTAGTCACAGACACAAGCGCCATAATTAGTGTAGCACATAGGGGAGTGAGCGCGTAGATAAGATAGGGACCACTTATTCAGGAATTGCAGAGCTCACAACGGAGGCAGTTCCACAAACAACTCTTCCAATGCTAGTGCACTACATTAGGCCTACGCCATGTTTTAACTCAAATTTGGCAGATAGGCCTACCTTCTAACATTTTTCGTGAAATGACACATGTGGCAATTGCATGAGGGTTAAATCTCCAATCCTTTCTGGAAGATACTCAATTCATTTTTAAGCACGGCCACTGTTAGTGTGGCTGTGGGTAGAATTTGTCGATCCCTATGTAGATCATGAGGGTCTATTCTATAGTGCGGGACGGCCACACCCAGTTTGAATCTCTGGGAACCAAGCTGCAATCCCACAACACGTGGCTTGGTGGGTGCCGAAGTTTGCCCAGGTGCAACTTGCCGACCGATTACACTATAAGCCACTCTCCCCCCGACTCGCTGTTTTAGAAGACTCGATCCCTTGCAATCAAACTAAGGAGTGAAGGAAACCTTTGGTTTATATTTCCAGTCAGGGTTTGGATTACTGGTGGCGGGATCTAGGGCGCGACTCGAGCCGCGATCCCTCAGGTCAAAGTCTCGGGTCGGTCTGCCGTAGTGACAACTTTCGAGGGGCATGGCGGGGCATGGTACACAAGGAACACTATTAGTGTGACGTCATTCGGACTCATTCCATCGTGGCCGCCCGTTCCAGCCCCATCACTCCAAATGGAATCATTAACTTTCAAATTTTAATCCGGGCACATAATAATTTTACGTTTTTTCAATTTGACCCCAATTTTTTTTTTTTTTTTTGAGAATTAAAAACAAATAAAAATTTTCCCCATGCCAATGGGACAAAAAGTTAATTTTTTAGAGAAAATTGAATATACACATCTGCAAAAAAAGCTAAAAATGGAAAAAAAATTGTTTTTTCCCCCGGAAATGTAATAAATCTCTAGTATTGCTCTCTAGTATTTATTAAAAAAACTAGAAAAACTAGTTTTAGGAATTTGTTTCAAATTTGAATTATGACTTAAAACCATGCTTTAATTCAAAATAAAAAATTTCCCAAAATTTCTTTAAAAACATGTTTTTTTATAAAACACTAAAAATCCTAGGAAAAAAACGAAATTTGAATTAGGCCTAACTGCCTAAAATGACTTAGTTTTGAAAATTGAAACTTGGTCTGGAAAGTGTTAGCGCCGTCAGTGCCCCCAATTTAACCTAAGGTAGGATTTCGGTTTTAATGCGTTTTTCTTTTCTTTTTGTTTCAGTGTTTCGTGAATACCATCAACGTCACCACCTTGGATATCTTCATCATCACCTTGGATATCGTCATCATCACCTTGGATATCTTCATCATCACCTTCAATATCGTCATCAATATCCACCTGGAATGACATGCTGTCCATCATCCATCAGAGAACTTCTAACAGTAGGATGAACAAAACTGCACTAGTCTAAGTGTGCTTGTGCCTATGCAATGATTCCTGCCAAGTCTTGGAGCTAAATGCACTTTTATCCCCTAGCGGTGACCTCAGTTCAGTTTCTCTAAGACATCAAACTTTCGTACGCGCTTATGAGATATTTACAACATGCGGTCAGTACAAAATGTTTGTTGCCTTACCGAGACGTTACTTAGGTAGCTACTTAGTGACATATGTGCATCCAGCTCTTCTTGTAGCAACAGGTTTCAGGTTTAGGGAGCCGGGGGTGCGTGAGTGGTATAACATCGTGTCCCTTCTTCTTCGTTCCCACAGGCAGGGCCCCACTCACGTGCCCTCTCGTTGTTTTTCGTCGGATTACTGCGAAAAAGTTCTACACTAGAATCAAAATAATTTAATATGTTGGCTAAATAATTTTTCAGATAGGTATGTACGTACAATCATTTTATAAGGACTACCTCTTGAGTCTTGACGGTCTTAAATATAACATCATTATTATAAAGTAATTTTTATTAATTTTTGACGCGATATAACACCTTTGTGATAAGTATGTTTCAAATGAACTTAAATATACAATGTTGAAACTTGACTTTTTTGCAGTAAACCAACTATATTTGATGAGCTATAGATACTTGAGAGAAATTATTGCAGAAGCACGAAACATTTCAGATGGAGTTGGTCTTCAGCTACCTTCGAGTTTCATTCTGGCCGCGTCCTTTTCTATAGCTCAAATCTATAGTTATTTTAAAAAAAAGTGAATTGTCTAAAAATAGCTTCTAATGGTAAAGATGCTTGATTTTTTAAATTTTCATAACTCAATGGGAAATTTTAAGCTAAGTTTAAAACATCATAGGCCTAAAGCATGTATGTTTTTTCTTAAAAAGATTTCCATTGTTATTTGATTTTAATTTAACTTGCATCTTATTAATTTTTCAATGAAACAAGCCATGGGAAAATCCCATAGTAATTGCTTAGCAAAATCATATTTAAAAATGTTTTCTATGCTTAGTATTGCACATGAAAGTATTTTTAACATAAAAATCAAAATGCTATTTTTACACAACTCTAATAAGTAGGGTACTCTTTTGGGGTTTTACGCGAACCGTGTGATATACTTTGCTGCCAACTTGGCAGAAGAAGAAATCAAGCTCAAGAGAGAAGAAAGAAAGGAATCTCGTGTGGTCATCACAAATATTAAAATGGTAATTAATTAAAAATTAGTCCCTAGAAACTTAGTAATAGTAATGACAATGGCAGTAATAGTAGGTTTGTTTTATTTGTAACTAAGGTCGTGTCGTCTTCCGAAAAAGTAAACGTTCAGGTAACAGAGTCGAAATACTTGATTCCAGTGTGAGGTTCAGATGCATAGCATACAAAGAACCTGATCTTTTATCTTGAAAATAAATAATGTAATTGGCAGTATCTCTTTTAGTTTTAGGGATGTGGCGGTGTATTTGAAACGTGTACGCGTTCTAGGGTGGAACATATTATACACAGTCTCGAGAAAGTAATCGCGAATGTGTGAGCTATAGCTAGAGATTTGCCATTGAGCTTTCTGCTCCGCATAGACACTGTGCTGTGTCTGTGGTGTTGAGATGTTGAGATAAACCAAACAAGACGCGAGCTGAGAAGGTGATATTTCTAACAGCCTTCGCAAGTATTACAACTGTTTTTTGAAAATTCAATATTATATCGATAATCGTCGCGTATTAAAGAGTCGACAATTAGGCTTTTGATTATTCCTCTATCGATCACGCGAGGTCTTGATTAATAACTAATGTAATGAAGATTCTAGCTAGATCGATTATGGATGGCAATAAAGTATGCGTCTGCCCTGGCTTTGCTTTGCTTTTCTAGCTTACCAACGACAATATGCATTGTAGTACGTATGCACGCGTAGATAGCCAACGAAGTACACGTTTTCGCTCATCCCTATAGGGTCTATTCTATTGAGATTTATGCGTTCGGTATGATCAGGTGTGATGAAGCACGAAGATTCATAGAGCGCGGAAGACTGAGACACTACCTACTTCATTTCATTACCGTACATTTGTATCTTGGATTATTAATAGGTGTGTGTAAATGTCACGTTGTGAACTAAATACACTAGAATTCTCAGCATTCTCTGTTTTAAAATGCTATGAATTGTGTTTTTACTTCAACATTTTTTTAAATTATACCCACCTCTAATAATTACAAGTTTGATAGCTAGATTCCAGTTACTTTCTTGTGTCTTTACGCGTTCCGTGTGATACAGTTTGCTGCACGCAGAAGAAGAAACAAAAATAATAGGCCTGCAGAAGATTGAATTTCCATGAAGACTAAGAAAAATGACTGTGCGAGACGAGAATATGATGTCGAAAGAAAATGCGCGCAGAGTTATCCAGCTTGTCCAGGGAGAGGCCAATAGGAACTGAAAACCAGTGAGAGGAGGATATGGTAGGTTCTGGTAGATGGTTTGTATTGCCTGGAAGAATACTGACTAGTGTATGTGTAGTAGGTTCTGCGATGCAGCCAGGCGCCAAGGACGACCATCTTCTATGTGCTGTGGATGTGTTCTCTTTCAGGGTCCAGGCAGGGAATCCAAAGAGGAGTTCATCTTGCAGGGAGAAGGGACATTATATAATGCACAAGGTCAGGTTGGTGATGTGCCAGAGGCATGCATGGCCCTCGTCTTCGTTCCCTTTTAGGTAGGGACCTTTGAGCATACACCTATCTGAACTGTGTGTTATGTAATGTCGAATGTGTGAGGTAGTACATGCTTTGCTTAGTTCTCACAATAGCCTGGACCGACTCGTCTGCATCCCACCACCGTTACCACCTGCAGTGCTGTGGAGAAGACAATATAACTGACTGATACATGGAGTCGCGGGACGTGGAGCTGACTGTGATTTATATCAATGGAGCCTGAACTGAACTGAAACCAACCAAGAAGTCAATGTATCTTCTGGGAAAGCAACCTTTTACTCCACAAACTAAAAATGGTAAAGTTAATCATGAAATTAAACTTATAATTAAAAGCAATAACTGTGTAGGGGAGACTGGCCTAAAATGACATAGCTAAGGATTAAATTCTGTTACATTGATAAGGTGTACAAAAACATACAAACACAATTTTTTTAAATTTAGTCTAACCATTTCTTTATTGAAATTAAAATACAAATGATAAATTTTAATGACAATTATTGTTTAAATGACAAATTTGTAAAACCCAACTAAAAGTCATTTTGCCCTAAGGCTTGGGCAAAATGACATAGGTATTTTAAATGGTCAGGGCGGTCAGGGCAAAATGAAATACAACTGTATGTCATATTGCCCTACTCCACATCCCCACATAAAGTTGTTGTATGTCATATTGCCCTTCTCCACATCCCCACATAACTACTAGGAAAACGCTAAAGTCCCGTCGCGTTGTTGAGCGAGCACCGGTACGTGCAACAACGACCCAAGTACGACATTCCCATAATGTTACATACCAATAAGTCTTTAAGGTCTTGACCGATTTAGCTGAAAATTTGTAAAATAGGAGAGAATGTTGTATTTATTGACCCTGCAAAATTTCATAACGATCGGAACATTTTTATTTTTTTATTTTTTATTTTATTTTTTATTTTTTATAACCAACGATCAGATTTTGTTCAAAAACTATACAGCAACCCGCCTAGTTGGTATGTACATGTGTGAAAAATTTCAGGTCGATCAGGGAAACGGTGCGACCTGTATCGAAGCAGTAACAGAAAAAAAAAACAGACATTCGAGCCATAAGAGTCAAGTGGAGACGCTCGCTACGCTTGCTCAACTAATTTTGAGGTAAGGTCTAGGGCCTGACTTGGTGAATTGTTATGTTCATTTCACAGTATAGGCACGTATTTGAATAGTTGTTAATGCTATTTCCATATTATGTATACTCTAAAGGAGCTATAGTGATCAATGTAAGACGCAAACATTGTAACGAAAACTTCCCTTATTGTGATTTAGCTGCAGAAGCGTCAACTTGATGCACAGGCATTAGAAATCTTGCTTGGAACAGTAGTACCAACCTTTAGATTTAGTGAAAACAAAAAATTCCCACGATAAGTTAATAGAAACTGCTAAACTAGCAATGTGTCATATTGCCCTAGTATGTCATTTTAGGCCAGTCTCCCCTATTGACTTTTGAAAAAAAATACATATTAGTGGATAAGCATTTCAATCATGGTAGCCACTTTAAGAATATATTTGATCAAGTTTAGTTATGTAGAATAACATTCTTATTACAATTTCTTTAATTCTTGGGCTTGATCTACTCCCGGATTTAGTGTATTCCTACCTTGATGGAGGCGTAATTTTTTTTGCCATAGTATTTCCAGTGTATGGATTGAAGTTGAGTATATTGAGCAGTCCTTATTATTGTCCTCTTTGGATAATTTTTATGAGTAGTACTAGTATGCCTACGTAAGATTGTTAGCACATATTTTTTCTGTAATTTTGTCTGCCTCGCCCTGATTTCTGTCTTTCTTTGGCTTTCAGAGAACACCATGCACCAAGCAGCCAATCAAGAGAGTATAGTGGAGGTGACGAGCACAATATTGTAAGTGACTAGTATTATTTTGTTTATAGATATAAATGTGCAACATATAGGTAATTTAAATCAATGGCAACCAATTTATTCGTATAGAAGCTGCCAACAATGCATTCTTACTAAATAAAAAAAGTTATTTACCTTTTTCTTCTTGTTATGAGTTAATAATAGTAAACTTGTGGGCCTGCAATCATTGTTGATTATCAAACTCGATGGTTCTATATTTTTTTTAAACAAATTTTACTGACAAGCAGAGGCCTACTATGACCTTGCACAGTGACTTCTATTGTCACTCGTATTGTCACTCCAGGTACCTTCGTAATGAGTGGATGGACTTTTGTTGCCAGGCTCTTATTGTCTGTCAATCTCATACTTATGGGTGTAAATCTCTAAACATACGTTTTAATTGTTTTGTATTGCAAACTCCATTTGAGAATTTGTTCTAGTCGTCAAATAGCTCAGGCCTACTGCTGACTCGCAGGTCCAAGCTGTATTAAAAAGCGCGATGGGGGGGTTGAATCTACAACTACCAAAGAAGCTATCGCCAAATTATTAAATAGCTCAGAAAAGCAATTTGAACAAGTAAAATGTCAAGTGTACTGTGCACACGTACACCCGGCGTCGGAAGTAAATCAAGGGCTGAGTATTGTGAGATACAACGACCCTTGGATTTACTTCTGACGCCGGATGTACATCGTGATCTATCAAATTGTTATGAACAGGTCTGAAGAAATATTGCACTAATTCGGCAACGTGGCAGTGTTGTATCAAGTATTTATTTATTTATTTATTTATTTATTTTTATTTAACGTTTATCCTATTCTGTTAAAAAACTAATTTACAAAGGAGGAAAACTAAATAAATCTAATTACAGACAAACACAACAAATATTTTAAATACTAATATTACCACAAGTAATTGCATAGTAATGTTGCCCTTACAGGAATGACAACTCCTGGAGAGCGTGCCTGGCCATTCATCCATCGTGAAGAGCCAAGCATGCAGTCACCAAAACAAAGGTGAATTTGATGTTATTGCTAAACTATTAGAACAAAAGCCCTCAATCAACCCCACTCCACTCGTGACCCTTTAATAATTCATAGTGGATTGTGCTCGTCAAGTTGTCCCAGTTTCTACTAAGACGTAACTAAGTGTAAGCGAAGCGGGTTCAAATCCCACATAAGGCATGTTTTTTTTGTAACTTGTCCGTCATCGTTCGTCGTCTATCACCAATCATCGTCTCGAATAGTCTTAGTGCATTACAATGAGACGTAAGCAACAAAAATCATCATCATCGTCATCAGTAATGTAACAGCTTTTACAAGTATAGACATTAAATAACAATTATTCTAACCATTTATTATTTATAATACTTCTTGGTGAATGCAATTAAATATAAAACAAATGAAATATAAGTCGTATTACTTAGTACTTAGCCATGAACAAGATTAGTAGAGTTTTCAATAGCGTGACACCTCTCCACACTCGACAAGAACCGTCTCACTGAGAAATCCTCACAGTATTTCTGTTGGAAGTCAAGGAAGATTGTTTTAAACTAGAGGCAATCAGTTTATTAGATGAAGTATATAGCAGTCAAAAGCATTACTATGTAGCGGAATCCATGGATCCATGGATGCTTTTCTTCATTTAAAAATGTATTTGATCGATAATTAAGAAAGTAGTTTAATAAATTAGCGAAGATTAACAACGATTTGGCATTCAAGAACTGCACACGTTAGCGCATGAGCTCGCAGCTTGTTCATAAAACAAGGATCAGGGCACCGACCTGGGTTGATAACAAGTTCTCATTTTAACTATTAGGTCTACTTGGTTAGCATGGTATGGGATAGTTTATTTGACAGTTTTGACTTCCATTATTTATATTTGATTAATTGGAATTGATAATATTTTGTTTGTTTCGTTGCAGTGTTACGTGTACACCAACACCGCGGTCGTCGCCATGGATGTCATCATCAACAGCAACACGATCGTCGCCTTGGACGTCCACATCACGATCGTCGACATCATCGTCACCAGGAGCGACAAGCTGTCAACAACTCTCATTGAACTTCTCATTGAACTTCTAACAGTAGGATGAACAAAACTGCACTAGTCTAAGTGTGCTTGTGCCTATGCAATGATTCCTGCCAAGTCTTGGGGCTGGATGCATTTTTATCCCCTAGCGGTGACCTCGGTTCAGTTTCTCTAAGACATCAAACTTTCGTACGCGCTTATGAGATATTTACAACATGTGGCCATTACATAATGTTCATTGCCTTACCGAGACGTTACTTAGGTAGCTACTTATTGACATATGTGCATCCAGCTCTTTTTGTAGCAACAGGTTTCAGGTTTAGGGAGCCGGGGGTGCGTGAGTGGTATAACATCGTGTCCCTTCTTCTTCGTTCCCACAGGCAGGGCCCCATCTCACGTACCCTCTAGTCGTTTTCGTCGGATTACTGCAAAAAGTTCTAAACTTGAATAAAAATAATTCAATACGGTATATTCGCTAAATAATTTTTTGTACAAGTATGAACACAGTACAATCATTTTACAATTTGCATGGACTCGATTTTTAAGTTAGTACCTCTTGGCGGTCTTAAATACATATCATCATCATCATCACCATTATTATTATTATTATTATTATTATTATTATTATTATTATTATTATTATTATTATTATTATTATTACTATCATTATTATGAAGTCATTTTGGTAATTTTTGACGTATATTCGTTATACACATTTGTCATACTTATGTTTCTAATGAACTTAAAGATACAATGTTGAGACTAGACTTTTTGCAGTAAACCAACTATTAAATGATTAAGTATAGATACTTGAGAGAAATTATTGCAGAAGCACGCAACATTTCAGATGGAGTTCGTCTTCCTGCCTTCAAGTCTCCTTCTGGCCGCAAGTTTCTACCTATAGTTATTAAAAAATAGAATTGTCTATAAATAGCTTTTGGTGCCAAAGATTCTAGATTTGTAAAAATTTCATAAAACAATGGAAAGTTTTAAGCAAAGATTAAAACATATACATAGGCCTAAAGCATGTATTGTTTTATCTTTATAAAAATGTCCATTGTTATTTGATTTTAATTATTTATCTAGTACCTTAATAAATTTTCCAATGAAACGAACATTGGGAAAAATCAAAATCATATTTAAAAATACTTTCAATGCTCAGTATTGCCCATAAGTGTTTTTAACATGAAACTCCAAATGCTATTTGTACACAGATCTAATTTAAAGCGTGATACCAAGCCCTCTTTTGGGGTTTTACGCGATCCATGTGACATACTTTGCTGGCAACTTGGCAGAAGAAGAAATCAAGCTCAAGAGAGAAGAAAGAAAGATCTGGTGTGACATCACAAATATTAAAATGGTAATTAATTAAAAATTTGTCTCGAGAAAGTTATTAATAGTAATAGCGATAATAGAAGGTTCATTTTCTTTGTAAATAAGGTTGTGTCGTCCGAAAAAGAAAACGTTCATGTAAAATAGTCAAAATACTTGATTCAATGGTGAGGTTCAGATTCACTTGTTGTAGGCCTATGTGGCATAGCAAACAAAGAACCTGAACTTTTCTCTTGAAATAAAACAGAGTAATTGGCAGTATCACTTTTAGTTTTAGGGATGTGGCTGTGTACTTGAAACGTGTACTCATTCTGGGGGGTACATTTACCAGTCCTAAAAAGTAATCAAATTTGTCTTGAAGTAGGTAGTATGAAGAAGATTCATTGAGCTTTCTGTCGCTTAGCACGCTGTGTCTGAGGTGCAAGATGTTGAGTCCAAAACCAAACAAATTGCAAGCTGAAAAGGCGTTGATTTCTCACGAGCCTTCTCAAGTATTAAAACGTTCTTTGTGAAATTTAATATATCGAAAATCGCTTTATGAAAAGTCGAATTTGGCAATATGATTAACTCCAACGACCACGCGAGGTCTTGATTAAACTATGTATGATTACTAGCTAGATCGATTATGGACGGCAATAAGTGCCTAAGCTTGCCCGGCTTGGCTTTTCTAGCTTATACCGACAAGTGGTATTACGCTATGCACGCGTAGACGCCAGCAAAGGTACACTTTCGCGCATCCATATTTCTATGAGATTTACCGTTCGTATGATCAAGTGTGCATGAGAAACAGAGAGTTCATAGAGCGATGGAAGAAGCGAGCAACTACTTCATTACCGTACTTTGTATCTGGATTATTAGGGTTGTAAATTTGCGTTTTGAATAAGACACTAGAATTGTGCATTTCTTAAAATGCATGAAAGTGTTTTACTTCAACATTTTAATTTTTTTTTAGCGCCACCAGAATAATATTACAAATTGATTATGTAAGTACGGTATTTTGAAGCAGATTCAGTTGCTCTGTGTCTTTACGCATTCAGCTGTGAACAGTTTGCTGCATTTAACGCAGCAGAAACATAAATTGCACCACCTAGAAGATTGAATTTCACGAAGATAAGAAAAGTCTGGAACATCGAGACAAGATTTGATGCCGAACAGAAAATGCCCGCAGTGTCCAGGAAAGGCCAAGAACTCAAACTCACGAGGAATATGGTAGGTTCTGGTAGATGTTATGTTATTAGCCTGGAAGAACATTGGTGTATTATCCATAGAGGTTCTGCTATGAGCAGCCAGCGCTGAGGAGATCATCTTCCATGTGTTGTGGTTCTTCTCTTACAGGTGCCAGGCAGGGAATCCAGAGAGTTCATCTCACAGGAAGAAGGGGCATTATACAATGTACAAGTCAGGTTGGTGATTGTCCAGAGGCATGCATGGCCCTCGTCTTCGTTCCCTTTTATAGGTAGGGACCTCTGAGCAACACCTACTGACTGTGTATTATGTAATGTCGATTGTGTAATATAGTATATGTATTGCTTAGTGCCCACAAAAGCCTGGACCGACTCGTGTGCATCTCTCCACCCTTATCACCATCGCTGTGGAGAAGATATGATCTGACTGATACATGGAGCCTTGGAACATGGAGCTAATTTGAATTATATCAATGGAGGTTGTACTGAAACCAAGAAGTCAATACATCTTCTGGGAATACCAGTTCTGGTAGATGGTTTGTATTATAACATTTGTGTGTATCTAGCAGGTTCTGTGATGCAGCCAGGCGCTATAAGGAAGACCATCTTCCATGTGTTGTGGTTGTCTTCTCTTACAGGCTCCAGGCAGGGAATCCCGAGTTCATCTCGCAGGGAGAAGGGGCATTATATAGTGCACGAAGTCTGGTTGGTGATATGCTAGAGGCATGCATGGCCCTCGTCTTCGTTCCCTTGTATAGGTAGGGACCTCTGAGCATACACCTACCTGAACTGTGTATTATGTAATGTCGATTGTGTAATATAGTATATGCTTGCTTAGTGCCCACAATAGCCTGGACCGACTCGTGTGCATCTCTCCACCCTTATCACCATCGCTGTGGAGAAGATATGATCTGACTGAAACATGGAGTCTTGGGACATGGAGCTAATTTGAATTATATCAATGGAGGTTGTACTGAAACCAAGAAGTCAATACATCTTCTGGGAATACCAGTTCTGGTAGATGGTTTGTATTATAACATTTGTGTGTATCTAGCAGGTTCTGTGATGCAGACAGGCGCTAAAAGGAAGACCATCTTCCATGTGTTGTGGTTGTCTTCTCTTACAGGCTCCAGGCAGGGAATCCCGAGTTCATCTCGCAGGGAGAAGGGGCATTATATAGTGCACGAAGTCTGGTTGGTGATATGCTAGAGGCATGCATGGCCCTTGTCTTCGTTCCCTTGTATAGGTAGGGACCTCTGAGCATACACCTACCTGAACTGTGTATTATGTAATGTCGATTGTGTAATATAGTATATGCTTGCTTAGTGCCCACAATAGCCTGGACCGACTCGTGTGCATCTCTCCACCCTTATCACCATCGCTGTGGAGAAGATATGATCTGACTGAAACATGGAGTCTTGGGACATGGAGCTAATTTGAATTATATCAATGGAGGTTGTACTGAAACCAAGAAGTCAATACATCTTCTGGGAATACCAGTTCTGGTAGATGGTTTGTATTATAACATTTGTGTGTATCTAGCAGGTTCTGTGATGCAGACAGGCGCTAAAAGGAAGACCATCTTCCATGTGTTGTGGTTGTCTTCTCTTACAGGCTCCAGGCAGGGAATCCCGAGTTCATATTTCAGGGAGAAGGGGCATTATATAGTGCACGAAGTCTGGTTGGTGATATGCTAGAGGCATGCATGGCCCTCGTCTTCGTTCCCTTGTAGGTAGGGACCTCTGAGCACACACCTACCTGAACTGTGTATTATGTAACGTCGATTGTTTGAGGTATTACATGCCTTGCTTAGTGCCCACAATAGCCAAGCCACTAATAGCCACAGTAGGGCTAGATCAAGATTACGATTGGCAAGTCACCTTTAAGAGATTGACAGTGAGAAAAAGACGGTGCTGTTTTCACCAAGTACCACGAGTCCATAAAGGAGTTCTCTACCCGAGTTGCCTTCAACCCTCCTCGATCATTTCAACTTGCCCCGCTGACTCATATAGCAGACTCGGAATGAAGGAGGTAACATTTGCTCCTGTTTTTTGCTTAAATTCATTAACTTGTGTATGTATGAAGCAATGATCTCATCAAATGAATGTTGTTTCCAGCGATAAACATCTACATGGACAGATCTTCGTTCCAAGCCATGCACCCAATCAGCTTCGGTATCAAGATGTGGTGGTGTCCCGTCACTCGAGCATCGTTCATCGTCTCCAAGAGCTGCAGAATCTTCTAGAACTTCCAAGTTGATTCGCCCTTCAAGGACACACTCGAAGAACAACATGGTAAATACATTACGGATTTCAAGAATTAATTAAAACTGAGTCATCAATTTTCTATTTATTCTTTTCTTCTTTTTTTTCTATTTGCTGCACTTTTTCTATTTGTTTTTCCCATTCTTATGGTTTTACATTCTATTCATTGGCTCAAGATCCCACAGGGGACCTTGGCCAGAGGTATATGTGTGTCTCAGGGCAGAGCGGTCACCCACTTTACCCCTGACCATGCCCGATGTTGCTTAACTTCGGTGTTCAAGTGGGAACCGGCCAAGCTACCTCGGCTAATCATTTGCGAATTACACGCAAAATCTTCTTCTCCTTCTTATGCCAGCAATTGACCTATTTGGCCATCATGCGTTTCCGTGTTTCCCAGTAGAGATAGGATTCTCCTTCTGCCTCCTCCATATCTTTTGGCATTGCGTCTCTTATTTCTTGAAGTACCGGGCATCTACGTAGGTGCTCCCTGGTATGCTGTTCTGTAGCACATAGTGTACATGTGCTTGAGTCAGTTATCCCTAGTTTATGAAGGTGTGTAGCTAGCAGGTCATGACCGGTTTCCAATCTGAATTGTGCCGTCTCAGTCTGCCGATTTCTCCACTTCGTTTTTTTTGTGACTGCTCCTTGCCACTGTTTGCCTTTACTTGCCTTCTCCCATACCTTTTTGATGTTGTTTTTCACTGCCGTGTTCACATGAGATTTGACGGCATTGAAGGATAGGGGCTTCTTGTTCTGCTTCATCCTGCTCCCCTCTTTCGCGAGTCTGTCTGCTTCTTTGTTCCCTTGTATGTTACAGTGTGCTGGCACCCACTGTAAGGTCACCTGTTTTTCCTGTTTACCAGCCAGACCAGTAGTCTTTTACACTCCAACGTCTCACTGTCTCTCATGTCCTTACTCACAATGGCCTGTATGGCTGCTTTGGAGTCTGTGAGAATGACTGCTTTTGGTATTTGCTGTTCCTTTATTTTAGTAAGTGCTACTTTGATTGCCTTGATTTCTCCGTCATAACTGCTTCCATTACGTCCTGCTGGCAATGCTTGCTGGAATGCATTGCAGTATACCCCAGCCCCTGCTTTTCCCTCCCCTGGGGTAGCAGGCCCGTCTGTATATACAAGTACCCATTCTGGGGTGGGGTAGTGCTTCGCTATATGAGCAACTGTCAGACATTGAAGTTCATCCTCAGTACAATCCGCCTTTTTCTTCTCAATTCCTTCCACCGTTAGCTCATGTTGGACTTCCAGTACAGCGACCCTCATATCAAGTGTAGGAAGCTCCATTCGATCTCGTAAATCCACCTTACCCAAAATTTGCTTCTTTAGTTGCTTCGCTGCTGTGATAAATGTAGTTCGTGTCTTCAGCCTCTCTACCGGCTCTCTGTCCCATTCCTCTTCGTCAAGTCTCAGAAGTTTCTCATGTAGGCATATTGCTGCCTTGCTTCTCCTAGCACTTAATGGTGGGACAGTCACCAGCATTTCCATTGCAACAACAGGGGTTGACTTTGTAGCACCTGTAGCTATGCGTAGGGCCTGGTTTTGTACCCTATCTAACTTGACGACGTGACTGTTAGGTGCTGTGATGAGAACTGCATTACCATATTCCAGCACTGGCCGTACATATGTCTTGTACGTTGTTGCTAGTACATCGGTCCATGCTCCCCAATCCACTCCTGCCACTCGTTTCATGAAGGTTAGTCTTTTCTTCCCTGCTTTACTCATTTTTTCAATTTGTGAACTTCCTGTCATTTTTGAGTCCAGTGTCATGCCCAAGTAGACTGCGTTTTCTTCTCGACGTATGGTCTTAGTGCCGTACTCCAGTCCGGCGTCGTGTGTGCCATAGTGTAATAGTCATAGACTGTCTTGATTTCGTTCACCGTCATTCCGTCTCTCTCCGTCCATTCCCGCAGCGCTTTTAATGCCTTATTCATCTCTCTCTCCATGTACTTTGCATCTCCGCTTGAGACCCACAGCACCACGTCATCTGCATACAGCTTAACTTGTACATCGCTTCTTTCCTGGATATACATCGCAAGGTCATTTATGTATATTAAAAATAGCGTAGGGCTCAGCACAGCTCCTTGCGGTACCCCGCTCCTTGTTTGCCTGTATTGTGATACCTTGTCATTATATTTTACTCTTATAAAACGTTGGCTCAGGAAGATCTTCACCCATCTATACAGATTCTTTGGGACTTCCATAGCTTCCATTTTCTGTAATAGACGCTTCCTGTCCACTACGTCAAAGGCTGTTTTAAAATCTACATACACTGCCAGTGTAGAGTGTTTTTGTTTAAACCTTCTTTCACTTCACTTCTTGCATGATGTACGCAATTTGGTCCACGATGCCACGATGAGATCTAAATCCAGCTTGATGTGGGGTGAGGCGACTTTCTGCCTCCAGGTAACTTCTCAGTCGTAGATTTACCATGTGCTCCATCACCTTGGCTATCATACTGGTTAGGGAGATTGGTCTATAGCTATCTATCTTGCTGGCGTCCTTACCTTTCTTGATTGAATATTGAACCATACTTTGCCTTTACTCATTACTTTATCTAATATATTGGTGTGAGTTAGGATCCAACAGCTTACATGGGAAAAGTGATGGTGGCTGCTGAATTTGTCGGGTTTATGAAGTTAGGTTGAAGTGCTATTTCTTTTTCTCTGGTTTGATCTACTGCCGGATTCAGTGCATTCCTACCATTGATATTAACCCCTATAGTAGGCTAGATTAGCAGTCTCCTATACCTCCGCACAGGCGCGAGCGTAGCAAATTGAAGACTCAACCGGCCCATTTCAAGATGGCGATTTGGTGTTTTAATTTATGCTTTTTTAATGCAATAAAGTATTTTACTGGATTGTTTGATATGGTTTTAGCTGGGGCAGCATGGTATTAACAAAAGAAACAATACGAAGTGATTGCATAAGGGAATTTAGTAATCATTTGGTGTTAAAGGCTAGTATGCTTACCTGCAACTGGCGGCAATCTTGAGAACTATTGGCCACAAATCGCTCCATTGATAACATGTCAACTGTCATTTTAAGATGGCTTCTAATTGTACGGAAGTGGACACGACTTGGTCTAGCCAATTATATAGGATGTCTATGATTCCTACCTTAATGGAGGCTTACATTTTCTTTGGCGAGAAATTTCCAGTGGTTTGAAGTATTAGTGAGTATTGACTAATTGAGCAGTCCTCTTTAGATAATTTTCATGAACCAAGGCCTATACAGGATTGGTACCGGTACCGACAAGCAGGGATAGTATGACCTTGAACAGTGACTTCTATATTGTAACTTGTATTAAACAATAGAGACTAGGTACCTTCGTAATGAGTGGATGCACTTTCGTTGCCAGGCTTTTATTGTATTTCAATGTCATACTAATGTGTGTATATCTCTAAACATAAATTTTAATTGGATTATTTTACCAAACTCTATTGGAGAATTACAGTTCAAGTCTTCAAATTGCTCAGGCCTACTGTTGACACGCAGATCCAAGCTGTATTAAAAAAAGGCGTGGGTCGAATCTACAAGTACGGTACCAAAAAAGCTATCGACAAATTATTAATTAGTTCAGAATAAGCAACTAAGTGAAATGTCAAGTGTAGTGCGCACAAGTTACATTATTGTGAACATGTCTGAAGTATTGCACTAATTAGTCAGTGGCAGTGTACCAAGTATTTATTGATGTCTGCATCTACCCTCTTCTTGTCCTTACAACTAATTGCATTGCAATGTTGCACTTACAGGAACGACAACTCCCGGAGAGCGTGCCTAGAGTCATTCAACCATCGTGAAGAGCCAAGCATGCAGTCTGCGAAACAAAGGTGAATTTGATGTTATACTAGCTCCAACGAAAGAATACAGATGCTTGGTAGTGGTGGGGGTAGTATGAATGCACGGTAAAAGGAATGTTGCCTTTGTATGAAAGAGAAATATCTTTTACCAACACAAAGCAAACATTATCTGTGCTAGATCACAGAGTTCCTCCGTGTGCTAGATCCACGCTGAGCTAGTGAGAATAGAGTTGACAAAGTTGTTATGTTGGGAAAACAATCTAGAACTATCTGCATTCTTTCTTGGAACCACTATATTGCTAAATTATTACTACTAAAGCCATCAACCCTACACCACTCATCACCCTTATAATTAAAAGTGTGCATTTTCTCATCAAGTTGTCGTCTAAATTTTTACTAATGTTACTGTTTTTACAAACGTGGACATTAAATTCATTAACAATAATTGTAAATAATTAAATATTTATAAACATTCTTGGTGAATGCAATTAAATATAAAATGTATGCAATATGTGAGAAAAACTACAGTCGTACAACTTAGTACGTACCATGAACAAGATTAGTAAAGAGTATTCAAATAGCGTGACACCTCTCCACACTCTACGAGAACCGTCTCACTGAGTAATCCTCACAGTATTTCTGTTGGAAGTCAAGGAAGATTGTTTTAAACTAGAGGCGATCAGTTTATTAGATGAAGTATATAGCAGTCGGAAGCATTACTATGTAGCGGAATGCATGGATCCATGGATGCTTTTCTTCATTTAAAAATGTATTTGATTGATAATTAAGAAAGGAGTTTAGTAAATTAGCAAATATTAACAACGATTTGGCATTCAAGAACTGCACACGTTAGCGCATGAGCTCGCAGCTTGTTCATAAAACAAGGATCAGGGCACCAACCTGGGTTGACACCAAGTTCTCATTTTAACTATTAGGTCTACTTGGTTAGCATGGCATGGGATAGTTAATTTGACGGTTTGCACTTCCATTATTTAGATTTGATTATTTGGAATTGAAAATATTTTGTTTGTTTCGTTGCAGTGTTACGTGTACACCAACACGGCGGTCGTCGCCATGGATGTCATCATCAACAGCAACACGATCGTCGCCTTGGACGTCCACATCACGATCGTCGACATCATCGTCACCAGGAGCGACAAGCTGTCAACAATTCTCATCGACCTTCTCATTGAACTTCTAACAGTAGGATGAACAAAACTGCACTAGTCTAAGTGTGCTTGTGCCTATGCAATGATTCCTGCCAAGTCTTGGGGCTGGATGCATTTTTATCCCCTAGCGGTGACCTCTGTACAGTTTCTCCAAGACATCAAACTTTCGTACGCGCTTATGAGATATTTACAACATGTGGCCAGTACATAATGTTCGTTGCCTTACCGAGACGTTACTTAGGTAGCTACTTAGTGACATATGTGCATCCAGCTCTTTTTGTAGCAACAGGTTTCAGGTTTAGGGAGCCGGGGGTGCGTGAGTGGTATAACATCGTGTCCCTTCTTCTTCGTTCCCACAGGCAGGGCCCCACTCACGTGCCCTCTCGTTGTTTTTCATCGGATTACTGCGAAAAAGTTCTACACTAGAATCAAAATAATTTAATATGTTGGCTAAATAATTTTTCAGATAGGTATGTACGTACAATCATTTTATAAGGACTACCTCTTGAGTCTTGACGGTCTTAAATATAACATCATTATTATAAAGTCATTTTTATTAATTTTTGACGCGATATAACACCTTTGTGATAAGTATATGTTTCAAATGAACTTAAATATACAATAATTGAAACTTGACTTTTTTGCAGTAAACCAACTATATATGATGAGCTATCGATACTTGAGAGAAATTATTGCAAAAGCACACAACATTACAGATGGAGTTCGTCTTCCTGCCTTCAAGTCTCGTTCTGGCCACGCGTTTCTATAACTCAAATCTATAGCTATTAAAAAATCTAATTGTCTATAAATAGCTTTTGGTGCTAAAGACTCGATTTGTTAAAAAAAATTTATAAAACAATAGACCGTTTTAAGCAAAGTTTAAAATATATACATACCTCTAAACATGTATTGTTTTATATTTGAAAAATTTCCATTGTTATTCGATTTTAATTGAATCGGTTATTTGAGAAACCGAATAAGTCATGTAACCATTGTTCTGAGTAAAACGCAAAAAACGTGTATTTAATACCCCGAAGTAAAAAAATGCAGGTTTTTTTATGTAGTAATTTAGATGTGGCATAGTAACATTGATTTTTGTTGATATTGATATTTATGAGCACGTAATTTCATAATTATGAGGGTGTAGTTAGCGTGGACTTATTTGGTTTCTCAATTAAATGGGGCGGGTATACACTAAATTAGATTGAGTTTGTCGTCTTGCTTCAAGTATAAATCTGGCCACTCGTCACCATAAGAGCACAAGATACAAGGCTGTTGAAATATCCGCTAACTTCATTAGCGTGGGAGACAATTACATTACCATACATTTGCGTTTATAGGATTGTTTTAGATGTGTGTAAAAAGGAGCATTTTGAGGTAAAGACTCATAAATTGTAATCATTTTCTTTTTAAAAATGATATGAATTGTGTTTTTACTTCAAAGTTTATTTTTTATTTTTTACACACCTCTCGTAATTACAAATTTGATCGTAAGAACGGTAATTTGAAGCTAGATTCCAGGTTCTTTCTTGGGTCTTATAACGCGTTCCGTGTGATACAGTTTTGTTGCATTTTAACGAATAAGAAGAAACAAAAAAGGAAAGAAGATTGAATAATGAATTTCCATGAAGAATCTACTTTACTAGAGAAGAAAATGCGTGCAGTTATCCAGCTTACAAAGGAAAAGGCCACTAGGAACTCTTCACCAGTGAGAAGAGGATATGGTAGGTTCTGGTAGATGGCATAATAACAATGTGCTGCTTCAGATAGGTGTGTTACTAGGGGCATGCATGACCCTCGTCTTCGTTCCCTTAGGTAGGGCCCTCTGAGCACACACCCACCTGAAGTACACATGTTATAACGCCTTGACTAATCACATCAGCTTCCAGGTGTTTTACAGGATATGTTATCAACCTGGAGGAACACCGGCGTATATCTAGTAGATTCTGCTGCGCACCCAGGCGCCAAGGACGACCATCTTCCATGTGTTGTGGATATCTTCTCTTACAGGGTCCAGCCAGGGAATCCCGAGTTCATCTCGCAGGGAGAAGGGCCATTATATAATGCACGAAGTCTGGTTGGTGATATACTAGAGGCATGCATGGCCCTCGTCTCCGTTCCCTTGTAGGTAGGGACCTCTGAGCATACACCTACCTGCACTGTGTATTATGTAATGTCGATTGTGTGAGGTAGTATATCCTTTGCTTAGTGCTCACAATAGCCTGGACCGACTCATCTGCATCCCTCCCCTGCCATCACCAGCGCTCTGGAGAACACTAAGTGACGCATGGAGTTAAGAGACCAACTGTACAGGCACCCACGTTCATGACTATGAGCAACCCCAAGCAAGACCAAGATTACGATTGGCAAGTCTCTTTTGAGAGATTGGCATTGAGAAAGAGACGGTGCTGCTTTCATCCCATACCGCGAGTCCATAAAGGAGTTCTCTATACCCGAGATGCATTCAGCCCTCGCTCATTCACGTTGTTTAGACTCGAACCAGCCAGAAGTATGTAAGATTTTCTCTTATTTTTACGTTAGGAAGCATTTACTTGTCATAGGCATTGGAGCAATGATCTTATCAAATGAATGTTGTTTCCAGCGCAAATGTCTACATGGACAGATCTTCGTCCCAAGCCATGCACCTAACCAGCTTCGGTATCAAGATGTGGTGGTGTCTGTTACTCAAGCATCGTTCATCGTCTCCAAGAGCTGCAGGATCTTCTTGAACTTCCAAATTGATTCGCCCTTCAAGGACACACTCGAAGAACAACATGGTAATATACATTTCCGAATACTGAAAGTTTTCATTGAATTGCTCACAAAATAGAATATTGAGCCATATTTTTGCCTTCATTCATTGCTATATCTAAAAAAAAAATGAATTTACATTTCATAATTTGATATGCCATCCATATTGTTTAATATCCATTTAGTATTTAGATTTATTTAATTTTAACGTCTATCTTATCATTCTATCAAATTGTCTATCATTAAAGTTTCACAATAAAATGAGTTCAGTTCATCTAAAGTGTATTTTTCTAAATTGGATTTTCTCCATAGTAACTGCAGTGACATAATAATATTATGAATGATCACTGAAGATCGTACTTCAATTCATTTTATTTTAGGCTTAGGGAACTAAAAGATTTTGTCTTTCGTTGTGGTCTACGTTTATTTCACTACTCACTTTCAATACTCGAGCCAAAGAATAACTTTCACAAAGTTAAAAAATCAGATTAGGTGGTAGCCAAATACAAACATTCAAACAATTGGATCTTGTTGATCTACACATAAACAGCTGCAACACTAGTATGGCACAGAGAAGCCCTCATAATAATAGCATAAAGATGTTCAATGCCCTACCAAATGAAATAAAAAATATTAAATCTATACACACCTTTAGTAGGAACCTTAAAACATACCTCATTGAAGGCTGCTATTACAAGTTAACGGAATATGTACTAGGGCTTGGCTAGTGTAACATTGAGAAAATGTTTTATTGATACTACATTTATATGTACTATATTATTTTTTATTTTTTTTTTATAACCACTCTTTTCATGTATATATTATCTTTTGTTGTAAAAAATGTAAAATGTCTTTAAATAATTAATGTTAAATTTCTATGTATGTATATGGCTTAGGTGGAAGATCAATCGTGTTGGATTGAACCTCGCCTTTTTGTTGTTAGGTTACATGTTTCTGTATGTATTTAAACAACAAATAAAGTACTATCTATCTATCTAACATAAAATATAATGGCCTTTTTTAAATTTTGACAACATTCCTCTATATATTTCTAGAAACACTATTCCGATAGAGGTAGGCCTAGCTCATGCGTTGTACGTAGAGATACGTAAACATGGCATTATAGTTTTGGATATTTAGCATTTAGTAACATCTAGGGATGCACACGATAATCTATGTTATCGATCAATAATCAATAATGGATATTATTTCAATAATCGATAACCAAAATTCATTATCGATTATTGAAATATCAATTGATTCGTCAATAGTGGCACGAACTAATAAAGACGAAAATTATCCCACGTTGTGCCATACACTAGCTGGGCTGATGGTGTCACACTTGTGATTTATGTTTGGAATTGACCTATTAGTCGATAAAGGAAACCAAACACATGACATCGAAAACAACCAGGCAGTAAACGGAACGTGATTTTTTTTTTAGTTTCACTTGCCACACTTGAGGTTCCACTTATAGGTCGGCACAGGCTTTGTTGGTGACCTCGATATTATCCATAATATCGATTTGATAATGACATTAGCATTTTGATAATCGATAATGAAAAAGTATCGATGTGCATCCCTAGTAACATCTATTTTTTCCTTACCACCAAAACCCTAAATGTCGAGTGGTTCTTGCATTTCCAATGGTAGATTATGAATAGGAATATTTCAATTTAATATTGCCACATAAAATGTTAGAAAACAATGCTAAACTAGTTCTCAATAGGGTACAAATAAATTTGTTGTTGTAAAATCAGCATTTTGTACCGTTTTACGAAACCAATGCGAATGCCGTGACCGCATCCTTAAAATAGACCTTTGACTTTCCCTCACTTGTACCTAGCACTCTTTACATCGTTGGCCTGTTCATGTTGAGCCCTGGGTTAGGCAGAGCTAAAACCGTATTCCTGTACAATACGGTGTACATGAGGGGTTGATTTCCAAGGATATACAGAAAAGAAAAATATTTCATTTCATTTCATTTCATTTTTATTAGCATCCAAAGACTTCACATAAGTACAAAAGTATAGGATTTGTCATAAATTTAAATCTAAAATGTAGTAAAATTAAAATATATCAACACAATATGTAAATGTACATAACATAACATACATACACATAACATACACATAGGCATACACATAACATACCGGTATGTAATAGCAATAATAGTATAAGTTCAAACATTTACAGAATGAATAGGCCTAAATACGGTACAAATAAAAGTCCTGTAAGATAATAAAAATCGTAGCCTACCTTACTTGTCTGTTTCCACTCCTTATAAAATCATCCACATTATAAAATACACCATTTATTAGGTATAGTTTTATGGAATTTAATAATTTATTTATTTATGAAATGTTCCTGATTTCCTGATTTGTTACTTATTGCTGACAGGTGATTGGTTGGGTTGGGATAAGCACAGTATTATGGGGTTAGGGAGTAAGAATTAAGAAAATATACAGAAATCGGGGCCCTGAAGAGGGGAAAAATGTTTCTCGACAGATTCTCTACGGTTTCTTTTCTTTAAAACGTTTCCACTTTCCAGCTCTCTTATCTAAAACTATTTTTATCCTAGCCTTTCAGGCTGGGCTTTATGTTCTATATGTTTTCCCAACCTGTCAACCCTTCTCCAATCTAATCTAAACTAGCCTGGCCTTTTTCCACACTAATTGTAAAAAAGTACCTAATATTGTTGTTATTTTCAGATAATCGCTGATTTGACTGAGGATTTGCCGAGGTTTACCTCAGTCGCTCCACTCACAAGGCAACCACAAACGCCACGAATATCGGCCCTCGAAGATCCTCCCTTACTTTGCCATTGACAATCAGACTTGTAAAGAATCAATACTGTCCAAACTCTAAATGTCAACAACACAATTGGCAAATGAAATATAAACAAGGGAGAGATAATCTAGTGTTTTCATGATTTTCCTGCTCTCCTTCACAATCAATACTAAAAAAAAAAAAATGGCACTCATAATAAGCAGAAAACATATCTATGTAGCTATGATTCCTATGAAGTAATGTGGTGGAGTTGCCGGGTTGCCTAGAATTCCTTGCTTATGGGGTCTCGGTTAAGCTGGCATTGGCCGAAGGATCGCAGCTCAGTCGTTAGTCGCCCTAGCACTATGGCCACCGAATCGGTGAAAAGTAATAAAATAACAATAATGCTCTTTAAAACTGGTTCCAAACATGAACACCATTATTTGAAAACCAACCCTTTTGTAATATATCATAAGAACGATAAGTTATTTGAAAAGGATGTGAGTAAATCAATGTCATTTGATGCTCCATAGCATTCACATAGGCCTAACATTTGGTTGGCAGATTAAGTGCATAACAAGTTAAAATATAATGATTACCAACAAGGTAAATAAAAAACTGTTCTTATCGCCATTAAAATCCTACCTCCGTGGCATCAAGTGCTTTACTCGTTCCTTACAAAATGTAAATATAATGATATATCACAATAATAATCAAGTTATTGTCGGTTGTGTGTAAATGGTCAACTTTGATGTATGCTCTCACAGTCTCACTTGACCTTGGCGAGTGCCAGCTAACCTGAGATCATAATATTAAGTAGGGCCTACCCTAATATTCTCCTTGAGCTGTTCTGTTGTATCAATGTGTGCACCGAATGTCCGCCACTGAATGTTAGTTTCTTCCAGGAATTCATAAAGGGAGGGGGTTAACCAATTAATTTATAGATGTCCCGAAGGCTAAGTGGGGGGCCGGTGCCCCCCGAAAAAAATTTCTCCTTCAAGGTCATTTTTGTGAAAATCTGTGCGTTTCACACACAATGACCTACTTTTTATCTACTTAAAGTCTTAAATGCTGTTTTTAATCCAAAAGTTTTCTCTTTCAAGGTCATTTTGGTGCAAAATCTATGCCTTTTAAAGCATCACAAATAACCAACTTTGTATCTACTAAAATCCTCTTTTGGTCAGATGATTTGTCTTTCGTATTGCGATAAAACAGTTATTCTATATTCTCAATTGAAACGTTAAAGTGCACTTTCACATTTTTGCGAAAGGGGGGGGGGGGGGGGAGTTGTCCCCCTCTTGGATACGCAACTGATGGTGATAGGTGACATATTTTGGTGGAGGTGCCGGGTTGCCTCGAATTCTTTGCAACCTCCTTGAGCAGGAACAAGTGCGTACACAAGCTTGTGTGCACCGAATGTCTGCCACTAAATATCCGCTATCTTGTTATAGTGATAGATGGGGTTGCCAGATGCCAAGTCTAAAAAATCGAGACGTGGACTAATTTTGATTTTCAAATACACATTTCACTTTGTCTACTAGCGGTTTAGCCGAGGTAGTTTAACCGGTTCCCACTAGAACAGTTAAGCAAACTCGGGCGTGGTCAAGGGTAGATTGGGTGAATGCTCTGCCCTGAAACTCACATATATCGCTGGTTAGAGCAGATGGAGGGTTCGAGAGCTAGTGTAATGGCTTCGTTCTCCTCGACGTCTGCTCGGCAGTCCGGGTTAGTGGAGGACTGTCAAGGTTACACCGTCCTTTCCGATGGGACGTTAAGCCGTTGGTCCCCTTTGTACTTTTCGAAAGGAATAGGATACGTGCCGGTACCGGGTTTCTCCTCCCTTCTGTTCATACTTCGTCCTCATCTATCTCCACTCATCATCTCGAATAGCCGAAGTGCATTAATATGAGACGTTAAGCAATATCCAATCAATCAATAAAATATACATTCACTTTTCAAACTAATATCAGAATTACAATGGTGAAACAATTTTAGAGTAGGTCAGGTTTAAGATCATGATGTTTTTAGGACTATACACTACTCAAAATAAAACAAAGATTACAATATTTCAAAGGTTAATCAACCTCATTCATCAGGTTTTTAATGATAGTTGAACCAAGACAACAGAATGGGCTTTAAAACAAACAAACAATGCCAACTTAACAAAACAAATTACACCAATCCACCAAAGAATTATAATAAAAAATGTGGTTGTAGTTGTTATTAACTGTAAAAGAAATTATAAAATTCACAAAAAACAAACAATGCATTTGTGAAAAATGGTTATCCAAGTGAAGTGTTCAAGAAAGTGATGAAATCTGTTTCAACAGCTGTTGTGTTGCAAAATAATAGTCAAGCTCCTGTTCCACCACAAATTCTGAAAACAGTAGTTCTTGATTACTATCCGAATTTGTCCGAAAAAGTCAGACGTCTTCTATCTCCTTTTGGGATTCGTACTGTTTTTCAATCACCTACTACTTTAAGAAGTATATTAACAGTAACTAAACCCAAGAACGAATCCCAATTGTCCAAGAATTCTGTGTACTCAATACCTTGCCAATGTGGTGCCACGTACATTGGACAGACCAAGAGACCTCTTGAGGTTAGGTTGAAGGAACATAAGAACAACGTTACGCAGCATAAAGTATGTTCCTCTAGATTAGCAGAGCATGTTTATGAAAATCACCATTATGTGGATTGGAACAACTCATCCATTATCCTTCATGAAGCCAATCCACATAAACGTAAACTTAAAGAGGCTGCATTAATGTCTGTTAATAATAATGTAATAAGTGCGCCTAGCATTGATTTTCCTGGAATTTGGAAAGTTTTTGTAACTAATAAGCCATAATGTTTCTTCTTCTTGTTTGTTTTTTGTGAATTTTATAATTTCTTTTACAGTTAATAACAACTACAACCACATTTATTATTATACCGGTAATTCTTTGGTGGATTGGTGTAATTTGTTTTGTTTAGTTGGCATTGTTTGTTTGTTTTAAAGCCCATTCTGGTTCAACTGTCATTAAAACCTGATGAAGGAGGTTGATTAACCTTTGAAATATTGTAATCTTTGTTTTATTTTGAGTAGTGTATAGTCCTAAAAACATCATGATCTTAGTATCAGAATAATAGGGAATTTACATAACATTATTTTAGATGGTTCTACTGGGTTAAGGCCACCTTCTTTTACACAAAAATATCATATTTTCTTGATTTTGAGAATATTTTCATTTATAAAATAAGGGTGAAAGTTTCCTTCATATTTTGGCAGGAAAAAACGGGTCATACATCACCAGCCTTCATGATACCAATCAACCAATCTCGTAACAATATATCAAGTTACTGGCTTTCGGAGATTATCTTGGCTGTAGAAGCACATTTTGACATCTTGTTTGTTCTAATATGCTTAAAAATTTTTTTTATACGTTAAGTATATAACAACGTAAGCTTTAACCGCATTTTAATTGATAATAAGTACAAACACAATGTTGATTATAATACTTGAAAAGTTGTTTATTGTTGGGCATTGTTGTATGAACCAAAGACTTTGGTAAAAAGAGGGAATTTCGACGTTTATCTAGGCAGCCCTGTTCGTCATGAAGGCCGGTGACGTAGGCAGCCGTTTCAAAATAAATGTGCGGAAACTTTAAAATGTCAAACTTTGATACTCAATAGATATTAAACGATTTAGCTTAAAAAAAGACAAATAACGTTTATACCATTTTTATACGAAAATGTATATATTGCACATACTTTAATTAATATCGGGAACTTATTCAAATTCCCTATTGCTTTGCTAATAGTAGCCCTAGACCTGTTAGCACACTGGTATGGATAATGGTACAATTATCGGTAACTTCACAAATATACTTGTCTAAAGAAATGCATTTTTACTGTTGAAACAAGTTGTAGGCCTACATTTGTTTATAAAAAGTTAAATTCGTTTTTCAATCTAAGGTTATGAACAATATTGTACACATACAGTGGATTGAAATCTGAACTAAGATTAAATATATTACCAGTAGGCCTGGAATTTATGCCAATTCCAAAATTTGTATTGTGAAATTAATTTTTGGCAGAATTTCGCACCTTAAGATATTTTAAGTCGAGTTGCTTTAAAAAACGGGACAGCACATGTCCCGATATAAAACAAATCGGTACGCGGGGCACAACACGTAAAACCGGGACGTCTGGCAACCCTAGAAGTGTGAAGTATTTTGGTGGAGGTGCCGGGTTGCCTCGAACCAGTTATATACATCAGCTTTTCTATCACGTGTGCACCGAATATCCACCACTCAATATCAGTGATCTTGTCATAGTGATGGATGGGTCTCTTTACTCTTCGGTGTAGGCCTACATATACCTTTCCTTCATAGTGTTTACTTCACTACTTATTCAATTCTGCAGTTGGGTTTCAATATAATTATGAGCTCACTTGTTATTTCTTGTCTAACTAGGAAGCTTCGCAAAACACTTTTTTTAATCGCGTTGATGGATAAGCTTTTTTAAGTTTTTAGTATGAGTGGGATCTCTTTACTTTTAAGTTCCATTGCAAAATCATTTAAAGTAGTACTAAATGCTATGGTAATTAGAATGTCAAATATCTGGAGGCCCAAAGACTTGCTTTTGTACGCATTGTAGGTGATTGTTGTCATGTTTCTATAGTTACTTGTTAATTATTATTATTTACCTCAAAAAAGTTATATTAAAACTTTTATTTCTATGAATTCTGGTTTACTTTTTTCGAATTTTTCTTTCAAAAGTTACTACATCACCATAACCTTAATGTCCATATAAAATATGAACGTTCTAGCCCCACCCGTTTGGTCATAATTGGCCAGAACATCACGAAAAAATCGAGAAAAAAATCGAAAAAAATCGTAAAAGTACGATTTCTATGAGAAATATTTCTTCAAATGTCTCTAAAATCATAACATATTTAATTTTAATGATTTCAAACGTTCCCATAAAGTTTCATCAAGATCGGAGTAGCCGTTTGTCCGGTCGCGAGCCAAATATCACGAAAATATCGCACTAAAAATCGAAAAAAAATCGTAAAAGTACGATATTCATGAGAAATATTTCTTCGTTTGTACCCAAAAACAATGCACCTCTTAGTTCAGAGATTTTGAAGGTCCCCTCCAATTTTCATCAAGATCGGATATGCCGTTTGCCTGGTAGAGAGTTAACAAACAAAAAAAACAAACAAAAAAACACCCGAGCTAAATTTTTTGGGGGTCAGTGAAATTGAAGTCTTCGCTTCGCTCATCCAAAAATTTTAAGGTGATATTTAGGAATTTCATAATTGTTAAGCGAGCGAAGCGAGCGTTTCCATTTGACTCTACCGGAAAAATTAGTCACTGGTTTTGTTTTTTTTTTTTTTTTGTATGTCTCGCCATAACGTTCGAACGGAGGCTCGGATCGAGTTGAAATTTGGACCATCCGCAAGCTATGTTCTCGATTGAATGCCATTAGTTTTGTGGCAAAATCATTCAAAAAGTTAAAAAGTTACATTAAAGTTAATCGAAAGTTTTTTTTTTCAAACTAAACGGCGACTAAATCTGAGGTGGCCAAATCATTTAGAATGTCCGTCCGGTCACGAATATGTTAATTTTATTTTGATCCGATAAGTAGTGTAGATGGAAATTACATTATAACAAAAGTAACGTTGCCATGGCAACGAAAAGACGCGCGAAGTTTCTAATGCACTGCCACCTAGAAGAAAACAAAATACTTTCGATGGAGAAGTGTATTATTTGTCAACAAAGAGTTTGAATAGTTTTCCCAAGGAGTCAAGGTCCTCTAGATGGCGGTGGATTTTATCCACAAAGTAAAGGTTTACCCACGGGTTTACCCAAATACCTTGCCAATAATAAATAATATTGGAAACATGGCCCCGTGGACTGCGAACGTCGCAAATTTTAAAATTTAAAAAAATGTGCAATGTCGGTCTAGCTATAGCACGTGCTCGCTTATCAACGCGTCCAACTGAGCGTTTTCCTAGTTATTCTATTGAAATGGCATATACATTTCTAAATGTTTTCTTCCTATTATAGTAGGCCTACAGTTTTACTCTGGAGGTTATTATCGCCTGCAACCTATTTTATTTAGATAGATTGGATCGTATATTTTATTTAAGTTTTCGTAGGACTTGCGTAAGAAAACCCCTTACGACTGAGTGAATGGTATCGAAAGGCTTCCAGTCAGGATTGGCAGGTGCATGGCGGATATCGAACCCGCGACCTTTCAAACTAGCTAGCGTTGTGAAATCTATCGGTCGATCTACTGGTTCCTTTACTAACGTATAACGTGATCACATATTACTTGATATATCCGATTTAACATTCTTATGTGACAAGTGTTTTCCATGCTGTGGCTCGCGAAAAGTTTCAAAAATTCGAAAAATAATCGCTGCTGTGATTATTTAGTGGTTGGGTTTACACAAGCCAGAGACAATCCCGACTGAATTCTTCCCCGAAGTTAGGCCTACACAAGTTTGTCATGTTTGAAGAGTACGGTACTTGTTCATTAACGGGACCCCCAAGTGGTAAGTAGGCAGTGTTGAATCCAACCCCCCCGGGAACTGTCATTCGGCCCCCCGGGAATAAAGTGACTACATGCACTATATATTCCTTCATTTTGAAATGTCACTTTGCCGTTTTTAAAAGTCCACGAACATATTTCTTTGAAGGTTTATGTTTGTTACTGTTATCAAATAGGCAGACCCTACGAAAAACGTGACGTGTGGGCAACTCACGAGGTCATTCGAAGGAAATTCCCAATTGTCTTATTTTGTATGTTGGCTTGCAGTCGCGCCTTGACTCAGGTATTTCGATGCGAAAACATTATCATCAGTTAACCAATGCGTAGGCATCCTGTAGAAGGAGGGGTCAACGCAGTTCTCCTTGTATATTAGGCTGAACACTGATTACTTTCTTTACAAAATCGTGCTTTGATTGGTAGATCGTAAAAAAACGAATTAAAAAAAACAGTATTTCATCCCGTTTGGAAAATATTGTATTTGTTTTCGTTGCTAAAATGACCGTTTTGTGAATCTAGCGGTTTGAAGGTGAAATGTAGCGGTTAGCGTCCACAACTCAACAACACACAAAAACTACATTATTTTGATATTGCATTCAGCCCACACATTTTTTCTAAAACGCACCAAACGCACTCTAAAAACCTGATTTTCAAAATTTTCGCCTGCATACTTGGTCCCTATATTATAATACCCCCGGAATATTATATAGTCCCCTCCAGGGATGAAAAGCCTGAATTAAACACATGTCCCTATAATGAACAAGTACCGATTTGACGTAGGCCTAGTTCTTTTTTTTTGACAAAAGTGTTTTAACTTTACGATGTCCCTTATTTTGGGAACTTGTTCAAGACTGAAAAATACACGTTTTGTTATCTCTGATTATAGTATTTTAAACCCCAGTTTTGTTTCTGGGTCCATGCCTCTAGGAATGTGGCGTCCATCAATATCTGATAATTATCTTGACAAGACCCGTCCTTCCTAGTGGGAACAGTACAGAGCAAAGTGACCTCCCCAGTTGTCGCGATAACGAGTGTATTCTACGGCGTACTCGCTCTGCGCTAGGCTTATCTATGACGAGACAATGCGCTACTATCACAGAACGACATTCCAACGTAACACAAAGCGAGTGGACTAGCAGGGTCATTTGGAACAACAAAACGAGGCCACAGTTTACAAACTTTAAAAGTGCAGTGCATTGGAGCAGTAAATAACGTAATGATTAGGCTAGATAATAAAACCTTATGACTCTGAAGGTGACGATAATTACTGTATAAATATTTAAATACACGTAACATATGACCAGGGTCACGAACACATTATGGCTGTTCCACCCTGTTTTTCCATTTTCTAAAATATGCAACCATGTAAAAATATAGTAAATGAAATTGAAACCTGGCACTATAAGAACACCAAAACAATTTTTTCACATTTTTCTGATCGGGCACACAGCATATAATATATTGCATCTTCAAAATAGTTTCAAACTGCAATTGTATCTAGCACATGGTTCAACTAGATAGTTGTGTTTTTGTGACATTAATGTTTGCCTGTTTTTCTTCAGTTTAACGAAGAGAAAACATGGGATTTTTCGGAACCGTGTCCCCTGCGAATTTTTCCGTTTTCTGGTACAAATTGACAAAAAAATACCGGTTATCTAAAAAATTCGTAGAACATACCAAATTGTAAATTCCCATGTGTTCTCTTTGTTAAAGCGAAGAAAAACAGTCAAACATTAATGTCACAGAAACACAACCATCTACGTTGAACTATAATAGGCCTATGTGCTAGATACAATCGCAGTTTCTAATTATTTTGAAGATGCAATATTTGCCGTGTGCCTGATCAGAAAAATTTGAAAAAAAATCTTTTGGTGTTCTAATAGACAGGTTTCAATTTCATTCACTACAGTTTTACATAGTTGCATATTAGAAAATAGAAAAACAGGGTGGAATAGCCTGTGAATTCTTTATATTTGTGTCGCAATAACCATGAGCGTCTTGTTTGGTTCAGCAGTTCAGTACGTGGGTGGGGCCGGGGGCGTTGGACAGGACAAGTATTCAGGAAGTTTAAATATCTCACGTGATGGAGTGGATCTGGATTGATCCGTGATCCTCGATTGATAATGTCTTAGCAAAGGAGTTCAACCTCCAATCAGTGCTAATAATTAATAGGCGAGTCACTATATTGCGAACATTGTTTAGTTTAGAAAGTAGGGAGTCAACAAGTCAGTCAATATATTATTTTATGCTGTGTAAGAGAGCCGTAGCCCGTAAGCAGCGGCGTTGGGCTTTGGGCCCCCTCACGATTTTCTCAAGTTTATAAAGTGTAGGCCCTAATCAGGGTTTTTCTAAATTTTGTAGGGTAAATTTACTTAATACATTGGCCTACCGGTGCGTCACTTCGTCGTTTAGGGCATTGATTATTATTGAGAGGTGTGTGAAAAAGCATTGATTGGAAATATTTAGCATTTTCTAATAAAAAATAGGTAATACAATAGTTTGCTTATCATTAGTTTGTCATTGTATTCTAACATTTTAAGTGGCTACAGAGAATTGGAATGTTCCTATAAAGCATCGTAAGAAGTGCAAGACACTCCACATTTAGGATTTTGGCGAAAAAAAAATAATGCTGCACAATGTTAAATCTGAAAAAAATAAATGCTAAATAGCCCTATTCCAAATTTAAATGGCATCATAAGTTTCTGTCACTACGTCCTCTCCAAGCTTCGCCATTACTCGGACGTGTTCGCTGCGAGTGAGCCACCGACATCGTAGAGCTGCTAATCTGTCTCGGGTTACGACATTTTAAACCAAAATCAGAAGCCCTCTTTCCCATTTCATTCCTAAAATTTGCACATGACGTGAGTGAGATTATACACGTAAAATTGTTTGTAACCAAAATTTGAAATAAACTCATCAGCATTAAAGTCAAAAAAATTTCATGCAAAATTGTCAACAACGAATAATCTTCGTAGAAACACGATTGAGGATAGTCGTGTGTGTCATAAGTGACGACATATAGGCTAGAGCCAATCACAAGCTCGCATCATATTGATAAGGCTCCAAGTTCCCTGCGCCTGCGGCCCGCTGCGCCGCGACCAGTATCCGACCAAACCTCGAGCCGACGCCTCTCCGGTCCACGACACGGTAAGACTGCAGCCTGCCTGCCTGCCTTGAGTTACATGGTGTAGCTAGCAACGTAGAACAGCCACTAGAATTTCAATTCAATCATTTATTAATTCTCATTTACATTCTTGACCTCTTCCAGTCTTCCGAGCTTTAAATAGCCAAATATATTTTTAAAATATTCTCGCAGTTTTGAAACCGTTACAGTTGCAATCAAACGTTTTCTCATACAACGATTCATCCGAAACTCCAATGAACTTGAACCCATTAACAATCAAACCCTATTTGCTTTCTTTTATTGCTTATTGGGTAGGTAAAAAAGTCATTAACCCTCTCGTGGCATTTAAAAATTTGAAACTATTTTATGGGATATCGCAGCGTTAGGTTGAAGCAGGTGGATTGACTGACTGCTGGGACGGGACGGGATTCCTAGTCATAACCCCAGCCCTGAACCAGATTCCACACGGTCGGTTAGTTGGCTGTGTGAACTGGACTCTACACAATATGCTGTGTAAAAACCACGAAGTGGGCGATCTCGGGTATTTTGTTTTTAATCTCAAAGAAATGTAGAAAAGAAAAAACCTCTAATTAAAAGTACTCGTGTTATTCGTGCCAGGCAAAGTGTGGGTTTCTCGCCTGTGATCGCGGTGTCGCCTCTTGCTGTAGGCCTAAGCTGCCTTGTAACGGGCTAGTCTCGCTTCATGTAGGGCCGACACACGCCACTTCCAAATACCGAATCTCATTTTTATTTATTTAGGGTTCAAGCAGAGCATTTTCATAGATTTTGTAAAATATTACAATGGCTTAATGTTCTTGCTATTCAATGGTTAGTTAATTTATTCTCGGTAATACTGTAGTCTAGTAAGAAGAAAAACGTGAGGCGGTACACCAGAGATTTACCTTAATCTCTTGAAACTTTTCGGCCGAATTTGTTTTCGGCAAAGTTGCTCGTTAAGTTAAGCTCTGGTCGTGTCTTATCAAGAACGCTGGGGTCCCAGTTCCGTAGCCACATTCACATTCTCCAGTGAATCATGCATATCGCGGGATGCAGCGCACGAGGTCAAACTCTTTCGTAATTGATTCAATCGATTCTATATTCACTCATCGACCCTCGCCCTCGTGCTAGCACTGTGCCATTTCTAACGTACTCTACAAACTTGCTATTACTGAGGATGACTGACGAGATAAATGGCCAACTACGAAAGGTTAAATAATTAACACAACGCTGGCATATTTCCAGACTGTTCTATATCCGTTCCGTGTCATTCGGAGATAAAGGCGTCTAAAGGTTCAGTATTTTTTTCCCATGCCCCTATCAAAGATTAGTGGCTGAAAATTTCACAGAAGACACCTTTCGACATGCAGTTATGGTAACCCACTTTAAAAAGTAGAAAAAATGACACAGTTTTAATACAGGAATTTTTTTAAGTTTTTTCGCATTGGATATGGAACAAATGGACAGCGGCTGGGACTGTTCAGTGAACGCGCTTTGTTCTATATCCACATTTATTTCCAGACTGTTCTATATCCGTTCCATGTCATTTCTGAGATAAAGGCGTCTAAAGGTCCAGTTGTTTCCCATGCCCCTAAAATTAGAGTCTGAAAATTTCACAGAAGACACCTTTTGACATGCAGTTATGATAACCCACTTAAAAAGTAGAAAAAATTGTACAGTTTTTAAAATACAAAAAGTTTTTAAAAAGTTTTTTTTCGCATTGATAGGAACAATGAACAGCGGTTGGAACTGTTCAATGAAGGTGCGTGTTCTATGTCCACATTTTTATTATTACTCCCGTATACATAACAATTTAGCTTGGAGTGACGTCCCTTTACAATTTTAATCTAAAATCTCATCTGGGGGCGCTTATGTCTAGCCATTTATAGTTTCCATAATGAATTTATGTTTTAGTATACCAGACTTAATAAAGACTTTCCTATTTGTAGGTAGTAGATTATAACCGACAGGTAGGCTACTGAGATTTATATTATGTGCAATTTATTTTTATTTTTTATTTAAAAAAAATGATTATACGGCTATGCCTAGAACAGCCAGTGCCAAGTGTTTATTGAGACAGTAATTCACCGAATGTTATTTGCAGTTTTTTCAATTTTTTACACAAACATACTATGTAAATAAAACACCCGCACAATTGCTTTAATACAGTAAACATTAAATTTTAGCAAGCAGTGAATCGGTATTGTTTGATTTGTGTGTAATTGCCGACAATGTTGCAATCAGTCGCCGCCTGTTGCGAACACAACGCGAACCCAGTCGAGCGCATGCAGGTGTGCGTACCTGTTTATCTTGGCTGTACCCAAAATGCGACACGCCAGCAAATAACATTGATTCCTGTTTCCACCATTGCTCTGTGGGAAGGCATTGGTTTCTATAGTACCCTAAGTCTAAGCTATCTATAGGTTTACAAGTAGGCAAAGGTTTCTAGTACTTTAGGTCTATTATTTGACAATGACATTTAAAATGCCTTCACATATTCATTTAATGAAGTGAGTGCCAGTCTGCAGTTTAATTAAATAAAACTTACATCATTGCATTTTCCTTGGCCTAGACCTTCTTGTCCAAACTTTGTTCTAGAGTTTCTATCATAGAGGAGCAACTCAATCAGTTTGAGGTATTTGACACACTTTTTGCGGCATATTTTTTTGTTGGAGTGGGGTCAATAAAATCCTCATCTGAGCTGCCACCATCAATAATGATAATACATCTTCTTCGGCATCACCCTCTGCAGATGTATCCGCACCTGCTTCAAACATTTTGACGTCCCACTCACTTCACACGTCATTTCACAAATCACAATCTCAAATTTAATATGATCAACGCACGTAAGTTTGAAATACTTCCGCGGGTATAGTATTGCAACAGGTGATACAAACGCACAGCTTATTGGGCGGCGAGTGACAAAGCTAACATTTTATTGGTTCGTGGATATAGAACAACCTGGAATTAATTATGTTATCGTTTTGCGGTATAAGCGGATATGGAACACTATGGATCGGAGGAATAGTGCTTTTGTGTAATTAGAACAAAATGGAATCGTCAGTATGACCCTATAAATAAGTTTTTTTACTTTTTTTTTGGCTAAAATGTTAGATAAATGTACATAGAACAAGCTGGAATGCCTAACTCGATTTTTTCAAAAAATGGATTTAGAACAGTATGGAAATATACCAGCGACAATTAAACTGATCGGTTGTAGTGTAGGCAATGTACCATCCATATTCCTTTCAATTTACCATCATTTTCTTTTTCCCCGCAATGTTCACTAGCTCAAATATCATGATTCACCAAGCCAAGGTCATAATGTCCATATTGTAACATTTGTTTTACAATTTCAGTTGTCCTGGTGATGTCTTCACTCATCACGCGACTGCATGTGACGGGGGGGGGGGAGATGAGTGATGGAAGTTCCAACTACTAGCCAAGCCCAGACTACGAGCTTCTTGGTAAGTGACTAGGCCAGCTAAGTAGGCTACCTATAATAATTCTTGACATAATTCATACTTCACTAAATAATTAATTAGACCCCGCCAACCAACGAGTACTTGCCTCTTAAACCAAACTTGTGGTTGACCTGATCCTGACCCTTACAGTTAATAACTTCCAGTGCACAAATCAACAGGTTTTATTCCTGAAATCTAAAATGAAAAGATAGCTGAAACTTTCTATTTTTTGTTTTGTAGCTCCGAATTATGAAAAAGTTCACTTTATTTCTCAGTCTTCAGAGAATCTTATCTGTGCCTAACACAATCAACGGGGAATAAAGGCTGATACCTCATTGATTAAATTAAATACAGCTTCTTCGGGTGCTGTAAAAATCAGCAGAGTAGCTGGGAGGGCATAATGCATAGTGGGCCTATTTATTGATTTAATTTTTAATTTTATTAATTCTAGAACGGTTTTTGTTTTCAACACCGACCACCGAACCACTACAAGCAAAGCAGCCACTTCGTGAAGTCGACCCTCATATCAGCCGGCCGCCAACTCTGCGATCAACGCTGCACGACCAGACTACTCTCATCCAAACTTCTCAGTCTCCACGCTCCACATTGAAATCATTGGTGAGTAAACTGCTCCCCTAATTAAAACTATAGGCCTACATAGGGCTATATAGCCCAAGTCCTCCGCTGAAAATCAATTGATGGAGTGCGTCGACTCCAAATATGAATTAGTTTATTTTGTTTCTAAACATTTCTTATTTTTCCTTTTCAACCAAATTGATTCAGCAGAGGGCAGCTCTACACAGGAGGTGACCAGGATTTGTCCTCGCTGCCGCTGCTGCTGCTGCTCGCTGCCGTCCCCAAGACTGAACTTCGTCTTGAACAACTCTGCGATCTGTGTTGACAACCTCTAGTTTACCTCATGCCGACTTGTAGTCGAGTCACTTCTCTGGTGAGTTACATTCCTTTGCAAACTTGACGCTAACTAAGGTGATTGTCATACTTGGGGAAGGAACTTTTTAGCCCTACCGCTACTTCAAAGGTTTAGGTATTATTTAAAAATATATTCAACTTTAGCAAGTTTAATTTCACATTTATTTTTGTGAGAGCATTGTTATTGGTAACTTTTTCTGAAGAGAATCAAACATGGGCATTCATAGGATATGTTGCTTAATGATTAATCTACTTCATAAATGTATAAATTTAGAAGACGGATCACTTTAAACTTTAAAGAAAATAATATTATTTTAAAATTAAATTAAATTAACTTAACTTAACTTGATTTTTTAAATTGTAACTTAAACTTGGGCCTAAATAGAGAACCTAGTATGAACTTTAAAGTTTTTATATTTTTACTCACTTCCCCAAGTTAGGCATTTGAAAGTCATGGATTTATATCCTTTTGTAATATATTTGACTATCCAACATATTTTGAAATAAAAATGTTATTTATTCTCAACTTGTAAAAGTTTTTTTTTCTTGTTTTGTACAAATACTGGTGAAACATGGGACAATGCCACACCACCAAACCTTCAAATCCATACAAAGAATTATGAATTTTAAATTACGTGGGCGTTATAATACATTGGTTAATAAATGTTTAAACCAATATAAATTGCACAAAATTTAACTCTAAAAATTAGGCTTGGCCTAGTTAAGTTTTGATAGGAATCTAATAATTCCTCAATATCCACCCACTTTTACTCTTGGCTATGCATCAAAATACCAGATATTCAATCATTGATACCAACCTTTTTTTATTTTCTAGTTATGGCTCGTCTGCATATTCCACTGGTGAACGGCTCCTCTCACTTGTACTTCGTCTACCAAGGAAGAACGTCTGTACCGAGTGACCTCGTACAACTCTTCACTCAGGGTCACAGTTCATCAGTGGCTCAAGTCGACTTGTACGCTGACACGTCCACCTTGCAGGAGTTGCCAGCATCAGGTAAGATATTGTAAAACATTTATTATGTAGTAAACATTTTGAAACGATTAAACACTGTTGGTTCTATTCCTGAGTAAAGTAACATAAGCTGCAGTGTTGGTGTAGGGTAGAAACGACATACTCATCAGTTATGCTTAACCAAATACTAATAGTGATGACAATGTAATCAAAACCCAGCCAGACTTGCTTTTCTATGGGATTGTTTACAAATGTTATTTTTTTAGTTGGCAGCCCTGGGTGTTATCAAGAGGTGGGGGATACAAAATATATACGTTGGTTTTGTGTTTTCAACTAGTTCTATCATTTACATAACGATTTCTCCATTTCAATTGAAGTACGACATAGCATTATAATGTGTGATTAGAAGTAAAGTCTCGTAAAAACATGTTTAAGATTCTTAATTTAATGCTTTCTTCTTTCCAGCTGCCATACGGTGTTGGTTACTGGATGAAGCACCGTCCCCCAAAAGTGTCCCTGCCACAAGACCGAGTTCCACCCCTAGACCGGCCCACATCGAGATCCTCTCACTACGAGCAGTGTCCAAACGGTGTCCAAGCAGATCACTTCTGGTAAGCCCAAGTTCATTTCAGTAGCTGTAAACTTCTTATTTCATTTTACAGTAAATCCCTTTTTATGCAAACTAGAGCAGATGTTGGGAGTGTAACTGGAGTCGGAGCAACGTGATCAGTTCAAATTGTAGAGTATATTCAGAATGTTTATGAGAGGGGTTCACTGTATAAGTTGAAATATATTGTTGAATTAGTATTTTAAAACTACCATAACTAGATATAATTGGATGAGCGAAGCAAAGACTTCAGTTTCACTGACCCCTCAAAAAATTTAGTTCCAATGTTTTGTTTTTTTTTGTCCGTTTGTTCGCACGATTCCGGGCAAACGGCATATGCGATCTCGATGAAAATTGGGGGGGACCTTCGAAATCTCTGAACTTAGACCTGCCACGTTTTTTGGTACAATCAAAGAAATATTTCTCATGAATATCGTACTTTTACGATTTTTTTCGATTTTTAGTGCGATATTTTTGTGACATTTGGGCTGATTCTGACCAAACGGGTGGGGCTACAACGTTCATATTTCACATGGACATTAAGGTTATGGTGATGTAGTACCTTTTGAAAGAAAAAGTTGAAAAAGTTAGCCAAAATTCATAGAAATAAAGGTTTTAATATGAGTTTTTTTAGGTTTATAATAATAACAATTAACAAGTTACAATAGAAACTTGACAACAATCACCTACAATGCATTCAAAAAGCACTTGCAAAGGAAAAGTGGTCCTACGCAAACTAAAAACTTACAAAAAAGCTCATCCATCAACGCGGCGGGACTTGAGCGTTTTCCTAGTTTAGGAATCCACAACTCAAAAGTAGTAGGCCCACCATATAGATATTAAATTTGAAATTGGTTTGAATTTTGCTAGACATGGATTTTGTGAATGAGTGGGGAAAGAATAATTGAGTCCCAACTGTTTTAACTGAAAATCGTAGGTGGCTGGTTGAGACGAGTAGACGTAAATGTAAATATAAACAAACAAAATTGTTGAAATGTTTGGGCCTGCAAACCTTGGTCACTCAACCGTTGAAGGAAAGGAAGAGAACTTCTCTAATAGAAGACTGACGGAAGGCCATGTGGGCCGAAACATTTGACAATTGTTTGTTGTAGCCTATTATTTACGTCGACTTGTCACAGGTAGCCACCTACCATTTTCATGTAAGCTGTTTGGACTCGTGTTTCCTTTCCCTACTCTTTCACTAATCCATCGGATAGGCCTATTCTATTATACTCATCATTAGACATCGATTTTGTGTTATTGGTCTTCATCATCAAAAATCTGAATAGATAATGGTAAATAATGAAATGCCCGCTTCCTAAATGCGTAGGGTACACAGGTAACTCTTGAGGCTTACGGGCTTTTAGTGCTTGCTAGTAGTGCTGGGCTATGACATATCATTCAATTATCGATATGATATTGATATCGAAACGTAAATGTTTGTAAAAATCAAAAATCAAAAAAAATATTAAAAAAGTGGGTCTGTTTCATAATTTGTGGCCAAATAGGGTTGATAAGGTATCAGTATCACCATAAACCCATCTAACTAACAATTGCGTTTTATGACCCGGCACCTCCACCAAATGCACCAGCCATGTTAATTTACTTTTCACTACCTACCCGGCACCTCCACCAAAATTACGAAATTGAGTTTTTTGTGTAAATTTCAATATTTCAATATGAAGCCAAATATCAATATTGAAAATATTTCCACTTATCGATATGGTATCGAAATATCAATTTTTTGCCCATCCCTACTTGCAAGCCAGTCTCGGTTCTTCTTTTTCGTAACTCTAGCGTTCCTCCGCTTCTTCCTGTCCTCTCAACGTTTTTACTATCTATCGACGGTTTTTCCTTTTCTCCTACACTTGTTTCATTGTATCCTTCCATTTATAACTGGGGCACTCCCCCTCCCCACCTTCATGTATGATTTATTCTCTTCTTGCAATTTCATCTTTCTCCATTCTTCTGTAACCATACCACCAAAGAATGTCTCGTCCTATTTTGTGTCCGAGACTTTCCACTCCAGAATTTTCTCTCTTTTTCCTTTGTACCTTACGTCTTCATTTAGTATGGGAACAAGAACACCTCTTATAGAAATTTTAGTTCACACCTATCATTCAATTTTAATAGATATGGGAAATAATAATACAATGAGGTCAACTTTGTATCTCAATTTCATTAATTCGTTACACCACCGGATCGGCAATTGGTAGACCTGGGTTGGATACCCGGCTGAGATGGATTTTTAAATTTCTTGTTTGATTCCCACATAATCAACTTCTTGCGTCAAATATTTGAATTGTTATCGACACAGTCTTGGTGTCGTGCAATTGTACGTTTATTGTTGTATAGTGGTATCTACAGGTAAAACTATATAAGCTTTCTGGAATTCTCTATATCAAATGGAAATAAATTAAATTGAATTCGCACCGAACCACAAAATTTAGCAAAAGAAAGAAAAATCACGATTTAATTTATTTTCTTCATGTGCCATGTAGGACGTTAGCTTTAACATTTAGAGGAGAACCAATGCTAGAATTCACCTAGTTTCACCTAGTTTCACCTTTGGGTTGCCATTTATTAAGTGGCTAATTAGCCTTGCCCTCCCCCAACCATGACCTCGACTGGAGCTCCTAAAATACAACTGTTAGCTTATTCTACATTATCCCCATGCAACTCATCCATTCCCCAACAGTTCCTTCCACGAAACCACTGCCTACTCTACTCACTCTTTCTCACTACAGGCCCTACCCCGCTGGAACTTCCATGTATGATCCCCCTGCCTTTATAGGCAAAGCCAGTTAAAAATGCCAATATAAGCGGTAATAGTCAAGTGAGAATGGGCATGCCAACTTTGACAAGCAACATAAACCCGAAACAAACTCTCATACTTTGATATTTTATGATTTTAAAGTATTATTCTTTCGACACGCACAACAAAAGTTTTTACCCGTACAGAGTAAACGTTAATTTAAAGGAATGGTTTATAAATTAACTTAAAAAAGTTGATTTTTGTTCTCCTGTTGGTATTGTTCATTTCAAATTAACCGCACTATTGCTGCCATCTTTGGCAATTTAATGATTTAAAAGTATTATTCTTTGATTTTTGTTCTCCTGTTGGTATTGTTCATTTCAAATTAACCGCACTATTGCTGCCATCTTTGGCAATTTAATGATTTAAAAGTATTATTCTATAGACGTGAGACGGGCACAAATAAGTTTTAACCGGCACAGAGTAAATGTGAATTAAAAGGAATGGGTAATAAATTTAGCTTGTTTAATAGTTTATTTTTGTTCTTTTCTTGTTATTGTTAATTTCAAATTTACCGCACTATTGCTGCCAACCTGGTTGCCAGTATTTGGGTGATCATGCATTAACGTTATGCAGCAACCAGCAGTAACGACAATTGCTATTATCATTCAATAACTATGTTCCTCATAGCAGGCTTATGCTTCAAAAACCTTCTATTAATTAAATTGTTTAATTATTTATTTATTTTTTACTGGCAATCGGGAGACCCGGGTTCGATACCCAGCTGAGATAGATTTGAAATTTCTTGATAGGGTTCCAATTTCCAAGGAAGAGTTCTTATTCTTGGTTGACAACCTTGCAAAGTTTCATGTCATGCTAAGTTGCCAACTAGTTTCTGGAAAAGCTTCCAAATAATGTGATTAGTGTTGTGGTTGAAGGCTCTGCTTCAAGTGCACAAGGTCCAGGGTTCGATTCCCATTTGAGGTAAAACTTTTTTAACTTCTGATGTGAACTTACATCTATCGGTTATTGAACTTATTGGCTTAGGAATGTGTAAACGGAGCCGTCCTAGCAACGAGGCACATAATAAATTCCAAGGTTGTTCCAAATTAGCTTGTTGTTTCTGGCGCTGTCTGCGAGTGGAATCGTGTCCAGCTTGATTGATCGGTGTTACTACTTATGCCGATCTTGCTTGTTGATAGTGTCAGCATTTAAATTTAATGCCCTCACTGAGGATCAGTTATGTGACCGAGTCAGTCGACTCTAAATACGAGTTTATTTATATCGTTCCCTCAAACATCTTTTTCTTGAATTCTTCACACATTTCACATTAGTATATTTCCTGCATGTTGAGCCCACCTCTCTTCAATACTTCAATGAATGCACACAATTGATATTAATGTTCAATAATAGCTAATTTATTTATTTAACACCTATCGCGATTTCTTTTAATGATTTCACACTGTATTTAGTTTCAGAAAATTTGATGTTAATTTTACTATGAGACATTGAATCTTGTTTTCTCAGTCAGTCATTTATAGTGACGTAATTACTAGTCATCATCCATCGCCCTTCCCTGCTTCTGGCAGGGTCCGCTTGTGTTTTGCAACAAAATCTTTCTACTTGTTTCTATCCTCCCACAATCGTATCTCTTCCACATCTTCACAGCTCTTTTCTCTTGACTGTACTGCCCTACTAAGCAAGAAGGCCCTAACTACACTTTTGGTGTTTTTTTGGTTAGATGTTAAGTACCCACTATGCAGAGAAACATTTCCTGTCTAAATCTTCTAAGCTAGAAAGGCTATAAATAGGTGTACTTTGTCATGTACTTTGCCCTTGAAACAAAATTATGAGCATTTTCTAAGGAAGAAGTCACTATGTTCACTTTTTAACCAAATTTTCTTTATGGCAAAGAACGCAAGGTGGCAGTGATTTATTTTCAAATGCTGTGATTTTTTCATGGCAAAAAGCCTTAACTACAGTAGGCCCTACTTAAATTAAAGGGATCGTTCACCTGGGATCGTTCACCTTTTATGTAAAGGTTTACACAGATATTTATTTACCTGAGTAGACTCCATTTACAACAAATTATTGACCAAAAATAATTGTAGCAACGCTAAATTAATTGTTAAATGTGCAAAGAAATTTCCTTCATGTTCCCCACTTCTCAGTCGTGGCAACAGTGCACGAGTAGCGGCCGGCAGAGTGTCGAGGCGAGCTGCGTCATCTTATTGGGCTATCACTTGGCACGCGACACAAGCTTTGTAGGAGGGTGGGTCAGTTTAAATTAGGTCGAAACAAAACACATGTGCATCTCTCAACCCGGCTGAGAGGGATTTGGTAATTTCTGGATTCAATCTCGTAATCTTGTGTATGGAGCACAGCAGTCATGTCACTGTTTACAATAAAATAGGCAGGAGAAGTTGAATAACGTACCAATAGGGGGCACTTTCAGTCTTATCTTGAGTCTTGACGATGACTATTTTTGTGTACTTCCAACGATCATATTTCCTTTAAAACTTTTTATTTAATTTCATTTATTGTCTTGTCTGTCTCTACGCCTAGGAACGGCCATTCCATTAGCACAAGTATCGAGTGATAACTACGAAATTTTGAAATTCTGTTGTTTCGACAATCAACTTGTTAGATATACGCAAGTGTCCCCCCCCCCCCCCCGGGCTAACAGTCGAAAGATAAATATATAATGCTGATGCACTTTGCCAGTATTCTTTGTCTGTTGTCCAATATGCTGTTGACGGTGATTTTTTATCTATGTTTATGTTTGGAATGGTTCTAATATATTATGTCCAGCCTGCATCTACTCGAAAAACGATAAGCTATTAGGAAGAGTAAACAAACACTGCCCGAAAACCTTACACATACTTTTTCACATTGTATATTGTATTATATCATACATATTACTCAATACTAGTATATCATACTAGTAATAATGAGGTGAGGTAGCCTATGTATACAGTCAATGTCACTGATATAATATCTTTTTACGGTGCATAATAGATAGTACAAGCGTAACACGCGAGACTTATTCGGGAGGTCCCCGGTTCGAATGTTCGATACTTACCACTGGCAACCCTGACATTTACGTTTTTACGAAAACTGACGCTATCCCATAACTACTTTATTAGCAGTATATTTTTCAAAACAAGTGTTGTTGACCAGTGTTATGTATTGTTCTTGATTGTGAACGCGGGCCTTCCGCTTTGGTTTTAGTAGAACAGACTATTTCGACAGATAAACCGGGACCTGCCTTGCGTGAAACACGCCGCTAGCAATGTGCTGTGTTGCAACACCTTGCCAGCTTCGTACCAGTGACGTCACTGACCTGAAGCGCAAAGATGAATTTAAAAGTCGCCTATTGACATAGGTTGGGAAATAAACACAAACTACTTAGTTTTTATGTTTCTATTTGCTATTAAGACTAACTTGTTAAAGAGGTGAACGGACACTTTAATTGAAAATCAATCGTATCATAATCCGTAAATAAATTCTATTTGATTTTAGTACTTCATGAATCCAACTGTATTAATAGAAAAATAATTGGCCCTTGTAGTGCAAATGAATTGACTTATTTTCATTTTACTCGCAAGTATGTTGTAAGTAGATAGGGCCCTTTTGCTTAGTAGGACCTCGGTATCTTTCCTGCGTTAGAGCCCATCTCTCTGCAAAGTTTCATATCATGCCAACCATCTAGCTTCTGGAAATGCTCCCAAATCATGTATTAAGAAATATCGTTCCCTCGTAACACTTTCTCTTGGAATTCTTCACACATTTCACCTCGGTATCTTTCCTGCGTTAGAGCCCATCTCTCTTCAATACTAATGGGAATGAAATACCGTTCAAGAATCGGTAATCTACTTGATGTATTTTTTAATTGTCTTAACGTCTATCCTGGTTATAAAACTGATGCACAAAATGACAATTCGTGTAGAAAACAAGACAACATGCGCTCTGGTGGTTTAGGCTGGAACTATTATCCTGAGGATACCGAGTTGACACGACTGCCATCTATGTTTAACTTTATTGCCCCATAAATAAAACCAATTTACGTAAGTCCGGAAAATATTATTGAGTTGAATGTTAATTGAAAAGAACATTACACACACTTCCTATGCATATTACCATATCACTTCTATGACTTGAATAAGGTTAATGTTAATGAAACTTTTAGAGCAGGCAAGGTTAATAATGTGATGAATTAGTTGGACTATACACTGCTCTTTTAAATAAAGAAAAACTATGTAGGTGACGATATTTTGAAGACTATTCAGTCCTCTTCAACTGGTTTAATGACATTTGACAGTTACAACGGTAAGAAAAAACAAAATTCAATTTTTTTTAAACAAATACATACTGATCTCAATTTCACAAGAAAACTCATGCCTATCATCTTATAAAAATGAAAACAGTTATTTTGCCAACTAACAATTAAGATTTAAAAAAAAACACCTTTATAAGTTCAGACTGGCTCTGGCTTGGAACAAAACCTTTCCAGATAAAATGAAAGTCAATACTTGGAGTACTAATGAAGTTGTTCTTTACAGCCATAAAAGCAGCCTCTTTTAACCGACGTTTATGCAGATTATTAGTTTCATGGAGAATGATAGAAGAGTTGTTCCAATTCACATAATGATGGTTCTCATAAACGCGTTCTGCTATAGTCTTGAGGAACAAACTTTGTGTTGCGCTACATTAGTCTTATGTTCTTTTATCCTGGCCTCCAGTGGTCTCTTGGTCTCACCAATGTAAATGTCACCACATTGACATGGTATCGAGTAGACCGCATTCTTGGGACGATTGAGCATCATTCTTAGGCTTAGTTTTTGTGAAAATGTTTCTGATAGTATTAGGTGATTGGAAAACAGTTCGGACCCCAAACGAAGTCAGACAAAGTCAGACAATCCTATATCTTGTTATCATGTAAGATCTCTTGGATACTAATAAAACTAACTAACTAGCATAATCGGACTAGATAAGGCCTATATATTCGGCTCTTGATCGTTATTTTTTGTTCAAACTGCAGTTTCTCTTAGTATTCTTATACATGATCAAGCAAATAAAAGCTTTAGATAAGGATCCAATGATCTAGTTGTGATATAGTCCCAAAACTGCTTGTGAAGTGTTTTTGATTGCGTACGTTGGCCTCGTGCATTTGAATGCCATTTCAAAACACAAAATAACACACTTTTGGATGAAATGAAAAATAAAATACTTTTATTGAACAAGGAGAATTGCCTAGATTATAGCCTTTGATTATGCAATACATGGTTCAAAATGAGACAAACCAACTTTCTCTTGTTTATTTGAGCATTCTGTTCCAAGGATAAAGCATAATAATAATTATAATTTAATAGAGCCAGATTTCACACAGTAAAGTATCCTCCTTGGATCCTTGTTCCCTAGCTATAAATCCTACCCTAACTTGGCCCTACATCATCTCCCCTTTAAACATTTCCGACGTAGGTGGACTTCAAAGTTGACTATTGTAATTAGTTTTTCACTCGGTTGATATAGGTTATTTTGTTTGCAATTTTCCTTTGAAATACCAATTAGGGGGGTGAAGTCAGTCGCGTCCGCAAAGAGTATTTAGTGTTTAAAAACTCTTTCACGTGCCCCCTGGCTTATGCGAAACGACTGACAACAAGGATGCCAGCGCTTGATAACCGGAGAGATAAGTCTAATAGGAAGATGGATAGAACAAAATGCCCCTCTAGGGGCAATAAATGTACATTCTTATTCTGGAACGCTGGTGGAATCACCAAAGATAAGTATGTTGAATTTAAAAAAGTAATCGCTGATAGAAATGTGGACGCATTCGCAATAACGGAAGCAGGTGCTATTACTGAAGCTGAAATGACGAAGCTTATACACAAGGATTTACGATGTACAAACTAAAAAGACAAAGGAGAATCTCTTCAGGCATCCTAGTTGGTGTCAGGGTGGGGATCACTTGCCGTTTCAAAGAAATACACGCAATGGAGGAGAACGACAAAATCGAGATTGTTCAAATGGAAATATGGAAAAATGGCACCAAGACAAAATTCATCATTGTATATAACCCACCCAGAAATGAAACAAAACTACTAGACTTAGTCGATATAGACAGCAATGCAATTTTAATTGGGGATTTTAACGCACCAAACACACTTTGGAATTATAAACAAACGACACGTGTAGGATCTATTTTAGAAGAAGATGTAGACAGAGACAGCAATCCGCTAATATTGGTAAATGCAGAGGAACCATTCACTTTTCTGTCATACAAAGGAGACCTGTCAAGACCCGATCTAGTTTTTACCCATGCCAATCTACAAGAAGAGGTTAAACAAGAAAATCTGGAATCCCCTACTGGAGCAGGTCATAAAATGATATTAGTCACTAGAGAAAAAGGAAGCAAAGAGGAAGAGGATACAAAGTGCACATGGAATTTCAAAAAGGCAAATTGGAGAGGGTTTAGACAAGACACAGAAAAGGCATTTGACGAGGGGGAGGCTGCACAAATAATAAAAATAATACAGGATGCAGCTGAAAAACATATACCTAGAGGCAAAGTAAAACGGTTTAAACCATTTTGGAACAATGAACTCTCAGTGCTCAAAGATCAGAGAGATGAAGCAAGGAAGAAGGCTGAGAAAACACAAAACATGGAAGATAGAGCTAAGGAAAAGACAAGCAAAACTAAAAAGGGCCATACTCGAGAGCAAAAAGAGGGCATTAGAAGAATTTGTAGAAAATATTGATTACCAAAAGGACGGGAAAAGGGCACATACATTCTTCTCTAAATTAAATAACCAAGAAAAAAGATCAAACAAAAATGAGTTATTAGTACACAATGGAGAAGAAATACACGATGATAAGAGGAAAGCAGAAGTGATATGTGAATTTCAAGCTAAACAAGCAAAACCAAAGAAAAATAAGCGCACTAAAGTAGAATTCCAAAAATTTGTGGATGACATAAAAGACCCATATAACTCACCTTTCATAATGAGCGAATTGGAAGAAGCACTAAGAAGGCTTAAAATTAAAAAATCACCAGGAGTCGACCTGATATACCCAGAATTTCTAAAGAACCTTGGCAAGGAAGGTAAAAGTGCAATACTAAATCTCTTGAATAACATCTGGAAATACAATATTCCTGATATATGGAGGAAAGCAGAGATAATACCACTGCTGAAAAATGGGAAGGATAGCTCAAAAGTCGAAAGCTACAGGCCAATAGCCTTAACATCAATGATGGCTAAAACAATGGAGCATATGGTCAACTATAGGCTAAAAACATTTTTAGAATCGAATGAAGTGTTGGCAAAGGAGCAGGCAGGTTTTAGGCAGAACAGAGGGACACTAGACCAGGTGGCATACTTGCAGCAGGATATTAAGGAAGGGTTTAGTAAGAAGTTATCTACACTGGTAGTTTATGTTGATTTTAAGACTGCATTTGATATAGTAGATAGAGAAATACTTTTAAAAAAGATGAAAGAGATGGGAGTACCACACAACATATACAGATGGAGTAAAAACTTTCTAAGTCAGAGATATATAAGAGTAAGATGCAACAACAAACGATCACGGTATAGAAAAACCAAGGCAGGAGTACCACAAGGGGCAGTAACAAGCCCTACTTACTTCCTGATATATATAAACGACTTGGCGCAATATATACAGGAAAGAAGCGAGGTAAAGATCAAGTTATTTGCACCAAGTTGGTGCTTTGGTGTAGTGACAGAGACGTACAGAAAATGGAGTTAGAAATGAACAAGGCATTGCAAGCATTAGAAGAATGGACCAGGGAAAATGGGATGGTAGTGAATGAAACAAAAACAGTATACAATTATTGTACAACAGGAAGAACAATGCCCCAGTTTAGCCTAAAATACAAAGGAGTAAGCTTAAAATACGAAGAAGACCCAATCTATCTTGGCGTAATGATGGATAAGAAAATGACAATGTCTAGCCATATCGACAGAATGTGCCAATTAAGTAATAAAAGACTAGGCTTACTGAAAAGAGTATCAGGGGTAACTTGGGGAGCCAATGTCAATACACTATCTACGACATACAAAACATACATACGTCCAGTGTTGGAATATGGAAATGCCATGTTGATTAACACTTCAAAAACACACTTGGACAAGCTCAACATTATCCAAAATAAAGCCCTGAGGATCATAACAGGAGGAGTGAAAACCACACCTATCACCGCAATGGAAACAGTAGCTGAAGTCCCACCACTGGAAGCAAGGAGAAATGTAGCAGCTGGAAGCCTGTACGAAAAAATGGTTCGCTTGGATGTAGATTATTGGGACAGAGATCCCCAAGAAGGCCTTAAAACACAAAAAACATTCATAACTGAAGCTAGGAATGTAGTGGGAAAGTTAATGGGGGAAGTGATAACTGAAAACAGACAAGAAATAGGAAAACCAAACATTCATATGTCATCATTGGAAATAAACCATCAACTAAACATTGAAGGAATTCAAGAGAAAAAGAAGAACTATCAAGAGGAGCATATGAGAAGTCTGGCACTAAGATTTATTCACAAAGAATACCCAGAGAAGGAGTGGCTGCATATATACACGGATGGATCAGCAACACCAGGAGAAGGGAATGCAGGTGCAGGAATACACAGTAGAGAGTTTGAGGAATCATTCCCAGCAGGATCAAATGGGAGTAACTTTGATGGGGAGATGAGAGCAATAAGCAAAGCGTTGGAGAAGATTGAATACTTTAGAGAAAGGAAGGTGGTGATACTAACAGACTCAAGAACATCTATCCAGGCTATAGTGAGTAGAGAAGAAACAGAAGCAGAAATAAGAAACTGCAAGATAAGAACCCTGAGGTTGATGAATGCGGGTAACACAGTAATGCTACAGTGGATACCGGCACACTGCGGCATAAACGGAAACGAGAAGGCTGATTTCCTTGCTAAAATGGGAAGTAAAACCAAGCAATTCATGAACAACATTTCATACAGATCAGCTAAATCACATCTGAAATCAGCCAGCAACTCGGAGGTAAAGAAAGCGTGGAAGGAGAAAGGCAAGAATAAAATGTGGAGTGAGCTAGTTAACACAAGGAAAGGAAGAAATGATAGGACAAACCATTATAGGAGAACTACAACAGCACAGTTTAGACTAGATACCGGCCATGACTTGCTAGCAAAGCACTTACATAGAATAGGTGTGATGGAGAGCAGCATGTGTAAACTCTGTGGTGATGAACACAGGACAGACATCTATTTAGATGCGCTACATTGAAAGGACACTATGGGGAAATGCCAGGGGGGTATGGACAGGAGGGAACAGGAGTCTTATCTTTACTGGTTGTCAAGACACATGATGACAATAGATATGTCAATGTGGGCATAAGAGAAGAAGAATAAACATCTATTTTCTCCGTGCAAAGATGTCGGAAAAAATTAACAACGCTTATTCAAGTGCAGCACTGGCACAGTTTGCATTAAAAACTTGTCACTTCCTCAATTCAGATCATATGCAATTACATAATGTGGGTTCTGTTAATTAGTAGTCTAAAAAAACAAAATCATTTTAGGTCGATAGATTTTTTTACTTGACGTCTGTATTGTTTTAGTCAGATCCTGTGCAATAAATAACATAATGCAGGTTCTGCTAGTTTCACCTACGTAATTTTTACTTGACATCTGTGTTGTTACAAGCCTGTTGTATTTGTGACCGTGATGAGGGATAGATGAGAATAAAGGAGCATTTACAAAACTCCATGTATTAAATACAGGATTCGAACCCATGTCCCTTAGATCACTTAGGACCAACTATGTTTGTACTTGAGCCATTGCCAAGTATGACAGAACTCAAATATTTATATTAATAGATTACTTTCTAGTTTCTATGAAAAGAACAAATTAATAATAAAAGTTAGGTAAGCCAGGATGAACAAAAAACTTTCAATGTGTATTATCGATCAGTAATTGATACTTTGTTCATCTCCCTTCCAAAACAGCTAAAATCAGTAATTTTATATTCAAATATAACAAAGTTTTGTTCTAGCAAAAGACCTAAGAAATCCACATCTAAACTAAAGATTTAGCATTTTTTAAATTCCCAGTATTGATTACAATGGATTAGTGATAATCGCACAAACATCGATTATTCAATTGGTAGAGCATCGGTCGTGAAGGCGGATGTTCCGAGTTCGATCCCCAGCTGTGGCAAATATTTTCGACAATTATAATTGTCATCAATAGCAGATTATTAGAAATGGAAATTTTGATAGTTAATTATGAAATGGCATCTAACGGCAACTTCTCGATTCATGGTTTGATTTCTAGAGGAATTAGTGGTGGAAGAGTTGATGTATGGGAATCAATCCAGACATAACAAAACAACTTGACTGGTGATTGAACCCAGGCCCTCTGCTTGCCTGGCGGACGTCTTGACCACTAGACCGGCAAGCAAGCGCTCCTCTGGTTCAAACCCCAGCCGAGTTGGATTTTGTACATTTGCAGATTGTGTTCCTTATAATAAAACTATTGAAACCTAATAGGATAGCACAGGCCTACTTAGCTGGACATGTATTAAAGGGGCTAAAAACCCCAAAAATTATTTTTTACCACGTGATCTATAGCACAATACTATACTTAAATGACCATTTAAAAAATTATATCTTGTAACTGTGATTTAACACGAATTTTTTAATTTTTTGGATCCAGAAATTGGCGAAAATTGGTGTTTTGGAAAATTTCCTAAATCGGCCTTAACCTGCTTCTTTTTTGGTCCACATAGATACTAGAGCATAGTACCAATCTAAAATGCCCCTTTATAACATCGTGTCTTGAAACTGTGCCCAAATATACCCTCAAACACGCAAAAATATGCATTCCAAAATCACACCCCATCTTAGTAATCAGCATATTTTGACCAAACTACTTGCCCAAATTACAAAACAAAATATAGAGAACTTACAGAAAAGGCTGTCGGGTACGTCAATAATGGCCAATATTTTTTTGGAACAAAATCCTCTAAGGTCACGGGGCATAAAGATCGTCCCAATGTTATTTCTTATGGGGGAATTTTGCCGATGGGACCTAGCTCGAAAAATGTCATGTTTGACAATTTTTTGGGAGGTCATGGTGGCCCCAATAAATTTTCTGTTAATTGCTAAATTCATTACTAGTTTGCCTGAATGGAATATATTTTTTGAGTTTAGCGGTTAAATACCCCTTTAATGAATGTGTCAAGTAACATAAATTAAAATTCATCATTAAATTTCTCTGTTTGGTTAGTCGGGGAACACTCCTGTATGTGGAATTGTTAATATTTAATACAATATACAGAAATGAAAAAGCCATCTAGACCACCGGTCTGTTTTAACATCTGACTTGAAGTTGCCTTCAGATCTATAATGCAGCTACAATTCATAAGTTAAAAAGTTCTTGGTAGACTGGTTAGCTAAGGCTCCTACCTGGAATGTGGGAGCTTTGGGTTCGAATGGATTTGTTAACTTCTGAATATTGTTAAATATTCACCACTAAATGTTTGCATTTGTATTTCTTCAAATTTGTCATTTTATCTTTCGTGTGTAACTTTCCAACAACAAAGAATGTCTTAACATAATTCTTGTACATAATGTTGGTGAAAAATGTACTTGTAATTAATTTTGACATGAAAATAGGTAGTAAAAATGCGAATACATAATAATAAAAAGCTAGCACAATAAACAAATGCTTACTAACAGATGTGTAGGGGGAACCTAGCAGCTTACCTTAAAGCCTTAAAAATAAAATGCGATTTTAAAAGTAATCTAACAAAGTTCCAAGATGTTTTCAGTTGCCCATCAGGTGGGTCTTGTGTTGGTACATTTTGTTGTGCTCATTGTTAGTTTTGTGTTCCATCGCAGATCCCTGCCCACGCTTGAGTAAGGTGGTAGAATTCCATATTTTCAGCTCGCTACTCTTGCCCACAAACACAATTCTATTTTGTACGTCTTGATGCTGCTTCAATCGCTGAATTTACATGTTGCTATATTGAAACTAATTCTATTTTGTGGTTGTTTCAGATGATTGGAAACGTCTGCGCATCTACATTCTGCACTTCGAACATCTTGCCATCGCCACCTTTGACCTTGACTCTCTCTGAACTTCTCCCCTGCAGCCTACCAAGCCTCCAGAGTACTGGCCAAAACGACGAATAGCATACCTTCAAACAAATTTGGTGAGATAACTACGCACTAACCCTTGTCACTTTGTGATTTCAAGGCCGTGGACTTGGTATCTTTCACCACGGCCACTTCTTTTACTGCTCTGTTCAAAATACTGTTGTACCCATACATTGTTTGTACAGCTGTGCAATAAATATTGTCTAACCCACATGCCGTTGTTGTGACAATTCATTTGTACATGACACCTTATTCCCATTGCTTTAGCATGTATGTACTAACACCTTCTTGCTTCCATTGTTGCAGACATGTTGGCCTCCAATATTTGGAAGGTTGGGCTATTGCTATGTTTGTTTGCACTTGCCATTTAAATGGTTCCTTTCAATGGACTCATTTAAATGGAAAGTGTGAAGCTCGACACCTTTTTGGGTGTTGAGCTTCACACTTTCCATTTTCCATTGAGGGGAAACATTTAAATGACTGGCAAGTGTACACACATAGCAATAGAACAGCCTTCCAATAATCCTTAACCCTTCATGACCCAATTAATGGACTTAGCTGTTTTTTTGAAGGCCATTTACTAGGTTGGCTGCTAACCTTGCAAGGTTAGCAGTTGACCTAGTTTATGGACATAGCCATTTTTTTCAAGGCCATTTACTAGGTCAGCTGCTACATTTGGCAGTTGACCTAATTAATGGACTTAGCTGTTTTTTTCAAGGCTAAATATAATAATAGTAATAATAATAATAAATAATAATAATAAATAATAATAATAATAAATAACAATTGCATTGGAAAAATATATAATTTATTAACAATATTAAATAAAATACAATAAATATATACAAATCACATGAAAATCAAGCAAAAAATACAAAAAATGGGCCAAAAAAAGCGCTTTTTATACTACCTAAGTCTTTTTTGCACTTCAGAGCTACCAAGTTTAGCAGTGAAACTTTTCACTTAAACAGAGTGTTCTCCCCAAAGCAGAGACGGGGCTGATGATAAAACTCGAAGAGGTCCACTTCCCAAACATTTAGTTGTGATTGAACGTACGAAGGCTCAATCACAACTTAGATATTCAGAAAATAGCAACCTCTCGCGAGATCCCATCAGCCCCGTCGGTGCATTGCACACTCTGTTCAAGTGTAGCAAGAGCAGCAGCAGCAAAAGAGTGAAATTAGCCAACACCACTATGCAGGACGATGCAGCCGTGAGAACAAATACACTAGGTCTCCTCCTGGGGTTAAGTGGCTATCATTGCTCCTAGTTTTATTAAGTATTGGAAATCCTTAAGTACTTCTGTGCTTGTAAAATAAACAGTACTCTTCCTCAATTGCATTGGAAACTGCATTTATTTATTTATTTCATGTCTATCCCAATCAGGTATACAAATTGATTTACGACTTAAACTAGGATTGCATTTAAATTAAATAAATAATTTGTATTTAGAGTCAATCCACTCCCCTCCACTCAGTCACAGAACTGATTTTCACTGGGGACACATTAAATTCAATTGGCTTTACCCAACATGCATTTTATATTAGTAAGAGTGATGTTAGCAAGTAATTGAGAACGTGTTCCAAGGTTCTGAAGCTAAATTTAAAGAACCCAAGCTAAAGAGATTTCTACCGGCTATTGCAGACTGGCATTTCAACATCCTCATATGACGTGCCAAGCTGAAAATAATTAATCTGCCCCTGATCTCCCCCCCCCCCCCCCCCTCAGGGCCAAGCAAGCACAGAAGAGTTTAAGGGTTGCCAATGAGCTCAATTAATGCTCGTGTTTAAAGTGACAGACCCATGCCAACATCATGTTATGTAGTTTTTAGAGAAATATAGCCTGCATGAAAAAAGATTGTAATGTTATGGTAAGCAAGTTTTTAATCAGACATTTAACTAATTAAACGCATAATCAAAATACAAACAGTACCGATTAATATATTTCAATATTTTTCCTTGCAATACATAATTCTAACAAAACCACATTACTGTTGCAATCAGTGTTTAGATATTTTGCACAATTCTCGAGATATCACTAAAAAACTGTAACTGCAGAGGTCTGACACCTTAAGAAGCCAGGTTCTTCTGGGTCGCAATGTATAAGTTCTCACAACTGTCGGCCACAACAATAGGTCTGTTCTTTTCTAGTACGTAAGTTACTGTTAGGCCTACCTAAAGCAAACAAGATTCTCTATAATTTGGTTGATGGCTACAACAATATGGCTTACAGATCATTGGATCTATTGCATAGGAATAAAGAACAGTACATCTTTCTGCAAGCAATGTATGAACATATAATATTTGGCTCCTATTCAGTTACAGAAACTGCCAAAAACTGCTTTGAAAGAATGCAAACTCTTTTCAAATTAAAATCTTAATCTTGAAATCGGTTAGTTTTTGGCAAAACAGGGAAATAACCTTCAAAAGCTGGTGTGTAAACTATTTCCCAACAATGCTATAGTCAAGGTCAGTAAATAATAAATAAAAACAAATGTGTACATCGAGCCGACACATTCAGATACATGCTTCTGATTAAAAGAGTGGATGTAATTTTTGTGTATGATTTCTTATGTGCTTTATTGTTGGCTCCAAAGTCGCCTTTTACGGTTTAAAAACTTAATGGAACCAGGATTTGAACCTGGACCTTCTGCATTGAAAAGTGGGTGAAGCCCAAAGGACTACAAGCGTTCAGGCACAAACGCAAGCATGAACCTACAAGTATGTAGGCTACGTATTTTGTAAATTGACTTTTTAACTAATAAAGTGACTATGATGATTACTATATCATGTCAGCAATGTTTAACATTTAAAAATACACCTTTCTTGTTTGATATCTCCATTAGCATTAGTAGTTTTAGGGCGCTTTAACAGCAAAGATTATTTGTGCGATTGATTTGATGTTTGTACTTTGAAATTACAGTTCATTGAGTAAGAAGTTACTAATTGCATGCAACATTATTGCAACGCAACAACAACTGCATACCGGTATACTTAGGATATCAGAGAATAGTATTTGTATAGTATCAAACTTGACTTGACTTGACAAACCATATACTGTACATACAATAAGTATCATGTACATACATGTCAATTGCCAATTTACTACTCCTATCTACTCTATGCGTCTGTCCTGTCAACACTTTATATAATCGGGTTTGCCACAAACGAAACCGGTTTCAAGCAGTTTACCAGAAAAACACAACGACTATTATAATATAGGGCCTCCTATACCAAAGGATATTATATATATATATACTAACCCTTCCAGTACCTAAATTGAGTTTATTGTTGTAGCCAAATTGAACAGACCTATTGTTGATTGCAAGTATGTCAGTCGTCCATGATACATAATCAAGAGAGCTGCCTTAGAGAACGACACATAAAACTAGGGCCATTTGCAAATCATAGTCACTCATTAATAATAATTTTAATAATTTTTTTGGGTAGCCTGCACAGGGTGCAATTCATGCCCTTCTTCAGGTGTCTACTTAGGTTTATTGGAGTAAGAACAATTGTGAAGGGATAACCGAGAGCTGTTTAAGAGGACTCAATCCCTTGCATTTGCATTGACGGAGGAAAACCTCAGAAAAAACTTTGGCGGGATTGCCGGTCTTGACGGGATGTGATACCCTGGCCCTCCCGAATCAGAGTCGCGCGCTTAATGCTCTAGCCAAACTTTTGATCATGGAGTCAGTTAACCTAGGATTATTGTAACCAGAAAGTGTTTGAAAGCCAGACTGTGATTTGCAATTGACCATAATTAGGGATCCAGATAAATATGCCACCACCTTGGAATTACCATGCAAGAGATTTAAAACCAGTATTGACATAAACAGCAATCATGTAAATCTTGAAGGGTAACTAAAGGTTTTACGTGTGACAAGGTCTCAAGACATTGAAATATTCCTACTTAGTAAAAATAATAAATAAATATATCATATACACTTGTAAAATGCAATGCTTGAAACAGAATACAGTAGTATCACTTTAATTTGAAGCCAAAGGAACCCCAAAAATCAAAGTTTGAACTATAAAAAAATTAATAGTATAAAAGCTACGTACTGTAAGGACTTCTAACAGTACTTTGAATTAACCGAGTTTAATTAACGAGGGTTTACTTTACTAATTTGGAGGATTTGACATAAAACTATAGGCCTACATCACGGAAAGGAATACGTACAGGTCTCTTTTGGCTTAGCATGTCAATTTCTATTTGTGAAACAAAATTGTTAAAAAATTTCTAAATTAACTTTAATTGATGGCATTGTCAACAACCTACATGTAAATAAAAAATTAATCAAGATTTTGATAAGAAGTAATTTCAATTCAAAGGTAGACCCATACGGACTGCCCATCTAGACCTAATATTGACCTGCGTGTACTAAATCTAAAATGAAGTTTTACGTTTACTACTTTATTTCTTGCGCGTACGGCATGTGACATAGTTTGGGTCACCACATTGTTGTAATTTAATGCACTCTGTGTTAAAACAACTGCACATTGTTGCTGTTTTCTTTACAAATATGTTTTAAAACCATACATTTAAAAAAATATACCCCAAACGATGCACAATGTTGGAGATATTAATTAACGTGCATACAAAATACAAATGTTTATTGGATGAGCGTAGCGAGCGAAGCAAAGATTCCGTTTCACTATACTGGAGAAAAAAATCCGGAATGTTTTTTTTCTGTTTGTATTATTGTGTGTCTGTTAACACGATTCAGGCTAAGCCGATACTCCAATTGCGATGAAATTTTGTGGAGGCCTTCGAAATCTCTGAACTTAGAAATGCCACGTTTTTAAGCGCAATCGAAAAATTATTTCTCATGAAAATCGCAATTTTACGATAAATCTAAAAGTTAAAGTTAAAAAAGTTTAAAGTGAAGTAAAGTAAAGTTTTTAAAACATTTCTTCGACTTACTAGGAAAACGCTTAAGTCCCGCGCGTTGATGGATGAGCGTAATTTTTTTAAACGAAAAAAGCGTAAAATTGCTATTTTTTTAATAGATAATTTTTTGATTACGCTCAAATTTCACACGAATATATTAATTCATAAAATTAAAGTTCTGTGAAAAAATCATTACAATCGGATAAAGCATGTAGATGTTATTCGTCGAAGAATTTTTTTTAAAATCGAAAAAACGTTAAAATTGCGATTTTCATGAGAAATAATTTTTCGATCGATTTCCCCGTGCAGTCTATTTCAGACATTTCCATAGACCTCCGTGTGTAACTTTCCAACAACAAAGAATGTCTTAACATAATTCTTGGACATAATGTTGGTGAATAAATTTACTTTTAATTGTTTTGACATGCAAATCGGTAGTAAAAATAATAAATAGTAATAATAAAAAGCTAGCACAATAAACAAATGCTTACTAACAGATGTGTAGGGGGAACCTAGCAGCTTACCTTGCCTTAAAAACAAAATGCGATTTTAAAAGTAATCATCCAAAATGTTTTCAGTTGCCCATCAGGTGGGTCTTTTGGTACTCTTGTGTTGGTACAGTTTGTTGTGCTCATGTTAGTTTGTGTTCCATCGCAGAACCCGTAAGGTGGTAGAATTCCATATTTTCAGCTCGCTACTCTTGCCCACAAACACAATTCTATTTTGTACGTCTTGATGCTGCTTCAATCGCTGAATTTACATGTTGCTATATTGAAACTAATTCTATTTTGTGGTTGTTTCAGATGATTGGAAACGTCTGCGCATCTACATTCTGCACTTCGAACATCTTGCCATCGCCACCTTTGACCTTGACTCTCTCTGAACTTCTCCCCTGCAGCCTACCAAGCCTCCAGAGTACTGGCCAAAACGACGAATAGCATACCTTCGAAACAAATTTGGTGAGATAACTACGCACTAACCCTTGTCACTTTGTGATTTCAAGGCCGTGGACTTGGTATCTTTCACCACGGCCACTTCTTTTACTGCTCTGTTCAAAATACTGTTGTACCCATACATTGTTTGTACAGCTGTGCAATAAATATTGTCTAACCCACATGCCGTTGTTGTGACAATTCATTTGTACATGACACCTTATTCCCATTGCTTTAGCATGTATGTACTAACACCTTCTTGCTTCCATTGTTGCAGACATGTTGGCCTCCAATATTTGGAAGGTTGGGCTATTGCTATGTTTGTTTGCACTTGCCATTTAAATGGTTCCTTTCAATGGACTCATTTAAATGGAAAGTGTGAAGCTCGACACCTTTTTGGGTGTTGAGCTTCACACTTTCCATTTTCCATTGAGGGGAAACATTTAAATGACTGGCAAGTGTACACACATAGCAATAGAACAGCCTTCCAATAATCCTTAACCCTTCATGACCCAATTAATGGACTTAGCTGTTTTTTTGAAGGCCATTTACTAGGTTGGCTGCTAACCTTGCAAGGTTAGCAGTTGACCTAGTTTATGGACATAGCCATTTTTTTCAAGGCCATTTACTAGGTCAGCTGCTACATTTGGCAGTTGACCTAATTAATGGACTTAGCTGTTTTTTTCAAGGCTAAATATAATAATAGTAATAATAATAATAAATAATAATAATAAATAATAAATAATAATAATAAATAACAATTGCATTGGAAAAATATATAATTTATTAACAATATTAAATAAAATACAATAAATTATACAAATTACATGAAAATCAAGCAAAAAATGCACAAAAAACACAAAAAATGGGCCAAAAAAGCGCTTTTTATACTACCTAAGTCTTTTTTGCACTTCAGAGCTACCAAGTTTAGCGGTGAAAGTTTTCACTCAAACAGAGTGTTCTCCCCAAAGCAGAGACGGGGCTGATGATAAAACTCGAAGAGGTCCACTTCCCAAACATTTAGTTGTGATTGAACGTGCGAAGGCTCAATCACAACTTAGATATTCAGAAAATAGCAACCTCTCGCGAGATCCCATCAGCCCCGTCGGTGCATTGCACACTCTGTTCAAGTGTAGCAAGAGCAGCAGCAGCAAAAGAGTGAAATTAGCCAACACCACTATGCAGGACGATGCAGCCGTGAGAACAAATACACTAGGTCTCCTCCTGGGGTTAAGTGGCTATCATTGCTCCTAGTTTTATTAAGTATTGGAAATCCTTAAGTACTTCTGTGCTTGTAAAATAAACAGTACTCTTCCTCAATTGCATTGGAAACTGCATTTATTTATTTATTTCATGTCTATCCCAATCAGGTATACAAATTGATTTACGACTTAAACTAGGATTGCATTTAAATTAAATAAATAATTTGTATTTAGAGTCAATCCACTCCCCTCCACTCAGTCACAGAACTGATTTTCACTGGGGACACATTAAATTCAATTGGCTTTACCCAAAATGCATTTTATATTAGTAAGAGTGATGTTAGCAAGTAATTGAGAACGTGTTCCAAGGTTCTGAAGCTAAATTTAAAGAACCCAAGCTAAAGAGATTTCTACCGGCTATTGCAGACTGGCATTTCAACATCCTCATATGACGTGCCAAGCTGAAAATAATTAATCTGCCCCTGATCTCCCCCCCCCCCCCCTCAGGGCCAAGCAAGCACAGAAGAGTTTAAGGGTTGCCAATGAGCTCAATTAATGCTCGTGTTTAAAGTGACAGACCCATGCCAACATCATGTTATGTAGTTTTTAGAGAAATATAGCCTGCATGAAAAAAGATTGTAATGTTATGGTAAGCAAGTTTTTAATCAGACATTTAACTAATTAAACGCATAATCAAAATACAAACAGTACCGATTAATATATTTCAATATTTTTCCTTGCAATACATAATTCTAACAAAACCACATTACTGTTGCAATCAGTGTTTAGATATTTTGCACAATTCTCGAGATATCACTAAAAAACTGTAACTGCAGAGGTCTGACACCTTAAGAAGCCAGGTTCTTCTGGGTCGCAATGTATAAGTTCTCACAACTGTCGGCCACAACAATAGGTCTGTTCTTTTCTAGTACGTAAGTTACTGTTAGGCCTACCTAAAGCAAACAAGATTCTCTATAATTTGGTTGATGGCTACAACAATATGGCTTACAGATCATTGGATCTATTGCATAGGAATAAAGAACAGTACATTCTTTCTGCAAGCAATGTATGAACATATAATATTTGGCTCCTATTCAGTTACAGAAACTGCCAAAAACTGCTTTGAAAGAATGCAAACTCTTTTCAAATTAAAATCTTAATCTTGAAATCGGTTAGTTTTTGGCAAAACAGGGAAATAACCTTCAAAAGCTGGTGTGTAAACTATTTCCCAACAATGCTATAGTCAAGGTCAGTAAATAATAAATAAAAACAAATGTGTACATCGAGCCGACACATTCAGATACATGCTTCTGATTAAAAGAGTGGATGTAATTTTTGTGTATGATTTCTTATGTGCTTTATTGTTGGCTCCAAAGTCGCCTTTTACGGTTTAAAAACTTAATGGAACCAGGATTTGAACCTGGACCTTCTGCATTGAAAAGTGGGTGAAGCCCAAAGGACCACAAGCATTCAGGCACAAACGCAAGCATGAACCTACAAGTATGTAGGCTACGTATTTTGTAAATTGACTTTTTAACTAATAAAGTGACTATGATGATTACTATATCATGTCAGCAATGTTTAACATTTAAAAATACACCTTTCTTGTTTGATATCTCCATTAGCATTAGTAGTTTTAGGGCGCTTTAACAGCAAAGATTATTTGTGCGATTGATTTGATGTTTGTACTTTGAAATTACAGTTCATTGAGTAAGAAGTTACTAATTGCATGCAACATTATTGCAACGCAACAACAACTGCATACCGGTATACTTAGGATATCAGAGAATAGTATTTGTATAGTATCAAACTTGACTTGACTTGACAAACCATATACTGTACATACAATAAGTATCATGTACATACATGTCAATTGCCAATTTACTACTCCTATCTACTCTATGCGTCTGTCCTGTCAACACTTTATATAATCGGGTTTGCCACAAACGAAACCGGTTTCAAGCAGTTTACCAGAAAAACACAACGACTATTATAATATAGGGCCTCCTATACCAAAGGATATTATATATATATATACTAACCCTTCCAGTACCTAAATTGAGTTTATTGTTGTAGCCAAATTGAACAGACCTATTGTTGATTGCAAGTATGTCAGTCGTCCATGATACATAATCAAGAGAGCTGCCTTAGAGAACGACACATAAAACTAGGGCCATTTGCAAATCATAGTCACTCATTAATAATAATTTTAATAATTTTTCTTGGGTAGCCTGCACAGGGTGCAATTCATGCCCTTCTTCAGGTGTCTACTTAGGTTTATTGGAGTAAGAACAATTGTGAAGGGATAACCGAGAGCTGTTTAAGAGGACTCAATCCCTTGCATTTGCATTGACGGAGGAAAACCTCAGAAAAAACTTTGGCGGGATTGCCGGTCTTGACGGGATGTGATACCCTGGCCCTCCCGAATCAGAGTCGCGCGCTTAATGCTCTAGCCAAACTTTTGATCATGGAGTCAGTTAACCTAGGATTATTGTAACCAGAAAGTGTTTGAAAGCCAGACTGTGATTTGCAATTGACCATAATTAGGGATCCAGATAAATATGCCACCACCTTGGAATTACCATGCAAGAGATTTAAAACCAGTATTGACATAAACAGCAATCATGTAAATCTTGAAGGGTAACTAAAGGTTTTACGTGTGACAAGGTCTCAAGACATTGAAATATTCCTACTTAGTAAAAATAATAAATAAATATATCATATACACTTGTAAAATGCAATGCTTGAAACAGAATACAGTAGTATCACTTTAATTTGAAGCCAAAGGAACCCCAAAAATCAAAGTTTGAACTATAAAAAAATTAATAGTATAAAAGCTACGTACTGTAAGGACTTCTAACAGTACTTTGAATTAACCGAGTTTAATTAACGAGGGTTTACTTTACTAATTTGGAGGATTTGACATAAAACAATAGGCCTACATCACGGAAAGGAATACGTACAGGTCTCTTTTGGCTTAGCATGTCAATTTCTATTTGTGAAACAAAATTGTTAAAAAATTTCTAAATTAACTTTAATTGATGGCATTGTCAACGACCTACATGTAAATAAAAAATTAATCAAGATTTTGATAAGAAGTAATTTCAATTCAAAGGTAGACCCATACGGACTGCCCATCTAGACCTAATATTGACCTGCGTGTACTAAATCTAAAATGAAGTTTTACGTTTACTACTTTATTTCTTGCGCGTACGGCATGTGACATAGTTTGGGTCACCACATTGTTGTAATTTAATGCACTCTGTGTTAAAACAACTGCACATTGTTGCTGTTTTCTTTACAAATATGTTTTAAAACCATACATTTAAAAAAATATACCCCAAACGATGCACAATGTTGGAGATATTAATTAACGTGCATACAAAATACAAATGTTTATTGGATGAGCGTAGCGAGCGAAGCAAAGATTCCGTTTCACTATACTGGAGAAAAAAATCCGGAATGTTTTTTTTCTGTTTGTATTATTGTGTGTCTGTTAACACGATTCAGGCTAAGCCGATACTCCAATTGCGATGAAATTTTGTGGAGGCCTTCGAAATCTCTGAACTTAGAAATGCCACGTTTTTAAGCGCAATCGAAAATTATTTCTCATGAAAATCGCAATTTTACGATAAATCTAAAAGTTAAAGTTAAAAAAGTTTAAAGTGAAGTAAAGTAAAGTTTTTAAAACATTTCTTCGACTTACTAGGAAAACGCTTAAGTCCCGCGCGTTGATGGATGAGCGTAATTTTTTTAAACGAAAAAAGCGTAAAATTGCTATTTTTTTAATAGATAATTTTTTGATTACGCTCAAATTTCACACGAATATATTAATTCATAAAATTAAAGTTCTGTGAAAAAATCATTACAATCGGATAAAGCATGTAGGTTTTATTCGTCGAAGAATTTTTTTAAAAATCGAAAAAAATCGTAAAATTGCGATTTTCATGAGAAATAATTTTTCGATCGATTTTTCCCCCCGTGCAGTTCTTCGTTCAGAGATTTCATAGACCTCCATAAAATTTCATCGTAATTGGAGTATTGGTTTAGCCGGATCGTGTTCACAGACACAAAAATACAAAAAAAAAAAAAAACATTACGGATTTTTTTCTCCAGTGTAGTGAAATTTAATCTTCGCTTCGCTCGCTACGCTCATCCAACAACACCTTCATGCTTTATCCGATTTTAATGATTTTTGCATAGAACCTTTATTTTATAAATTAACATATTCGTGTGAAATTTGAGCGTAATCAAAAAATTATTTCATATGAAAATTGCAATTTTACGATTTTTTTATATTTTTTTAATTTCTTAGGCTTATAACACCTAGGCATACATGCTTTATCCGATTGAAATGATGTTTTTACAGAACCTTAATTTTATGAATTTATATATTCTAGTGAAATTTGAGCGCAATCAAAAAATTTTTTTCATGAAAATCGCAATTTAACGCTTTTTTGGTTTTAAAAAAATTACGCTCATCCAACAACGCGCCTGAAAAAGCGTTTGCAAAGCTTCCTAGTTAATCACATTTAAAACAAGATTTGTATAAAAGTCTTGTATATAAGTTAGATAAATAGCAAAAAAAAAAGTTTTTTGTATAGCAGGGGTAGGCAACAGGTGGCTCGCGGGCCGTGGCCGTGTACGGCCTGCGGGACTAATTTCTGTGGCCCCTACTAATTTATGTCTAAGCACAAAAATTACTATTGATTTCTCCAGCATTCAATGCTTAATTTTTATAATAATTAAAGTATTTATGCCAGCCTTATTTAATTATAATAATAAATTAATAATAAATAGTTTATTGTCATGGTATCTACGTACTGCAAGAGTTACCAAGCATTTTCAGATGTACAGATTGGACGACTGTTATGCATACCTCGAGGAGGCATACCAAGAGAAAAGGTGACGCCAGCTATAACACTCGACCCAGCTATAGAAATGGCAAATAAAAAGTTAGTAAAAAAGCTTTTATTTCAGTATATAAACCAAATATTATAAAGGCATTGTTTCGTCATAAAAACAACATTGCAAATTAACAGCATGTTTTTGTGCCAAAATATAAAAAAATAATTAGAAATTTCCTGATTTTGCTTTATATTAGCAGAAACAACGGATTATTGCATGTACTTTGCTATTAGTATAAGTAAAAAATAATTTAAAAAAAGTAAGTAAACTGTAAAGTAATATTTTAAAATCGCCCCAAAAATTCCAGGGTCCCTACAAGCTGTGGCCCCTAATCTGTCAAGCAGCACCGGTAAATGGCCCCATACACAATCTAGATCTCGACCCCTGTTAAATAGTATTTAATAGTTATATTTCATTGGGCATTAATACAAACTGGTTGGAATACATTTCATTACCAGTTGGTTGATTGGCAATCCAATACCCAACTATGACATTGTGCATGTTATAAATGAAAATCTTATCTAAATAACAAAAACTAAGTACACCTTACCATTTATCAAGTATTTAGAAATTAGTTATTACTTTAGTGCGACACGTTATGAGTAAATCTTTTAATTTTTGATTGAAGATCGAGCTGAATAATATGTAAAAATATTACGTATATGGGACAAACACCTTAACGTTAGTACGAGATTAATAGACCTCAACTAAAATCTTTTGAAAATACACATGATGCTGTTCATGTGAATAAGTTTCAGGCACAAAGTATTGTGCACATCACTCACAAGTTCATGGATGGATAACAAAATAAGGGAGCTAACATTTGATATCTAACTCGCCTACTCTACTAGTGCCAACGATGAAATGAAAGCAGTGTATGCAATCAAGCAATTCACTTCAAATTGTAAGTAATTTCCTATAAATAACAGTTATTTATTATAATAACCTACAGTTACTGGAGGTACAAATGAAGACTTAAATTCTGATTGTAAATGAAGATATATTGTCATGATTTTGTGATCCATCCAATAATGGGGATATATAAAAGGCAGTAGGTAACACCGAGAAAACAACATGGAACAAAGACGAGCAATCGAGTAACAACCAGCCCTCTAGTGACCTAGTCTAGTGTTATTTATACATTCGCTTCACATACAAGCTGTGTGTGTGGGTGTATTGTGTACCTAAATTGCGTTAATTTAATAAGTATGGTATGCAATGCGTAAGGACGGAGATAGTTGGAAATAACTTAAATAACTCAAAAACTCTATTTAAAAAAAATGTTCTGCATTTAGATTTAAAAAAATGCTTGAGATTCTGCACATTTTGATGCATCAACATTCATCATTCTTTTACGACTAATAAATGAACAATTTACAATTATCCAAAGTGAAAAATGTATCTGGAAATCAAAATTTGTATTTGAAATTCTCCCCATATCTCCCAAGAAAAATTGTGAATCTATTTCACATCTAGGCCTATGGTCAGTTCCTTGATATCTGTCAGTTTTAACAAAAATATAAACATCAACAATATTTTACACCCAGCAATTTTAAAACTCATGTATTCCCAAAGTAGCAAGGTCTCTTTTTCCAGAGCACATCACATATTATAATTTTCATACTGTAGCAACTGCAGATGCTCCGCTATAGTTATAAATCCTTTTATTTCCACGTTGTTTTACTCGGGACAAGGAGATTCAATAAGAGCAGCCGAGATTAAGTATCATGGACGATACCGACATACACCACACCCACTACCAGGGGACACTATAGTTCACTCCACAGTTTACTCCAGAGTAGCCTTGTGCTGTCAACCATAGGAAAACATTGAACTAGCCGCGATTATACCGTGATCGATTTTTGTTTTCAAATCAGGCCACATTCCTAACATTTAAGTTATTTTATTTTCACTAGGCCTATTTTACTTAGATAAACACAATGCAAATAGGCCTATATACAGTTACCGGCTACTGCACATAAGATAAATACGAGTTCAGAAAAGACTGGATGGATGAAGTGCTCACGGAGCCTCGGACACGTGGTAAAAACTAAAAACAGTGAAAACAGTAGAGGACCACGAAATTATCGCGTCATAAGCGGATAACTTACAACCGGTGGACGTAATAGTTTAATTAATAGGGAATTATAAATACCACTGTTCTTATGGAATGTGAACCGGATCACACAAAATTCAACATGAAAATGGTGATAACATCCTAGAAATGAACTTAAAAAACAGAGTTTGACAGTAAGGTGAACTGTGGTGTGAGCTAGTAAACATGCTGGGAACATGCAAACATGATGGAAACATGCTGGTGCTTCTTTATGACCACTAACTTAACGATATCATCACTTCACACACTGACAATAGCCGTGTCAGATAACTTAGAACTGCAAGAAACAAACTATATAAAATTACGCTAACAAATGAAATAGTTAAGCAAGTAGTCGAGCACCGTACCAAACATACAGGATACACTTCTAAAAAGGGAGGATAGAGGGATTAGGAATAAATCAACTGTTCCAAGAACTGACTTACAAACATCAATTATTGTGCAATATTAGCGTAGACGGCTGAATATGGCGAAGTGTGAGATGCTGACTTGAAGAATCACACGTGAGTTGCGACATACGATGTGGAAGGTTCTCGAGGAGCTTCCTCGATGATCATACAGGTTTCTCCCATTTCTGAAATATGCAGAAGTGACTGGTAGGGTTGCACAACGATAAAATAAAAATGATTAATTTTTGATAATTGGAAAGGTATAGGCCTACTACTACGTATTATTTATTAACCGGTACCCTAGAGGTAATGAAAAATTGTGATATAAAAATTAAAAACACATTTTTCATTTATTTTTTAATTGGGCAACATTCCTAACATTTATATTACAGTAATCCCTCGGTATACCAAACTCGGATTAAGAGAATTCTATGGTAATGCCAACTAGAAAGACAGTCCCAGCCTCATAAATAGGGCATTCTATGTTAAATGAAACAGATATTACGAACTTCGTGTATTACGTAATTCGAACAAAATTGTTACCCCCTGGATGGCATTAGTGCAGAATGTTCGATGTTTAATACGAACTAATAATTTTAAACATACGCGCCGACGTGGTAATGTTTAAACTCTGTGCGCTCAGCTCGGAGAGTATCTAGTTTTTTCATCCGCCGAGCGTAGCAGGCAGCAGAGCCGGCTGGCTTGTTGTCGTCTGGAATGTGGTTTTTCCATTCCCCTACCCCTCCCACCGCAGGCCCAGGCGACACCGGCGGCGACCGATCAGACACCAGTCAATTTTTCATTGAGTTTTAATTGCTACACATCGTTGTGAAACCAGTGCTCCGGCCAGACCACATGTTATTATATTGTAATAGGCCCTACCTCTTCAATAAAAGGCCATTTCAAAATCATTAACCTGCCCGTAATTATCCCTGCCCTTCCAAGACATCGTAATCTTTCAGCTGTGGCAGTGACACAAGACCATGTATGACGCTTGCTTCAGCGCTGTACAGATCGTTTAAAAAACATCACTCATGTTTACTTTAAAATATAACTGGAATTGATTGATCAAGCCTACTTCAAGATCGATTAAAAGAGGAAAGTTTTGCAATATATAATTAAATAAACATTGTTTCACCCTGTAACACAATGCGAGACGTAGGGCTAGGCCTACTGATTGTGTAGGCCAGGCTAGGCCTAGAACGTGTTTTGCAACTGTGTGTAGATGGACCGTCATTACTAGTCTTCTGGTTATTCAACGCTAATAACGCCATAAAGCAAGTTGAATATTATGTACGTAGGTGAATGGTGAAAAAGAAACATTGCTAATAAACATCGTCTAGGCCTAGAACAAAGCAACAAACTGATGCAATTCTAGCTGTCGATCTAATGCGCATCGTTGCGCGCATCCGAGCGGTCGTCTCACACACGTGTTTGGGCGGAGTCAAGCTGAAAGGCTGGTGCAGACGCGCGATTTCGTCAGCTGCATGGCTGGTACAAACGCGTGATTTCGTCGTCCAGAAGAGCCAAATACGCGATCGCATCGGTTTTTCTTGGAGTTTTTGTATCGGAAATATTAAAAATCGATCGTTAGGATATTATTTCCGAGAATAACGAACGATTGATGCAGGAAAACGACCAATCTCTCGGTACATCGTGATTCCAACTGATGGTGGGTGTGGCTTGTAACTACAGGTCTGCTTACTCTACGCGCCAAAAACATCGTACCCGCGCGCTACTATCCATAGAAAAACATTGATTTTTCGTCTCTGATGTTTATTTTGCATGATATCATAGAATTTTGACTTTTTTTTATATTGCGAATTTTTCTATAACGAATTGACAATTTTTAGGTCCCTTGATGTTTGTATAAACGAGGGTTTACTGTATTTTATTTTCACTACGATTTTACAAAAGATGTCAAAAACGTTACGCAACCTACTTAATACGCTGAAATGATTGAAAGAAATGATTTTTACTAAAAAATCCAACTCATCTGGGGACTGAACCAGGGTCTCCCGCTTTACCATGCGGATGTCTTCTCCACTAGACTAGCACTAAGCCAGTAGGCCTACCAACCTAACATAATAACTTATGGGTTGTTGGTGCAATATAAGATGTTAATGTACCATAGTTAATTCCTAGATTGTATTAATTTATTAAATATTATTAATTTCACCTACGTGAGTGTTTCCTGATAAATTAATCTACAAATAATGATCAGCAGTACAGGTTTTATTACTCACGGTAAAAGAAGTTCCAGTTTGAAAGATGCTTGTTGCGCTGAATAAAGCCAACAAGTCCAAGGTCCATCTCTCTCAGTCTGCTGATAACAAGGTTTTACTTTTTGGAGGACAGAGCATCCATCATCCACAGGCGCCATCTTGAACAAGCAACAGGGTATGTTTATGTTATACATTTATTCCTCTGGTTCATAGGCCCTAACACAAAGAAACAAAAAATTAAACTGTTCCCAATACAAAGTAAGATCTAGAAGGGTAGACTTCTAGGCCTGACATAGGATTAGGTGCCATACATCTAGGACAGACTTCATGAAGAGGTGTGTGAAAACAATATTGCTCCCAATGCTGAAGTAATTAATAATATAATGAGTCTCATCTTAATCAATAATCTTGAGTTTATTGGAACTTCCTAGAACTATAGTAGAATTTTTGACATTCAAAGGGGGGGGGGGGTAACCAATTAATTTATAGATGTACCAAAGGCGGGGCTGGGGGGCTTGCCCCTGCAGAAAAATTTCCTCCTTCAAGGTCATTCTGGTGAAAATCTGTGCGTTTTAAAGCATCACAATGACCAAATTTTAAAAAAAAATCATGTTTTTAGTCCTAAAGTTTTCTCTTTCAAGGTCATTTTGGTGAAAATATGTGCTTTTTAAAGCATCACAATAATCAACTTTGTATCTACTAAAATCCTCTTTTGGTCAGATGGTAATTTACCTTAAGTATTGCGATAAAACACTTATTCTATATTCTCAATTGAAACGTTCAAGTGCACTTTCAAGCTTTGTTTGCAAAATGGGGGGGTTTTGTTCCCCTCCCCCCCTTGGATACGCTACTGAGTTTTGAAAGTTAGGTAGGCCAGGACAGGATGTCAAATGATAATTTATGTTTAAAACTTTAAATAGCAAAATAGGCCTACTGTAAACCTAACATTCACAGTCTTGTACTTTAAGTTTAAACCTAAATAAAACTGAATTGTATGTAAGCCTACCCCTACCCACTACCTAGCATAATGAATTATGAATGAATGATACATCAAAGTAGGCCCTAATACTATCAAACAGCCAGATTTATCTGTTCTGTCCAGTCCAACCACTAATTCTTACTATTAATCTTACAAAATTTGATTTTAAGTGATTTTAATATTTACAGTACCATATGTTTAGTTGCATATTCAGCATAAAAGTGTAAATATCTATACCATTTTCAGTAAAAGAGTTGTGCAAGGTGAAACCTTTGATTACTGGTTTAAACTTGCAAAATCAGACTTACAATCTTCATAAAAGTCCATTGACCCGAGCGCTGGCGGGTGAACACATAGATGCAAGCAACGAGGTTTGAGCAGCGGCAAGTGATTAAATAGTTCTCGTGGACCCATCTGTCTTGACGCTTGTGGGTTCGCTCATTACTGGAATGTAAAAAAAACATTATCATTAATAAGTAAATAATTGTCAATGTTAAAATTTAAAATTAGACTATTTGATTGGAAATTTTTTTATAATTTTTTTCATCGTAATTTTAATGAAAAAAAGTTAAAATTTGAAGTACAAATAATTTATTACGATTCACGTTTAAACGCAAGGTGGCCGACATCTGGCGGTGAAGTGGAGAACTGCTCGTAGGCAGATACCGTGGGGCTGCATGGCGGCATTTAATTTAATGTTAAGAGGCTTGGGTGCGATTCAAACACCAAGTTCAGCGCTTCATGTGCAGTACTTTCCTACTTTTCGAACTACGGGCAGGAAAATCAATATATTTTGATTCTGTTTTTTCTAAGGATGCCCATCGACATCGATTAATCGATTAATAATCGATGTCGAAGCAAATTTTCGACATCGATTTTTTATTTAAAACATCAAATCGATTTTTATGATATAGATATTTTGTATTTTTTGCCAAATCCAAAAATCGCCAATTTCAAGTATAAATATCAAAATAATATAAAGCGCATAAAAAAATAAAATCCCCCCAAAAACGGTCTCTTAATTTTGTCCCCATCATTTTTCACAACTTTTTCATCGCGAGTTTTCAATGACAGCGCGCGCACACTGAGGTGTCTATTGTCGCCTCGCCTGCACTGGCCGGCCGGCCGGCTACGCCCCGCCCCCTCCCCGCATCGAGCTCTCACTGCCTGCACTCGGGGTCAGCGACCTTGCCGCCAAAATTGAGGTTGGTCAAGGGATGTGCGACTGCGAGGGTGGTACATCCAGTCATCGACGTTGTTTCACTTGTGTTACGTGTTCTCTTCAGTCGGTTGTAATATCCATTGCAATCTGCAGTTATCTTTTAACAAATTCTTATTATAATGTTGGATATTTTTCGTTTTTTGTGTGGTGATTTTTAATACAGACTTCTTGTTACAGAACAGTTATTTATTGTTCGTTTTATTTTATAATATTTATTTTTATATTTTCGTAATAAAAACAAGTCTTATGTAAAATAAATTGAAATGATTTTGTTCCTAACATCATTGATTAAAGAAGGCTATAACATGTAGGCCTACTTCACTTGTTATCTTGTCGACCTTGAGTGCCTCTGAATTTCCGTCCGTCAATACTAATAGCCTGCTACACAGTACACACCATATCAGCTGTTGCCTGCACGCACGTGTGAGAGGTGCTGATAAAACATGTCTGCAGCAAGGGAGAGAGAGATAGTCGCGTAGTATTTGCCTCACTCCATGCAGCCCAGCGGCCGAGTTGTGCCAGATCAGCTATTGCGTAGGAGCGGGCGGGGTGAGGGGGGGGGGAGAACTCGCCGGCCGGCCTGCATCACGGACTAGTGTTGACACTACTTGGCGTTCTCGGGAAACATGATACATACCTACTGCTCCGTTTTTTATGTAACTTCTCACGCGTATTATTTCGTACTGAACGAACCCAGGACTAATATTTCAGCTACAAAGGCAAATTTTGGAATTTCGATGTCGATTTTTTGGTTTCGATGTCGATGTCGGAAAATTTCGACATCGCGATTTGACTCGATTTTTTTGACGATGTCAATGTTTGGAAAGCGATCGCATCGGGGTTTTTCTTGGAGTTTTTTTTATCGGAAATATTAAAAATCGTCGTTGGATATTATTTCCGAGAATAACGAACGAAATTAATGCGGGGAAAAAGACCAATCTCCGGTACATCGTGATTCCAATGATGGTGGGGTGCTTGTAATACAGGGGCTGCTTACTCTAGCGCCAAAAAAATCGACCCCCGGGGCTACTATCCATAGAAAAAAATTTATTTTTCTTCTGAGTTTATTTTTTATGATATATAGAATTTTGACTTTTTTTTTTTATTGCAATTTTTCTATAAAAATTGACAATTTTTTAGGTCCCTGATGTTTTTATAAAACGAGGGTTTACTGATTTTATTTTTACTACGATTTTACAAAAGTGTAAAAACGTTACGAAAAATCCCTTTAAAACGCTGAAATGATTTAAAAAAATGATTTTTTCTAAAAAACCCAAATCATCTGGGGGCTGAACCCCGGGGCTCCCCCTTACCATGCGGATGTCTTCTCACTAGACTGCAAATAAAACCAGTAGGCCTACCAAACCCAACTAATAACTTATGGGGTTTTTGGTGCAATATAAATTTAATGTACCATAGTTTTAAATTCCCAGATTGATTAAATTTTTTAAATATTTTTAAATTTTACCCACTGAGTGTTCCCGTAAAAAAAAACTAAAATAATGACAGCATACAGGTTTTTTTACTCACGGTAAAAGAAGTTCCAGTTTGAAAGATGCTTGTTGCGCTGAATAAAGCCAACAAGTCCAAAATCCCTCTCCTCAGTTGCGATAACAAGGTTTACTTTTTGGAGGCAGAGCACCATCACCACAGGGCCATCTGAAAAAGCAAAGGGATGTTTTGTTTTAAAATTTTTTCCTCTGGTTCATGGCCCTAAAACAAAGAAAAAAAAAAATTAAAAGTTCCCAAAAAAAGAAGATCTAGAGGGTAGACTTCTAGGGCCCGACTAGGATAGGTGCCATACATCTAGGACAGACTTCATGAAGAGGTGTTGAAAAAAAATATTGCTCCCCAAAGCTGAAGTAATTAATAATAAATGAGTTCATCTTAATCAATAATCTTGAGTTTATTGGAACTTCCAGAACTATAGTAGAATTTTTGACAGTCAAAGGGGGGGGGGGGTAACCAATTAATTTAAGATGTACCAAAGGCGGGGGTGGGGGGGTTTCCCCCGCAAAAAATTTCCTCCCTTTAGGTTTTGGTGAAAAATTTTGCGTTTTAAAGATACAATGCCCCCCAAAATTTTTTATACCCTACAAAATTTAAAAAAACTAAAAAATGTTTTTAGTCCTAAAGTTTTTTCTTTTAAGGTCATTTGGTGAAAATATTGTGTTTTAAAAAATCACCCAATTTTTTTTCTACTAAATCCCGTTTTTTAATCAAAAATTTTTTCCCTTTTTTTAAGATCATTTTGGTCAAAATCTGTGCATTTTAAAGCTCACAATAAACAATTTTTACTACAAAATCCTCTTTTTGGGCGTGGTAATTACCTTAAGTATTTCGATAAAACACTTATTTTATATTTCAAATTTAAACGGTTTAAGTGCACTTTCAAACTTTTTTTGCAAAAAGGGGGGTTTTGTTCCCTCCCCCCCTTGGGTCCTACTGATTTTGAAAAATTTGGTAGGCCGGCAGGATGTCAAATGTAATTTTGTTTAAAACTTTAAAAAAGCAAAATAGCCTCTGTAAACCTAACATTCACAGTCTTGTACTTTAAATTTAAACCTAAAAAAACTGAATTGTATGTAAACCTACCACCCCCTACCCAGCATCATGAATTATTTGAGACCGATTTTTGGGTTTTTTTATTTTCAAATTTTGTTTTTAAAAATTGAAAATTTGGGAGTTATGTGTTTTTTAAAAAAAAAAAATTCGGTGATTATGTTTTTTTTTAAGGTGTCAGTAATCACAAAAATCGGATTTGGACAATTTTTTATTTTTTTTTTTCTACTACAAAGTTTTGGGAAATTGTATTTTTTCCCACCAGGTACATTTTTTAAAAGCCACCCTTTTTGCTGGCTCTTCGGAGTTTCTAATTTTTTTACAGAAAACCCCAAAGGGGTACAACTAGGGGGTATCATAGGGTATAAAATTAGGATGGTTCCCACCTTCCAGGGACGGGTTCCCCCAATCCCGAAAGCCTAAAATTACGTCATTTTATCGTCGTACCCCCCCTCCCCCCCCAGCGGTTTTTAAGTCGTTTGGAAGCGTCATAAGAAGAACCCGGGGCGAAAGCTTTTCTTCTACTGTTGTGAGACAAAACCAGCATTCGGGGCCCAAACCCCTTCCGTCGTCCCCCTTCCGTGACGTCACGCAAATTGGAAGTTGGTTGAACAAGGGCGCAAACACAGCAGTGGATTTATATATCGCATCTTCGTCTGACTTGGCAGCCCAGCCTTCCTCAATAGCGGCGGGTGGGTGGGAGGGGGAGGGGGGTCGCCGGCCGGCCAGCCAGCCTCTCTCGACGGGCCGGGCAGCCGGCAGTCTGCACCGGGCGAGGCGGCCGCTTGGTGGTCTATGGGGGGGTGCGCGCAAACAGCGGAACAGCCGGCGACAAAGGAATTCTTCTGATATCGCAAGCCGGCCAACTGGGAGTTGACTTGAGACGGAGGGAGCGTGATTTAACTAATTTTTTGACAATTACAATGTATTTAAAGGACAGTATTGCCATTTATAGTGGTTATTTCGCGTTTCAATATAGATTTCGGTTTTTTTTTTTTTTTTTTTATAGTTATTGCTCATGTAAACTGGCAAAGTAGGTGTTATTTCGCGATTCAATATACATATTTTTCGGGTTCCTAACCACCACCAATTCGTCCACATTTGCCAAAAAATACGACATTTAACAATTCGCGTAAACAAAATAACGCGAATTTCCGGTCTCTATGAATTATGAATGAATGATACATCAAAGTAGGCTCCTAATACTATCAAACAGCCAATTATCTGTTCTGTCCAGTATTAGTTCAACCAATAATTCTTACTATTAATCTTAAAAAATTTGATTTTAGTGATTTTATTGTATCACTTTAATATTTACAGTAGCATATGTTTAGTTGCATATTCAGCCCAAAAGTGTAAATATCTATACCATTTTCAGTAAAAGAGTTGTGCAAGGTGAAACCTTTTAGAAGGAACAGCATGATTACTGGTTTAAACTTGCAAAATCAGACTTACAATCTTCATAAAAGTCCATAGACCTGAGCGCTGGCGGGTGAACACATAGATGCAAGCAACGAGGTTTGAGCAACGGCAAGTGATTATATAGTTCTTGGGGACCCATCTGCCTCGACGCTTGTGGGTTCGCTCATTACTGATAGTAAAAAACATTTCATTAATAGTAAATAATTGTCAATGTTAAAATTTAAAATTAGACTATTTGATGTGGAAATTTTTTTATAATTTTTTTCATCGTAATTTTAATGAAAAAAAGTTAAAATTTGAAGTACAAATAATTTATTACGATTCACGGTTAAACGCAAGGTGGCCGACATCTGGCGGTGAAGTGGAGAACTGCTCGTAGGCAGATACCGTGGGGCTGCATGGCGGCATTTAATTTAATGTTAAGAGGCTTGGGTGCGATTCAAACACCAAGTTCAGCGCTTCATGTGCAGTACTTTCCTACTTTTCGAACTACGGGCAGGAAAATCAATATATTTTGATTCTGTTTTTTCCCCCCGAAAGGTAACTAAATTCGTATTTCTAGCACGTTGGCCTTTTTTCCATTTTGAACATAGATTTTTCCCCCGCGAATTCTCAAAGTCCATAGAAAATGTTGAAAAATGTTCATTTTCGGTCAAAGTTTACTGACTTAGTGTGGCCAAAAGGGAGCGAAATTGAAAAATCGGCCAATGTACATAGATTCTCATTACTGTTTTGAATATGCAAAAAAAAAATCATTTTTATCGCCGAAAAATGTGGACGTAGGACGAAAAGTACGAACACCTTACAAAGCACAATTTTGGCTCCATTTGGTGGCGCTCCCTAGCAAAATCAGATATTCTCTGCCTCGAAGCAAGTAGGGGAGGTAAAGTGGGCTGGATCTGGATACCGGATGTGCTTGTCATCAGATTATATTCAAACAATCTGCTATTTGAGGTTTGCTTACAGCTTTTCAAATTGTTGCCGAAAGAATGCTATAATATTCGTTATCAGAAATTAATGTTGATGAATATTGTTGTAAAACGTCCTTATTATTTCAAGTTTGCTATTAATAAAAGTAGGCCTATATATAAAGTATAGTGAAGGCCGGTGCCATCCATATAACTTATAACTGTAAATTTTTAGCCGCATTGGGGGGGGGGGGGCTTTTTAAAGTGAGACAATGTTTTAAGAGGTTTCAATGGCGTGACGAAACACAAATTTAATAACAAATCGAGTTTGATAATTTATTCGCGAGGAACCCACAAAAATTACTTCCGCGGGGGCGGGGGGGGGAGAATAAATAATTTGTGGTATAATATTATATTACATATCATATAGGCCTAAGTAATGGCCAATAATCATAAGAAATTCGCAGTATTGCCATCAAGTTAAAATTACTGAAAATACGCGTCTCCAAATTACGAGATAAAATTCCTTATTTTGCTAGTTATTTTGCAGCTGAGGGTTACAAAATATAGTGATTGTCCTACCCCATCGTACCCAACTACTGGAAAGTGGAAATACTTCTTGAACAGACGCTTACAATGAAATATTATGCTTTAAAGCATGAAAAACACACTTGCTCCCTATGCAGCCCGTGTTTGTATCTGCCTTTGGACGGCCATGTTGGCATACGACCGTGCTGCTACCTGGTTAGGTTTTAACCGCGAATAGGCCTAGAGAAATAAAGCCTAGTAGAGTCTCATCTAATCAAGTACCGTGGACCTACCAATGTTCAACCATGCTTTCGAGTACCTTTGCCTTTTAGGTTAGGCCTATAAGTACTACTGCCATGTTGATGTGTACATTCTTGAGAGTTGAGAATAATTAGAATGTAGTAGTGGGAAATTTGAAAATTTAACACACATTTTACCACGTCTGTAAATTTGGTAAGGTAAATTACATCACCAACAATAAGTAACCATAGAAATATATTAACCAGAAAAATATTAGCATCTGGAGAATGGGACAGGACAGGACTTGACTAGAGCTTCTTACCTTGATGAGTCGTCATCCCGTGCTGTGGCCGAGAGGTGTTGTCTTGGAGAAGTTCTGCTGGTGCGGAGAGTGGCGACAATAGTTGGATTCATGCCCTAACCTAGGCTAAGTGTTGAAAGAAGCAACGCAGAAAGATTCACAGACATAGCAAGTTCAAAAACAGTATTGCTATATTGAGAGTGTGAATGTCTTTGAATTGATCAGCTAACTGATTTCATATGTCCATTTATGATTTTGTAAATGAATGTTCATTGATTCCTACAGCTTAACATTGATAATATGAGTAGGGTACGGTAGTACGTACATTATTAATTGAAAGCTAAAGAAATTTAAATGAATTCAGCAAGCTAGGTATAGCATTATTAAACAGCACTTACAAGTAAAATATTGCATAGAGCAAATAAAAAATTGGCTTTTAAACGATCATTAATTACCGTACTTTTGAAAAATGCATAATGCATTACATTGAGGAGGCCTTACTCTTCAATCTCTGCACATGTTAACTTAGAAACACTGAATTTTTTTAAGCCTATGAAGTTAAAACAATTGAAAGGAATTAATAATTAATGCCTACAAAAAATTCAAGCTGATCTAGGCACATGCATAGGGGATAGGCCTATCTTGAAATTTGTAGAAGTGTCCGTGTGGTTTCTGAAAAAGAGAAGAACCTGTATTAGGTTGGCCTACTTACAAATTGGAATGTTGACTGGATTTGTCGGTTTTGGAATCCAAACAAAAATAATGTCCCTTGCAATTTGGCCTACATGAATTATTCATGTTTCTGGAGTTCATTCTAGTAGTTCTAGCATGGATAAGTGAGAGGTTTAATAGGCATGACTCCGCATGAGGCAAAGCAATTTATTAATATACCTACTGGTAGTAGGTACTTAAAAATTTGTCAACATTAGGCCTCCACCTAGATTATGTGACCTAAATAAATAATAAAAAAACAAAAGCAGGTTTACTATCAGGAGCAAAATGGAGGTGCCTCCAGTCCAGATAAGATGAGAGCACATGTGGAATGTGGATGGTAGGCCTATGTTAAGATAGGTCTGGACACGTATTGTTGCCAAAATAACCCTGCTAGAGACAGGAATGATTATAATCTAGGAATCTGGAATATGGTTATATATTTGGGTTACGCTAGTGGGGATTACAGAAGAACTATGTGGGCGAGTGAGTGGGAAAAGAAAGCTAAAAGAGACACCATGGAGGAATGAAAAGGTAAAAGCTGCAGTAAAACAGAAAAAAGAAACATGGAAAAAGAAGGAAGAAGACCACTCCATAGCAAATACTTTGAAATATGAACAGAGCAAAAAAGAGGTAAAAGAGACTGTCAAACTGGAAAAACCAAAATCAATGGTGAAGTTGGCTGAAAAGCTGAAAGTTGACTTTGAAGGGAACAAAAAGATGTTGTACGGTATGATAAAAAATAAATGTACAGATAGTGAGCGTCCAAATTACCTTAATAACGACGACGGTTAACTAACACAAGAAACAAATGAAATACAAGCCTTGTGGAAAAAGCACTTCTGCAACCTACTCAATGACACCAACACTCGTGGCTGTGATGAAGTGATCAACAACCCTACTGTGGAAATATTGAAAGAAGATCATGAAGAAAAGGAGGGAGAAGTAACAAGAGAGTAAGGCATGCTATAGGCTGTATGAAAAATGGAAGAGCAGCAGGGGTGGATGAAGTATATATAGAGCTGATCAAAGCAGCAGGACCAGTAGGGTGTGAATGGATGCACCGCGTGGTAAAAGCAGCCTGGCAACAAAAAACAGTTCTCGAGGACTGGCGGAAAGGAATGATTGTCCTACTTTATAAGAAAGGGTGACAGGAAGGATGTAAAAAACTACAGAGGCATCACCCTAATGAGCCAAGGAGCTAAGATATATGAAAGAATAATACAAGCAAGATTAAATGAAATAATAGAACCACAGCTAAGGGAAGAGCAGTATGGGTTTCGGCAGTGTTGGGTAAGTTCCCGCAAAAAAGGAACTTTTAAAAGTTAGGTTACTTGGCCTTCAAATGGAACTTTTAAAAGTTACAGTTCCTTCCCACAAAAAGGAACTTTTGAGTTCCCGAAATAATAAAAGTTCCTGTTTAAAAGTTCCTTTTTCAGATAAATTATGGTACATAGGATTTAGGTTTCGATTTTTAAGCCGTGTCGTCGCGAGCAAATATGACAGGTTTATCAATCGGGGTTACGCCTCCTAAAAATTATATGCTACTGCTTTTTATTAACTGATTTTCATATCTGTGTCAGCTAAATTCGTTTTCAAATGTAGATGCATGGTGGGTTTTGTCCATCTCTCAGACTGAAAGGAACTTCTAAAACTTTATTAAAAGTTCCCCAAAATTTGTAACTTTTGTGTTGAAAGTTCCTCTAACTAAAAATGGAACGCGTTCCTTAAAAAGTTCCCGAAAAAGGAACGCGTTCCTAGGAACGCGTTCTTTTTTAAAAGTTCCTACCCAACACTGGGTTTCGGAGTGGAAGGTCAACCACTGATTTGATATTCGCAGTGAGACAAATCATGGAAACTAGATGGGAGGCACGACAAACGGTGCACCTAGTATTTTTAGACCTAGAAAAAGCCTATGATTGCATGCCCCAAGGAAAAGTATGGGAGTGCCTAAAAAAGAAGGGTGTTAACAATGGCATGATCGAAAAAATAAAAAGTATGTACCAACAATGCACATGTTGTGTTCAAACAAACCATGGAAATACTGAGTGGTTTAACACTAACTCCGGCCTAAGGCAAGGCAGTGTAATATCCCCATTACTATTCTCAATAGTAATGAACGAAATATTAAATAAGGTGGAACCAGGGATGGGAACAGGCACAAGGACCATGATTTATGCGGATGATATCCTAGTGTGGGGAGAGACAGCTGAAGAAGTGCAGACAAAAGTGAAGAAGTGGAAACTTGTAACAGAAGAATTTGGACTAAAGATCAGTGTAGGAAAAAGTAAAACTATTGTGATGGAAAAAGCTAGAGAGAAAATTAAAATTGGAGATGAGGAACTGGAGGAGGCAGAAGAGTTTGCATACCTAGGTAGCATTATCACAAAGGAGGCAAAGATGGGAAGTGAGATCAGTAAAAGGGTGGCCCAGGCAGAATCCTTTTATCAGCAAGTAAGAAAGTTACTTTGGAACGAGGATTTCCCTAATGAATGCAAGATGTTATTGTACAAGGTATATTATCTACCCATCCTTACATGCTTCAGTGACCTGGACACTAGGAGTCAGAGATGCAAGTAGGATTCAAACAGCTGAAATGAAGTTCGTAAGAAGCATAGCCGGGATATCAAAGTTAGACAAAATTAGAAGCCAGGAAATCAGGACAACAGTTGGAGTCGAGAAGCTTTTATTCAAAATTGGAAGAGAAAGGCTGAGATGGTATGGGCATGCCAGAAGAATGGGAGAAGGAAGAATTCCAAGGACAGAATTTGAAAGTGGGGACAAAGTTAAAAGACGAGTCGGTAGACCAAGAGAGAAGTGGAAAGATCAAATAAGAAATGATATGTATAGGCCTAGAGGACAGAGGTGACAAGTGGGAAAAAGTAGAAGCAAGGAAACTGAGGGAAGACAGAAGTGGATGGTGTGAGCTGGTAGGAAGAAGTGCGAGTGAACTTGAAGAGGACATGACAGGCCTGGCAAGCCGATGTTTACAACTCATATAGTGCCCTAGAAAACTGGTGGCTATAGCCACCCCCTGACCTAACTTAAGTTGGAAACAGGAGTCAGATAGATATATATATAAAACATATATAAAAAACCACACGGACTACCCGAAAATACTCAATATATAATCAATAAATTATCAATATATAATAATCAATATAATTAATTACTTTTTGTGAAGCAACATTTTAGCTTTCAATTTGTCATCTTAAATCATATTCATAGGCAATGATCATTGAACAAAAATATTTTGTGTTACATTGGCATGTTGCATAGAAACACTTTCAAGGTACGGTACCCCACTCTGAACGTACCGTAGGGTCTAATCGATGGTTGAACTGGCAATGCCGCTAGAACCCAAAGCACACCAGTAGTACCAGACCAGTAGACCTATTATTTTAGGTGTATTATGGACGAAATACAGTATGCAAAATATCCTCTAGGTTGAGAGAAATAAATAAATACCGGTACAAAATAAATTTAATACATTTGTAGGCCTATTTAAAGTCTGCCCACACAGCCACATACTGATTTTCAGTGGGAGACATTAAATTTATAGCAGACCAAGCCAACCACCCTCTCGACAAGCATACAATGACCAACTAGAGGCCAGTAAACAGGCTGGAAACAATTCTACCCGTGTGCAGAGCCACAATCAACAAGGCTAATGCCCTCATGCACAAAGACTTGCGTCGGTGAAGTTGCGGACACAAATATTAGCTAAGATGACGGAATTGTCTCCGGCGATACTGTTTGGAGATCAATGGAAACAAAATGCAAGCAAAATCCAGTCCCAAATGACTCGAATAAATTATTCTAGCATTAAAAGAACATTTCTAGATATAAAAGAGCAATAATTTATTAAATTTTGTGTTTTACTTTTGGGCAACCTACAACGTATAATGGTCAAAAGTCACAATATTTACCATCCACTTTGGAGTAGCAGTAACGAGAGGCGTTCCTATGCTGAGGGTCACGGGTTCAAATTTCACTCTATTTTTATGAACTTTTTTGCAATCTTTTACAACATATTTCACGTTTCTTGCCTGCTTTACTGTTTGTTGGTACAAAAATTTTAGTTGAAATATTAATTTTCTGAAACAAAAAAGGTGGGGGTCAACATTTGCGTCACATCCAGAGTAGCCGCAACTTTACCGAAATATCTAGCGACTTGCGGACGCAAGTTTGCTAACGCAACTACCTTTGTACGTACGGTTTTTATAACCATATGATTTAACATATGGATTTGCATAAGTCCGCTATTTTTAACGAGACGCAACTTTGCGCCGGTAAATCTTTGAGCGTGAGGGGCTAATTTGACACAACCTCAGAATCTATAATGCGCCTCGGTGCTGGGATGGCTCCAAAGTCACCATTTACACATGAAATAATGGACGTAAGTCCCCATCAGAAGTAAAAACTCTTCGGATTCGAACTCTGGACCTTCTGCACTGGTGGCTGATACTCTAACCAAAAGACCAACAAACTACACAATGCATCTTCTAATCTAGGCCTAATGCAGAATGAATGCTCTAGTTAGACGATCAACATAGTTGCCCAACTCCATTGCACAACTTAATTTTCTGCCGATACTAATGAGTGACTGATTGGTGATCCACATCACTTGCTAATTTCAAGATCTGATTGGAAGTTGCTAGCTTTTATTGCCAAGTAATTCAGATTGTTGAACATTTTTGTGGAGTTGTGCAACACTACCTGACCATCTGTCGGGCAACCGGCAATATGCATGTTGGCAAATGCACACTTGACCAACTATGTTGACCATCTGATGGTGTGGCTCAGTATGAATGGTGTGTGAAGTAACCTTGCTGATGATGACAACATGCATGTAGAATTTACTTCTTGCGTGGCCCTACCACAGGTTTGGTTATGTGTTGTGAGTTTTGTTAGTAGTAGTTGGCTGATTTTTAGTGGTAAGGTAACCATTTATTTATTAAGGGCTTTTTATCTTTTTCTGAAATTTGTAGGCCTACACATGATACAAAAATTACAGAATGAGACCTGAAGAGTCCCAGAAGGACGAAACGTGTTGTGGATTAAGGTACCGGCAACAAACACCTTTAAATTAGCTTCAGTCATCATCAGCAGATGAAAAGTTTTGTTGCCCCCAGCCCTTCAGGCTGGGCTATACAGTAAGATCTCTCTTATCCGAGTTGGATGAGACCAGGGGCACCTCGGATTTGCGAAAAACTCGGATGGCGCGGATCAATTGTTTATTTGCTCTCGTAGCATAGCCTGATGTGGTAAAATGATATATGACACATGTAATGGATAAAGGAACATAAAATACACACGATACACTTCATACAGGGTATACTAAATGATTTAATAGCTTGTAATTCAAGCTCACGAACACACGTACACAATTAGGCCTAGATGTCGTAATAAAAACGTATGTCTAGGCCTAGGCCTAGGCCTAAACTCGACGCAGCAGGCCTAGGCCTACAATGCAAACATAGGCCTAGGCCTAGCTCTCTTTCTCATGTGGGAAAACCTCTCACTACTATGCCCGCGCTGAAGCTCACGACGCAAGATAAGTCTGGGAAAGAAATAAGATAAGCCCAGGAATAACAATTCAATGCGTCGTGATTACGAATTTCGTGAATCGGTTGAAACATGATTGCATCTAGTTCCACAACGACCATCTTTGAACAGCTGTGTGTGAGATGGCTGGATCGTATGCGCACGCGCAGGCGCGCGACGCACACTGACCTCTATATGCTCAGTGGGTGGCACTGACGCTTACCGGCGATGCGCCCGACGCACACTGACCACTGAACTCTATACGCTCAGTACACTGATGCACACTGCTCGAAAGTCGAGATATATCGCCGATCTATCTTCTTTGCACTCACTCGTAAGGCATGCCTACAAATGTATGCGAGTACATTTAAAAAAGTGCGGCGCGGCGTCTGTAATTATTTTTATGTTTTATTTACGTAGGGCCTATTTAAAACTTTTTTTTTTTTTTTTTTTTTTTTGGCGGCTCGGTTAACACGGAACATCGGATAAGAGGAGATCGGATAAGAGAGATCTTACTGTATGTTCTCTATTCTTTACCAACCTGTCAACCCGTCTCCAATTTGTAAACTATCTAGGGCTGAAGCATTTCAAATTGTACTTTATTTTGTAACCATTTCGTGCATGGACCAAGTATGATTGGACCCAGTGGCACCTGCATATAGGCTATATGTATCGGTAGGCCTACAGTATCATAGAGTCTACTTGAGCAAGTTGAAGGTTTGAAACAGGTTGCAGATTGAGATACTTGGTTTAAATACTCACACTCACTCAAATCTGCAATGGGGAGTTCTGTGGGCTAGTAACGTCTGCTGCGGCGTCCACAGGAATAGAAGATCAAAGGCACCTCAATCCGGTTCTGGGAAATCTGAAAATATTAATCATTTAATAATGGTTACAACTCATCAAGGTAGGCCTAGGTTTATAGGCCTACTTTTGTTAGAAATATCTTTACATTAGGTAGGCCTACTATATCTAATTCAAATTGGAAACTTTGCCTTTATGTTCCATTGATGGCACAGGAAATGGATGGGTGTCTTATCTTCTTCTAGACTAGGCATAGGCCTACGTATTCTTATTTCAACACAGGCCTAGAGAAGTGAGCACGAGATGTGGATTTTTCATTTTAGAAGGTTCCTTTAAGGAGACTAGGCCCTACCAGTAGGGCTAGCCTAGGCCTGCCAATTATTTGCTATTGGTAAAAATAGAAGCAGGCCTAATCCTTTAAAAATGTCAAGGAAAGCTTGAATGGGCAAAGTAGGCCTATAATAAAGTTGATTAAATTTTCTTTTCAATTTGCCAACACTATTAGGCCTAATATAGTTCGTGGGCCATCAAATTCCAACTCGCAACCTTCTCGTGGTTTGGCCCGTGATTAGGGGAGTTTTTCTCCCTGAAACTAATGGCGAGCTCTGGGTCGTCGTCGGGGAACTTTCCCCTACCCTTTGACGGCACTCTTGTCGCTAAGCGGGTCCAACTTTCAACCAACTTTCAACCACACTTTTTCCCCAATAAAATCAATGATAAACAACTACAAATTAAAAATAAGTTAATATTAAGTACGTATAGTGAGTAATTAATAGTAAACACTCTCGAATTACACGAATAATGTCAAATAATTTACATTATTGAACATGAACGTCGTCTCACTCTGATCAACGCGCCATTTTTGATTTTGGCTATGTCATTGTCATTTACTTAGTAGGTGTACCAACCTTTTTGCGATATTGTGGTTATTGTAATAAGTAATTTATAAATATGTTATTGTTATGTTAAGTAAACAATTAAATAGTCAAATAGCACGGGGGTTTGGGGGCGGAGCCCCCGACGGGGTCCAGGGGCGGAGCCCCGGCGGGGGTCGGGGGGCTGGCCCCCCAGAACAGAAGGAGGTACAAACAAACAAACACGACAGGGACCGCAGGACAAACAAAAACGGACAGAATTAAACGTAAGTTTGGTGTGTTTTGGTTGGTACGTCGGTGAATGGAGAGACTTTGCTAAAATGGCCGCCGTGATCAACTAATAACAGTGAAATTAGTCTGTGAGTAATATTGTGTTCACCTATGTAATTGTTAATTTTGCAAAGTGGTAATTGATAATAAATTGTTGATATTGAATTTTTACACATTTATTTCTAATTTGTAGTTGTTTTCCATTGATTTAATTGCGAAAAAAGTGTGGTTGAAAGTTGGACCCGCTTAGCGACGAGAGTTCCCCTTTGACTACCTCCTCGAGGGCGACGACAATGACAACACGGACGGATGATGACACAGACGGAGACGACCACGACGTGGGGGAACACCTACCCTCCCCATACGCTTGTGGCTGGTTCTGACCAGCACAGGCCTGTCCACCCCTTGTCCCCCCGCGTCATCCCTTCGTCACGATTAGCCAAGTTGCATAAATATGAGACATTAAGCAATATCAAATCAATCAATCGATAATTACCAATTATTATTATTATAGCAGCAGCAGCAGCAGCAATTAAACGGTGGGCAAGCTAATTTTGATTTGAAAACATATTTTTACTTCATAACCTCACTTTGACGAGATGGTTTTCGAGAGCGATTTAGTCGCCTTCAAGTAGATGATTACCAAACCTGCTAGGCTAGCATGGAGCAAGCAAGCAGGCGTAATTAAATTTCAGGTGCACCCTAAATACACAAAGGATAGGCTAGCCTAGGCCTAGGCCTAGGCTAATGCCCTTGGTTAGCCAAAGCCTAGGCCTAGGTAGGGGTAGGCCTAGGCCTAGGCCGGTAGGTAGACCGCAGACGCTAGGCTAGCTTAGCCTGCCCTACGCTAGGCCTAGTCATAGCTGTATTGAAGCAGATAGTGATTGATTGTTAGTTTGTTTATAGGACTAATAATTAGCATAATGTTACTACGTCCAGCAAATTACCTGATTAACACCAATTGAAACACCAGCATCGCTGTACTGCCAAGGTGGTCCGCCATCTTTGGTTGTGTTGAGTTGCGTCATGACCGAGGCTTCATATGAATGATCGTGCGTTAGTGCGTGCGTTCAGTGCGCACCCCCCGTAAATGTACGGTGTCTGGCACTGGCACAATGTTTGCATTATAGACGGACGAGAGAAGCGAATAATAATATAAATAACCATAATATTTAACAAAAATGATAACAATAACAATAATAATAATATTAATTATTACTTGCAATTTTGTAAACAATATCTTTATTTCACATTGATCTTGAGCATTGCACTCCAATAAGAGTGTGTGAAATCATATCATCATCATATCACATGGAGTCAGTGTTGATGGGTCTAAAAAGGGACCATTTGAAGTTCGAAGGGACCGACGGGACGGACGGGACCGAAGCCACTGATCTGGACCATTGGCGGGACAGGACAGAGGCTTCATGTAAGGGTGCATGCGTTCAGTGCGCACCCATTCAGTGCGACTGAGGAAAGCCTCGGAAAACCTTCAGTCAGGATTGTCGGTCTAAACGGGATTTGAATCGAGACCTCCTGAATCAGAGTCGTGCATTTAACGCACGAGCCAACACTGTAGGTGAATATATTTAAATTGTCAAAAGTTGACCATTTTGTGTGTGTGTGAGATTCTTTAATAAATCAGTTTGTTTCTTCGTCTTTCTTTTTTATGTTTTTTTCTTTGCTTTTACATGATTTGGTCAGCTTTAATTAATTTTTCTTCATATTGTGTAATATACAATTTGAATAATATGATCACAACATTTCAATCTTTCAACACATTGTTGTTGTAATAATACAATTTCAAACTAAGCTTAATAGTTCATTATTTTGTCTGCTTTTATGTTATTAGTTTTATTTCGTTGTCCTCTTTTGTACATCAGTTTGTTTAAATAGGTTAGACCTAAAACAAATAAATATTGAATCTATATTTTTATTTTGATCTTTCATGTCTCCTTTAAACTGTACAATGTAAATTTTCCCATGTTTGAGTGGAATGTTTCTTGTGAGTAGAAATTATGGACCCCACAGATCAAAAGAATATTTTCCTGTGCATAGGAGGTACTGTTTATTTTCTTCGTGTGGATGGGGGTACACATCAGTTTTACCCAGTGTGGCCCCTATCAGGTGATAACTAGGCTATTAAGGTGTTAGGGTAATTATTGTAAAGGGAATATCCAAGGGCTGGTTGTTGTGGACTCAATTCCGCCGTTTAAAGACAGAAGAAAACATTGGAAAAAGCTTTAGCCCAGAATTACCAGTGGTAGGGTTCGAGCCTGTGACCTTATGCATGAGATAATACTAGGTAGCGTAGGTGTGGGAGAAGAATGTAGGTAGACAATACACATGAATCAGTCAAGCTGTTTTATTAACTTTTTAACCTGATGTATTTTATACAGTGCTTCACCACCATTCATACAGTTTTGCAATGTTGGTAATAGCTATATAAATAATGTGATACGAAATAAAGGATGCATGACAATTTTTGAAATCAATAATCACAGCTATAACAATCTAATTGAATGGACAATGAAAAACACAAAATAAATATTTTATGTAATATCCATCAATACTATTGAGGATTTAATAAAATGTACTCAAATTGGTTTTGTGTTGTGCATACACATAAATAATACAATACATTTTGGCAGGCTTATCAGCTGTTAATACAGCATTCCAATTTAAAAAGTTACTTTCAAGAGATCCAGTAATCCAAAGAAACCATAGACTGTTTCAAAGTTGGGCTCTTTGGCCAGATCTTATGGCAACCAAATAAGAAGTTTTAAGATTATCATAACTCATCATTTGTAGTATGATGACTAAACTTTCTTTAACACCTGCTCAACTTGTATAGAATAGAACAATTTTATAATTTATTATGCTCATGTAGGAAGGTAGCAGGTCTATTAAGAAGCAATGTTTAACCAATATACGCAGAAACATGATTAAAATAGATTACTTTAAAGCAACGACCTGCAATTTAGTCTACAAAACTACTAAAGCCAACAAAAAGACTCTGAAATCCACTTCAAGGGCTGCAAATATGGAATAAACTTTGTACATCGCATTATTAACATATTTAATACATGCCTGGAATCATTGGCAAAGCAATGAAGTTACGTACATATTTAATAAAAATGTGCAGACTAGTTTTTTGTATAATAGGGCTTTTCATATTATCTGCACTTTGCATTACTAGGGAGTATTAACCATGGTTCTAGCTCACAAAACGCCAATAATTCTGTTTTCACTTAAATCAATCTGTATCCACAACGTATTCCTTTATCTTGGGAAACATAAAGATTTTAAGAAACATGAACACCCATTTATTTATGAACACCCTTCGTTAATTAATATGGCACATTTTTATTTTGCATGTTTAAAATGAAAATCCAATAATAATTAATAATAATATAATAATAATTAATAATAATAATAATGATAATAATAATAATTAATAATAATAATAATAATAATGATTCATAATAATAATTAATAATAAAAGGTGATGATGATAATAGTGTGAATACATACATTCAGCTTCAACAGACAGTGCACTAGCTGCCCTATCCCTAGCATTGGCACAATCAGTGCGCCTCACTGTCACAGTTGCACAACTTTTCATATGACACCAACTATATTGGAATGTACCTAATGTACTATTTTAGTTACACTTTACACATCAATTCATAACAAAATGTTGAAAACCAGTGGGATACCTTACTACATTACATTACCTATGAAAAACAGGGATTATCTATTGTTTCAAAATGTTTCTCTCAAAAATTCCTTTTTGGACAGAATGTACTTCTAAAAAAATTCAACTACTTAAAAATATCTTTTAAGGCACTAATAAATATTTTTGGGTTTGACTCAACATTTTTTTAAAATTTAGAATCATTACGAACTATGAAATTTTGTACTATTTTTTCTTGCCATATGAAAATAACAAAAATCACAAAATATTCTGATAAATTTGGCCAGAGTTCAATTTAATTGTTTTTCAACTTTATAAATACTGTACCCAACATTTAGGTAATCTATATTTAAATATATTATTATTACATACTTCTACGATCCTAATAGACATTTCTCAGAAAGAAAAACAACAAATATATGAGCAAAAAATTAATATGACTTTTGGGTTGAGAACAGCTCATACCATGTCACTACACTGAAAAAGTTGCATAAATATAAAGCACAAATCGATTTTTCTGACATTCAGTAAGGCACAATACTAAAACTACCCCAAAACTTCTATAAAAACTTAGATATGCATATGTTACATTTTAAGTGTCCCAAAATACTAAAGGCACAAAATTATTACAGTTTTAAATTTTCTGCACTAATTCTAAAAATAAGGCTTGTATCAACTGCAAAGAACAGTGAAGTGGAATAGTGCCTCATCAGCACCCTTGAGGCCACCCCTGGTGAAATCCAAACCATTCTAGACTATGACATTCATTACATTTATTGACAATGCCAACCTGATATCACAGGCTTAGCATGCGATTCATTGTAACACAGTAAACCCCTTTTAATTCAATTGCCAAGGGACCCTAAAAGCCCTAGTTTGAATTAAAAGAAAAATAACAACAAGCCTTATAACCAAACCTTATGCAGGGACAATTATAAATAAATTTGAATATACGAAGATTGAATTATAAGGGGTTTACTAAGTACATCTTTCCTTGCACCAACATATTAACTTCATTGGGAAAGTGATGGCTGTCCAGCGCAACCATGAAAGTAAGCTACCTTCTCCAATAAACTAGCGTTATTATAATTATAATCCCATTAGCTTGATGCCATCAAGCAATATTATCATCATACTCACTAGTTTACTTCACTTGGTGATGCTGGTCTTAGTTTGGGAATTTGTTTGGTTTTGTTATTAATATATATTCTAATTATATTAATTATATATATATATATGTGTGTGTATATATATATATATATATATATATATATGTATTTACTAATAATACTAAAAGAAAGGAAATAAAATCCTCTATCATGTCTTTGTGAAAACAGCAATCAGCTGGATGTTTAGAAGATAATCATGTTAATAATAATAATAATAATAATAATAATAATAATAATAATAATAATAATAATAATAATAATATTATATAATATAGTTTAACTAAGTAAAACTACTTAATTGTTTTTTATCACACTAGGTACAAATTAACTTTTCACATTCAAGCATCATTTTAGAAATGTTGCAAAATGCTTCAAGTAGCTCATGTTTTCACAGAATGCTTAAAAAATGGAAGATAATAATTTCCATTATTAATGCTAATATATTATGACTTGTATGGAACAATTGTGGCGTGTCCTTAGCGATTTCGTTTGGAAAACTTAATCACAAAATAACCTCGAAATCTTTCCTTGAATACTTGATTTTATCCACTCTTGCCATGTGGAATGTGAGGCAACACTTAAACAGAATGTCTTGCACCAAACAAAACGATCAAGGACTCTTAATCAAAGAGTAGGTAAAGGTGTTCAAAACTCGCCAACAAAACTAACAATTAATAAGGTTTAAACTCCTGTTGCAAAATAATGTCCATGTTGACCGAGTCTACTGAATGCATACATAAGACGTATTAATTTGTGAGTGGTTCAAACCATCGGCTGCAAACGCACAAGTATTTCTGTCTTGAGGTCAAATGTAGTTATGTATATTTCGTGTAAAACATAGTACCGTCTCAAGGTCGGTAGCCAGTGGCATTTGACCGAGGGGTTTCGATATCGTCGGATGGGAACCAACAACACACGCACCAACCTACCCATGCCCTCCTCGATCGAATGTACGATAATTGCTCGATTTCATTGGTGTATTCAGGTTAATGTTGATGTGAGAGTGCAAATCGGTGCACAATGCTAACGGCCAATAACGGCAAATATATTCTCTTTGATAAGGTCCTTAATTCCGTGCACTACTCCATGTGCCGATACTTGTGAGCAGACATTTGAGACAGCCCCAATACAGCGTACTGACAGCTGAGGCAATGATAATGCGTCTGTTTTCCCGAATGTGCACACGAATCCATGCCGCACGGCTGAGACGGAGTGAACTTCTCAAAACCAGCTGCCATTATAGAGTCCAGCTTCTGATGCTGTCTTCGGTGAGCCACCACCTTGTTAGTGTCGGTGCACACGAACTCACACTTCAAGCAGTGAAAGTGGGAAGCTTTGTTTTGCATGGCTCCTGAAACAAACAGTGAATCATTCCGATCAAAATAAAGGAAAAGGAAGAACATTATAGGTTTTAAACTTAAACTTACTCATTCAGCTGGTAAAGTTAATTGCAATTTAATTGCTCAGAAACAGCTCAAAGTTGATGCAATACTTAATTCACTCTGTAATATTATTTCCATTAACAGTAAGACAACAATTGCACAGGTAACGTCTGGTGATGGTGCAATACAAAACTCAATTATAAGACTGTGATCTATTGGTTTGTAATATTGAGCAATGCGAAGACAAAATTTGTAAAAATACTTGTTTTTAGCTTTGATAACGAAAGGATAAATAAGATAACGTTTCTTACCTAAAGTGGATGTATAAAGACACTCACGCCGCCCGCATGGGACGTTTGCTCTGAACTGTTGGAAGTCCCCACCCATCAGAGTATCCAAGCGTTCGTGCCGTGCTGTGTGCTGAACGAAGCGCGTCTTATCACAGAAGCTGTAGCCACAATCAGGACGCATGCAGTGGAAATGGGTCTGATGTTCTCGATACCCACAGTGACCGTATTTACAGTCCTCGTTGAATCTGAAATTAGAATTAAAATAAGAAGAGAAATTAATTTGTAAAGCAAACATCAGATACAGAAAAATCAATATGAATTGAAAGCAAATTATGTCCAAGTTAACACAAATGTTCCATTTAGATTCAGATGATGTTGATTTTGTTGCTTAATGTCTCATAGTAAAGCACTAAAGCTATTCGAGACGATGAGTGGTGATAGATGAGGGTGAAGGGCAATCACAATAAACATGCCTCAAGTGGGATTCAAACCCACGTCCTCGTAGAACCATACCCTTAGGACCAAGGCCCTAATCGTATGTGCCACCGCGGACGGCATTTAAACTAGAATATTAGATAGCTATGTTAAACCCAAATTTCACAAAGTGTTGCATTTATATTTATGAGCAGCTCTCAAATTAAATTTTAAATATAATATTGCTATGATTTAAGCTTTCTCATAAATGGTGGAAACTGTTTGCCTACCTGTATCTTATGTATCCCTCTGGTACTGGTTCATCCTTGAGTATCCTCATGCTATTCTGCACCCTGGCTTTCTTTGCTTCGGGGCTCATATCGAGGAGGGGTTGAGGGGGTGGCGAGCGAGCTCTCTTGTTGGGCACTTCCCCAGGCTCTAGCCCATTCAGAGGGTGGTGCAAGGGAGGACCGAACATCAGCCCTCCGCTCGGAGAAGTGTAGATGGCAGGCATCGCTCCGTGCTGCATGAAGGCACCTCCCACTCCCTGAGACGTTATGAGGAACGGCTGTCCAAAAGGTGAGTTGAATGCCAGGGAGTGCGGTGGGTACAAAGCCGGATGATGTCCCAGGAGTTGAGGGGGACCTTCCATTAGGCTGGCAGCAGCGCTCATCTCGTAATGTGGAGCTAGACCACCTAGACAAAGAAGCGTTCATTTCGTAATGTGGAGCTAGACCACCTAGACAAAGAAGCGTTCATTTCGTAATGTGGAGCTAGACCACCTAGACAAAGAAGCGTTCATTTCGTAATGTGGAGCTAGACCACCTAGACAAAGGAAAGGCATTTGTAAAATGTATGATTCTAATGATGATAATGATGATGATTTGATTTTGAGACTTTAGAACTAATGCCTAGTATTATCAGCATTTGTTGATTGAAATGTTGATTGTTCAAAAGTTATTATTAATTTTGATGTCAATAGCAAAACTTTCAGCCAAAAAAATGTAGAAAGGAAGGCCCTATTGATTCTTAACATACTAATAATTTAAATGGAGAGTGATTGTTTTTTAACCAGTCATATGTATGTAAATACTAAAAAGTTCTACAGTAAATAGTTGAATTTTGTGAAATGGACACAGAAAGCATCAGTCCAAGCCCTCAATATGTGCAATATACAAGGTGTAATTTTTTCTTTCTGACCAAAAAGTATTTATCTTATGCAATTGGGAAATTTCAATTGATGGCTGTTTTCAACCAACTTACTTGAGGACTGACATGGTTATGAAATTATCAACAAATTGCATCCAATGCAATAGAACTTTAATGTGTGACACAATTTTAACTGTCAATCGATGCATCCCTTCCCTTAGTAAATATGTATAGTTTTCATACCTGGCCAGTGTAGCATCTCACTGAACTCTAGCAATAACATGCAAATAACATATATTTCTTACCTTTGTGAGCTTTTTTCACTGCCGTTAGCAGAAAGAATAGGCTAAATACTAACAAACCTACGGTACATGTTACTAAGGATTATTTTGGTTGGAGTAATTAAAATTAATTTTAAATAGTAGACCATTATTTAAACATTACAATAATGTATGTTGTGTTAGTAATGTACGAGTCATTATGTAGTGATATATGTTTGAATTGTGACCTTATTTTAACTCTTTAAGCAAGTTTTATAATATGCACAACCATGAGTGAACTGTGAAAACGGATCAAGTAAAGTGGTATAGATAGACCTACCTAAAAAGAAAAAACAAACACTGCTGTTAATGTTGTCCTGTGCCCGCATCTACATTATCATGTCATCGTGCGTCTAGCTAGCCGTCCAGTAGAGACAAACAAACACTGTTGTTGATGTTGTCCTGTGCCAGCATCTACATTATCATGTCATCGTGCGTCTAGCTAGCCGTCCAGTAGAGACAAACAAACACTGTTGTTGATGTTGTCCTGTGCCCGCATCTACATTATTATGTCATCGTGCGTCTAGCTAGCCGTCCAGTAGAGACAAACAAACACTGTTGTTGATGTTGTCCTGTGCCCGCATCTACATTATCATGTCATCATGCGTCTAGCTAGCCGTCCAGTAGAGACAAACAAACACTGTTGTTGATGTTGTCCTGTGCCCGCATCTACATTATCATGTCATCGTGCGTCTAGCTAGCCGTCCAGTAGAGACAAACAAACACTGTTGTTGATGTTGTCCTGTGCCAGCATCTACATTATCATGTCATCGTGCGTCTAGCTAGTCGTCCAGTAGAGACAAACAAACACTGTTGTTGATGTTGTCCTGTGCCCGCATCTACATTATCATGTCATCTTGCGTCTAGCTAGCCGTCCAGTAGAGACAAACAAACACTGTTGTTGATGTTGTCCTGTGCCCGCATCTACATTATCATGTCATCATGCGTCTAGCTAGCCGTCCAGTAGAGACAAACAAACACTGTTGTTGATGTTGTCCTGTGCCCGCATCTACATTATTATGTCATCGTGCGTCTAGCTAGCCGTCCAGTAGAGACAAACAAACACTGCTGTTGATGTTGTCCTGTGCCCGCATCTACATTATCATGTCATCGTGCGTCTAGCTAGCCGTCCAGTAGAGACAAACAAACACTGTTGTTGATGTTGTCCTGTGCCCGCATCTACATTATATGTCATCGTGCGTCTAGCTAGCCGTCCAGTAGAGACAAACAAACACTGTTGTTGATGTTGTCCTGTGCCCGCATCTACATTATTATGTCATCGTGCGTCTAGCTAGCCGTCCAGTAGAGACAAACAAACACTGTTGTTGATGTTGTCCTGTGCCCGCATCTACATTATCATGTCATCGTGCGTCTAGCTAGCCGTCCAGTAGAGACAAACAAACACTAAACAGTAAGTCTAATGTGTCCTAGTGGCTTGTTATGCAAAAGGTTACCTGAATCATTAGTTTCATCATTGTTATTGTCTTCGGGTTCTCTCTTGAACATGGCTGGTTGCGGACTGAGAGCGCCCGACGAATGTTTTGCAATGTGTGGTTTCAGGCGCTCCACTTCGCTAAATGCCTGATTGCAAGCATTACAGTGATAATGTTCTTTACGCTTGAGCTTACAGAATGGTCGGCAACACGACTGGTCTGGGCCGTAACGTGTGTGCCGTTCGGGCAACATCCAATCGGGGCGAGGTGAGTCTAAAAACAAACAAATTGAAGGGAAATAAATTAAAAGGGCATTTACTGGAGACGGGTATTGCAAAAATCTTCTTCACTTTCATCAAGTGGAAGCAAAAAAGTGAAACAATGTTTGTTACAGAAATTTACAAAGTTTCCATGTTTTAGAGTAAAAAAAAAAAAAAAATGAACAAAAAGAACGTCAAAACTATATTACAATATCTATTATTACGAAGTAGAAAACGTAAATAGCGTTAAAAACGAATGAACAGAAGAGTTTACTACTGAAGTGAAGATCCCTTGTTCCTTTGTATCCCTCTCTACATGCTACTTACTTCACAGAAAATAATTAACTTTACTGTCACTGCCACTGACATCATGTCAACCATTTGGCGATCTTTGAAGCAATTAGTTTTGTCAACAATGGTGGTAGAGAAAACCTCTTTTTGTTATCATCGGGAACATTACATCAAGTTTCACAGGTAGGTCTATACATTTTACAAATGTTTAGAATCATAAAAGAAATACTAATGGCTTTTTCAAGTATTGGTTAGTGAAACATGTGTACGCTAATTCAGATTTCTATGTTTAATGCCCTTTGATTGAAAATATAAATGTGAAGCTCTTAACCACTAATACAAAATGTTTAGTTTGAGCGTTCCACACTACTCATTACAATGGAGGGAAGGGGTGCAATTGGAGTGTTTATGAAACCTATTAATGTTAAAATATTTACGGATGGGGTTTTGAACCCAAAATATAATTTCTTGATTCCTTATGGTACTGAAATAAAAAAATACGCATGTATTCTAAAAAAATGACCGTTTTCAATATTTTTATTTTAAGTTGGTCTAAATACTCTCAATATCCACTAGGTTTTTGGAAATATTGATTTGGAACCAGAGGGGAGTTGAGAGAGGTGTTAAGGGTACTGTGTTAAGGCTATTCAACCGTGTTTTTCTATTTTCTAAAATATGCTTCCAAGTCAAAATATAATGAATGGCTTTAAAACCCGTCTCTTTTAGAAAATCAAAACTATTTTTTTCAAATTTTTCTGATTGGGCACACGGCATATATCGCCTCTTCAAAATAATTTCAAACTTCAATTCACCCAAGCACACCATTCAACGTAGGTAGTTGTGTTTTGTGACATTAATTTTCAATATTATTTACTACAATTCAGAAATTAAAAAAGTCCGCCCCAACCGGGAATCGAACCACGGATCTCCCACATTCCAGGTGAGCGCGGACTTTTTTAATTTCTGAATTGTAGTAAATAATAACAATTACACCTACGGGAGTGTTTCCCGACTAAACAAATCGAGAAATTAATTTTCAACTGGTTTTCTAGAGAAAATATTTGTTTAACAATTGTTTTTCATGAAAAATTTTTTGTTTGGTGATACAAATCGGTACAAAATACCGCCAAACAAAAATATTCTCTGGAAAGACAATTGTTAAAAAAAAACTCCCAGTCAGTCTCTAGAAAACCAGTTGAAAATTAATGTCACAAAAAAACAACTACCTACGTTGAATGGTGTGCTTGGGCGAATTGAAGTTTGAAATTATCTTGAAGAGGTGATATTTGCCGTGTGCCCGATCAGAAGAATTTGAAAAAAAATATTTTTGACTTTCTAATAGAGCCAGGTTTCAAAGCCATTCACTATATTTTGACTTGGTAGCATATTTGGGGAAATAGAAAAATGCGGTCGAATATCCTTAAGGCAGCTACCTCAATAATATATTTACATATAATCTTTAAACAGCTTTTGCTTTATGACAGACTTGATATCTAACAAAAGCTTTATTTATAGTATATATCTTATATTCTATTCTCCGTTCAGTGCGAGGTGGCATTAAATTGATGGCCCTCAACTTTCTTACCCCTAATAGCTCTGATCTGCCGGTCTATTGTACGCCGAGTTATGAATGGCATACATACCTTGACCGGCAGCGTCGTATGCTCCGGCCGGCCGGCTCGCGACGCGTTATCTTACCTTTTGATCTAAACGTCTTGTCAATAAAATATCAACTAGAAAAAATGTTAATTTTTCGGTAATTTTAATAAAATTTGTTTACTATGATGACAAGTTGTGAATTAAGTAAATACTCTTTTTAAATTTCGGTTTTATGATGAAAACTACGAGAGTTGTGACCGAATGAAATTGCTATGCTCGTTGTGATATTCATATGCTACTGATTAACCATTAATTAATTATCATGATTGATGATGATTAAAATAATATATCAGCCAAGGACCGTTTGTTGTTGGTTTGTTGCTAATAAACACGTATCAATGGGTTTTACACTGATCAATAACAGCAATGAGTTAACTAAACTCAATTCATTCATTCAAACGACAATTATTAATTTTTTATTCATTGTAAACAAGGGCCTTTGTGCGATATGGTGCAATGGTTCTTTATTTCATCAGTAGGGAAACACTCCCTTCTGTGTATAACTGATTACATGTAATGTGCTGCTAACATAAGGTACGTTAAATATACCAATATGGTAATTAGTAATTACTAATTATAATGGAGGCATCGTAACATTCGAAAACGTGTGCCCTTACGGGTCACCGAGGATCGAACCCGTGTAGGCTTACGTACATAGGCCTCACTCCACTTGTCTACCGACTTGCATTTAACAAAAGGCTAATTTTAAAGGAGACAGGTACAATTATCTCCTTCTGTCGATTATAAGCTTAACTGATCTTACATCAGTCAGACTCAGCCATCGTCTTCAGGGCTGTACAATACCTCCCCTACAAACCGGTTTTTATGCCGACCGCCAGTGCCAGCTCGGAATGAAACGGAGAATAGCAACAGCAACTTTTGTGTTTGGTCTAGCTTTCGTATAAAGAATTTAACAAAATTTCCTGAAATTGGAATAATTTCATTTATTGTCATAAGAGACCAATTCTCTCATCTAATAAAATGTTTTCAATGATAGACCAACATAAAGAAGATTAATGCACATAAAATTTGTTAAACCAACAAGCTGAATGAAACAAAGCAAATTCAATAAGCTAAAATGTAGAATAAAATTGGCAGTTGCAAGCATTGGTAGATCGGGTACTAATCGTGGGGAATAGGCAGACCTGGGAATTGAATAATGAAGGTCACACTTTGGAACTTAAACATGAGAAATCTAGAGTAAATAATTACTGGTATTGTAAATAGCCGGGATTCAATCTAATACATGTACATCTGCCAACATATAAATTAAGGGTAGGAGAAAACCCTTTCTTACTGTTAACAAATTTTCAGAATTTATTTTTTACATATTGGCTGCTGATTATTGTTATATACTAATTGACATTTTTTGCCTTTTGATAAAAATGGAATTAGTATCTTAAAATAACAAGGCAAGTTCAGAAGAGTTATTTGAGTAAATAAGTTTTCTGACTGCCGTTTCTATATGACGGCGGGTATACCATATATATATATATATATATAAATGTGTCACTTAATACTAAATCAACACACATGCACACAGTACACGTACATACACTCACACAGCACAGGAATATCACCTCACACATTATTTTTGAAGAGCATTTAATGTTCTGCATATGCACACATTTAAACTAGTACTTACACACATATTATAAAGGATATCACCTGAAGCAGAGTTAACAGCAGACCCCCACACACTATACACACTCCTATCTGCATGCATGCATGCACAGACTTGATGTACTGCTGCATGTCATGCGTACAATACATGGTATAGGTTTCATACAAGGGCGGCCGTAGGAATTTTGTCAGGGGGGGAAAAAATAATTATTTTTATTTTTGTGGGATAAGCATAAGTGGTTTGGGGGAAGAGCCCCCCAACAATAGTGCCATAGGCCAAATTATTTGAAAATCAGGTTTTTAGAGTGGTTTGGTGCTTTTTAGCAAAAAGGTAGTGGGCAGAATGCAATACCAAAATAATGTTATTTTTGTGCAGTCGATACTCAAAACTAGAAAACCACCAAAAGGAATTGGAACACTTAACGTCTTAACTCCACTGACGAGATTGATCATGTTACAGCCACCGAATATATTATCATATTTAATGTCGAGTAGTAATGTAAAGAAAAACGTGTTCTGTAAATAGTTATATTATTAGTCTAATAAATATATTTTAAAATTGCTTTATAGAGGATTCCAGGGGGAAAGTGCCCACCTTGCCCCCCCCCCCCCTTGCGGACGCCCTTGGACTATCACACACAACAACATACACACTCCACATGCATGCACACATTCACACATAATAGAATGAATGAACTAGGTAGTCTTGGGCTAGTCTTCTTTCTGTGGATTAGGAAGGAACTTGCAGAAGATTCAGTTACTTGCCACTCGCATAGGCCTACTTATAAACGAACATGACCAAAGATTGTACCACCTAATGCTTATTGACCATGGAATTCTGAATTCTGCACATACAGATAAGTTCACACACACACACACATCATACACAAATACACATACATGTAAACATACCCAAATATGCTTTTGTAGAAAAAAACTCAACATTTTATTGTCATGCCATGCAACCAACCGCATATTATTTAGGTCAGAGTTGTAGATATCTTCTTCATCCATATCGATAAAACAACCTTTGGCCTACAATCTAAATATGGTATGATACGACAAGAACTTCAAAGTTAACTGTGTTGTTGAAGTTGCCGTGAATTTTAATTAGGTATTGAATTTGAACACTTTCCAGGATTTATTTGGTTTAATTACTCACACAGCCCTAACAAACATAGGTACACACATTAAAGTCCACAAATAAACACATGCATGTATGGCAAAGAATGCATGCCATACAAGCAATACTATGCATACCATCCGCTTGAAGTTTTGTCACATAACAAGATGCATACAGCATTCAAACAAGTATCTATAAGCTCACACAAGCATACACACTTACATGCAAGCCTACTGGCTACTGCATTATCAGTAAACATAAAAATGAAGCATACAAACAATGGAACATAAAGACTACATACACAAATTTGCTAAACTGTGCAATGCTAGTACACACAGGCTGTAGTAAATTCACAAAATATTCCAAAACATTACATATTAGGATTTAGCAGTGGTTTTAAAAAGTATTATTAAGTCATGTTATGGGCAATTATGTAATGCACTTGCTACGGTTTGAGAATTGGCACCACCTAGTAGGTTAGATCATGCAAAAATATTGTTAGCTGTAAAAACAAAAATCACTCAAAAATAAAAGTGTGCATAATTGAGAATAAATATATGTACTATACAGTAGCATTAGAAGGAACCCAGAGATCAGAGTAGGTCCCAGTTAGGTGCAAAGAGAGCTGAGCAGAGCGGGACTTGTAAGCAGGCAGCGAATGGATGGTTGAACAACCCACCTGACAGACGTCTGGTTTCTTGCCCACTGGCGGTCCTCTCTGGAATCTGTTGGGGTGAGGGGGGCAGGGGTGGTGGGGATGTGCCCCGGGGGGAAGATTTAGGAACCCCTTTGACACCCCCCCCAACATAACCCGGACCACACGAAAACGCGGACAGCGGGTAAAAAGTTCCAGAAGCCTTCACCACTGGAGAATAATACCAACATTGTCTCAACGTACTTCAAAAGCAAATCTGGTGAAACCCCTAACTATCGTTCCTCAAAGCTGTCATTAATTTAGATGATGCACATATTTAAGAATGTTCATCGGAATTCTCTTAAAGAATGATCGGTAGAGGTTTCACTGTACGAAAGTTACTAGATTGACATATATATTATATTTTATTGGGCTTGTGTTTGTAAAACATATTATTTACCACACCTCAGCCATTTTCAATGGAAGTTTGTAGTCCCATATATGTACATTCAATCTTCACAAAAACGTATTTACTCCACTCAATTGCCTCTGCTACGACATCGGCTACAAGACGCGTTGTGAAAACTTTATGTATCTTACCTATCACAGTTACTCATAATAAATATTATACGGATGTTAAAAATCAATATTGACCATACACGTGCTATGTACTAAATGAAATGAAATTCAGCAATCACAATAAATTTTGTCAACCAATGGTTCAAGATTATATTTTGAGCTAAATTGAAATAAAGTGACTTGCAGAAGATTAAAGAGTTAATAATGAAGAACAAGTAGAATATTTTTCTTCCGTAATTGCATCTTAATTTTTAAATTATTAAATGGAATCCAAATGATGTAGCATGCCTTGCAAGGATGGCAATGTGACAATGGTGTGAAGAGAGGTTAAATGAACGAATAGGGAGAAAGGAGAACTTTAATTGGAATCTAGTGGTACTATCGAGGCAACCGCTCTTGCGATCCTCCGAACAACTTAATCGACTATCCGAGAGAACAGAACTGCACTATGTAGTATTAAAACTAAAAGGCTTTAAAGCTACATTTCATACCACATTCCCAGATGCCTGGAGACATTTCTAATCATTCTATACATGTATAGTAGGTACCGGTACACTTCTAGATAATCAATTCATATTTCTTAATTATTCATTTTGCAATTTTTGGATTAAAACTAATGTCACAGATAGGTAAAATTAATTGTCTGTTAGATGAAAACAATATGAAAGGACAAGGCATTAAAAAACAAAGCCTGTTAATACATAATAATAAATTATGTTATTTTTAAACTAACATGCAAGTTACAGCCTTGTGGATGCTGCTGCTGATTTTTAAGTTTTAATAGTGCCTAACTACCTAACCAACTGATGGTAAGTAGCTTTATAGATCACACAATGGAGTTAAAAGCCTTTTTGGTAGAAACTTGTTTTAATGCACTTTCCTCTTTAAAAACAGAAAAAGCCAAAGCATAGACTGAAAGTCCTGCACAAGAACTTTTGCATCGACTCTCATCAATCGTTAATGGCTGGCGAAACGGTCAAGAAGTTGCTAGTGTTGCAATGTCATGCTTAGTTGGGATGTGAATGTGACCAAGATTTAAAATATCTATTTTCAATGGTTTTTCAGAAGACATACGCCTACTATATTATATAAATGACAGATTTATTGACTCTTTCTTAGTGTGATTGACATGGTTGTTTTGTCGCCCAAGCACCAGAGTCTAGGAGGGAAGCCCCTTCACTGGTTATGCTGTTTTGTGACTTTCCATCCTTCCTATCTCTAACCCTTCCTCTTAGTATGAATGAAGAGGCACCCTGGCCCAGCAACAACAGAAAAGGCAGCTTTTCTCTTGTTGCCAAGGGTCCTGGTTCAAATCCAGAGTGAGTCATGAATGTTTTGTCTCCCGAGCACTAGAGTTGGGAGGGACGCCCCCTTACTGGTTGTGCTGACGGTGTGTCTCAGTATGAATGGTGTGTGAAGTAACCTTGCTGATGATGACAACATGCATTCAGAATTTACTTCTTGCGTTGCCCTACCACAGGTTTGTTCATGTGTTGTGAGTTTTGTTTGCATGTAGTTAGCTGATTTTTAGTGGCCACCATCCGCCTGATGAGTCCCAGAAGGGCAAAACGCGTCGTGGATTAAGGTAACAACTTTAAATTAGCTGCAGCTGTCATCAGCAGGTGAAAAGTTTTGTTGCCCCCAGCCCTTCAGGCTGGGCTTTCTTTCTCTTTGCTTTCCCAACTTTTCAGCCCTTCTCCAATCTCTCTCGATTTATTGACTAAGGGGATTACAGATATCAAAAGAGTAAATACACTTATAAATACTTCACAAGCAACGAGAGATAGTGCTGTGATTGTTCAAAGTTTGTTGTACAGTCAAAAGTCATTACAACTAACAGTACTACAACAGCACAGTACTAGGCAATTTATTCTGTGTTCGTAATGTTAGAACAAATCATTACAACGAAAAGTCGTTTAACGAAAAGATAATTTGATTTTTATAAAGTAAAATTTTCGCACATGGTACATGGTACAATGAAATTTTTCTCCTAATTCGTGGATTTGATGGAATTCCCAGCCGTTCAAAACGAGGTTTTCTGCTAGCGATCTATTTCATGGGACATACAATAAACAGCATTATTACCCCTCCCCTTCCCATACGTGGCTGGCTGTACTGTAGCCGTGAACTGTAGCCACAGCCGACAGGTTGCGTAAACAATGCTGGACTACCCTCGTGTTTTGGCAGTCTTTGTGAGTCATACTTCTCGGAAGTCTTGGATCTATGAAGTTTAATTTGAGCGTTATTTAAGTTATTACGTGACAACATGAATGATATTTGGTGTCAAGACAGATAAGATAACAAGTGGGAGAGCAGTTCTGGAAGAAGGGGGTGTGCATCAGAACAGAGGCAAGGGACCTACTGGTTCCACTAGACAGGTACGCCATGTAAAAAATTTGGAATCAGTGTTCTCTGATTGTTGTCACTGGGGTAACATATATCGTGATCCGTCACACACAAAAACATGCTTGGCGAGTGTTTTGCCCTTAGACTATCTATACCCTTCGGGTAGACGGATAGCGCGGCAATATTCGTGAAGCCGACCTGCGGCCAGTTCCAAGAACGAGGTGGTGGCAAAACATCGCGCGCGCTGCGTTTGACTGTATGCAAAGATAAAGTAAAGAGCTGTAAAACAATGTGGATTTTCATTCCACGTGCAAATATTTTACTGAATTTATTTTTCGTAATGTGGGACACTATTTTACTTTAGATTATTATTGTGGTTATTTTACCAAATATATATTTCAAGTGAACATAGACCTGAGAAAGCACATGGTCTGTCATGAACATAATATGCCTTATACTTCTGGTATATAATGGCTGTTGAAGGCGATTTGGTATTATTATATAAATAAAATACAGTATAATATATAAAGTGATTGTTGTGTTATCATTTTTATAGCTCACTATAGTGCAAAATATCATTTCGTATTCATATGCATAATTATTGTTTTGAACTGTTTTTCACAAAAATTGTTATATATAGATGGAAACATAGGCCTAATTCCTTTAAAAAAGTGCAGGCTAATATTCGTTCTTATTATTATTTTGTAGGCCCTCACTACAGCCAAACAATAACAGTGATTTTGAGAATGGTGACATCTGATGTACCCCTCTTCCCCCCCCACCCCCCACCCTCTTCCTCAACAAACAACCTCACTTGCACAATAGGCACCTTTTTCAAATGTTAATTAATTTTTAATCTAATAATTAATAATAATTAATAAATTTAACATTTTAAGTGATACAAAATTCTGTTCCATATAATACTATCACTACTCATTCAGCCATTCCCCCATGAACCCTATTTGCAAAGGGTTCCATAATATGTCATCTTGGGTTTTTGATAGATTTTTTATTTTTTAATAGAGCTCAATAGGTTACAAAACTAAAATGACACTGTTTACAAATTATATATTTTACCATGAAAACACGATTTTTTAAAAGCTTTTTATTCTGAAATTTGAGAAAATTTGCGTTTTGGAGAATTCCGCTTCAACCTGCTTATTTTTTGTTTCACATAGACTATACTATTACTATAGCATTACCAATCAAAAATGTGCATTTAGAAACTTGCACGAATAATATACACTCTTAACACGCAAAATATGCGTTCCGAAATTACACCTTCTCTTGGTAATAAGCATATTTTGACCAAACCACATGCTAAATTACGTAATGATTTACAGAAAACGTAGCTGAGTATACCTACGTCAATGACGGTCAATTTTATACCAAAATCCTCTAAGGTCACGGGGATTAAAGGTCGTCCCCATGTTATTTCTTATGTGAGATTTACCGGACGTCTAGATCGAAAATTAACAAGTTAGGAAAATTTTCTGGTAACGGTGGACCAACATTTGTTCTGTTTTAAATTCATAACTAGTTAGTCAAAATGAAATATATTTTTTGAGTTTGGTGGGTGAAGGGTGAATACCCCTTTAAGAAAAAACATTTCCTTCCCGTAAATAAAAATAATATATGGTAGGCTACAGTTGATGATGATGATGAAGATGTTGAAATCTGGCATATTTCCGCCAAACACATAGAAATAAATTTCTATCGGAATATGGTTAAAATAAATTAAAAACTACTTCGATGTGTTGTCCCACGGAATAAATATGCATAATACGTTTTAAGAAACCATCACATTGTCGAAAGTAACGAGAGATTCACTACTTCTAGTACGCAAAATTACTGTACGTTCAAATAGTACTACGCGCTTCTTGCCACCACCGACTTCCGAGAATCTCTCCCTCTCTCTCACTCTCTTTGTTTCCAGCTCGGCTTCAACCGCTGCAACGGCAGGTATAGGCGTGCGCTCTGTCCACACGATATATGGTCTAAGGTTTTGCCCGGCAATACACGCATGCAATTGAAGTTGTAATGACGTTTGACTGCAGTATGTAGATCGAATTACATATCACAAACATCTATTATGGTTTGTAACAACCGTTTTTTTGGGAAAATCAAGTTCTTTTTCCATTTCAGGAACTAGTAACCTTAGGAAAAAAACACTTTTTGTGGTATACCTAACTTAGTAGGAAGTTATCGTTCCTAAAGCTGATGTGATTCCTCCAAAGATCAAAATCATGAACTCAATTGCATCTCTACTACTGTCTAAAATTCAATAATGAAATCAGCCTGTTGTTTGGAACATCCTGTTCTTTTGAGAATGGCACTTTGAGCTGATTTTCTTTGTTATTTTGTAGATTTATAGATTGGTAACTTTGAAAGGAACTTAAAAACAAGTTCGATTTTGACAAAGGAACTTGACTTTTCGAAGTTCATCATTTTGGGGAACTTGCCCAAGACTGATTATAACTACCATAAATAATAAAAACATTATTTCAGGACAAAATCTAAGGGACTTGGGAAACCAAACCAGCCATATGTCACATGTTTTTCCACAGTGCTGATCAGTGATCACTACACAATATATACAAGTAAATAACCGGTACAGTTGGAATAAAAAGAAACAACGTGCTACCATTGTAAAGCCCTCAACCTTTGTGCATATTCATTTCTTGCAATATTTACAAATTAATCTACAAAACATAAAATTCAGGCCTTCCAAATACCATAGGAACCCATATGCGAGACCCTAGACTACAGTTTTACACATTAATAGAATGTGCTGTGCATTTTCTCATGAAACCTATAGAAGAAGAGAGGCTACTACAGAGAAGTGCCATTTGGATGGTTCATTGCAGTCTTTAAGAAACTATGCATATATTTTTTAAATTACATTTTTGTTCAACAATCATTAAAAGTTGTCATTTTCATATTATGTTACTGGCATAAGTGAAACATTTTCTACAAACATTAGAAATGACAACTGAATGAAGAAGCTGGCATAGTCATAACTTGTTACAGTGCCTCGTGTGTTTGAAATCATTACCAGAACTATCGTCATCGGCCAATATTGTTGATAGCCTGATTGCTGCAGGCATACAACAATCATTAACCAATGATGAATTTTCATAGCCTATACATGCTTTATTTAGGAATAATAGATTAAATCTTTGGGCATAAGCAATTTAACTGTGCTTTAGGTTGGTGGTAAGATTGAGGGGTTGTTTTAGCATGTAGTTGATTTAATTAAATCTAGTAAAAAAATTAAATATTACTTGAAATTACCTGTCGTCTTGCTTGAAGGTTCTGGTGATGTGGCATTTGAATGAGTTGGCCTCATGTTTGTCGGCGATTGGGGGGAGTTTTGAGAAGGAGTGTTTTCTGCAGTTAATTCAGTTTTTACGTGAATTGGAGAGTTCGGTTCGCTCTTTGCGTCTGCGTGCGTCTGCTCGGATCCGTCGGTCTTGTGTTTCTGTTCGTGTATCGCCATGGTGGAGTATCGCACGAACGAGTACCCACAGCCAGGTCTCATGCAGTGGAAGTGGCGATTCACTTTGTTACTGCGCCAGAACCAAATAACGAGGTTAAAATTACAATACAATGTTTTGCCATACTGCATGACAGATCAATGCTAGGGATGCTATTTAACGAAAAGTAGAATTTGTTCAGTGGCACTGACATAGCACACTTAATCTGATAATTACTTTTGATTGTGATTTATATTAACAAATTATTGACTGTATTGTACGTCTACCTCATCATTCATTCATTTATTTTTTATTGATATGGTACATACATTAATGTAGAACTTTAATTGTGTACATGGGGGTTGCTCTAAACTCTCACTAGCATGTTTGTCAGAAATACATTATAATAAATTACATTAAATAAACTATAGTACACCAAAACTAAATAAGTAATTTATTAATAAAGATTTAAAAGGTCTAAGCACAGTAGTCTAAACCAAAAGAGAAAACAAAACTTGGTTATAAAAAAGGCCTACCTACTAGAATCATGCCTAGAAAATCATTACAGTTCTGAACAAAACTAAGACGCCTTCAGTATTGAATATATGTTGTACCACTTTGCTATGGATTCACATTACTTACCTAGGGCAGGCAGGCAATCGACAATCAACCGCCCGATCAAAGAAGAGAAAACCGTCAAGGATGTCGATGTTATCGTGGAAATCCTTGGCGTGCATCAAGAGCAGATCTTCTCTCTCTGTGGCGTAGAAACAACGCGGTTGACTGCAGTGGAAGTGCTGACTGCGTGCGTATGGGCAGAGGCCATCAGGGCAAGGGGCCCCTTCTCCACACGCATAGAAACCTTCTTGCAAGATATCCAGGCGATGCTGAAATGATAAAACATCTCCATTGAAATAGTAGTAGGAAACTGTATCTGCATTGTTCAAAAATCTAATTTTTAAAAAGTATTTATGTACAGAAAAAATATTGGAAAATGTCTTGATATAAGAAGCTTATCTTGATTATACAAGCACCTATTATCCAATAATCCAAGAAATTCAAAGAAATTAGTGGGGACATTTTGTTAAGTTGTTGATAGTTTCATTTCAATGTGCAAGTATATTTTTTCTTTTTTTTATCGAGAAATGACTGTATGATGTATGTAACTAGTAAGCATGTATAACAAAAGCATGGATTAATTTAAAGTAGTTACCGGAGTGGAGCTTTTTGAGCTTTCGCCAGGGCTGCCAGGTGGCGATGACGCAGGGTTGCCAACAGAGTCCCCTCCGGAACCGCCAAACACATTCGGAGAAGTCGACATTGCAGACGGCTTTGGTAGTTTAAAGCTGGTGAAGATTGCTTGAGGTGAGTCCATTACTGATCCGGGTGCATTCGGAAACTGAAACAAACAGAAACCATTAGTAAAACAGAAAACTGGATTTGAGTACAATAACCATGATCAAACCAGCAGTAAAATGTGTAATAAACACTGTCAATAAAGCTTTCTGACAATGGATTTGAAAACAATAGGGCAAGATTTACAATGTAAACTTAGATTAGCCATGAAACAATTTGTCTTTTATTGTGATATGAACATAATATTATGATGGTAGGCATTTAAAACTAGTGCACATGTGAACTCGATGGTTGCACATGTACACAAACATGCACACACAACAACCAACCATGCGTCGACTCAATGGGTCAATACCTTCATAAAAAGTTGTTTTATTAAGTTATATGTTGGCAAGTGTAGGCTACATGGATGGCTTGCTTCAATTGTCCACATTTAATTTGTCGTGATGATTTTTTTGGGTCAAATAAATAATTTCATATGTATATTAACTTTCAAACATTGCCCTTTGGTTTGTTACACCACATTAAGGCAATGTTGGATTTGTGTAAATATATCCTCTACAATTGATTTATATTAAAACTCTTAAATTGGCATATTGGGATTGCTCACGACAGTGCGTGGCAAACTACTAAGAGTGATCGGTGCCTACAATTATAGACTGTACCCACACCCACATACTTTCGTGGGGAACAGGGGGTCTGGGGGCAGCGCCCCAGTTTAGCCCCGCAGGGAATTTTTTCAATTGGTGATCCTAGAATGATTTGTGCGTTTTAACCGCAATTAAATATGATTTTATAGATATTGATAGCCCCATTTTATGTGATGAAATTTTAATGAAATGGATGAAAAAATGTTTTTGTTGAACTCGAAAAAACAACGTTTGTCATTCTTTTTGTCTTCCCATTTAGCCCCACGGGGAAATTTTTCATTTTGGTGATCCTAGAATGGATTTGGTGCGTTTTACCAGCAATTAACATGATTTGATAGCCTCATTTTTATGTAATGAAATTTTAATGAAATGGCTGAAAATACAATTTTTTTGTCAACTCATAAAGCCAAGGTTTGTAATTATTTTTTATCTTCCCCAGATTAGCCCTGCAGGAATTTTTTAAATTTTGTGTGATCCTAGAATGGATTTGGTGCGTTTTACCAGCAATTAACATGATTTGATAGCCTCATTTTTATGTAATGAAATTTAATGAAATGCTGAAAATATATTTTTTTTGTTTGAACTCATAAAGCCAACGGTTTTTAGTTCATTTTTGTCTTCCCCAGCTTAGCCCAGCAGGGATTTTTTATTAATTTGGTTGATCCTAGAATGGATTTGTGCGTTTACTGGTACTGGATTAATAATGATTTATTAGACGGATTTGAGCAAGCGAATGGGATTCTATCAAAATAAATGGTGCTTATTCTGTGACTCTGTGCGTGTGTGTACTATAAAAATCAGCCGAATCGCTGAACACATTGCGCTTTTGTTTTAATTGTTAACTCAAAAAGCCAACAGTGTGTTATTCCTTTTTGCCTCCTCGTAGCGGCATAGCCAGAATTTGGGAAAAAAATACACTGTGAAAGTAATCAATGAAGAAGTTAATACCTACAAGAAGAATCCGGGGGCCTTCCCATTTGAAAAAAAATTGTATGTCCTAGATCGTAAGATAATCTGTGCGTTTTGGAAAACTATTTTGTTATTTTTTTCGTTTTCTCCGTTTATTGGCAGAGCCATTATTTGGGATTTAGGAAAACTACTTAAACGCATAACAATGAAAACTAGGGGCTCCGTGGGCTTACCCCCTGGAAAATGTATATTCAAGGTAATTTGGTACAAATCTGTGTGTTTTGAAGAAACACTTTGTTAACAATATTTGATTTGATTTTGATTTGATTTGATTGTCGTCTTTATTGATGGCGGGATTAAGGCCTGTTAAGCCTTCTCTTCCATCCAACCACATCTGTTGCATTTGTTGCACATGTGAAGAGAAAAGATACGATTTTATTCTTTTACGGATAAACTTGCTGTCTCGATCTCATTGAAATCAATGCTATTTTATTTAGAAATTGTACTGGAAATAGTACCCTCAATTCAAATAGGTCCAAGAATGTTCTTCTTATTGCATTCACGACGTCGATAATCCTGCTTTATAAAACGGTAACTAAAAATTAAAACAGAAAACTAAAAAATGTTCCTGACTGCCTCCATGCCACCAGCTGTTTATTTACCCAAATCAATCTATTCAATCAAATATAAGCGAACTTGTCTATTCATTTAGCAGAATTGTTGAATTGCTACCTGTTATTAGTTGAGTTGAGAACTACTGGATGAATATCCATCATGCATGTTGTCTGCACTTTTAATAAATCATGATTCATGACAAACTTTTCAACAGTCCAGTAAAACTATAAGGTAAGTAAGAGCTGTAGCCATACAATTCAGTAGGTGTGATTTTAACAATTAAAATAGTCATATAAAGTATATAAAATATTATGTTTCAATAAAAAGTAATTAGTGGGTGGGTCCCTGCGGGACCACCCACCCACCCCTTTTGGTATCGGTGCCTGGGCTCCGATTTGGTATGTTCGCCACGCCACTGGCTCACGATCATTATGTTTCTTTTAGCAAGTGTTAATAAAAAAGCATTAGACTAAGTTCATAGGTTAAGTTGTGTACAAGGTTCTAAGCAGATGTAGTGTCTTTGGCATATGTGTAGGGTCTATTTTCATCAGTCCAGTGTAGGTACCATACAAAATGTATGCAAAATTCAAACAACGATTGATTAGAAGATAAATAAAATATAGAAATTTTAATTTAATATTAAGATGCACACCAAAACCATTAAGTTAGTATTGCATACAATAGTCAAATGAAACTTACATAGTCATTCCAAACCTGAAAGGAAAGTGAAACAAAATGAACTAATTAGTCCATTCTATAACATTCATGGTAGGCCCTATTGTTAATTTTGTATTAGTCTGGGAATGACACACATATTAATTATGTAGTAGGCCTTAGCACATTTTTTCAGCATCAAAATAAAAATGTTTCTTGGATGTAATATTGAATTGAGTACTATAGTTGATAACTTTATATAGATTGGTGAAGGTAATTACTAACTAGTAACTAGTAATTGAGATTTAACTTAGAAAATTTGCAAGGTATTCGTATTGGTAAATAGTAAATACAAAATTAATCGTAAGTTGAAACACAGCCTACGCTACAGAGTAATTATCATAACATGTGGAATATTTAGAGGAATACTATGGTTAGTTTAGTTTAAAAGTCACAAGTGTTGAATTAAAATAATTTTTGTATATATTTTAGAAAAATGTGACAAACGTAGTTATTTAATTTTGCATACATTAGCTTTTTCTTAATTTAAAACAAAATTAGACTTTCAGCTTTAGGTACACGATTGAATAATAGACTGATACTGGTACTGGGGAGAAATAAAGTTGGAATATTGGAATATTAGGTATCTGCTTTGCTTACACAAATCCTCGGCAATTGCTTACTGATTGTATTTATTGGATTGACAATAAATTATTTTGAAAACAATTCAGAAACTATAAAAACACAACTATAAAAAAACGGCTCCCAACAGTTTGGTTTTTGGTATTGCCATTCAAACAAAATATATGATAATGTTATGAGTAGACAATAAGTTTATGTTACGGCAATTATGCTATATTACCATTGTTGACTGGCTTAAAATGAGAGAATTATTGAACAGGATAGACATCACATATCATAAATTCTGTGTGAAAGCACTAGTTATTTCACAAGCTTTGAGTTCAGTATTGTGAAGAAGACTTTAATTGCTTACCTAATCAATTGTTTTACAACAAATGTCAACATTGCTGTAGTTATCACATTATTTCTAAAGTAATACTACAAAATAAATCTTGTAATTTAGACTAACCTCAATGACCCTGTTTTTGGGTGGGCGTCCGCGTTTGCGCCGAAACATGCCGTCTATAGAGGTAGCCAAGTGTGTGCTTGTCAGTGGGTCTTTGGTGAGGCTGAGCTTGCGGGAATACTCGTGCATCTTGTAGTGATCAAGGCGGCGAAACGGTTTGTCCGACGACAAGATCACTTCTCTGCAATTATCCTAGATGGAAAGAAAGGGATGACATATTAATACTGAGGTACTACCTTGGACGAGTCTGACTGTAGAGTACACCTGTATGGGTAATAGTGAACATTTCAATTTCAAGACTTGTAGCTACCGTAGTTAATATTGACGAGCATTCCTTACCCAAGTACAATGGTAATGGCACTCCTTGCTCTGATAGTATGGGCAATCTGATTCACATTCCGTCGAATAGAAGGAATCAGTAAGGTGCTCTTGTTGTTCATGACTGCGAGCATGTTCCCGTACTCCGTCCATACACCTGCAACAAACACAACAGTTAGCAGACTGAAACAAATTTAAGTTGCGAAGTGAAGTTGTTAGTTTACGTCACAGGTCCAAATACACAAAATAACAATTGGCATAAGATTTACATCAAAGTATTTAGCACTTCTCTACTGATTTTACAGTATTGACAAATAACGATGGTGTGGCTATTGAGGCTCTACCCAACAATAAATTGTTTTCTAGAGTGAGCTAATGCCTCCATATTATTTATTCCCATCCACTACATTTATCTTGACTTGTTATAATAATAATAAACCACCCTCACCCCTTCTAGCAAATCATACCAAGAGTAAGGTTTTAATTTATTTATGCACAGCATTCTGCAGACTTCTGTACGTCAAAAAAGTAAATTTCATGTGTTCATTGCTATTGTGAATAAATAATCATAGTTGTACATAGTTTCTAGTTCTACACTAATGTAGATGCATAAGAACAGTCACTTAGGCCCTACTGATCACAGCTATCAAAAGCATAAAAAACGTCAAAATATCAACATTCAAACAAAGACACAAGTTATTTTTCATAAGAGCGTACAAAAGTTCGATCACTTAGTAGCTGGGGTTGGTAAGTGACTGTTGTGCATCCGGCCCTCAATCATACAACAGTTTTGCAGTTGTTTCGACATCTTATCAATGTTAGTAACTGCGGATTGATGGTGTACTACTAGACAGTGATGGATAGACAATATTTAATTAGTAGAAGATAATTTTATCCAACAAGACATTGACTTATCTGTCTGTCTAATGACTAATAAATACAGTAATAAAATGGTATGACACATACCGGAATGCCATTCCACAGGCATCTACCAAGCAATGGAAATGTTCTGTCCCTACGAACTCGCAGTTGGGACACCTGTCTTCATGGCCGATCCGAGCTAGGTATTTGGGCCAGAAGTCTTCCCACGGATCGTTGTTTGACTCGTGATTGGCCAGACTGAGAGCCTCTAGTGTGGAGTTAGGAGGGATTGGCGATGATTGGCCACCACCGTCTGAAGATGAGTCGCCGTTGCTCATAGCTTGATTGTCCATGCAGCTGGGGCCTTGCTGGCCAGATGACACGTCAGAATGTTGGGATAACTGGATAACAGACATTAAACCAAATTATAATCAATGAATATTATTATTATTATTATTATTATTATTATTATTATTATTATTATTATTATTATTATTATTATTATTATTATTATTATTAAGTCTTTATTTATTAGTTTACAGATGCACATTCACACACTTTATAACTTTAGCTTTATGAATCTTTTGCTTGCAAGGTTTGTGCATTGTTTTCAAGAAATTAAATTTGTTGTAGCAATTTTCAACATACACGTAATCAAGGATTATCACATCTCTGTTAGAACCAAGTTATATTATGCATACACAATAATCAGAGATGTCATATGATTGATGAATAATCGTTGTTTTGAAAGTAAACCAAACATCCAAACATCGACAGCAAACTTAAAAAAAAATATATGTTCTTAGTTCTTACTGCTGTGCCCTAGTTTGGTACCTGCATAGGTTAACTTAGCATCCATTCAAAATGTTGGCCAGCTAGCCACTAATATTTAGCCTTAAAAAATACTAGCCACTAAAGGTTTAGGTCCTATGACATGCAAACTTTCACCTTAGGGAATTAATAATAAACCATGTTTATTGGATACCTAGATTTAGAGTGAAGACTGTTTGATGAAGAAATAAGGGCTTAATCCATAAGTTTTTCATGTATGTTTGATTTTATACCTGATCATTGAAGGCTTGAAGCATAGACGCGTTGGATGAACTCTCGCCTCCTGAGAAAGTCTTCATCATCGACTGAGCCAACTTGAACTTCCTGTACGCTAACTCAGAGTCTTGTCGCTCGTGTTTGCGTTTGTGACTGAATAGTTGGCCCGATGAATGGAGCACATACGAGCACCCTGCTCGGATGCAATGGATGTGATTGCAAACGCGAGAAAAGCGGCAACTCTCAAATGGACATGCTTCTTGCTTCATGAATTTCTTGAAGCCATCACGGTTTAGCTGTTCATCTTTTATGTGGTATGACTTGTGTTTTTCTAAAACAAAAACATAGACATTTACTACTACTTTCAAGAAGTATGGTTTGGAAGGTTGTAATACTACCTACATAGGGCCTCCAGCCTATCTGTGTATGCCCATAGTTGTATTTTGTGCTAACTACAGGCCAATAAAACTTTACTTTACTAAGGTAAGGTTTCATTGTACATGCAGATGTTTGTGTGTCAATAGGACAATAGGAGAAACCCTGGACATACACAAATACTGCAACTTAAGACTGCCAAGTGCCAAAGACCTGGACATACACAAATACTGGAACTTAAGACTGCCAAAGACCTGGATATACACAAATACTGGAACTTAAGACTGCCAAAGACCTGGACATACACAAATACTGGAACTTAAGACTGCCAAAGACCTGGACATACACAAATACTGGAACTTAAGACTGCCAAAGACCTGGACATACACAAATACTGGAACTTAAGACTGCCAAAGACCTGGACATACACAAATACTGGAACTTAAGACTGCCATCAAAGCCAAAGCCTGTTGTTAAATGTAGGTAGACTTTTAGCATAAGAATAGATGAACTGACTTCTTACGCGAATAACATTGCATTTGGGTACAGGCTTAGACGATTTGGACAAACAATTTTCCAATCAGCATGATTAGGGGCATTGAAAAGCGCCTTGCCTCTTGGTGGCTGCGGTGTGTCTATCAAACATTTTGCTACAGAGGTACGGATTTAGTTAACCCAAATCTCATCAGCAGCTGGAACCAGTTTTGAATTTTACTACCCGATGCCATCCCAAATATACATAGGTGTAGCGCAAACATGAACTCACCCATATCAGCTTTATTCTTAAACGTATATTTGCAGTTGTCTCTACGGCAATGGAAATGAGTAGTTCTCTGGCCGAAGAAAGTGCAGTAGTCCGCCCCACATTCTTCAGTGGCTCGAAAGCGTTGGAAACCCTCTTGAATTATAGCAGAGTCTTTTCGGTGGTAGTTTGCATGCATTTGAACATCAGATGTGCTGATGTACACTTTATCACACCCATCCTGAAACAGTAGTTAATATGAGATGTAGAAATCAAGATTTGTTACACATCTGGAAGCATATTTAAGCAATTTATTGAGCAGTAATGTGAAGTAACAAATAAAATACATTTATAACTCTAGTAGTAGACCCTACCACATCAATAAAATAAAGTTTTAAATAGTGTGAGTAATTTTAGTCTAGTGGCACTCACTACTATTTTAGCCTACTTTCCTAAAGTATAACGTCTTCGCTGATCAAAAGACTGGTACTGGTAGGTGGCTTGGCGTATGGCTGATTTTGTGTTTTAAAAGTAAGCATTACCCAGAGAAGGCTATGCTACCCTTAGATCTTGGTTGGCTTAGAGTACAGAGATCACAAGTTATAAAACATGTCTGAAGCAGGGATCAAGCAAGCCAGGACCTTCTACATTGGATGCAGGGATGCTATAACCACAGGACCAACAAGTCAAATAGAGTTCATTGCAATGCTCTCACAAACTAAAGGCTCTTGTGTAGGAAAGCACGTTAAATGGTGGGGGACTATAGTAAGACAATAAGTTCCAAGATCCCTAAAAAATTATCAAACGTTTGGCTCTGAGATACATCTCCTGGCTTACCTTGATGCAGTGGTAGTGTGTTTGCTTTCGATTATGGGTGCAGTCTGTGTACTTGTCAGAGCAATCATCCATCGGAGAATATCGCATGAAACCATGCTGTAAAGATTCGTCTCGCTTCTTATGCCACTTGAAGTGACGGATCATTTCTTCCTTCTTCACAAAGACGCGAGAGTTGCAGTCAAGGCAATGGAAGTGTTCCCTACAACAACAAACAAAGTAAGTTTTTAACTTCTGCTGTGGACTTCAGTCCATCAGTTCTTAACTTTGGAATTTAAATGGTAACTTTGGAGTTGTCCTAGCAACGAGGCGCATAATAAATTCTAATGTTGTTCCAAATCAGAAGTGTTGATTCTGGCGCTGTCCGCAGGTGGAATCGTGTCCAGCTTGATTGATTGGTGTTTCATACTTAAATATGCCGGTCAGGTCATTGTTTGCTCGTGGATGGTGTCGGCGCTTACAGGGATGGCTTGGTCTGCTTTAAATTTAATGGCCCCCACTGAAAATCAGTGTGTCTGAATGGGGTTCTAACTAAATATGAATGTATTTATTTATTTATTTATATACTACCTACATATTTAAACATTCATTCAATGATTATCTGAACAGTAACAAATCACATTAATCACTCCAATGAATGCAGGTTGGCTGTTCTTCTAGTTAACATTTTAAGCTTACCTGTAATTCAGATCTTTGCAGTATGTGCTCCCACACTCAAGAGCGCTGCTGAACCGTTTGACATAACGAGAATAGTCAATTGGTACCGCAGATTTTCCATTGCTCCCAGTATCTCGGCCAGGACTCAGTGGTGACATGCGATGTCCGGTTAACATAGTGCCTGGAAAAAAAGCAACGAAGAAATTATTACAAGTTCTAGACATGACTTAGTGGCTGTGTTTCAAAATAAGGCTCAACAAGACTATTGATGGTTGGCTCCTACATAAAAAAAACAAAAAACATTAACTCAATCAATATCCTCAACTGGGTTCACCTAGAAATCACTACACTTTGGGGGCTAAGGTTCTGTAGGGGAGACCTAATCACAAGACTCTTCCCCTGAACTCCGTAAATTATGAGGAACGGCACCAAACAAAGGGTTGCCATGATTCATTATTAGTTTGTGAATATATAGGGTCCAGCCTACAATGTTAGTGTTATTTAGATTTACCAGTAGGTAGGGCTACCTAGGAAGAGTCAAATTAATCATGAAGAAGGAAGGAGGGTTACGATAAAGAAAGCTGTGGTAACAGTAGGCAAAGTTTTTTTGATTTAAATCAAGTGTAAATAAAATTATTTTTTAAATAAAATTTATCGAATTAAATTATGCAGTGCAATTTTATTTCATTTGAAGCTACTAGGTAATACCATACCAGAGTTGTGAATTAGGTATCTTTAAATGCAAAGTTTTTCTCTAAATAAATTAAAAAGTGGATTTTCTGAAACGTGTGAGAAATAAAACCCATTTGGCTAGGCTACCTACACCACCGCAAGAGAACAGCAAGATCAATAAATAATGTGTGTTGAATAGCATAAAATAATCATTAGGGCTACAAATCTTGAAAACAATTTTTTTATTGAAAATCCAAAAATGTGATTTCTACCAAAAAATTGAAAATCAAATAGTAGGCCTAATTCATAAAAAAGTGAAAATAATTTTGTCATTGAAATAAATTTTCAAAACTTACAATGCTAGGGGCCTAGTGGTTTATTACAAATCTTGCAATATAGCCTATTTGAAGTACACCAGGGACTTGATGTGACTGCAGATTTCGCAATTGATCGTGAATATACTGTTATCCATCAATAATAGTTTCATACGTTACTATTTTCAGCAATTCTCAGAACCCAGCAGTTTCCTAGACTTTGAGAAATTCCGATTAGCTTTAAATTTCTAGGTTATGTACGATCACATTTTGCCAACCACACCAAAATGAATAATGTTTAACCTTGCCACATTCAGTAACACGTTAAAATAGCAGTTAGAAAATGTATGAATGTTGGGTTAATCAAATTATTAGCAAACCCAAAGGTTTACACTTTACAGATTGATGAAGTAATAATAAAAATAAATAAATAAATAAATTTTCAGTGGGGGACAGTAAATCAAAGCGACTAAGCCTACCCTGTTAGTCTGTTAGCCTCTATGTTAGTTGAAAATGTATGTTATTGCTTGGATTTTCTTATCGTACGTTGGTAGTACACTAATCAGAAGCAGACGATGCGCTAATTGCACCCCGCTTTTAAACAAGGGATCGTTAATACACTGCTCGGTTGATTGATTGGTTATTCTATGAAAAATTTACATATTTGTGATCTAAGAAAAATAGAAAACAAATTCAGGTTCAAACTCAAACTGAAGTTAGTTTCTTCTTCGGGAAGGGGGGGGGGGGGGGGTTCGTTTCAGTCCCCACAAATCCCATGAAGTAATGCTATTGCAACAAGCACGGGTCCCACAAAAAAGGGAGCGAAGCTACTAATCAACAGATCGAAGAAGAATAGATTTGTTTAAATAATGTTTTTTCCACAGTTTTCAAGTATCGTTGTTGGTGGAGGTGCCGAGATAAATAGGGATGCAAACACAACTTATAGTTTCTCGCTGGCTCACTAATGGTAGAGGTTCCGAGTGCACAAATATTACGATTTCCTGGGGGTACCAGCTCTAGGGTCGCCAAGAACATCCTGTCTCTCTTCCTTGTTGGAATCTCAAGTTCTCAACCAAAAATATTCTGACAATCGGGGGGTCATGTTCAGTTTTTATTGTGTAACATGACACAAGCACATACAGACGGACATAAAATAGATTATGACTTCTGGCTTTCTTGACAGCTGTGTGAATAGCAACATATTTCAAATTAAACTTTTTATCGATGAAGCAACAAAGACAACGATTTTGTAGTTGACAATCTGGATTTACAATAACGATATTACAAAACCAGAGGATACAACGTACATGTATGGCATAGAACGATTAATAAAACAATAATATAACAATTAATAATTAGTATTTTATTTCGATGATTCTGTATGAGTACTGCATCTTTTGGGCAGCCAGTAGACCGGATACTGTGGATGAATTTGAAAATGACGGAGAATCTTAGTTGCCAGAGTTCGGTTAAATTGCCGAGAATCAAATTATTATTATTATCGCTTATCCCAGCTCAAAATGTGTCGCTTTCGCTCGTCCAGATTTCGTGAGTATTAATTGATGCTCTAATAGTTTTTCTTCCAATGCACTGCTGAACGATCATTTTTGAAATAGTCATAACCTAAACAAAAAAAGTTTTTATCATTTAAACACGATAACATTATTACAAGTTAGCCAGTTAGAAATGTGAGGTGCGTTCACAAATAATTCAGTTACCCTTTACAGCATTTTAATATTGAGTGATAGGACACTTATTTTTTATCTCGGCCCGCAACGGCGGTGCCCAGGCAGGCGATTTGAACGGGGCGAGTCACCCTACCCCCCATGCACGTGTCTCGCACGCTTGGCAAATCAACCACTCCTGACTCAACGTTCGCAACGTCATGAGTTAGCACTTTTCACTAGCTTCTAATAACTTCTTCATAATCTATGATTTCGTCCTGAAAAACTGTAAAACTACTGACATTTCATTTTCAGGATGATAAACAAATTCCGTTCACGAAAACGTTCATTTGGAATTACGTCAAGTAATAACTCTATAGCCTAAACTTGGTAAAACTTGGCATACATTTTTTAGATTTTTGAATCGCTATAGTGAGGCGTGATCCCAGCTGGTAATGTACGTAACTGTCATTTAAATGGATTTCCTATAATCAAGTTATTAAATGTGTGTTAATTGTCCACTAATCGCATAACTTCCCATTGCACTATATGAGAAGCTCAGGGGCATTAGGCTGCAATACAACCCTAAAAACAGAAAAATAATGAAGGCCTACAGGTAGTCTAGGTATTGATTTTAAATTTGTATCCTTTCATAATTGAATTGCAAAATGAACCAATCAGATTTTAATCTGTATTGCAAACATCACAAGAAACTGGTAGTGAATATCATATAAACAGCATTATGCACCAAACGGTGAATAATATAACCAGACTACAGTACAATAAAATGCGACAGTCTATTATTTCATTTGCAAAAATACTAAAATTGATTAGAAATTAATAAAGACAATAATAATTATTAAGTTCAGTTTTAAAAACTTCTATCCTTCTTTGGAAAACCAAACTATATTAAACAATAATTTCGTAATAATTATTTTGCCTGTTGATTAAAATGATACCGCAGTGAGTATTGGAAGACTCGGGGCAACGAAGAGATTCGAGCCCAATGTTGCCATTTATTCACATTGATAACAAACATGACTTCTTGGCAGAAAATCGCTTTAAATAACGGAATCGAGTCGTAATTAGAACACGGTAATAAAATGCTAATTAAATATAAAGTGGCAAAACGACGGATGGCGCTACGAAAGTTGAACTAGAAACGCCGAGAATGAAAACCAGATTTATTTCGTAAAAATTCTACTTGGCCTGTATCATATTTCCGACTGCAGCTTTTGCTTCCCATGGTGACAAACCATCACTGGGAATGTGACAATCGTGTAGTGGACACAAAAAAGCGGTCCTAAAAAAACAATATATAAATCGTCTCAGTTACCCTAGAATATATTCTAACCCATTTTTGCTTTTTTGAAACCACGTTCTTTCAAAGGCGTTTTTAAAGAACATCTTCGGTTTCATCCCAGAAAGAAAACTTGTTATTTTAGGTCCGAGTTTCTCTGAAGGAAGACGTTGTGCAGCATAAATATTAGTAGCTTACGCATTTTGTAAGGCCCTGTTCTGAGACTGAAATATTTAGCTTCTTACAGAGTAAAATACGTATTAGAAAGAGAGGTAGTAAAAGTGGGGAGAATTATTTATTTTTGTGATAAAGTACATTACTTGGGTTACACTTAGCAGTATGTTCTTTATTCTTAACCCAAAGGTATGTTATTCGAGTTTTATATTAAGGTGGGCCAAAATTGAGCCCTAAAGCGGTATAAATCCGTGAGAAAATAGTATCCCCTTTCAATGATATGAAAGGGTGAAATTCAAGACGGAAAAAAAACTTGAAATAACAGAAACCACCTAATAGGGTGATCTATTGAATAGGAAACGTCGCTATAAAATAATTCCGGATTCCAGTGGAAATAACGGATGCTTGCGGAGCTCGGCTTCTGCAATTCTGTAGCTCTTACTGTCTGTTCTTTGACTGTTTACAAACTGGAAAGTGCAGCCGGGCGGCATGCCACCGTGGTGTGTTGTCATCGTTACGAACAATTACAAAGTAGAAAAAAGTCTTAAATTAAACATCGTAAGTGAATTACCAGAAATCACGTGCAGAACAGAACAATTCTCCGAATGATGATTGGGATGATTATCGTAGCTCGGGTGTGCTGTGCTGGGCTGCACTCGGTCAGTAACGTGTTGGTCACAGACAACACTGTGACACCCCCAGCACCAGCAAGCTAGCTGGCATGGGTGACATCGAACTTTACACACAGGAAACTGATCAAAAGGGGTGAAAATTAATAATAGAAACGGTTTCAAATTTACTGCATTTCAACATGAGGGTATAAAGTTTCTGCGGGTTTTCAAAAACTATAGAATTCTGAAAAGAGTAGTCCCCTAAAAGGGTTGGATGTAACCCGTAAGTATCAAAAAAGATTATTTCTTTCATATGAATTCAGCTTACTTCTTTAACGTAAGAAAACCCTTTTTTTAAATACATAAAGGGAATTAAAAAAACTTCTTAAAAGGATCTTACTAAAAGATCTCTATATAAAAGAATAAAATAGGTTTTTTTTTGGAAGGTCGTAAGGGTCAAAATAGAGGGGGAACCATTGAAAGTAGTTCCCCTCCCTAAACTTCTTTATTCAACAAGAAGTCGATTTTCGTCTGTCTTCACGTGGAAAAGAATGGAAGCGCTGCCAGTATGGTTTTGGGGTTCTTTCTGAAGGGGACTTGCATCGCTATTCGTATCTCAATTTTTTATGTGGATTTCAGCGTTCTGTATGTCAAGATTTTTTACTTTTGTTGATTTGGTACGCACACAAAGGGTTATGTTTACTCTTATCCCTACTTCGAGCCTTGGGCCGAATGAGAAATATTCCAAGTAAAGGATTGAGCATCGCTTATAATAACTCAGAAAAACCGTTAACCAGGCAAAAGCTTGGCCTCAACGTTCTGGTCTCGGCCTAATACGAACAATGGAAACGAAGAATGCTCACATTCTTAATATGCTTTTCAAGTTCTGCACTATTCAATTTTTTCAATCTTTCCTTCATCAGCTCTCAAATTGTGTTTTGTTCAGCTTTCTTGAACTGTCTGCAGTCTACCACACACTAGAAAATACCACGAGTTAAAAAACAATGTTAATCGGCGTTGATCAAAGTAGCCATTATTAGTTAACATTAGTTTAGTTATGTGTTGGAGTTTATGAAACAATGCGTCTATGTCAAGATGAATTATGTTTAATTGTTTGCGGAGACGCGGGATGAGCGAGTTCACTCTCATCGATTATCTCAAGCATTTCTTTTGGCATTTTAATCATTTAATTCAGACTGATTTATTGCCAGTACATTAAACAAAATGAAATTAGTCTCTTTATAGAAATATACATTGAACTAAATATGACAATATTTTATGCATTGATATCGGTTCTTTATGAACGATTTAAAAAAATTGATACAGAATTTAATTTTAGGTTTAAAGTTCGCAAATAAAAATGCGATAACATAAATAATGGGTTGATATGGGTGTTAGTAACCCAGGATGTGTTCAGTTTTCTGTAAATTCACAAACTTTCGATAATTATACAGCGGCAGATAACAAGAGGTCTCCATGGGTGGGCGAAACTTATAGCTTGGATCGCCAAAAAGTAAAAATCTGTACATAGAGATAATAATAAACTAACACTTAAAATAAAATTACGACTTTCTGTATAATTTTTTTATACCATAACGACGCATGGGAATTTATATGATTTTATATGATTCATTAAATATACACCATATTATAGAAAATTGCAGAACAAAATGTTATAGATAAATAATATAATACAGTTTAGTACTTTCTATTGTTATTAACAATTAACAACACAACAAATTAACAATTAAGAATCCGTCTCTCGCGAACTGGCTTTATCTGAACTAAGATTTATGTTTATTGCATTCGTTCATCCTTACATTAACGTAACATTTGAACGTGAAGTATGTAATGCTACGTATTTTGATGGAAAAATGTATACGTTAGTGCATGACAATATAATTCAATTTACTTTAATAATATATAGGCTATATGTCTTGGGTACTATTTGCTACTGTTATTGTTATGTTCCGTCACTTTGAAATGAGTTATTCTTTAGTTAAACAAAATATTATCATTGCCTTGACAAAGATAAGGCGTGATCTGGTCGAAACGTAGGAAATATTACGTTTGCGTGGTACCTTCATCAAAAAGTGTAATTATTTATTTAAATAGCAAATATGTCAACTAATATTACACAATTATTCGTGTATTTCTTCAAATTTATTCGTGAGGTTTGAAAGCTGTTCATGTACAATCATCCACACATTTACTATAAACTAATGTTTTAATCATGCATTTTTCAGTTTAATTAGTTATCTGTTGTCTATAACTATTATATAAGTGTGCCCTTAAACCCGAATAACTAACGAAATATTATAAATGTAAAGAAAATTAATATTATTATCATTATTTGTTTTTTGTTATTACATTTATTATTATAGTTGTAGAGTTTTACACGTCCCTCGTAGGCAAGTATTTGCCGAATCTCGGCCCGTGTACTTGTCCACATTATTCACGTCTGGTTTGTTGAACTAGCTGCCTTGTTATCGGGCGCGGAGGAAGGGGGGATTTCTCCACCCCCACTTTTTCCTGTCCCCTCCCCTACTTAAAAATGTTAGACATACAGTCACGCCATGTACATCACCACGATTTCAACAACTGAAAAACTTTCAGAATACTTACTTACTAGCATGTGAAAGTAAAAAAACTTATCCTCCTCCCTCCCCCCCCCCCCCCCTTACATCGAAAAAGATGCTTTTTGTTGTTGTTGTTTATGTTGCTGCGTTGTTGTTATTTTGAAATTCTATATCAATAACGAGATTGACTTGAAATGTGTCTTGTCGTACTTGGAAAGCTAAGAGCGTCAAGGTATGTTTTATATGAACAAGGGCCAAGATCATTTTAACATGTCTTCTGTCAAATAATGTGTTGCAATTCATGAATGGATGACCTACCTCTTTTTAAATTTACTTTTCGAGGGTACAATTATCAAGTCCAACTGCCAGAAAATGCGTATTTTGGCACCTTTCGAAGCAGTTAACATCTTAAAACATTCCTGAATTGCAATTGCAAAGGACAACAATGCAATCTGGCTTCTTACCGACGTACGAAAGTTCATTGGGTACATTTCCTCAACAATTCGTCCACGCTTCCAAATGTCACATTTTATGAGCTACTGTTTATAAATAGGTTTCTTGAAGTGTCGGGAAGGCATATACTGATGATACAACCAACCTGGGCACTAGGGTGACCCCATCCGCAATATCTTGCAACGAGATTTGCCTGTTGTTGACATCTGGTCCGTTGCCTAACGTAACATGTTTTCTTTGGGCTGCTTGCTTACATGTTTATTCTGATTCTTTAAAATAATGTCAACAGCTAGAGACAATAATTTCCCGTCAGCTATGAAAACCTCTGGCTGCGGCCTATCTATACAATACTGTCAAGACGTGTGGAAAGCCTTTGAAGGAGACAATGTTGCGTGTTGACCTTTATCTCGTGATGCGCGCCTGTCATCCTGTGGCTCTGGCTAAGACAATACGCGGACTATGGAGCAGCATTTGACAGATTAGCCTAATATGAAGTGTATACACATGCTGCTATGGTCTCTGGCTCTGAAAACAATACGCGGACTATGGAGCAGCATTTGACAGATTAGCCTAATATGAAGTGTCATCCTGTGGCTCTGGCTAAAACAATACGCGGACTATGGAGCAGCATTTGACAGATTAGCCTAATATGAAGTGTCATCCTGTGGCTCTGGCTAAGACAATACGCGGACTATGGAGCAGCATTTGACAGATTAGCCTAATATGAAGTGTCATCCTGTGGCTCTGGCTAAGACAATACGCGGACTATGGAGCAGCATTTGACAGATTAGCCTAATATGAAAATAAACCTAGGTGGGCTCGCCAAGGAAGATTCCACTTGGCACGAACACAAAAATATTTTTAAATTATTAAATTTTACTTTTTCTTTATTTTGAAACGATAATGAAATGCATTTTGTAAAAAAACATTTTTAGAGATTTGAGACGTATAGGTTCCAAAGATCACCTGTTGCGTGAGCTCTGGGTTCGAACCCCCTCGTCTATGTCAGCAATGTTTGAAGATATACTCTTCCACTATAAGCATGGAACCCACCTCTACCTCTACTAATCTCGCTATACTAACATTTTAAAAAGATTGATGCTCCAATTTCCTCGACAATTTGTACATTTTGCAATTGTCTTGTCACCTTGTTCGATTGTGATATTTTAATTATTTTAATTGGAGACAGCCGTTAAGAAAAAAAGTGTCCGTATCAGAGCAGCGCTTTAGAACCTGATTTGCCGCTTGTTTTAAGCCTAGACTGGCCCGAGGCGCATTTCTATCCGATTAAACTGGAGGGCAATTGATCAAAAGCTCAGAACCTATTAATTGTGAGTAGTACAGAATCTGGATGTTGTCTTGCAACGGGGTGCCAACTGCCACCCATCAACACAGTTCATTAGAAAAGCGTAAAATGGTTGGTGATAATGGAATTAAATATAGTGTGTTTATAATTAATGAGGAAGTAATCTGACCTGTCGATATCATCGTCAACAAACAAGGTGAGCGGCCGAGTGTAACCAGCGTTTGATGTAGGAGCTACCGCAGTTTGACACACCACATTATATAGGGCATTGATGCCGATTAATATTACATTGTGACAACATTATAGATTGCAAGCGATATATAAATAATCATACATTATATTTTGGTGTATGTAGAGGATACAGTTCTTACATTCTTAACGTAATATAATACAATTACATCAATAAGTTTTACAAGCATTGGTACTGCCGTGTTCGGTTTTTATCGCGAGACGACACACGCACAGATGCTGACGGACGGATAGAAAAATTATGCATACAGGGGAGTAAACCTATAAATTACTATAAAATTATATTCAGAATTTTAGCCACTTGAATAACTCTTAATTATGCATTGATACGAAATGCGACGAGTGACTTATAATGAGCGAAGAGACGAGTCCTATGCTGGCTATACTCGGTCACAGTCGAGGACTTGGGACACCACGTAGCGTGCCGAGGGAGGAGCTTATCATCAAGTGCGTGATGAACAATATTTCAGAGGTAAGTTAGTTATTAGAAACAATAATGGCGTACTCGTACTTTATAGTTCATAAGGTTCAAAGAAATGTGATTGCCCTCTTTAGACACACTGGTCTCTCCGTGTAGCCATAAAAGGGAGTTGGACTTTGTTGCCCTGTGGTATTACTTAATTAAATTATTATTGCGCTTGGTTAAAGCGTTTACATACACTTACTTGCACTCTGTTAATAAACGTCGTTAGTACCCTAATTAATTATGTATTTTATAACCCGTTGTCAAATCTATCGACTGTATCTACATGTGTAGCTATTATTACGTGCGTAAACCCATGTTAACGCGTTCGAATGTAGAGCTATAGAGTTTTAAATGAGGGTTTACTCCAATAATAACAGTAGGGAAGTGTCGTGCTTTTTGTAGACTTCTAAAACATCTGATCATAAAAACTATTTTCATCAGGAGATGATTGAAAATATTTGGTAGTTTCAACAAGTGTGCTGCAAGTTTCACACAAAAATGCAGGTTAACGCGGCATAACGTCAAGTGGCAATATCACCTTTAATCTCAACAATGCAGATTATCACAATTACGCGGTTTTGCAGATAATTTCAGTCATACTTAAAATAGTTTGTTTATTTTTTTGTGTTTAAATTTTAAAAGTATATCGTATTCAGTTATGAAATCTGCTTTTTAAACGCCAACTAAATTTAGTAGGCTACTTAAATGCACACAAAATAATAAAAGTAGGTATCTTGATAATTACTTTGGAACAATTACATACTTTGCAATATTTTATCGTTCTGGGATTAATGTTGTGAAAAGAAAGACAGAAAATAACGGCAAAGTAATAAATGTGACTGCGTCATTTAGGAGGAATGACACGAATTCTTTCAGAACCATGTTTTACACAGGCCATTTCCGCTAGTAAATTTAGTTTTAAAATAATATAACAGAAAAAGAAAAATGACAAGATGGACAAATATTTAGTGTAGACACTTTTAAATTATGTTTGTGGATAATTTTAGCTTTTAAATACAATACTTTGTTAATAATGCAAATGAAATATTGATGTTTAGAAAATTGAAGACATTTTTAAGGATATATTTTGATTGTGACAAAGGCAATCCACGTTTGCATTTCACTTCAATCTTAGGAGCCCCCCTAGAGAATTGAAAGAAATGTCACACTACTACATATCACTAAATGTTGTGTCAAATAGCTCGCAAAGTATAGACCATGAGTGACAGATATGAATGAATTGAATGAGAATGACCCGAGGCGACCCCTGTCCAGTCACCGCCACTGAGGCCAGACCAGTTGTGCACGGCTTACATTTGAGATAATTAAATGATTCGAAATCACTATTTTGACATTCATAACCTTTCAAGCATAAAGAAAATATGAAATTACTGTTTTGGTTAGGGATCCAAATATTTTTCGACCGAAAAAAACAAAATAAATTTCAACTTATCAGTCGTTCCTTCATAAATTAATGTGTATATTCTATTTTGTACATGCTTCAATTTAACAATTGATTTTTATAAATAAATGGAACTTACTTAACCCTTGATGTGAAGACATTAAATTTACCGTTTACTTCAGTCACAGTGATCGGTTAATGTTTGTTCCTGAAAGATATACAACTTTATGGTTTGCGCGGTACATGACCAGGAGGACTAACTGCATTGGAAACAGGATAAAATATTTAATACAAGGCCTGTGCAACATAATCGCGTAATAAATAAAGTTGCCAATAAAATATTCGATTCAAATGAGTTCTCTCTCTCCTTACAATTCTGATGCGAAGTAAGAGATCGCTGGCGACATTTTCAACCAGAGTGTAGCTCCAATAATGAAAGAATATTTGAATAAGTTAGGCTTGGTTAGAAGAAGAAGGATACATAAAATACCCAACAGATAAAACGTTTGACAATTTACGTTAATTCTCCCGACATCACGTGTTCCAATCCAGCTGCACCAGTTGAGTTCGAGAACAATCCCAAACTTAAATTACTTTAAATAAAACCAAATTCAATGTTAACTCCTATAATTTAGTGAATTAAGGCACCAAGATATCTCGAATTAAATAAATTAGTTTCAACGCGTAGCTTTGATTGTTTGAAAACCATTTCCTGTGTTAGTATGCAACATAATAACATCCCTCGCCTCCCTCTAGGACAGAGAGCGGCGGACTTGCGGTGAGAGGGGGGAGTGAGGTGGGCAGTTCGGAGAGAGTGGGGGGAGGATAGGAGACATAGAGAAGTCGTAACACATCCCTAGCAGGAGGGGGTGAGATAGAGTAGGAGAATAAGAGACATAGAGGAGTCATAACACATCCCTAGCAGGAGGGGGTGAGATAGAGTAGGAGAATAGGAGACATAGAGGAGTCATAACACATCCCTAGCAGGAGGGGGTGAGATAGAGTAGGAGAATAGGAGACGCATGAGCGTTGAAAAATTGTTTATTAAATCTATAATAGGAGAAACTATTGTTTTCTTCGAACAGTAACAAGTGAAGGACATGGTACTGGCTGGATTAAATCTAAATGAGTTTTAAAATAACCCTTCTTTCAATATTTCGTAGTTGCAATATCTAAGAATGTGTGCAATCTCAAGTTGATAATATGATGTCTGAAGGTTTTCCTTTTTGGTTACAGCTCAATATTTTGAGGTATAGCAAGCTAACAGCTATGGATGAAATTGTTAGCAATTAATAATTTGATTTTAAAACACGGGGGTAAGCAAAATATGATACAGATATGAACCAGACAATGAGCACAGTAAAATACTGATTTTCTTCAACAGACTAGCAAGAGGTAGTAGTGGAAGCAAACATTATTTTGGAGAGATGTTTGTCTCCAAAACTAATAATTTCTCAACTATTTTTATAGTTTGAGGTCGGCATTATTCCTCCTGTCTGCGGACAGAAACATTGGGTTGGTATTTACTTGCCTTTTGTTTTGGCTAACAAAATACTGCTCAAGTTTTTGTGGAAACGAAGCCAAGGGCTTTCGGAATCTTATTTTAGAACCGAAGAAACGAAAATTCGGACTTGGAGAAATAGAAAGAGATAGAAAAGCGGTGAGTCGTGAAAGAGTTTTTTAAAGCAAGAAACGCAAAAAAATGACAGAAAATTAATGAATCTTCTACAAATTCGTTTCTTAAGAATAGTAACCTGTCATGTTAGCCAAGGAATTAACGAAAAATATCACGTATGTTAATCCCTAAGGTGGTCTGGTCACAGCTGTATACTACATCTTCAACCAAGTATACTACATCTTCAACCAAGTATACTACATCTTCAACCAAGTATACTACATCTTCAACCAAGTATACTACATCTTCAACCAAGTATACTACATCTTCAACCAAGTATACTACATCTTCAACCAAGTATACTAGGGCTAGGCTACCGAGGCCTTCCTTAAACAGTCTTGGGGAGGAATTCTATCGTTTTTAGGGAACTTTGAGCCTTTTCCAACACCAGAAACTTGTAACTTCGAAAATTACTATTTTAAGGGAATTTGCCTTACGTAAACACAGTTAGAGACACGTTATCAAGCTCCTTAGCTCACAAGTCACACTGATGCAGACGTCTGATTCGGTGGGTCGAGGTATCACGCTAATGCTGAGAATGAATAGGACATTCCTCCTCAACTACCAAATACCTAATTAACATACCTGCGTCTAGTCAGTCACATTACCTTAAACACTCGGGATTTATTACTTAATTGAATATACCTTCCTGAGTGGCAGAATTTGTTGATGGGATGGAGGGCAAAATCGTTTTGGGTGATACTATAAGTTATTGTATTATTGTATTGTATTATTTTTAAAATGTATGTACAAAAATTAAATATAACTGTCAAATTTTTCGTGCTTCGAATAATTTTTTTAAAAGAATTCCAGGTCCCTTCTCCTGTGGTGCATCTAATAAAAATGTATACATAATATAGCCGGTCAAGTCCCGATACCGTATATACATAAAATATAATGTAGACTTAAGTGTTAATAAAAATGTCCTAACGGTATTGAATTAATTACAAGGTTATTGTTGCTAGTACCAGTCACGCTCAAATTTTGACACCGTCCATAAGGCGTCTGGATAAAAAAGCTATAAACTATATAAACTATAATGGTGTTGTGTGTGACATAAATCAACATGATATTGTATTGACAAGTTTTCAGCTGTGGCGACACGCACAAGTTACTGAACGAGAAACGCTTATGTTAATGTTATGTCTACGAACGTGAAACTAATGCGAACAATATGCAGCGCTAATCACTTCGTAGAAGAAAGAAAGACTTCATTCTCTCAACTATAACCCTATACTAGAATCTAGCGAATTATACCTCAAAGGACTTTGTGGATATAGAAGGTTCTTCTATTGCCAAATATTTCGGGAAAAACAAGAGAGAACAGAAAATCTTAATTAAGTCGCAAGGAAATAAAAACTAGAAATTTCATGAATGAACGAAACTACTTTCAAAATAGCCAAATTCTTAGAATGCCTGTGCTCCAAAGAAATCAAATGACATTTAAAAAAACACAATTCTTCTAGCTTTATCTTGGAGACTTTTAACTCGCCTGAAATAAAATATAACGGAACAGCTGCCGGAGGTGTCAAACCCAAGTAGAACAGACGCTCCGGACAAACGCCATTTGTATAAAACAATGCTAAATAATAGGCTAAAAGAAAAACACGTGTGAATGTAAAACAAGAAAATGTTCTACGATGGAGTCTATAATAATAAAATGGCAAAACAACACCGACTATCAGGTTAAATGATTGGCAGTTTATACAGTTGAGGAAACTATAAACTAGAGCAGAGACATATTGAAAAGATTTCCAAAATGTGATAGCGAAGAGCGCGAGGAAACGAAAAGAGAGAGAGGGAGCGACAGCGCGGAAAGAGAGAGACGGTGCCAAGGAGACAAGAGAAATATTACGTGAAAATAGGATGTGATGGTTCTCTATTCAATGAAACGGGCCGACTGTCACGTATTGAGAAACATCAAGGAGCTATTTCGAAAAGACAAGACTATTCCAAATACTTTCCAAATTAACTTTCCAGCGAGCCAATTGTTTTTGGAATGTTAAACCTGGTTGATCTTTAATTAACACCAAGGAATTTCTGGGCTTGTTGAAAACTCTTCGCGAGTATTAATGTCTTTATAAAAGAAATCTCTGCTAATCACTGTTATCTGATGTACCCAGGTGGTGACGAGGACTGCGTACAGCGAGCTCCCTCTACGCGCGGAACTCTCCTACCCAGGTGGTGACGAGGACTGCGTACAGCGAGCTCCCTCCATGGAGTTATAATGCTCCCTCTACGCGCGGAACTCTCCTACCCAGGTGGTGACGAGGACTGCGTACAGCGAGCTCCCTCTACGCGCGGAACTCTCCAGTCTCCACCGACTTCCAATTGATTGAAAGCAATTCCCTCCATACAGGAAGGACACAATCTACGTTCGGCTCCCACGAGCCACTGCTCACTGTCACTATGGAAAATTATATATTTTAAAAATAATAACTTAAAAAAAGAACAATAAAACACTTCTAGCATCTGACAAATTGTTCTTCATTGATATCAATTGCTTTTGAAAAGCTGGTAAGAGCTAAGTGTTATAGCACATTAGGACCTATTACGTAAATCAACAACATATCCTGTACTGGAAAAGAATGGATGGAACACAAAAGATGATAGAAGCCACATGTCCTTGTTCTGCCAGCCAAAACCCAACCTAGCTAGACCAGACAGGCATTCTGCGCCGCAACGCGTATTGCAAGTAGGCCTACCAGGTACTAACACACTGTAATGACTAATGAGCATCATTGTTTGATGAAGTAAGCAATATGCATCTATGTGTCTATCATAGCGGCATAGCCTCTGCTATTGTGATGGGATATTCAAGGGTGTAACCAATATCCAATTAAAAACTATCGATATTAAATTCTCGTATTTTCCAAATAATAATAAAAAAAAAAAAAAGAACGACTATCTGTATGTCCGTGTTATCATTCTATATTATATCGTTATTCCTTCAAGAAATAGTGTGTTGTAATATTTTCATTAATTTTATTATTAGTACTATGATTAATACACATTCTTGACAACAATCCTGTCCTCTCTCTCTCTCTCTCTCTCTCTCTCTCTCTCTCTCTCTCTCTCTCTCTCTCTCTCTCTCTCTCTCTCTCTCTCTCTCTCTCTCTCTCTCTCTCTCTCTCATATTAAAGATTGAATGAGCTACTCTCTTTCTAATGTAATAAACGTACCCAGGGTTTAAATTGTTATAAATTAGGTTGAACACTTGTACGCCGCCATTTTTAATGGAAGTGGAAATTTGCGGAGGTTGGAAGGGGGAAAGATCTGGCCAGATTTGTAAATAAGGCGTGGTTTAGATCATAACTCTAAATAAGTTGAAATTGTGATACATTATTTAACATATTTCCCCCCCCCCCCCCCCTCGCCTCCCCCTCGTTACACGTACGGTCATTGACACAGTGCGCATTGTCTGCAATATTTGGTGGTGACGGGTCGCATAGACCCACAGCCTTGTACACACTGTACACTGTACACGCACACAACAGCAGGTGCAACTGTGCAAGGCAGGCGGTGTATATAGGTGGCGACCGGTTGTTATTTGTTGTTTCGAGTGATGATAACTGGATGATAGATGGCTAGGCAAGACAATAATTAAATAAACATTTGTGTAGAAAACACCGTTAGAAAGTGCATTTGTTTACCAATAACAGCTGGGTGGGTGACAATTTTTAGCTTTTTTGTTTTTATGAATATGAAATCGCATTTTACAAAAATATTTGGAATTATGTATGTGGCTAATAATGTTCGGGCTTGATAGTGTTATGAAAATTAAAAATGTAATGCTAAATTTATGGATTTGATAGTTCAAACTATTTTAACATAATCTAAACGAATTACATAACCATTTATTCAAAAATTCCCAATTAATAGCTGTTGTCAATCCATAATTTTTTATGAAAGATTAGAATTCACTTTATACTCATCATGGTAAGAAATTCGCACTATTTGTTTACCGTTCTAAATACAATGAACTAGTTTTGAACAGTTACACCGATAAAAGGAATATGTCTTAGAAACTAGGAGGAGTAGCACCTACATTATAGCAAACAGATCGTGGGACTTACGATACTATTTATCTTGAAGGTATGATTATTAGTGAAATACTCTCACAGCTTTTGTAAATACCATTTCCAGATTATATTCCATTGTAAGATACTTGGGAACGATATGCACAATGCTTTGCTATGCCAAGTAGTTAGTAATTACTTGTTACACTGCAATTCATAAACTATTAGACATCAAATTTGGCTTGCAACTTTTCCACGCTTGTTTAATTTTTTAATTTAGTTTCGTATTAAGTTATTGTGACTATAAGTAACATTCTAATATGCATAATATATGCATTTATGGTATATTATATTATATAGAAATAATTATGTAATTCCTCTTTTTAGAATACAATAATGTAAATTCACACTCAAACTTGTATTGTATATATGTGCATGTAGGTATGAATCCCGTTTTTTGTAGAAATCTGTTAAGAGATTTTTATTTCAAGATTCAGTTAGCGTTATTCAACAGAAATAAAACGTTGTATACTACTTCGATACAAATTCTTCTGAAGCCAATGCACGATGTAGGCTTGAATAAGGGAATGGTAGACATCATGGGACAACATGTCGCAGACCCCATCCAGAGTTCAAGACTGGAACTCAATTTAGGACTCTAATTAATAACTTTTTAAAGCATTTTAACAAGTGCATTTGGTAATTTTTCTCATGACACACCGGTGTTTAGGCAGCCCCCTGTTCGTGAGTGGTTGGGGGGGGGGGGAGAGGTATGGAAGGTGACAGTTTGGTGTTAGGGCTTCCTGAAATTTATTAAACCTGTCCACTGTCGGTCCGTCTGCAGTTTCGTTTATTATTCTGTTGCACTTTTTCCCATAGCTACTTCTTTTCCCATTCTTTTACCCTTACACAAAATATTGGCCTTTAACCTTAACGTTAAATATTCGTGAATTAAAATTTTAGAATTATTTAAATTTAATGTTAATTCTAGGTTAGAGATTGAAACGGTATTGAATGTAAATATTTTTACCTATAATATAAACCATTGTTCCAGTCTTAATTTCGTATAATACGACCGTATTAACTTTTGACATTTATTATTTAAGATTTTCTAGCATTCATTTTGACTTTTTGTTTGTATTGCTGTAAAATTTATTCAGCTCGCTATCTTACTGTAAAATTCAACATGTTTGGATATTTCAATCTTGTAAGATCAGGAAGAATTACAAAGCACACCCTACAAGTACATCTAATTGGACATGAATTATTATAATTGAGGTGGGTTTTTTAAACCATAAATAATTCTTTTAATATGAGGACATGCGTAGAGTAGGAAAATGCGGGTGAGCGTGGAGACAGACTCTGGAATCGAGTCACTAAACCGTGAAAGACAATGTGTAGCGCTATGGCTTCATCGTTCTGTAACGTTTTAAAACACAATCAAGTACAAAACAACACGAAATTATAATGATTTCATAACGTGCTGATAGGAAGCAATGGAAATATTTCAAAGTCATTGACTGGAATATTTTGAGAATCTGAATTTTATTTTGGCATTGTTAAGCGAGACAAATACGTCAACTCTGACTTAAATTGTAGTATTTTTAGTGTATTTGAAAACAGGTGCATGCATTGAACGCAAATTTTATTGCAAAACACGTAATGACGTTTGATATTGCTTTGTGATTTCTCTGAATCCATGGGTGTTAATCTTAGCGGACCTGATATTAAAGTGGGTACTTGGCTTACCGGTCGTGATAGCTATGTGGGTACTTGGCTTACCGGGCGTTATATACATGTGGGTACTTGGAGGGCATGATATGCATGTGGGTACTTGGCTTACCGGGCGTGATAACCATGTGGGTACTTGGCTTACCGGTCGTGATAACTATGTGGGTACTTGGCTTACCGGTCGAGGGTTTGCTGTGGTCTAGGATGACAAGCGCCGGCTGGTTCGGTGGGGTCGCACTGCCCTGCAGCAAGCCGGCGCTACCCGCTTTGCCTTGTTGCTCTTGGAAGGCTGCCAGTTGCAAGATGGCCATGTTTTGAGGCAACATCACCTGCAAATTAACAGAACTTTATGTGTTATATATTGCCACAGTGCAATTAGGTATAACATGACAATTCACGTTTAACATGCAGGTTAGCATATTATGGAAATACATTCAAAATACACCCTTCCTTCTGGCATAATATAATATTCAGGACAGAAATATCCACTTATGCGAATGTAATGGAAGATTACTTGATTGGTGTTAAAAGCCTGCTTATAGTCATTGCAATTATCATCCATTTGTAAAAAAAAGTTCATTACATTGCAGTGTCAAAAATTAATGCATCCGAAAAGTAATTATAATTAATGAATAATAATAGCAATAATTCCGTTAATAATCCTCCAGAGCACAAATGCAATTAAAATAATTAAAAGTGTGTTTTACCTTGATATTCGTTCTGCTTCCGCTGGTGTGCGTGTATGCCAAATTGTTGTGCGTACACACATATTTAATTGTTACAATCAGTGCAAACTGCAAAGGCTATAGTTGTGTTGTTGTTGTGTTGTGTAGTTGTGGACTACAATTGTCTTCTGCTAGTCCTAGCATACACATGTTGACCAAGCGTGTATCCCGAAGACAAATAACTACCGCACATGGATTCTTGCCATATTTAGGTAAAAAACGCATGTGCCTTTCTCGCGTGTGTGTGTGGGGGGGGGGGGAGATCATATGGAATCGAATCTCGCCAGTCAACTCTTGTGCTGACGATAAGGGTTCAGTGATCAGTCTATGTAGTAATTGTCTATAAGAAAGTATGCAAATATCCAAAAACAATGTATTCGTTTGAAAAGTCATACAATAACTTATGAATATAGCAAATATTTACCGTATTGACTGGCGACTGTAATAATATGGACGACCACGTGTCACGATGTGTATGTTGGCAATTAATATTACAATACCGGTATGACTGCCTAATAAATAATATTGAAAGTGATGTTTTCTAGCGGATAATGCTTCAAAATATGTTAACTTATATTAAACCTGCTTTTTATTTGGCTTATCGCTAAGAAAACAGCATGTTGTCGTCACATTTAGGGGGAAAGCGGGCGTATACCTTACATTGAAACTTATTTATTTTATTTTATTCAGCTCAAACAAGCTACCTTAAAACGGTATTTGACAGATACTGATTATAATAAATTAACTGGGAGAAAATTCAGGTTCGATTAGCATCATTGCTTTCAATATTATCAATTGGGTCACAATAATGACATTTCGAAGTTCGCAGGATCATAGGTAATAAAGCATTACTTCCCACACAAAAGTAATAGACCTACCAAGTCATAGTTGCTAATTATGTTTGCTTAATTTGTGTGAATACCTATTACGAATATAAATTTATAAATATTATGATGCAATAACAAATATGATTTATGGCGATTTCATAATAATTAGGAAAGAATTTGATTAGAACTCATCAATAATGTGATAAGAAATTCTAGGATTTAATAGCGTTTACAAAATAATGCAGTTTTGTGAACTTTCCCTTGGACAATCAAAGTGTTGACCTATTCTCACAACACTATCCACATATCCGAGTGTCTAGCTATTAAAATGAGGAAGGACACGACACACACACCAAGTAAAATAAGAAAATAATTTATTTTATAACTCACGAGTTATATAAAGGCAGTGTATATGATGGACATAAATACGCCTTACCGCGTACAGACTTGATTAGCTTGAACACGTATATCTTAGTGTTTCTACATGCGTTTGAAATTCTCTATTCGTCTGCACAAATCGATTCTAAAATTTCAACCTGAAAATAGAGCATTCTTTGCAACGTGTCTTGCTTGGGCTTGGCCAGCACGCGACGTACGTGCGACAAAAAATGATTTCACTCTAAATGAAGGGAGTAAAAAGCGTATCCTGACAATTAAGCCAGCCACAGGCCGTTCAAATTTGAACATAAAAGAACAAACAATGAAAAACCTACGGAAAACGAAGGACGTGTATTTTAAAATTATATAAAAGAGTGGGGAGTTTTTTTTTTCTATTTCTGAATTGTGACATGTTTTAGAGGGGAGGGGTGTGCTAGCGTGCCGAAATTGTGGCATGAGGCATGTGAATGGGAGGGGTCAAGTTTGCCCTATTGTGTGTACGCATGTCACCCAACGTTCTAGGTAGCCGAACCAAATTTTGTTTTTACGATTAAAACATTAGATGTCTGAAAGAAGATAAAGTAGGGGGATTTGGTTAAGTTGCTTAAAAGGAAAGCACTCTTTAAAAACAGTGTTGACACAGAATAGTTGGTGATATGCTAGCACTAGTTTGGACAGCATTTTAAGAATATGGCACTGCTATTTTTTTTAAAGAAACAAAAACAGTTACAAATCCAACTAAGGGGACATTTCAATGTATCATTCGCAACACATGTCTGAGTAGTCGACGGTCGTCGGACGGCCGATGAAATTACTTATGCTCGTATCAATCAATTGGAACATAAGCAACACATAATTAGCATATGCTTGATTGTTCTACTGAGATGGTGGATGCGAGTTTCAACGTGTGGCAGTCAGCATTCAAAGTACATCTTCCCCCCCCCCCCCCCCCCAGCAAAGCCAATAACAATATGTATCACAACCGCGTGTGCAATGTTGGCAACGAGCGTACCTTTGTTAAGAGTGTTTTCGGGTTTCTAATATCGAATAACGGATTCGATTCAATTGTTGACTGTCGAACTCGAACTCACAAGCAATGGAATTGTAGATTTTCAAATATATATAAATAAAAAAAAGTCCCCAAAGACATGAGGTGGGTAATTATTATTCATGTCCGTGAGAAATCACAGAAAAAGCTTACGAACAGAAATATACTTCCAGAATAACTAATTTCCACATTGTGTGCAAATGAGATTTTTCTATGCAATGCAGTATTTAAGTGCTTTTTTATAGCAAACCTCAACTCGGCATTTTGGTAACATTGAATTATTTATAAAACAACAATACAACATTAAGACACACCCTTTGCTAAATTACATGGGGAACATGTTATTACGCGAAGGCGAATATTAGTCTGTGACCCTCTTCAGGCCAGGCCAGGGAATAATCCACTATTGGGCCAGGCATTCATGCCTGTCTTCCAAGGTCACGGCTCATCACCACGCCCAAAGTGTCAGACAGTCACACTTTGAGGCTGGCTTGTGATTGGGCGTATTTGCTTACAGTTCATGACGTCAAAACTAGTCCCTTCCTTATACCAAATACAATGTGGAAAAAGAATAACAAGTTATTAGATGTGAAATGCCGAGTTCTTTATCATGCAATCGTACCAACGTAGCTTAATTCATTAGGCCCCGTTGGCAGTTCTTTCAAAATAAAAATTAAGTGCGAGTAAAAATGTGGTAAAAACTTCTTGCACAATAATTGTTAATGACCATCTTGCATGTACAGAATGGGCCAAAAGCCTTTACTTCAATTCTCACATAACACCTGCAATGTTGGAGGGCCCAAATAAAAGAAGTAACTTGTATGCTAGAGACCAACCCGTTAGTCTGTTTCACTCGTTGCTCTCAGTTGCTTTAAGAACCAGTAATTAATTTCCTAGTAACACAGAAGGAAGTTAATTTCGTCTCAACTGAACGACAAAAGGTTCCATGGGACAATTTATTTACCAGTATATTACTGCACGGTGTTACAGTTAATCGATACAACATAAAAAGCTCGGCAAGTACTCAGTCAAATGTGGCTTGTAGGCCTACCCTGGCCCGGCATGCAATGTGTGTGAACGTAGTAATATTGATGCGTGGCAAATGTGCGGTTAAACAAGTCTCGGCAATATTATTTATAAATCCGAGTGACACTGACAGATGTGCAGCATAATCCTAGAGAGTACTTCTGTAGAACTTGTGGGTTCGACTCCCAGGCATGTTCATCTGACCTTGCTCAGAGACAGACGAGGCTCAGTACCTCAGTGCGGCTAACCCCGGGCAAAACTAACTAAAAGTTGATTCCTGGTTTTTAATCATTAGGTGAATTCTAGGATTGGGCTCAACAAACAGCCCTTGGCTATAATGTCTACCTCAAGAGAAGCAGGCTGCAGTAATTATCAGGCATCCTCAAGTCTCATGAATAATACACAAGTGTCAGCCGGCGTAGTGGCTATGGTCGGTTCCCGAGTTCCTGGTCGAATCCTGTCTTCAACATTGATGAATTCATCAATCATTCAATCAATGAATTCTTTCGCACCCATAAATGTATGAACGCCAAATAACCAGCATGTATACAGAATATTAATATAATTTTTCAACGCACAAATTTACTGGAGGGTAAAATACGATTTAGTTACATTACGGTACCCGTACCTATCATACTGAGAGAGGAATGCCCTAAAGCTGTTTTTGGGCGGAGGATAACGAAGAGGATTGCCGGAGGAGAGATCGAACCCGTAATCTCCCGACTGAGATCTCGTATGCAGGCAATGAGCCAAGCCAGTCGGTAGCACGGCTTCGTGGCATAACGCTCATCGTATGAACGTCACTTAGTTACCCTTGGGAATTTGTTAAAAGGCTTCCCAATTGAAGGAGACAAATATTATTTCGTCATGACGTCAACGGATTTCGATGATTTGAATATGGATGGCTTCGATTAAACCACATCAAGGTCTCTCATATTGAACAAAAATAAAAAAATAAAAAATACCGAATTGGCTATAGTTCAAAATAGATTGTGATAAATGGTAAAAAACATTGTTTTGTTTTGAAATGCTCATGGAAACTAGGGACACTCAACTGGCCACAATGTCAGAGTAAATAAATAATCGTGTTTCTGGGAGTTGTGCGTCTAAATTAACACTTTCAGGAACTATCATTAGTGTATGAGGTAAGTTAGTTGATATGAATAATCTTGTGGAGTATCTTCGCATATTAAATTAGCCACATAATACATAACATATCCTCTGTAATTATCTGAAAAAATACGATCGTAGAATAAATTATAATTAGGTTCATATCGTTATGTATTTCGCAAAGTTTTTCGTTGGAGGAAAGATTATGATAATTTGGACTCTGGAAAAGCGCTCTAAAAATCACCTACAAGATTACTCACATTGTTTTTAGGTTTTTTTCAAAGGAAAATAATCGTTTATGACAGACAGGCCATCGTTTATTATGAATGCATTTCCGGCATCAGAAATCGAATAGTGTAAGCGTACACGGCAGTGTTTTTGAAATACAAAGGAAGTATTTAATGTTGCATTGTTTTTAGTGAAGCAAGACAGACAGACGGACAGACAGAAGGTGGGCTGACCTTCCAGTTAAGCGAACTTGTGCACATAACCCAGAACGTACCATCCATAACAAGTCGCCACCAAAACGCTGCATGGGATTGTGAGTCCGTATCCGAATGAACTTCACTAGGCCTCTACGTCATGAGAACAAACTGTAAAATTATGCAAAAAAGCCACGAAAACATTTAACGAGACGATTTTTTTAAATAATGAGTTTGGAAAACAATTCGTTTTGTTTGCAAATAGCCGTGCACGCGTGTGCAAAATGTCTATAGTATTTGGTATTCGCAAACGTAAAATTATGCATACTCCGTGAGAAAAGGTAAAAATATATTTAAAACATACTATTGTTAGAACATTACGAATCCCATTTCCTTCTTGAAAAATTTCCATTTAGTAAACGAAAAACAATCAACATATTTAGGTTTCTGCTCGAGGCGGTTGTATTCGGTAAAAGATTGCTATCACGGTGGCTTGATATGGTGCGGCCTGTCAGCAACTCTACCTGTCAGCGGATCAGGGCGACCAACGGTCTCCAGGCTGAACAAACACGGATGCACTTCGTCAGATGCACTTTTCATTTGACGACTCATCACATTCATAATCAGTACTTGAATTATTGAGAAAAACTTTAGGGCTTTGTTGGTTAAATGTCATTATAGGCACCTACATATATATATATCACATTTGATTTTTACGCCAATGCTTGTTCATGAAATCAATATTATGCAAATCAAGAACTTGGGGTTGAGTTTTACTTTTATTTTTCATTATGCAATGCCGATAGCTAGAATTTTTAATGGAGGCATTGAGATAAAGGTAGGCCTACATAATAAATCGATTTTCACGTTTAATCAATGATTGTCAAATATTTTTTATATTGATTGGTAACCGTAAGAAATGTATTAATCGCACTCTGCTAATTGTTCACTTATTTCTCACATGCAACGTGATACCGTGACTAAGACGGAGAAATATATTATGTCCTTAAAATGTCAAATGTATGAACATTATATCCTATAGAAAGTATTTTTTTAATGAGCGGCTTGATATTTAATCTATGTATTTAAATTTTATTATACAACAGTATTATGTTAATGAAATCAAGAAATGGATAAAAATGTCAATTTCGTGAAAAGGAAAATATTAATAATAATTATTATTTTGTGCAAGGTTAACAGGGTCCAGCGGGCTCACAAAAATGCATTAATGCATTCAACTTTCTAAATTATCCCGACTATAATAGAATTCTAGTTTTTGAGTATCGTCTCTACTAGACCATCTCTTAATTCACAGGTCATGCCCAAGGCTGGATGCCTGCAACTAATGACAGTTGGAGATTAGTGCTCCCTCAAATCCTTCATGTTTTTTCTTACTCTCACGCGAATATTAAGTTAAGCCAAATGATTTAGTAGTGGAAATATATACAGTGCATTGAATTTATTGCAAGTCAAATGTCTAATTTAAATAAGAACACAAAATTAATTACAATATATATTGAAATTTCGTAAACAGGTTAGAGAATTACCCACCATAACGAATTCTAATTTGTTCGGTTAACTTGTTTACTCTTCGATACCTACGTATGTATACATTAACGTTTATTGTTATTTCTGTCTGTGTCTGAATTAGGGCTGTCAAGTATTTTCAAATGCCTTTTCGGGTACTCGTTGATCTTGAGTTGAGTGTCTGAGAAGGTCAATTCTTGGTAGCGTTTATTCATTAACTGCCAACGTGAACCACAACACGAACCTTTTGTAGCAAGGGTATAAAGTGTAAACAAACCATCTTAAAAAAATTTAAAACAATCCACAAATGTTTGGTTTACACAACGTTTTTCAAACCTGAGAATATTTACGTCAAAGCAACGAAATAAAATAAAATTTAAAGCGAGTTGAAGAAACTATCGTTGTTAATTAAATTAAATAAAACATGAATTTATTACACAAAATAATTATTCTAGTTTACATAACCAATTATAATTTTCTTAGGAAGTCACTTTTTCTGCCGAGTTTTAGTTTCCGACTACTCATTTTAATACTTCCCGTTTGTTACCAACGGGCGGGTACCCGATTACCGGACAGGTACCCGTTACCACCCCTACGTCCAACTCCCCCACACAATTCGCGCGTACTTTTAATAAAGTCATTACACATGCTTACCCTCGGGTTGGCGATGAGCGAGTTGATGGCGTTTGGTTGAATCCCTGCCAGTTTGGCCATCTTGTGACGTATTTGTTCGTAGACCGCTGATTGCTCGGTCTGGTGCTGGATGTGGGATACCCGCGGGTGGTGTGATATGTGGTGGGGCTGCGGGCTGGGAGCGGGCCGGTGCGCTGGTGACAGAGGGGTACGAGGGGGTGTGGGGGGCTGGGAGGGGGGCGAGTGAGGGAGGCCGTGGTGACCCAAAGAATGAGCTGCAGAAGGAAAATGTTTCGGGGAAAGCGTCTCCAAAATTTTCCCTGAAAAAGAAAAGAAAAAAACACGTTACTATTTTGTGTAAGAGGCTGCAGTAGATAATTTTTTAAAGAAACTACAAAAACAGTTAGCACAGAAGACTGGTTAAATATAATAAAATATACATCTTTTGGTCATTTCGAATGGCTGCAAAGTTTCACATCAATGAGATTGTTATAGGCTGAGAAAAATTACTTTTAAAAAATACCAAATTGCTTATACAACCGAAATCAAATAATATTCCTTTATTCACAGTTATATTGTCTTGATAGTCTTGTTGCAGAAACATGTGCTCGAAAGCTCGCCTTGTAGGAAACGTGTCCAGTACTTGGCTTGGTGGGGAAAGCAATCAAGCGTCATTATTTATGGCAAGTAATTTGGTGGAAATATGTTTTTGTAGGTCTCACTTTCTTGTGGTTTGCTCTTGAACACAGCTCCCCAATCTAAATGTAGCCACATGTACCATCATTACCGAATCGAAAGCACTAACTTGACTTATACGGACAACAATGTAAAGTGTGCTCTAGTTAGGTTGTATTCTACGGACAGCAGTGTATGGGGTGCTCTAGTTAGGTTGTATTCTACGGACAGCAGTGTATGGTGTGCTCTAGTTAGGTTGTATTGGCCACAGCTGTTTGGTGTGCCCTGAAAACGAGTCGCTCAGGTCAACTCTATATTATTGGTGTCTGGATCATTTACATATATGAGGATTATATCAATAATTATTGTGCTAGGTTTTGAACTTGGTAGGGTCGTTGGCCTTGTTCGATTCCCCTCTCTCGCTACCTTTGACATTCATTCATCCAAACTAAGCCAGACGTATCCATAGACCGCCCACCTAGAAGAAACACGACCGGCTTCCTTCCATATCTTCTACCCACTCAGGTCCAATAATTAGTATTTAGCGTTGTACAACCACCAACTACAAAATATATACAAACACGATACATTCTGTTTTCATAATTCTCCGTCCAAGTAAGGACTAGTTTTATTCCGTTTGGAAGGGAGGTACTAATTAAACGTACGTACATTAGTTTCATTTTTTAATGAGTCTACTTGCTTGTCAGTCAATTAGATTAAATGCATTTTAGTATTAATAATAATTAAAAAGTGTTAAATCACCTGTAATTATTTGCAATGCAGGCTTAATGCTCCCGAGGCCAAGAAGAACTACGTTTTTTATTTAAACTGACAGCGATCTGTGTCCTCCAACTTCACCTGCCCCAAGCATCCAGTACACAACTATAATGCAATTTCAGTTTTAATAATTAGACAGAAATTTAAAAAAATGAGTGTGTATGTAAAAGTGCAGGTTATGTAGCCTAATTACTTTTTAATGTAATACAGCCTCCTTCAAAACTTACACGTTACGATACGCAAAAATATATGTGAGTAGCTTGCACCAAGACAGAGATTATAAGAAAATTGCAATACATCTTCCAATGTCCAGCTATACACGTTTTATAGGTCTTAGTGTAATCGGGCCGGTTTTAGGTAAAGCTATTAACGAAAACAGGTTTTTTCAACACCTTTCGAAGTATCATTTGAGTTTTGACTACGTTAATGTGTAATTTTTGACCAGTGAAGAGTCTAAAATAGCCGCTGGCTTGCAAAATTACATACCATGGCTATTCGTGGCTAGAAAAATTATTTCAATCGAGCTTGCTCGTTGTTATGTCTGGAGAAGCTCTCCGCATGCACTACGGAGGATCACATAAAGCCGACTATGCATGTCAAGTACCACCGGGTCAACAATGTGGCTGTATACTGAACCTGCTCTCAATATTTGGATGTGAATTATCGCTGCAAATTGAAAATTCCTTTATTTAAAAAAAGAAGATTGCAGGAGAAGAAACGATCCGAGTTTTTGGGTGGTGATTACCATTATCATCATTCGCGAATATGTATACTTATAAAAACAAGAATGCCAAAACTCGAAAAAGATTATTAAGCTTCACTAATTTTTTTTTAAAATATACGCATTTGATCCATCATCAAGCCAATGACCGAAGAATCAACGAATAATAGTGAGAACGTTTAATTAAGATTAGTTCCCAGATAACAAACGTAGCAACAATTTAATATACAAAATTATTCATCAAATTTGAATACAGCTTACGAAAAATAAATAAGTGTGTACCAATTGTCTGTATACTCAACTCCAGCCTAGTCATGTCAGTCAATGGGTGACACATGTTCAGTGCAACATTGTCCAGAAGAATTAGACGCTAATCTTGGCAGGCGAAGTATGCCTCGTATAATGTTGCGTTTTCCTTCGAAATTTTGGCAAATGTACTGTGCTAGAATGTCACGGATATTACGTTGTGGCCAATTAGTTATTTGCGGTGTGACTTGACAATATTGTTTGACGATGCGAAGACTTGGCGATGCAATGCAACTGTCAGACAATGTCAGCTTTTTGAATGCACATTTTACGTTACATTGGGTATTAATATTCATTGCACAAAATACAACTTTGCTGTGGATGTTGAAAGTGACATTTTTGGAGTGCAATGATTATAATGATATTATAAGTTATATAACTGAGTGGGTAGAATCTAAATATTATTTATTTATTTATTTATTTATTTATTTAAGTATAGGTCTAAATATTAATAAACGAGGCAACTTTTTGACTTTCATTTATATCAATTCACAAATTTTTACTAGTTACAATATTAAATATTTATATTATAAAATAAATGGCACCTTGATTGTCAGTGATGTGTTTTGAACTAAAATACAAATGTAAGATTCAAACCCATGGGTGTTCATTTATACTTCACAAGGAAATTAATCAGCAGCAGCAGCCGGCAAATACGTAGTAGTTTTTATTTTTATTTCGTCACAATTATGTTAATCCGAAAAAGAAATAACTAATAACCTTTATAAAACTTTTAAATGCCTCGCTACCCATTGTTGATATTTTTATTTATCGGGTTGTTATGTAGCGGTGGTATACATGATATTCTTATGTTGACGTTTCGAAGACCATTTTGTCTTCTTCTTCAGGATGTGAAATATGATATGAAGTTTATGAATTGACTCTTGTTTCTTGTTATTGTTTTTCCTATAGTTACTATTAAAGGTTTTTGATTGGTTATTCTAAATAAGCTTCCTAAATTCACTGTCAGATTGTCATTTGCTAGACATAACACCCGCCGACATAGACCGCTACATAACAACCCGATAAATAAAAATATCAATAATCTTTCTATTTCGTGTTGTGTCGTGTAATTATTAATGTACTTTGCGAGTGTCTAGAACGAGTCGAACCGAATGCAACACTGCAGCTCAGAAGGGACAACATTCTATGAAATTCTGGCCTTGCCTATTATTTACGAAAACGTAATTATTTCATCGATGACGCCGCAAACCGCCTTGGGCAGGCGTTGCCTACCTGGTTGTACACGATTTGTCGCAGCGTCGGACAGGAATAATATGACTTCGATCAAAAAGTTTGTGTCCTTTAGGCATGAAGCCACCAAAAAATATAGCTTAGACTTAAGAGTGAAATATCCTGAGAGGAAAATTAAATCTGAAAGTATAAATTACAAAAGAGAATATAATAGTTATGAACACTGCCGAGGGATTTGATGTATGAAGCCAGAACCACCAAATAAGCTTAGGCTGAGAAGATTGTGAGCATCATTCTGTAAGAAAAGTGGAAAGTATGGAGAAATCTGGTGTAAGGAAATTTGTACACGATATGACAATATCTATAAAGTGAAAAATCGCTATATAGTGAGTGCTGAGATTTGGTCAACAATATGTAAAAAAATATATAAAAAGTTTTTTAAGAAAATAGGGCAGACATTTAACTTAAAGTTTAAAACTATCGCTTCTGTTCATCGTCCCTCTATCCACGAACGACTTGCGATAATTCGTCCTATCCCGTCTCATCCCTATACTTGATAAGACTTGAATTGCCTCACTGGCTCGATGAGACACTCATTGAAGTAAGTTGTTCTATCTACATCGTCACCAACCTGACATTTTACCAGTGTGATAGACAGAGAACGTCTTCATTTGATGGCTCGCCCTTTGTTACGATACTCCTTGAACTGCATTAAAACACATGTATTTATCACGCGCGGTGGACTCACTTCCGGCGAAGGAATTTAAAAAAAAATAGAATGTTGGAAATCAAGTTGAATTTTTATCGATTTCACCCAAAACAAACGCTACCGGATACAACGTTTTACCTTTCAACAATGTAGAAAGAACTCCATTATTTTATCAAATTAAATATTGATTGTGGTAGTTTTCTATGTATGAACGTTGTTACGTGTCGCGCGTTGATACGCGTGGAGATAGTAGTTTAGTTTTCTGGGAAAACATGGGGGGGTGGGGGGCTGAGGGCGTGCTGAACGTAGCTGAGCCCTGCCCTGTCAAGTTGCGTGTGGTACAACAAGCCTCCCAATTGGTACCACTTCTATTCATGGCGGAGTTTCCACTTTTCAATCACGAAGTCTAATTTATAGTACAAAGATTGTGACTTCAAAAACATTTTCACGATATTGTTTCTTCTCGGCCTGCAATGTACAGTTTTTTTAAAATCAACGATTCATTTTAAATACATATTTAATTAACTAGGTACTCAATACAATTTAGCTGTTTTAAATGAAGGAAGTATTGAAGCAGAAGTGGGATTTGTCTTCGTGTACTGTATTAATTTCTATGTATATGTTACATTACATTAGTAATAATATAGGTATACCGTCTATACAAATATATTATATTCGTAATACTTAATTCTCTGAATTCCAGTGTGGACTTTTGGACGAAGAATGAAGAAAACAAAAAAATGAGAAAATAACCGAATATACGGTGTTGATAAAGTCACCTTTTCTTATTGAATGATATGCGTTACTGAATTGTGGTGTTTTCGTTTGGGGAGAAAATTGTAGCTTGGGACAATTCTCGAGGTGTATTTAGCCGTGGTTACTAGAAAGCAAACTACAAAGCCTCGGCTCAGTTAAATTTAATAAAAGAATTATTTTTCAACAAAAAAAAACGAAAAGAAATAAAAAGTGCAGCTCTAATCCTATAACATTCTGGCTTTAGGGTGGGTCTTTTGAAATTCCACAAAGCTGTTTGACCCCTATTTGACACGTCATTGTGCTTCCTAAATGGGGCAAAACGCGTCGTGTGTCGACCCCATCCAGTCACCCTAGTCCGCGGGGAATCGGAGGCTTCTACTAACATACCTCCTTTCCGGCATGCAGCATACATTCGAATTGGTTGTGATTTAGCCCAGGATTTAAATACGCCTACTACCAGTGGAAAAATCTCTCTACAATTTAGATGCCATATATACATATAAAGAATAGACTATAATAATTAAAAATATATTTTTGCAAGTGTACTCTTTATTTTGTGTTTCATTAAATAACTATGTGCTTCAGAAAACCTTAATTGTTTCTTACTTTCTTTATAATTACATTATGCATAATTTTATTATGTCTTGTTCGTATATAACAAATCTTGCTAACCCAATATTACCATCAGACACCGAAAATTGCAAATAATAACTAAAATATATATTATATTAATCGACCATCAGATATTGCTGGTTAAGTTTCATACACAATCAGCGCGAAATGAAATAATAATTATATGATGTGGCTAACGTCTATACCCACAAAACACAGAACGATAGTATTTTTTTAGCAATATGTTGCCAAATGCGTGATTTGTAAGGTTTGCCAAATTAAACCACTATGTACAATTTTTAAAGCGAAACTAATTAAAAATGAAATTATAGGAAAACACATTTTTACGGGTTTAGTATTTCATAATTTACGACGATGAATCGTATTTATTCATAATTTCATGGATGGCAACAATTATGCAAAGTTCTGTGGCCATTACCAAGCTCGGTCGTAAAACGAGTCATGTGCAATACGTACAAACTTAATCCTTACTAACAATCTTCTAGAATCTAGATAACTTGAACACTCGCCCCAGCTGTTGGCTTTCCAACACTTTACCCACACAAAAACACAATTGAAAATAAAGCAAATATTATTTAAGAATACATGTCTAAGTTGCGCATTCTCTTCGATGCTGATTTTATTGATTAAATAATCCCATCCTCTCTAAATAAATACTGAATTTAACCACTACACAAATAATGATTTTAAAATACGTAGTGAGTTTGTCTTAATAAAAACGTTAGACCATCAAAAGGACAGCTGGTGTTGTTTTTAGAACTACTGTGTGTTTTTTTTGTGTTTTTTTGAGATGTGAGAATTATTATGTAAACATGATAAAATAACCACACATGTTCTTCGGAAACATAATACATTTCGAAAGCCCGAGAACGCTCCGTCAGAACCGAGCTCTAGTGTATGTCTTCTAGCCACAGTCCGGCGCAACGACTAAGAGAAGCTGAGGGGAATGAAATTCACTTTTCTATTTCCTGTAATAGATTTATTAAAATGTTAGAAAAAGTGTTTAGCTTTCCATTCCCAGCACGTCCTCCCTCAATAGACTTACCAGATGGTGTGTGTTAAGTTGCTGGTCCCCCTAGATATTGCTTCAACTTTAATCAGGAAATAAGCACTAGAAAATCTCAACAAATAAAGGGGTACGCCAAAAAGGGGAACCAGATTTTTTTATTATTTTCGTTTAAGAACAAATTGTGTATGTGGGTGGACCGGTGGATTGGTTTAGACAAAATCAAGCCCATATGGCGTGGCCGGCAACCATTGTTATTACACAGGGGGCAGTTAGAATCTGTTTTATTGGCTTCTAGAGCTCATTCTGACATGGATGCGGCAACACTGTGTCAACCCGTTTAATTACCATTGTTTACTTCTACGCGATTACATCTCACAATCACTTGACTTAAACATTATTTAACACGTGGCTTGTGGGGTTGAAACGATTTATCATTCCGATTTCAGGTTCTATTTTAGCTGGCTACTTATCCTTATTTCACATTAATGATCGTTTATCAGTGTTTTGGGGGTGCAACAGCCCTGGCTCTCTAGCCCTAGCTCTAGCTAGCCCGGAGAGGCTTGCGTGTCCAAGGAGCCACCACAGGTAATGACTTCTTCGAAAACTTGCGTCTGGATTTGCATATTTTGACATCCGTGAATTATGATTGGACGAGTGAGAATGGATTTGCACACTACTGCCAAGGGAGAGGGAAAAAGGGGAAAATGATTAAATGCAAGGAAAATTGGAAAAGTGCGCCATAAAAAATGTCTGGATTTGTTTTTTTTGTTTGTATCCTACCATTAAAGAGAATATTAACTAAGTGTAACGATCAATGTGGGGAATGTCAACGAGTATTCTTACAAGCTTGTATGAAGCAAGGTCAATCAATCGAATGCCTGAGGCTAGCTACAAATCACAACACACACCCACGGGCAACAACATGGTTACTTCATTCAGTTTCAAGAGGGTTCAAATGTAGTGAATTCTCTTTGCCACGTTTGAATCTGCAGTAGGAAATGCATTACAATTAGAATTTAATATAAAATAAAGAATTATGTAAATGTATTAAAACAAATCAATGAACAACATTTGGCCAGCTAGTATATGTATTACATAAAACAGAAAATGGTTCTGATGGGTTCAGTTGGCCTATACCAGTCGGGGATATCTTTCATAAAACTTAAAAATTCAGCACGGGTACGCGGGAGAATCCAAAATAGGGAGAGAAGCTATAACCAACAGGTTGTCGAAGAGGATACAAAAATAACATCCCTCCAATATTCTAGACTTTTGGTGGAGGCGCCGGGTAGGGTAGGGTGGATATTTTGCACATTGTTCTGGATGGGGTAATCCCGCCCCCTGCCCCCCCCCCCCCCGGGTCCTTCAAGGCCAAGGTGTTGTTGAGGAGCTTCGCTCCCTACTTAACACTAATGATGTTAATAGTGGTATAGGCCTAGCATAGATAACAAGAACAATTATGACAATAAACATAAAACCGATGATAACGTCTACGAACAAGCACCGTAGCATCTTTGTTAGCCTCGTTACATCAGCAGACACGACTGCTACATCAATCTCGACCTGCTTTGTCCAGCAATTAATCAGAACGATGGCGTAAAAAATGTCGGGCATAACGTGCATAAACTAACCCATATCTGACGCATAGTACTCTCAATTCCAACAGCTCATACTAAGACGTTCACCTTTGGATTGTACATAATTCTAATGGTATCTAAATTCCAAATAAGATTTATTTAAAGTATTTTCCAAGTCCGGTTGCCTGAGTTTTAGTCGAGTCCAGTGTGCACTCCTCGTTCTTTCCACCTCTCGTAATAAAACTGTCTAAAAGTAATGGCTATGCCTGGAGGCGGGAAGTGGAAGTGGGATCGGCTCGGTGGGCATAACAAACCCTTATTGCCCAGACACCGTGACACATCTCAACTCGCGAGCTAACTTATTCATTTACTTTATTAAAGAAATGATGAATTTTCTCGGGCTAAAGGCTGGTCTACACTTTACACTACACACAGAGAATTAAAAATTAGCTACGCTAAAAGTTTAAGTTGAACATTCGTATAATTCCTTGCGTTACTGGCGAATAATGGAACAAAGATTATTCAATATTAAGAAACCTTGGCGAAACACATTTTTTATACAATTTATTACGCTACGTAAAAGGCACTACTAGTAGAACGGTGCCTCAAAAACGTTAAAATAATTCGCAAGTGCAGTGAATACATACTATGAATGATGCGGTGGGTATAGCTACTATGGATTAGGCAGTGGGTATAATTACTATGAACGATGCAATGGGTAGCTACTATGAATGATGCAGTGGGTAGCTGCTATGAATAAAGCAGTGGATAGCTAGCTACTTGAATAATGAAGTGGGTAGCTACTATGAACGATGCCATGGGTAGCTACTATGAACGACGAACAATGCTCGAGTTCAAGAAGTAACTACTTCCCCTCTGCTCTTAGGCGGAACAATGCGGAAAGAGAGGCGATCAAACAGATCATAGGACTGGTAGGGAGAGGAGACGAGACAGGTAATAATAGATCGGGGAGGCAATGTGTGGGAGACGGGAGACGGGACCGAACCGAGTTACGCACAATCACACTCGCTGACTTGCCTGCCCCGCTTCTCAAACAACAAGCGTGTACTCCAATAGAAAGATGGCATTTCTTGACTCCTTGCGACCTCTATTTAAAGAATTTTGAACTCTTAATTTGTTTTCCTTTAAGTTCAAAAGGTTAAATTCCTCACGCAACTGTTTTATTGTTAGTAACGATTTAAAAGCATAAAAAGAAACAATCCGCAAACAAAATTGCGATAGCGAAACGACGTGAAATCTTGTAAGTTTCGTGAATTCGCAATAAGGGCGGAGTTTAGCTTAATAAGACAATGGAATCGTGATATATTTTCAAAATAATAAGACAATATAGTTATTAGCGAATGACAGGAACATTATTTTATTTTATAAAACTGGGACCCGAGGTTGAATGTTTCGCAGAGAACAACCTTGAAACTGGGTGTATGCTTATTTTAATAAACATATCGGTCTGTGTAGCCGTGCATGCCTCCATTGTAATATGGCAGCGGCAAAGACTGTACAAATATGCTGCCATCATTAATTTTCCTATCCCAGTTCTCGATATCGTTTTTCAAATAGTGAGTGTTTTTTTTTCTTGTTTCGAATGCTTTCCTCCGACTAGGTCTGAAAAGCAATCAAGGCTTACTCCATTAAAGGATTTTTAAAACAATCCGTCTGTTTGCTTCAAACACAACATTTCCATCATCAAGGCAGACGGCCTCATTGATCATCGGTGTGCATTGTTGCCGAGTCACTTAAACCGGCGTTGCACTTGTTCCCACGCGACAGTCTTTAATTAACAAATGCAAGAGATGTATATTCTAAATGGTATTCTTACATTTAGGACTGTTGTACAGGATATCACTATTCAAAACAGATAAGCAAATTCTTTGACAAGTAAGCTCAGCCCAAAAAACTTAGAAAAAGTCACGTAGAAAAACACTGGCAGATGGTGAGTTGTTTGGAAGTTGGGACCGACTCATTCGAATTGTCTGTATATCAGTGTAATATGTAGCTGTCAAGCCGTGGAGTGCGCACTATGTACGCCCTTTAGCCCCAGGATTCAGGGAACTCAGTCTTCTGTTGTACTAGGCCATCATGAAATATGTTAATATCAAAACCAGCAAAAACTACACCGAGGCTTTCAGAAGATGTGGATTTCTATTTTCTTGTGGGGACCGGTATGCTAGCCACATGGGAACAAGACGAAATATCTCAGAAGAGCACAGGGAATTATATCATGTCTGCGTTGATGTAATTCGTACGATCTCTTCGTCATCTTTGGACGGCCTGGTTCATGGATGATTATGTTTTTGTCAATAACGAGTAAATTCGTCCACCGTATTAACTGCATGTTAATTTCCCTCTCAAATATATTTAATATGGGTAGTTTAGTTTGATCTATCAAGCTGATACAGCGCGCAGCAAGATTCAAACTAAAAAATGTGTGTGAGTAGAATGTGTACCTCAGGCAAAAAATATATTCCACGGAAAAATTAAGTAAGGCCTATATGAAAAATATGTTTTATTCCGGAAAAGGAAATGGTTTGGTTTAGTGAGCGAAAACTAACCTCGCATTCATAATGCCTTCTCGTAGCATCGCAGATACCTATCATACGAAGTAAGGTTATAATGGAGATTTCTTTTTCATACATAACGATGTACGTATTGGTATTAGAGAATCAATATGATACCGAATGAACGACAAACCGACATAAATATTATTGCCAGTTGAATGAGATTCTGGCCCAACCTTTATTGTTCCCTCATTTAGCTTTATCATTTCATTCTAATAATAATTCAAAACAAGTTTGAACGTTCGTTAATCTTGAACTTCGAAGTTGAATTTCTTGGTGTCCGCTTCATATAATCCCCCTCATAAACCAGGAGAAAAAACTTAACCGACGCATGTAACTAACTTTACATTTTCCAGTTTAATGGATAAAACCGGTTAATCTATCAAAACGACATGGCCATGATTAAGAAATTAAGCGCCGATTAAGTTATTAACAGTAGCACTCCGCACACGCACAAACACGCGCACTCACGCACGCACGCACGTGCACTCACATTCCCCGCATGTATATTATATCGACTTCCAGAATCTCGAAATATTTTATCTCGTCGAGAACTGTTGTCTGGGGACTGATCAAGAAGTTGTTTTTTAAGTATTTTCAACAACGCACCTTCAACTTGTAATAGAATAGAAGAAAGGTGAGCCTCACAGCTAGGCTGTGCATATTCAAGTATGTTTTAAAACGCTTCATCTGCATAAAAATAACTAGGAATACATTTAAGACGCCCACATTAAAAGCATAAAAACCACCTGCCTCCATTCAAACTTATACTAATGCAGGCAAGTCGGTATAAAACCTGGTGGATTGATGATCTCGGCTCTTGCCCCAACGTGTATTTCAGTTGGGGCAGAATCGAAAGATCTTGCAATTCATTGTCTGCATTCACCACATACAAGCTTGTGCTCTATCTGCATGGATTGCATCGCTTCATCTCCAAGAACCGAATTCAAACAAGCATCATTCATAAGATCTAAAACACTCGTTATATCAAAAGCATTAAAATTCAAACTCATCAGCATTATAATATCATCATTCATAGTCTTCAACAATACAATTTCTAGATTCAGTTTTAATTGCCTTCCTAATCACGTAACTGGATTGTTAGATGATAACTAATTGTATTTCTACCGAAGAAGACTTGTAACCGGCTAAAAGTATACTCAAAGACTTGTCGGCATACTGTCTATATGTATTGTGCGTATGTGTGACCCCTCACCCTTTCTCGAGCTAAATTATCGTTTACTAAGTAACATCCGAGAACACGGACCACGTGTAGAAACACATGCGTGAGCAATGGGTGCTTATTTTCTAGTGGACAAGGTAAACATTTTAGAGAAAAAGTCTTATTAATTTTGGACGGAAGTAGCTTAAAAGGACTAAAAACTATATTATGACATTCGTGGTTAATAATTAACAACGACAAAATGCCAAAACACCACTTAAATAATAAAAACGATCACACGCTCTTTCTTAAAACGCAACTTTGTTAATTGACATTGCCAGAAAATAGTTTAGTTTTGTTTGGGCAATTAAGTGAGTATCTTTTATCAATTAACTCAATACAAAATGCCCCTTAAAAACTGACAAAATACCCCTTAAAAACTGGTTATAGTCACAAATTTGAATGCAACTCAAAGCACATGTGTTACAACAAGAGAAAACACACACGTATAGCGATGGGTTATCATTGATGGTCTTCATATCCACTAAAAATCCTCATCATACTCGGAAGTAGAGTTCGTATGAACTTCAAGAACGCCTAGCTAGAACGGATCTAACAACGATTTTCGCGATCACTTTTAAAACCATAGACAGCGATTTTTTCTTAATCATTAATAATTATTATTATCAATCTCATTTCACGTATTATTTTCCTTCTTTTATTTTCATAATCTGTGTGTGAGTTTTTGTTGATAATTCGTACGTTTTATTAATATTTCCATGTTTTAATATATTATAGCTCATTGTGGATTATAATTCACTGCAGAATAATTATACAAATGGATGAAATTCATAAATTACATCTTAGGAACTATTTAATTAAACGTGTATCAAAGCTTGGAATATAATAAGGTTATTTTTTGCTCAACAAAGTAGCGATGTAACATTAAATGGTAATTTTCAAACAGATAAAGCATTATTTAATTAACTTTCCAGATATTTCATAATACAGAACAGTAATCATCCGTACCATACCATTTGCGAATGTAGCAGTAAGTATATCGCGTTCTAATAAGTTTACAATCTAATATATTATTTTATTTTTACTATTTATTATTATTGTGTACTTCTATTATCTTATTACCTTACTATTGATGCGTAATGAGATGTTAAGTGCACAGCTTCGAACGCCGTGTGCAGGAGCCGTGCTGTCCCGTGACGCGTGCTGCACATGGCTTGCGTGGTTGACATGAATGTGGACACAAAGATGGGATTTGCCAACAGAAAGTCGACACATGGAACTTGCAACAATTAAATTGTTTAGTAATTTTAGACAACAATTTTCTTCTATCTGTTGTTACGTGAGTGAGTGCCAGGCAGTAATAAGTGTGAAACTTGAGACACGCAAGTCTCCAAACAAGACTTAATTGGATAAAAATGTAAAAGTGAGAGTGACAAAGGAGGACTCGGGTCGTTGATTTGATAGCCACCATTTTGAATCTTGACTGAAGGATTTGCCAGTGCTCCTCAGCCATAAACCATGGACTGAGTTATCGAAACATTCCTAGTTGTCAGTTTGTTGTGTTTCCCTATCGACTAGGGGTAATGACACATATTTTACAGTCTACCCAAAAGTTTATACTTAATTATTCTGAAGTAGATATTGTGGAAGGATTTTATTAAAAATGTTATCCAAATTGTGGTCTACCAATGTCAATTGAAATTTGGGTGGTACAATTATTATGTTTATATCGGAATGTTCTGTTTTAAATGAAATATATATAATAATTTAAGCAACGATTTAATGGATTTTCACAAGTTTTCAAATTTGATTAAACACTAATAATGTCTAAAAAGTTTTTCACCACTCACCAATCATACCAATTCTTAATAACTGGTAATAATTTAGCAAAGCTTAGCCGTAAATTACATTATAAACGATACACACATATTATCAATATACATTGTAAAATACCAAGTGGCACCGAAATATTGTCTAAATGAAAATGAGTTTTGTAAAATACCAAAGACGCCGAAATATTGTCTAAATGAGTTTTTCTATCAACTGTCTTGTGGTCGCTAACATCTCCCGGCAGTCTGCCAGCTTAGGGCCAAGTGGATGCCCGCTACTTAGATTCGTGTTGATCTTTCAACTGATTTATTTATTTGACGTTCAGTTTGTTGTTTTCATTTCTAGTGTCCTGACTATATTTCCTCTGTTTAGCCCAACGTTTATCTGTAACTTGATTCTGTTGACGAATAAATAGCACATAGAATACACATATTTTATTCAAGACAAGTGAGGTATGTTGAATATAGTTTATCATTTATAATTCTTCGTATGAAACCTGGTCAGGGCAGCTCACCTCTTCAGATCTCCAATAATTGTGGTTAAAGTTTTTCATAATCGCGAAGTAATGCCCAAGCTTTTCTGTTTGTACCAGTGATAGTGAAGGAAATTGAAGTATTAAATCCTTGGATGCTAACGATTAGCCACATCCGTTATTATATCGTATCGTTTTTGTAATATTTAGAATTAGTCTTAGTTCTAGTTTTAGGCATTTTAGTTATACTCTTACATTTCTTATTGTGATTTGTAAAATGGTATTGTCTGCAATCTCCACATACCCAATCTACCGTCCAAAACAAAATGAACAATCCTACAAAAAAAAACCCCATCCAGACATGAAACTAATCTCATTAGTGGCTAATAAATATAGTTGTAATATGCAATGTATGTTCTGAAAATAAATAGAGTTTGACTATATTAGTGTATTTAAATGTCTCATTTAATAATGTTACATTTGTATTACTGAATGTAATGAACGTATCAAGTTGCTAGAACCCTAAGCGTGATTGGACATGCCCCCCTAACAATCCATAATACAAAATGTGTTAAAATAATAAATATAAGTAACACAATTAAATATTATAGATTGTTATATGTTAAATAATAATTGTATTTAAGTATTACAATTGTATACTTAAACGAATCCAAATCATTTGCTCAAAATAATACTTTTTTCTAAAACGTTTACTTTGAAATTAAATAATATAATAATTAATAAAAGAAATACAAATTAAAGTGAAGCTTGGTTACACAATGTCATGCGACACTCGAATCTTTTCACCCATCCCTCATGAAAGAACTGATTTAACTAAATAATCGTACACTTGCCAAGTAGCACTGCTCGTTTTAACAATAGGTCAGCCATCAAAAGGGGTTTGATGGGGCTTCTAACACCTTTGTCAAGCTATAGGTAGTTCACGTTATGGTCGAATGCCAAAATGATCAATGAGGCCTAATATCAAAGAGTAGATTCTTGGTGACTTTTCAACACTTGAAAAGTTCACAATTAGCTGTTAAGATTATAAATAACCAGAGAGAAGGAACGCAAAGTAAAGTTGTACAATCAACTGCGCAACCCACTTCTAATCAAAACGCGCCAGTGGCACCTCGTCAGATGACAGAGTTACGTAAGGCCACTCACAACTCACAATGTACCAATGCACAATTCTATAAAATTTTGGAAAACTAACACAAGGCAATGGAATATGAAATTGATCAGGAAATCTAAAAGAAGTGTTCCTCTTTTCTTTTCCAAAACATGCTTAGCAAAAAACAAAAACAATACGTATACACTTGGAAAATCATTAAGTCCACTTAAAACCCGTTTGCTGAAACATTATAATATGTTGTAAGCTAATGAAATTGTACCAATTTAACACGTTGAAACAAGGTAAACAAATCGACTCTTATATTATAATGACAAACTACATAAACCAATCGGTGCATAAAGTAGGGTATGTCGTATATGGTTGATAGCGATATTTTACGAGTTGTATAAAGATTAAAATTAGCTAGGTTTCTTTGCAATATTACAGACCAAAAATAAATATTTTTCGTGTTGGCTACGTAAGCCCATTTTTCGAAAAAGTGAACTTGTACCGATTTCCAAACTAACTGAATGCCGTATTTTTATTCAATGCCTTGAACAATTTTGAAGTGTTTTAAAAACTTCAAACGGTGAAATATGTTGAACGTTCAGAGGCCTCTTGTCGGAGAACGTGCATTCTGGAGAGGGAGATTGTACCAAACGCAGACATAAGTTTTTTGAACGGAGTCTAAATAAACATGCAAGTAGATTGTGGCTTAAATTGATGAGAAATAAGAACGTAGAGTTTAGTGTAATAATATTTCACCCATTACTTAGAGTTGGTTCTTTACACACAGTTCCCTCTTTGTGCTCAAGTGCCATGTTGATATTAAGCAGTGATATTAAGTAAGGAGTAGAGTTTTTTGTTTCCCCTCTTGTCAGCTGGAATATCCTTTTCTCAGACTAAGACTATCTTTAACGAAACTTTCTTTAATTTATTTCAGTGCTTGATTCCATTAAGATGTGTGATACCCCAAAGAGAATCCATCACGAACAAGACTAAATGCCTTTCAGTTTTTTACTAAACGTTTCTTCTACTTGAAAGCAGCAAATAATTTATATGCGTTTTCGCCTGTCTTGAAATGATCTGGTTTGTATTTTTAATAAGTCTAGCCAAAATTTCTTGTATTTCTGTACCATGCAACATATCCCAGATGGGGAGGAAATAACTCTTTTTGTGTAGGGTTATAAAAGGCAGGCATGCATGCATAGTCTTAGCACTTACTGCATTCTGTACTGGGATACAAGTTTGTCAGTACGCCATGCACAGACTGCAACATGAGTTCACGTAGCATTTTAATTTTCAAGAGTAGATTCGTGTCAATATATGTCTCGAAAACAGCTCATTACAAATCTTAATAACTATAGACTACATTGATTGGACATGACTTCGATTAGGACCTCAAAACACACATATCTAGATAGTTACAAAGTATTCTATTTAACAAATTAAAATATTCCTGACTTACGAGATTCAAAGTATAAATGAATGTTTGGTTTTAACAAACCAATGTGCCAATGTGATGTTTTGCCATCGTCATGAATAAAAATAACAAAAGGTAAAGCAATAAATATGGGGAGGAGAGGGGGAAGGATAAAAACTGAGATACTCTAAAAACAGTTCTTTGTGACGAATAGTCACACTTTTAACATTCTCTGGCTCAACTTCTAGAAAATGTAGGTCTAGACAAATAAAAAAGCTATTTAATGTTTGATGGTGTTAAAATTACCAATTAAACTCTTAATTACTGTAAGACAAAATTTGGCAAAATGAATAGGTTTCTCTTTGTCATCAGCACCTCTCCTTTCTTATCTAACCCCACCGGCAGAAAAACGTAGGGATTATGGCGGGGAGTGAGGGAGGTGAAACCCATAGGCATGAAAACTGAAAAAATCATTTTTTGTTAGAAAATATTTGAGATGAATGTGTAAAAAATAGGAACCCATAGGGTATTTAATTAAGAAAATACATCGGGTCCAGTTCTAGATCCTCTGCATTCTGGGAGACTTGTGTCAAACCCACCCTTCTTTGAGGTGTCGTGCAGTGCATGCATTTATATAATACCAGCAGTAGAGATAATTTTCTTTATGTTATTATGATAATATTCTGTCCATCGCAAAAACTTTGTAAGACATACATAAATATGTTAGTCAGTAGTTATAATCGTTTGAATTCATTTTATGGAGAGTTAATACCAATAGTAATTGAAACATGTGTTAACTGTCATATGGTTCTCAATAACTCTTCTTGGTATGTGAAAAATTAAACATAATTGTTATCACCACTTAATTAGCAGTATGTAGCTTAACAGAACATGGTCCAATTCTATTTAATACTGGCTAGTTTATTTTGGCATTAACGTTGTCAACGGATAACCAACATTTAGATTATCAAGATATTAATAATAGATATTAATTATCTGTCATTTTCTTTTGGAATGCTCGATGTTCATGCGGCCACAGCGTTGGCATTGAATACTCTAAGATATTATGTTGATAACAAATCATCGTAGAAAAAAAATAGTTTACAAAACACCACAAATTGTTTTCGTATGTTTTCACGTGCCGTTGATGACGTAAATAGTTTCGGACTGTTGAGACACGTTGTTGAGCTCGACGTTTCGTCTCGACGCCTAAAAACAGGACGGCGCGACGCTTCTCAGCATGAACGCGTGTCCATTCAATGCTTCGAATGACCTTCAGAGCCAAATCAGTTTATTACCAACATCAAGCTCTTGTTTATAAGTTAACCGTTCGTACCAACTACACCAATCGATAAATAATAAAACAAAATTTGAAGTCGATAATATTTTGTTAGTGGAAATCAGATTGTTTTTCATAGATCATTTGTAGTTGAAACATGAACTCTATACTCCAAACTTAAATACGATATGATCTGTATGTATCGAAGAAAACGGGACTAGCTTACACCAAAATAAATATTGGTTCTATCATACTCGAGTGTTCTTTTTAATGATTATATAAGAATAAAAATTGCAGTTTGAATCTCATTTAAATGAATGGTCGTATCCAATCGCCAAGAAATTCACGACGTCTTCCCCACTTGAATTTTATTTAAAATAATCACACTGATATTCTCTTCAATTTCACGATTTTATTGCCATTTATTACTTGTTCTTGATTTTAATTCCTGATCCGCGATTCAATGACATGTACAATACTTGTACTACGATACGAATGTCTGATTACACTGCTTCTCCATTACTTTCGTCGCGTGTAGATTAACCAACGGATAGTTCCTTGGGGGAGAATATGCTGATATGACCCCACATTATTTACCTTCTAACGACTGTCGGTACTTTTTATTTTGAGATTTTCCGTTACGGATATTATTCAGTTGGAATCCTGTGAGAGAAATACCCCTTTAGAATTTCGTTGGGTGATTTCGTAATATCTGGATCTCATAGCTGAAAGCGTTGAAGGTAAAAAGAATGGGTGTCTATTTCATTATATTTCTCAAAGGTAAAAGGGGTTGCAATACCGTAAAGGGTGGAAATCCTTCGCCACACGATCTACTATCATTCCTCAAATCGACCGTATTAAACGTCGAGCTAAAAAATAGAACCGTACGTTTAGAAAAGAATATTGATGAAAAAAGAATTCCCAAGTATAGAATAATTTGAACTTGTCTGCGATTTCTTGCAAAAACATACAGAGTCCTATGCAACAGGTTTTCACTATAATAGCAGGTTGGGTTGAGGGTTGTTCGTTTAAGAGCTAATATGTGGCAATTTTATCCCCTGCATAACCACCCCAAACGTAAAATTTGACACCCTTAAAAGTAGGGTAGCTGAACTCAATTACTATTGTGATTTAAGCTAGCGTTAATAATAGGGTCATATTTTTCTAGGGGTTGAGGGCAACTTTTCACCCCACTCGTAAGTATTCCCGAATTACGGAAACCGTATATAGTAACTTTTTTAGGATAAAAACGCGTTTTGAATAAGGTCGAAGGGGGATACGGTTCACGTGTACCTTTCATAAAAAAGGGCATATCTCTTTCATCGGAGGAAGGGACGTTTTTGTTTTGGACATTTGAGAAGGTATCACAGAGCATCGAGCATTGTCGGGGCAAGTACAATACCACCTTTTCTACCCTAAAAAGGCAGGATTGATCCGTTAGGGGGGGGGGGGGGGGATCTCAAGGGGAAAGAGCATGTCATCGGCACTTAACAAATTGTCGAAATCGAAAAAAATTAGATTTGAGGCTGCAGGTGATCCAAAATTACAGTTTTGCATGTCAGGTAGCCGTGTAAGAGTTGAGTAGATTCGTCACATGCGTGTGGGTGGGTGTGCGTCTGGGACCCGGCTACACAACTTGTTTGCTCCGCCATTGTAAACCAATTGGTATATTAATTGAAGGACCGCTAAATAAATAAATACGTTTCTCTGGCAGAGGCTGTCGAGTATTTGGCAAGTCAGTTAGCCCTATTCCGGGAGGGAATTAAACTCCGAAGTCATGCCCAGTGCGTAAAATGCTCTCTTCGAATATGTTGCATATGCTTAATGTTACAAGACCCATACAACCATGAATGTTCCAGTCATCTATTTTAATTATTTATTCTAATATGGTTGTCCATAGTTTAATTATTTAGCCTTTAGATAGGGAGGGGGCATTTTTTAAGTACTACTATTTATTAGACTCATCACCTTTCCTATCATTTTTCTCATTTTCGTCTCCTCTTCCATTTATTCTTATTTTTAATTCTTATTAATACTAGTATTCGAGTGTTCCGTAAAAAAAAGGATTTGAAAAATAACAACGCCTTCGGGCTTGTAACAAAAGAATGACTTTGTAAGAGTCTGGCTTGATTAGAATAGCTGGTCTATTGTTCTGCGCATGTGTGAGCCTGCGTGCGCAGCAGGATATCGGCGCCATATCTGTGGAACCCCCCCATTGCGCCGTAGAGCCATCTTGAAATTGACCCCTTGAGGCTTTTTTTAGCCCAACGAAATATTACCATGTGTTATAAATGTGAACTCATTAATCACATTCTCGTTCTTTAGAAATTTCATTATAAAATCAAGCCCCTGTTGTCTTCTGAAAAATTAGGTATAGCTTTTGCCGTGAAAAGAGAGCATTCACTCACCCGATGAGAAGTTGGCGATGGGTACGTGTTTGGTGATGTTCTCCGCCATGTCCCCGGTGTTCAGCCCGTAGATGCTGAGGAGCTCCTTCATGGTGTTCTCGGCGTACTCCTTCATGGCACTCGCGTCGGTGCCTGGCACATGGGGGTAGTGTTCGGGTGCCAACAGGTGCGCGTTGAACACTGCCGCGGCCTCGTTCGACAACCCGCAGTACCTATCCCGGAGTTGCTGTTGTCCTATCGTCACAAAACCGTTCTTGTTATCGCGGTAATTCCGAGGGAACTCACTAGGTGCGTTTCGGATTTGGAATAAGCGTGTTTCATCGTCTGGTTCACTCCTATCGTCACCCGACTCGTTTTCGTCGTCGGCCTCGTCGTTGAGGGACACGTTGCGTGAGCAACTGAGATCCATTGGGGCGCCGCCGTGATTAGAGCTGTAATTGACTCGTCGTTGAGGAGCCGTCGTCGGTTTCCGACGTCGTTTTGGCGCGGTTGGTAATGCTGAATTATCACTTAAATCTAAAGGTTTGTGTAACCGAACTACTTCGGTACTATTGTGCTCGTTTTCCACATCTATATCACTGTCACAATTGTTCCTGTCCAACTGGCGATGGTTCTCGTCGAAGAACTCGTCCTCCGCGTACGATATGTTGCGGGGCTTGAAGTTCTTCCGCTTGTTCCGCTTTGGTTTGTCAACGAGACTGAGGGCCGTCTCGGACTCGGCCGCCCTGGTGGTGTTCTCGCCCTCGTCGTCGCTCTCCGTCACCTCCTCGTCGAAGTCATGCTCGCCCGTGTTGTGGTCTTCGTTGGGCGACAGATCGTCAGCCTTCTCGCCGGAACTAACTGAACCATCATCGTCGCCGTTCTGATCAGCTGTTGACGACGTCATACTCTCCATTGTCCGACCTGGAATGAGAAGAAGAAGTGAATCCTTCTGCACCACCCCCACACATCCTCTCTGCGAACATCCCCGACAGGCAAGTCTGGAAGGAGTTCAATTCGTCATTAGTTTCGAGCAGATGGGACAGATGAGGATGAAGGGAATACTAAAATGCGAGCGTCAAGCGGGGTTCGAGCCCAGGACAGTATATTCCACACAGCTCTAACACCGCACTCAACCCATAGTTTGCATAATATGAATAGTTGAATATGTTTACAACTAGGAACTACAGAGATCTTTTTACCAATGTCACAAGGGAGATTTAAAACAACTCAAGTCTTCGATTAGCATAGCTAAAACGCCACAAAACATCTCCGGTTCGACCCGAGACCCGACGCTCACTGCAACAGTGAAAAACACATTGCTAATGAAAAGTAGTGAATGATTTTGCCTATTCATTCAATTTGATTTACAGTTTAGGCTTTTGGGTCGAGGGAGTCGTGATTAATGCTTATGATAGTAGAAGTTATTCGACTTGCTCGATATTCTAATAAAGTAAATTAATGTATTCAAGAATGGAACCACGGATGTCTTGAAACATGACATACATTCCACATGAATTGAATCAACGGTGACTGCCCGCATTAGTGAAGAGGGTGATATGGTGTGGTTCCTCAGTAGGACCGCGTCCATCCCGTAGCCTGCCAACACCATACTACGAGGTCCTGGATTCCCGATCACAACCCATCGTCGCACTTGCTTTCGTTGCACAGAAACGAGACTGAATCAAACATAAACCGATGTTACAGATTAACTATTACCTCTATTGTCTGCATGAGATAGAATAGAAGTGGAGTACAAAGATTATTCGCTTGAGCTCTCTTCACTCTTCCCCCACTAGCTTATATATGCGACTGTGGAGGAAATTTTGATAACATCATTGTAGGCCTAATTACGATTATTAGAATGTAAGTATTATTTTGAAAGGTGTTAAAATCAACATTTTTGCGAGAAAGTTCATGGCCTGTGGACCCCCGCCCCTTTTTAATTATATGTATATGATGTTATGCTAAAGTTCATTTCATAACTTTCATGGCCTGTAGACACCCTATGTATGTATGTAGAAACATACACCACACAATCAGTACTTAATTACTTGGTAATAAAGTCCAGAAATTACACCACAATCAATTCCACCCACGAGACTCAGATCCACCCACAGATTCACGATTCACCCACCTCCGATGTATACTCAACACGAGATAATTAATAAAAGTCGTATCAATTTGTCACAATACAGAAGAAGACGGGCTTCCAGGATTCTCAGCATTGACAATCACATCGGTAGGCCGACGCCTCGGTACACTCGTCCTACTTAACAAAATGTTGAAATCAGTTTTTCATGCTGCCTACTTGCAATGTTCAAGTCTAATCGCTCTGACACAAAGACCCCTCCCGTTGCAAGAAAAACTAGCCGCATTGAAACTTAATGGCGTTCCATTTACCACATTTATAGGTTTCTCGTGGAAAAACGCCACTTGAAGTATAAACGTATAATGTATGCCTCGACTAACTGTACATGGTACTTACCGCTTAATACACAAGGAAGTTTGTGACACGAAATCGATGCATGATATAATCGCCTAGAGCCGCCGTGTTCAATCTTACGAACAATGAAGAATTGAAGAGGTGTTACATCTGCAGAAATCCATGCAACCAAACATCTCCAATAACTGGTATAACTGGGCTGGGCCTATAGCCTCATATGTAGCCACCTTGAACCCACAAATAATGTGTCTGGTTTTCCAGTTAACAAGAAACCATCAAATGAAATTACGTTATTCTGAAGACTTGAATCTTTGATTTAGTTGCATAAGAGAGGGGAAAGTAGGTGATTGAATTATCTGGAACCACGTTTTTTTTCTTCGAACATAGTCCCCCACCCTCTCTAATTAGATTTTGTCCATCCAAGGCCCAGTCCATGTCCTTGTCGGCGAAAAATATTATTGCTTGTTTGAGTGACTTTTGAATTCGTCGTTAATCATGAGATTACTTGGGATTTTATACCTATTTTTGTGTAAAAAAAATTATAGTGAGGCGAAATAGGCGTCCCTGTGCATATACTTCATTCAGTCCACTGGAAGCAGACGCTGAGGGTTTACAATGTTCTTCCCTTATGTTAGGCAATGTGTCCGCGTAACAAGCAAGAATCAAATTCGGAAGGTCGTCGGCCACCCCCGACAATCTTGACTGATGTTTCTACAATCATGGTCAAAATGTGAATGCTGAAACTGAGTACCACACCATCATAACCATTCATCACACCCAGCATATAGTTAATCGCCTGAGGAGGGGCAATTTGCCTCTGGCCAAGTAGTTTTCTACGAGAAATGTGAAACGTGAGAGCCGCAGTTAAATCACTAAGAGGCATGGTTGAACTGACCTACTATATTTCAACCCTAATATACTAAAGCATCTGTGATACATCTGCGCCAAGAGGAAGTCGTGTCCATCCGGGATTCGAACCCACGTCACACCACGTCTCAAACCAGTGTACGAGTATGAACATCGGATACGAAATACCCATCAGACTCCTGGGAATTAAACTCTTTGCGACCAATTGGAGCAAGTAGTTGATTTATATTTGTCTTGATTTTTTATCTTCCGTCTCGTTCTCGACACCGACCAAAGAAAGCCCGTATTCGAAGTCCAGCTTCTTTGAAGTTTGATCGGCGTAAAGATGCTGTGAAGGAGCAACAAATTATCGTAGATAAAAAGGCTAATAGGAGTTCATGAAATTCCAAAAATAAATTAAGATCGAGTTTTTCTACGTAAATTTGTTCCTTGGCCCCTCGGGGACCAAATTATGATTATTAAACCCAGCACAGAAACAACTTTTTAACCTCAACAAAAAATTAACATAAAATTAAAAACATGTTTTTTGTACTCGTGACATTTTTAAAGCATTAGTTGTTACTAAGCAAGTATAAGAGACCATGTATGTGACACCTGGCTATCTGATCATGGCGATGATAGGTGTGGTAAAACACAAGAATAATATTCAAAATGTGTGCGTAAGTTATTTATATTATAGTCATCAAGGACCCATAAAGTGGTCAATTAGTATCAAAATACAGCTATGCTATATTTTATAACTAAAAACCCGAGATAATTGTTTCACATCATGTATATTTAAAGACCTTTTTTTTCATGAAATTCCGCAATTTTCGTATTTTTCTGTTCACTCACGAGAATACATTAAAACCTGAACAAGTTCGTTGCAACTTGCAGCCCAACATCGTCCAATTTTCTGGAATGCCCGTTAAGTTTTTTCATATCTCATCATTAAAAGCTAATCGCGTGGCGAACTGGTATTTTTTATCGTGTGCTCTTTAATAAATAAATCAAACACTCAAGAAGAGCAATTAATACACAGTAAGTAGGCTATTCTACAATTTTAGTGGCATTTTTAGCATTTAAGTAATCATTTAATTATATATTAATCTCTCTCGTTTTAATTTTGAACGGAACATCTAGTTTAAATCATATAAATGTCTGATTTGATGGCGATTCATTAATAAAACGTGTCTCTTATGAAAACTGACCGCTCGTACCAGCATAACAAGTACTTTGTTGAAATAATATCAGTCGGGTTTACACACCAACCTCTCTCGCAGGCCTGGCATTGTCACCTGTGAATGGACTACGATTCGCTTCCACGTAGACTTATAATGTCTCCTAACAGGCACGATTAGGTTCCACTACATCATATGGGTCGACTGAACTTTTTATATAGCTTGATGTCAGTGTGGGCGCAGAAATTAGGGATACGTCGCCGTGGTGCAAGACACATGAGCTCCACAAAAGGGGTCCCGCATGCAATCTGTTTTCTCACAATTCCAGTTTGGTGTGGCTGTAGTTTCGGAGCAAAGGAAGTGGCATTTACGGTGGGGTATGACCACACACCTATAAGCATACATGATCAAAAAGGAATTGTTGATAAAACAGAAAATGTACAAACATGTGTGAGTTTGGACTTGAATAACCAAACCAACTTATTTAGTGTCATTATCAGCCAATATCTTTGTCGATAAGACACTTATGATAAAGTTTCATACATGTTTTATGTAAGTCGACCATATCCCGTTCAACTAGAATGTCCATCAAGCCGATTCCGTGCAGAGTTTTGCAGGGAGGTTCACCCTCAACCAGAAGTAGATCAAGAGCTGGGTGTAAACTGTAGTATAGATAAACCTACACCCCTAGATTTACTTCGTCTCGGGAAACTTCGTCCGTCCTCAGGGCCCAACTAACCTGGAGGAGCGTGATGAGTATCGACGGGTGACTTCTTCCTACACAGCGCCTCCATGGTGTACGATGCCGACGTCGGGGACACCAGGCCAGGCGATGTCAGGGCTGACATTGTCAGACCTGCCGCCTGCATCGTCGACTCTCTCCGTCCCTCGCTAGGCTCAGCGTCGCAAGCCTGCAACACCAATCACATCGTCACTTAATATAAAACATCACTTTCAATAAACATATGATGAAGACTCTTACACAAAGAATTTCTGTTAAAAATGTCTGAACCTCCTATTTGTAGGCTCCCGAGTCCGACACACATCGGTGCGCCCGGGATACAATCACGGTAGCGACGTTGGTCGGTATGACGTGGGAGTATGAACTCGCTCACTCACCATGCATGTTGTTGAATTCTCCAGGCTGTGACTCGAGCTATAGTTATACGTGTTCATGTTTACTCAGTTCATTGCTAATTAGAAAAATGGTTTCAGTGATTTGTTGATGACGAGGACGTTTTGTTTACGTACGTCGTCTTTGTGTTGAGTTGTGGGCTAGCCGTATAAGACCGCACCACTCACCCGTAGCTATTGTTAAGTGGGTGAGCTCACATTTACACATGATGAGTGTACATTTGCAAGCCAACTAGCGCAGAAATCTATCACACCTGGGTACTATTGAAATGTATTCATCCATGGATTCTGGAGCACCAAGGGATTAATTCTGTGGCTGTGCTCGTCCTTTATCAATATCACCAACCCTGGCTGAATTCAAGTTATCAACGGTATTATAGCCACTGTCAGGCTGTTTTTAGTGTTCACGTTACAACTGTGAACAAAATTAAAATGTAATGAAACACGTAACTCTGAATAAGTAGATCGTAATATTATACATGTACCTGCAACCGCCGAAGACAGGATTCTATATTTTGTACCTCACGGAGCTGAATAAAATATAAGCTGGGCTAGGCACAGATACAATGATCATTTTCAAAACTGATATTTTACCATCAAAACATACGTAACACAATTACCTTCTGCGGGTTTTGAGGTATAGGCCATAAGCGCGGCATAGTGGCTCTTTCTACGAAATGTCTCTGATATGTAGTTATAAACGTAAAAATGAAGAAAACTAAAAATATTTCAAACCCAAAGAATTGATTCGTTTATACAAATGGCAAAAGGGGCCAAATCAATTTCAAATATTGATTTCTTACTTTTTAAAATTCACATTTGTAGCATCATTCATTAATACATATGTGTAATATTATTATTAATAATAATTAACAATAGGAATTATAAAAATTGTGAGAGCAGGAAACTCTCTCCCTTCCCTCACAGGTCAAAGGTGGCATGTGGAGTCGGTATAATGGAACGGGAAGTAGAGGTGAAAGGTTGTATTCATATTATAAAAGTCTTAAAAAAACCGGAATAAAATAAAATATTTTGACTATTAAGAATTATATATTCGTTGATTGGAGGTCAAGGGCGCAGCTCTTTAGCTTCCACCCCAACTTCCTGCAAAAAATTAAGAATCATCCCCTAAACATATTACATTAGTATGCTGTGTTTGTTACTGGTTATAGTTGGTCCCTTATACCTTCAACATACTGGCTAATTCTTGGCTTTACGGCCCTATATCTCACAACATTAATGGTATTTCTGCGTGATTCAGGGCCTACATATACCCAACGTACAAAAATAGGATAGGGGATAAGGAAAAGGTATCTGAAATGACGACGTAGATGATTGATATCAATCTTGATTCGTTCCACTTTGAATTATCAACACACAGGTAAACCTTCAGAGCTGAATTACGATTCGTTAACCCATCTCATAACGAAACCAATTAACGTTTACCTCTGCCGCCTTTATCGCCTATCTAGAGATAAGAGTTCCTCAACACGATGCACTTTGTGATGTAGTCTTTATTACAAGATATGGTGCGTGGTGTTGAGCGTGGCTTACAACACACAAGTTCTCACCTACAGGAGAGGCAGGGACTCTTGTTTGGGAGGTCCTGGGTTCGGTACTCGGCATCCACATACACGCCACTGAAGATTATCTACCTGACTGATTCTGCTGGAACTTCGCATTGTAAGGTTTGAAACGTAAACATATAATGTGTGCGTTTAGGCTAACGAAATACATGTAAGAAGTATGAGGGTTTAAGCTTGTATGAAAAGTGCATACGAAAGGAAAGCTTGTGTACAAGAAAGATGTATGATACATACAGGGATAATGATTGAAAACGCACACAAAAGCCAGTTTCCATATATGTTATGCTTTGAAAGCAATTTTATCATTTTCTTCTTCTTTGAAATTTCAAGAAGCCTATATATATTTATAAACATTTGTAATTCGGGTCGTGACAGTCTCTAAAACAAAATTGTTATTGCTACACATTGTGCAGCCGAAGTAAAAGCCACAGTGTGTTTGCATGTTTACTGAATGGTGGCGAATAATAAGTAATTCATATGCGTTGACATGCGATATGAAAGGTTTTAATCGTTATATTTAGTATTATACACTTGTGCAACGCGATTATCTCTGAAGCATGCATTACAGTCGACACCTTTCCCGACGATTCTTGACGATGCCTAATGCCTAATAAACATGGTAGTTGTTAAGCACGATTTACAGATGCTGCAATGGTTGTTAATTTTCAAGTTTGGGAGATGCCTTATACGACACGTAAGCCCTTACTAGAGTGTCTCATATTAACATGCTGAATGTTTTATACGGCTAGTTATGATTGAAAAACAATGGGTGAAAGTCGATGATGGAATTGTTTTTAAAAACGGAACAATAGAATTTCATATTCCATATTCGGAACAAGGTGCAAGATGGAAGATGTCTTTGGAAAATATTTAACATGTCACACCACAGTGTACAATATTGTTCTACGTTAGATTAATGTAAATTGCTGGTTAAGACCTAATGCACAAAACATCATTATGCTGCATGTTAAACACGGCATGGTGAGGACCTTGAGATGAGGGACACGATGGTGTAGGCTGAGCTGCATGTGTGTATAGATGCATGCCTCGTTGACAAGCGACACTTCGAGGGACTTGGTTTAAACCAGGCAGCTTTGAGAACGCGTTAAGGCCCATCTCCCTGCGTTCCTAAAGTCTGACTTTTGATTAATTGTTTTTCCATTGTTAACATAGAAAAATAATGTTAAAGTTATGGGAAGTAGTATTAATCTCTCTGGGACATTTTTACTTTCTAATAATACAGATCTATGAAAATATGATTGTATGTAGCTAAATGCCGTAGTATCGATATGACTTCTCCGCCCCGCACCGCCATATTCGGTTTGGCCTTGGTAATAACAACCCGCTATAGTATAGCGTGTTAATTTTGAAGATTCTAGGTGTACTTGATCAACAACGAAGCATACGTATGTCAGGTAGAAAGCAAACAAACAGAAAAATCGAAATTAGATTTAAATGTGAAATATTTTTTCGCTTAGACTAAGTTAAGAAATCTCGAAAGTTTTCTCAGGTTTTCGTCAAGATCGGAGAGGCCATTTGTCCGGTAGAGAACGAAACAAAAGGAAACACCCTTTATCTATGAGGAGTCATATTGATGTTTTCGCTACAGTTACTACGCTCATCCAACAAGAGATTAGCAAATTATTGCTGCAGGCTATCAATCTCGATATCTAGGCTGATTGATTTTACCAAAGAATCGAAAAAATGTATAAACTTATTTATATAAACCTTACTAATCTTCAAAGGGAGCAAAGCTCTTCCATTCAACGTGTGTAGATCGTGTTGGTGGAGGCGCCGGGTTAGAACAAAGCACGGGCACCGTTGTACCTAAAGGAGAGAGGGAGCGAGGCTCGTGACTCAACGTGTGTAGATCGTGTTGGTGGAGGCGCCGGGTTAGAACAAAGCACGGGCACCGTTGTACCTAAAGGAGAGAGGGAGCGAGGCTCGTGACTCAACGTGTGTAGATCGTGTTGGTGGAGGCGCCGGGTTAGAACAAAGCACGGGTACCGTTGTACCTAAAGGAGAGAGGGAGCGAGGCTCGTGACTCAACGTGTGTAGATCGTGTTGGTGGAGGCGCCGGGTTAGAACAAAGCACGGGTAAAATAATATTTTCCTCGCTTGTTTTTACATGCAATTCAGTACATGCATTTTCAAACTTTACCACCAAAAACATTCCGTATTATCCTTGTTGAAGGGCAATGTAAAAAACGCATGTCAATCGGACGTCGTGTTCGTTTTTGGATCTTGAGACGGGAAACGAACAGAAAAGTGATGAATTTAATTTGTTTCCACAAATCCAGTGATACTCAGGGCATAAAATATGTGTTGATTTCCCCAACATCGTGGGCCAACAACGTAGGGCCAAATATATGGCTTGAATTTCTCCGTATTGGAACGTGAGGGGTGATGAAAGGCAAGAAATTGAGCTGCACGTGATTCGGCGAGTCCTATTTCGAAACATTCGTGCTCGCTGGCACCAAATAATATAGTACTGCTTAATATGTATAAAGAGGGCATTTGCTTACTAAACAGTAATGACAGTGTCTTTATTTGGAGTAATGGGGGCCCGTTATTAAGTTGTTACGCCTATATGGAATAAACTAACATTTACATTAAGGACAAATTAAAAACGTTAATACTATTGTATTGAAGGTGTGGACGTGAATCTATTTATTTGTTCATATAAGGAACTCTAGAGAATATCTTTGTTCGCCCGTGCATAGCAATTAGATTCATAAGTTATAAGTTATCAGTTATGCGAAATATGACTTCATAAGTCTGCCTATATAAATGCTGTTTGCGTTCGTAAGTGGGGGTCCCACTTCACTACGTCCGGGCAGACATTTTCTTCACTCCTACGGAGGCCAAACAAGCCTAGACCTGAAGAAACTTGACGATTTGAAAAAACATTTTCAATTTGAAAGATAACATTGCGGATGCTTGGCAAATATAGAAACAAACCTAAAGAAAAAAAAGCTTTAGAAGATGGCGAAACGAATGTCTCCTTCACGAAATACGTAGATAAGTCTACGTAAATTACCATAAAGCCACTTTTCGTTTGTTAATGTTGGAGTGCATTTGTTTGGGACAGGGTGTTAGTTAGACATAAGTTACCAAGTACTTATGGAAACAGGACACAGAGGTCTAATTTAAATCCGGGGATAAGCCCAAACTTTTTTCGACATAATATTTGAATAATAAGATAACGAAAACATGAAAGTTCATGAATAATGTATCAATAAAAATTATATGTCATTGTTGGCTCTCTTTATCGCTGATCTAAACTTGCTAGAAAAATAAAACTAAAAAATGGCTCTAATTTAATTCAGGCGTAAACGTATATTATTTAATGGGCGAATTTCTCTATGCAAATACGTTCCAGACCGTTTTGCTATTGAATCAACTTAGGCCTCTATCATTTGGAGGACTCTGGTATTGGTACATCAAGACTTGTAGCTATATTGTTCTCGGAACTAGATTGGAGAGAATGATAAAATTGCCATGTTTTAAAGTAGAGTGTCATATGAAAGATAAGGGAATTGAAATCATTATTTATTCGTTTCTTATTATCTTTAAGGTGTTGGCCGAATATTAATTCCAGTTTGGTCTTCGGAATTTTCATTTTGAAATGGTATAAAAAGTGTGTTCTATTTTAGACCCCCGACCGTTCCTAGTGATTTCTAATTCATGCTATCTATACTCCGATCGCAGTCAACTTGACACACGCCTCGACCACGGGGTAATGAACTGGTATCATGTTGTCTACCATTGCAGTTAGGTAAGCACCGGGTATAGCTCCGTTATTAACCGATTTGGTGTGCATCAGTGAAAACAATAGGACGTCTGATTACTTTGAATAATAAACTTTGAATGTAAAATATGAAAGAGGTTTTCAAGAATCCAAATATGGAAAAACATTCATCTCTTACACAGCGAATTCTAGCGGCGTCATTGTTTGGTAGAAATACCAAGTAATGAATAACTTTAGTATCCCCTTGGGGTATAGCCAAATGGGTTTAATTCATTTATGACCACCTACGGCGCTATTCAATACAAGAGATCTTGTAAATGAAGGAAAACGAACATGTCTCAGTCTCCTTACGTACCAGAACAAGCTAACACGAGAGCCACAGCATTGACGTAAGTAAATATTGATTTATGGACTCGAAGAATTAGTTTCATGAATCTGTGTATAAAGCCATGATGGAATATGAATACCTACGCCAACTGGTAATAATGTACCCGATATATTATTTTACTATCAGACAAGACACGTGAGCTGAACCTAATAACGAAAAATCATAATCAATTGGTTGAGCTCTAATCGTCGGAGCAATGATCTTATGACAGGACAGGGTTAGAGCTGATGATACTTAGCTTATGACAAAGACTTGCTACATCGTTTCTTGAGTCTTGACCACCAATAATTAAACGTTTTATATCCGCGCCCATTCCAAGTTCTGAGCTTCAATTATTTTATTTATCAGATTTGGACACACTTTCTCGTGACACCAGATATTAATTACAACAATTGCACATCTCTTGATTTTTTGTTTGTAATGCACGAAAATAAAATACAAACTCATCCATCACTTCGATTTCTCCCCACTTTATCAATTTCGCAACACAAATTGAACTACTAATACTTTTTAATAATTATTTGTTATATTATAATATTCGAAGAGGTCATACACGTCACGCAGTAATTTCCTAAGTAATTAGGCCAATTCCGCGTTGTCACGACTAGTCACGAATGCTGAAACCAGCTTCCCGAGCTGTCCGCAAAACATAGACCTCACTTCTCTGCTCTCCGCCTACACGCGTTGTCCTTTGCAAAGATCGACATAGCTGCAGCATCCGGCATTCAAATCATTTGCTGTCTCTGGGCTAAACCACGTGTAGAAGTCTCCAGGAACCACGTGCAAGCGTTTAAAACTTTGTTGAAGGTTCAGGATGCCACGTGCAAACGTTTCAAACGTTATTGGAGGTTCAGGATGCCACGTGCAAACGTTTAAAACTTTGTTGAAGGTTTAGGATGCCACGTGCAAACATTTAAAACTTTGTTGAAGGTTTAGGATGCCACGTGCAAACATTTAAAACTTTGTTGGAGGTTTAGGATGCCACGTGCAAGCGTTTCAAACGTTGTTTGTGGTTCACGACGCCACGTATGTGCGTTTAAAACGTGGGTGAGACTGCGCATAAGCGTTTAAAACTTTGCTGAATTTTGTCAGAGAAAACGTGGACGTATCTAAAACAGTGATGGATCCGTTTCATAATTAAATGATTTCAGGCGTTTCAGAGTCACGTTTAAATGACGTTTTACTTAAGTATGTTAAATAATATACTTCATTAAAGACACAGTCACGAGAAAATTACTATAATTATTCAGCTGTTAAGGGGCAATAACGAGACAATGACCAAGTGCGTGCAGCGAGATCCTAATCTGATAGGTCCAAATGGTTGGATTTCAGTTCCTTGCCTCACTGGATCTTCAAGTGTGTCCGAACCCTATTTTATAGAAAACATTTACTACACGGAAAGGGAGATACAGTTTAGCACGCACACATAATTAAAACTTGTGTCTAGTATACTTGAGTAGATAACGTATTGTTGTATTTTATAAACAGTTTGTGACAACAGTACACAATTAATAATGTAGAACAATTCAATTACTTTTATCGAGTATTTTAGCAAGTTGTGTTTAGATGTGCAGAATAATACGTTCCTAAAGCTTTCGTAACTAAATTCCATTATACGAAATGTGCATTTGTATACTACAAACAACAGCACAAACAATGTATCTGGCAATAAATATTTCGCAATATCTTAGAGCTGAAAATCTAGTTCATTTTACGAAATACGATACATTTTGCAAATGATGCAAACGAAATTTATTGATTACTATGTCTTATGATAAAATTCTATTCAACAGTACAAAGTCTGTATGTCGTTATTGACGTGTTTATTTAAGCAAGAAACAATTTGCAATATCACATGATTTCTATCTTGTTAAGAAATTAGATTGGAATAGTTGTGGTAAGAATCATCCATTACAAACGATTAAATTTATGTTTACGAGTTTCGTTGTGAATAGCGATTTGATTTCCATTTTTTAAAAGTGTCACAAATTGAACTCAATGCCTGTAGAGAATCAGGTAGAATCTAATTTAGTTAAAATTAATTACAAATACACTATCAACCGTACCTTGCCTATGTGTTGTACAGAATACTATAGTTCTTGTACTTATCGTCTAATTGTGTAGTTGTATTTATTACCAAACTTTGTTCAACAGTTTCATGACTGAATAAGATAGGCCATAAATAAATAAACATAAAGCAATATTGTAGGCGACAATCTGTTACACGTTCAATATGTGTGGGCATTTAGTGGACCATTGAGCATAAGTAAACATAAATTATATGACGATGTGACCGTCCGTGCTTGATTGACAAATACTAATGTATTATGCTACGGCTTTAGGTAAGTCAAGAATTCAACGATATCTTTGTTGAACAAGTATACAACATACAAAGACATTCTGCTAATGTAAATTTGTATATTTCTTTAGACGTAAGTCTACATTCAACAAATACTCAAATCCAGCTTAAATAAATTAGAAAAAAGCGACTGGTCCAAAAAAAACTAGAACGAGTCTATAATATTTTACAAGACTGTAGAAGAACGTCAGGAAATTCTAATCTAGATTTTTAAACGTCAATATTCTTATCAAAATCGATCTTGCAGTCAATTTTTAAACGCAGCTGTTGATAAAAATTAATTTCACCAGTCGCCAAACGAAAAGCAGTTGTAGCTAAAAACGGGCTAGGAGAGTGTCGCCCCACTACAAAGACCAGTTGCAAATTAAACAACCTGCATAATATTAAGACTTCGGACGTGTTTTACATTTTCTTATACGCATCGCAGGAAATACATGGTTTTCTAACAGGCTGGGGGTAAAACGTGGATACAATGTTTTTTTAAGCGGACATATGTTACACTTGAATAGGATTTTGTAAATCAAAGAAGGCAACATATAACGGTGATGGATGAGTATGAGTGATAATGTACATTGTGTCTCAGTGTTTCTTTAGACAGTCTCAGCAAAAAGTGTGAGATTTTAGTATGGTTTTCTCTAGAAATTAATCACAGACACTCACAAAACATATTAAAGAAGTAATATTTGTCGTATGCCCGCTTGAAAAGTAAAACAAAAATATAGCCCGGTTTTAATCTCAAGGGCATACCCTTATGCACTTGATAAAATGTAAATGAAGACAAGAATTGCCCGAGGATGCTCTGGCTGGAGGCCTAGGTGAGAACTGAGAATGTATTACTAATTCCGCAAGCATAATTAGAAATTATTAGTGCAAGCATGTAAATAAGCATTTTTTACCACGTGTGTTTGCTTCTTGGGTTAATACCATGTCGTACACGTACTGTGTGATGAGCCACCTTGAACCGAAAACCGATGGTTTGAAATAACTAAACCGTCACCATATCGATAATTTCCACAGACATTATTATAGTGTTTTTAATAAAACATTTCGTTACAAACTCCCAGATTTTCACCAAAAAATCGTGAAATAGAACATTTTGAAATTTTTGATTTATCTGATTAACTTAAGGTCTGACTTTTCAAGTCAAAATTGTGTCTAGCGTGTTCGGTCATATAAAGTTTAAAAAAAATGTTTTCGTTTCGTTTATTGTAAATGCCAGTTTATAACAATGTAGTCAAGTATTTTATTTTGGTACGAAGCGGTACGACGCCCTGACGTCCCGGAGATTTGTTCCTTTGCTAGAAGTAACAAAATTTCAATAATTCGTGTACATAGTTTAGTTTCAATTTATAACAACATCTGCAAAGCGGTGTCAAACACTACATTATTAGATAAATTCCGTTCTAAAGTGCAATAAATTGCACAATAGTTTCAGTTGAGCAAGACTCGAGGATCTGATTGTTGTTTTGTAAACACAGCGCTCAATCGTTGCAATGAGTGCATAGACGAAGTCCAGGCAACATTCATGATAATTCTGGCTCTTTCGAAATCACACTTGATATTTAAGGTGCAGTACGCTCAAGCTTGCTTCTTGCAACAAGCGCAAAACCAGTTTTTAGTAAGTAATTGTACGTTTAAGGTCTTAGATCTTCCAAGACAGTTTTTCAACGAAACAAAAAATAAATCATCTACAAAAGTATTTGGCACTCACTACACGTGCAAGAAAAAATGGCCTCAATAAACATATTCTGATATTAACCACTTTATATACGCGTCACTTTATGGTGATGCACTAATTTAGGTTACTTAATTTATTTTGAAGACATTTGCAAAGTAGATGTTTTGAATTGAATGCAAGTATCTTAACGACTTTAGTAATGATTGAGAAGGTACCAAATAACAAGCATGCATATCATGCTTAGTCTTATACAGTCCACTAGATCCGCAACATTAATAATTCATAATCAAATTCATGGTTTTAATACCTAACGAAGATGGACGAGTGCAAGGAATTGCCACACGCCGAATTAGTGTCATGTGCGAAACGGGCTTAACAAGGAAGTATGCGGAGGAAACTTAATTCAATTTCCAAGTATTGAAAGGTAACGTGAATTGAAATATTTACGCATAAAAACTTGGTCCACGGGTTTCACCACAAAAACCACAAGACAAATGTACATTTAATGACTAAGTAAATAATTATTATAAATCAAATTAATAATAATTCCATATAATGCATAAAAATTATGTATAATACATTTATATCACTGGGATTAGGCCTAATACATTTTTAATACTTCTATTTATTAATGATTATAGGTATTTTATAATACGTATATTTTCTTATTAGAGTTGTTCGTTGATTTCAATGGAATGGATACAACATTGTAACACATTCTTATAGGAGCACAAAAATAACTAAAAGAGAAATTATGGCACCTATGTGCTGAAAGTAAGTGAAACCAACTTTAATTGAGTACCTACATAAAGGTCTTTTTCGATGTAAAAGTTCCTAAAAATCTGATAATCGAGTTTAGCAAAGCTAAAACACAAAAATGAAAATATCCGAAAATCCTTCGCAAGTCGACTGTGTGCATTCAATTTATAATTTTTAAGCGAAACTGTATTGACTTTTCATATTCTAAATAAACGCAAAGATTTCAACCCGCTAAAGGTGAACTTTCAGCTCGTAATTTTTGGGGTAGAGAAGACTGGCAGAAGGCCAATAATAACCTGCACAGTGCACACTCATTTGCTTGATGTAAAACGCAAGAAAATCCGAGCTCTAACGGTTAATCTTTTTGCATCAACACTATACGCGAACTGTCATAAAATTGTTTTAAAAGATTCGACCGTTATAACAAACTTGGCGAGCTCATTTTTATGTTAGCCACCACAAACGTCATCTTCAGCAACGCTATTTGAACAAGCTATGCTATTCTATAGAATGCAAGTAGGTTAGATATTTTATTTTCTAAGATTCTTCAAGGATTTGCTAACAGGATATGATAGAGATCTACACTATAAAGTCAGGTTTAATAAAACAACTAATGATTAACCTACACATTTCCACTACAGTTGACTACATGTACCTGTAAGTAATCCAAAACGGATAAAAATATCTGTATGTTTGATGTATTGAAAAATGAGTCTTAAATATTATTTTAGCTTATTCCTAAATTGAAAATCTTTCGCCCATCCACCATAATAAAGAACAATATGTTCTCCGGTTTTACAAGTTCAAGGCTCAAAGGCGCGCTCTCCCACTGGTTACCTTTATCGTTTTCCTGCTAAAAATAGCAATAAAATAATCTCAATAGCGTGGAACGAAATATTGATGCACGTGAGGCACAACGATCAGATTTACACACTAAAACACCATTAAACTTTAAGAAACATAAAGAATTGCACAATATGGTAGAAACCATTAACCGTCCCATCATATTTGTATGATATTATACGAGCCACAGATATCCATTACATGGAAATACTAGTATTGCAGTTTCAATAACTTTGCATTTATTATCCAGTAAATGTTGTCCTGCTTTGTAAATCAGTTTTTTAACTAAATAGGATAGACGTGTCATAAATAAATAAGTAAATAAATAAATACATAAATAAAATCGCTTCTCGTTAAACGTGTAGCAAATGAGCTTGCAACATACAGTACTTCAATGCATCAACTTTTACCAAAGGCGATTGCAAAGCAAGCATAATTGAATTACAAGCAAAGTTCTACTTGGCGTTTAAATGCTCTAGAAAAATATTCTTGGAACGAAGAACAAAGTTTGACATAATTGCGTTAACTAAATGACCACGATTATCCCATATTGCTTGTAATTAACGCTAACTAACTTATTGTTAGATGAACGTCGTCGCGAGAACGTAGCAGCCCGTCAGCAAACATTGACCCGCAGCGACAGCGCAACCTCCAAGGGCAATGTTTTTAAAATATCGTAGTTCTAGCCGAATTTGGCTGAATACAAAATGTATTGCTTGAAAGAGTTGTCAGCGAGTTCACTTATGCCCACTTTTCAAATCCAATTAGTGCTTTAATTAAATACAAATATTTAATATATTTTATGCATTTTCGGTGTAGGTTTATAAATTGTAATTAACGTTTATTATTTGAACCATTTTACTCACTACTGGAATCTTACAATGTTTATAAATCCCCATTTCAGTGTTGTTGGGACAATTGAGTCAATGTTAACCATCCAAATATCATTCGCTTTCAAACAATGCATTTTGTAATAGTTTTCAAAATAAGTGCTTGAAATACAACTTAACCGTGTGGACAACGAACTTTTAAAGCACAATTTGCGACGAATGAAGGTAAAGTAATGAATTATTGTAATTGTATTTGTATATAAGCCTACGTTACGTAAATGTATTTTTTGAAAGTGAATGATATTTGGATGGTTAACATCAACTCAATTGTCCTTACGGAACACTGTATGTAATGGGGATTTATAAACTTTGGTAGATTTCAGTAACGAGTTAAATGGTTTTTCATTGGCGTACATACATAGTTTCATTAATGCCCGTTAGAGAATTTCCACTCGTCACTTAACCTTAATAATGAATCATATTTCAGGGCCAAGCCATTCAAACCGTCTGAAGTCTGGGAAACGAAATTTAACTACTAACTTACTGGCATTTCAAACTTGGAGAAAAACAACTGACCATTCAACAACTGAGACCTAGCGGCCTGTTTCAAATCGAACCAATGTGAATAATTGATTACGAATCCTCATCAATCTAAATCAAAGAAGGGTGATGTTTTCAATCTTGCAACGTTGTTCCAGATTTCGTAGGCAGAATGGAATACTTCATATAATACAGATTGAGATTAAAATTAAGAACGGTAAAAATGTTTAATTCTCCGGGAATATTCAGCCAGTATTGCGTTTTTGTTATCAATACGTCAAGCATTACATCGCAAAAACATAGGATTTCGATGCTTGTTTTTATTCATATCTAGTGGATATTTAATTTCTCAACTCTTAATCAAGCCAGGTTATATTTTGGTAAATGCCGATAAAGAAATAACATTGTTATTATCATCGTGTGTAATTTACTAAGCCCAAATGATCTAAGGTTGCAATAACATTTCTATTTTTGGTACAGACAAACTTTTATTTTGGTTCCAACGAAAAAACTAAGAAAATCATATATGCATACATTTTCTACTACGTCAGCTCCCCGAATTATGGAGTTGTGAAAGTCCATTATGAGACGTGTGTGGAAAACGTGTGACTGAACACCCTGAATTTGTTCGTGACACACATTTGGAAATAATCTGTTGCACGTAGCCAAAGTTTCGAATCGTCGACTAATTTGGTTATTCGGTTAACGTAAACCATTCAATTGTTTGTATGAAACGTACATGTTAATATCGACGCTAGTGTGTTTGAATGAGTGTGTGCTTGAATGTGTGTTTTTCTTGTATGAAAGGGATTATAGGGCCGGCGTTGTTTCCACTGCGTTACGCAGGGGAGACCGATTCACCTGCTGCTGTCTATCTCGGGCACAAAGGCACGGACATTTCTTACGTTTGTAGCCAAAATATTTTACTTCCAACCGTAAAGTATCTCGAATCTTTTAGTTTCAAAAATAATTGCAAGACTGTGTACTTTAATTATTTACTAATCCAAACAGAAAACAGAGGGAAAGTGAAGTGGAAGGCGTAACGACATTGTCGACGTGTCTGTATGACTTAAGTGACTTTGAATGAGAGACAAAACTGACATCGGATAAAAAGAGTCGAAGTGGGGAGACTTCATAAACTCTAATAGACTAACGTGGCGCAGTTTTAGGGAAACTTTACTCATGTGTCATAGAGAGAAATTGAGATTTATTAAACGTCAAGTTTGTTTTATTATTAAAAATATAACGACATTAAAATTGATTTCGATGATTTGGATACGATCAGTAAGATTAAATATATATTTTTGTGACTTTTTTTCTGGCGAATCAATAATCCATTATGCTAATCTACGCTTAAAGTTTTATCCAGATCCATGCTCGATAACCATGCAAAGTTAGGTACATATCAATCAATGTACTGGCTGCTTAAAAATATACGAACAAGTATCAAATGTCTAGGCCTACTGCCCCCCCTCAAAACATCAACATAAGTAACTTTCCTAATTTAAACTAATAACACAAACTTGATAGGTACGTATTGGAAAAATTATACGGTATATCCTATAATCAGAAGCGTTTACGGTCATCACAAGTTCGCCTCGCATAAGAAAATACCGGCATGGTATGTGTCTACCATCATCTTAGACTTCATGTTCTGTAAGTCCGTTTGATTACCTCAAGGTGAAATGTTTACACTTGATTGTGTTTGCTTCTGCCATGAACATAATTATTCTTGAGACGTCTTATGTGGCTCAGAGGCGACTTAATTAATTCACACCGTTATGCAAACAATACGGCAAGAGAAGGAGACTCGGACAACATGTAAGAATGTATCATGTTATCACTCATTCATGGGACCCGACATTTGACAGTTTGATCTCACTTGTAAAAGTAGGTGCCCAGTTATTTGAAAAAGAGTAGAATTTTCTAGGGTATGTATTTCATAAACGGAAAATCACAATTTTAAATTAACATTCAAGTAAAATAAGAACAGATAAGAAATAGACCGAGCAGTGTTTTTAAAATGAGGACGACTCAAATCTTTTGATTTTAGGAATTTCAAAAACAGCATCATAAAATTACACATTTCTCTTAATCTTTTGCCTAGTTAAAAACAAATAATATAATTTTAAAAACTTTTCCAGCAAAAATTGTAAGTAATAAAATAAATGATCATTACATTTATCGAAAAGACGTTCTTTAGATTTGATCTTCCATTTTTTCATAAACTCGAAAATTATTCTACATATTACTTTTAACACAAACATTAAACAAACAAATATTTTCTTTTTGTAATGTGCTGCCAATATCTTCATTGTTTATATTACACTTCTATTTTAAATCAGATTTCAAGATTGCGTTAGACTCATGCAAGGATACAAGGCTAAAAGTGGCGGGGCCATTCAAAATTCCCAATTTTAACAACAAATACGGCCAACGTTCACTTTCTTATTCGGTTCCTTCTACGTTCAACTTGATGCCCTCCTCACTGAAAACCTTGTCTAACATTTCAAAAATTAAAACTGAACTAAAATCTTATCTTCTTTCTGACACCTTTTGACAATGTTTTCCGATTTGTTTATTTATTTATTTTTCTTAGCTCTTTGTTCTTTTTCTGTAATTTTTTGGATTTCACAAATTAACTGAATATGTCATGCAACCATAGTATTTATATATACACACGTTTTTCATGTTTATTTTGGTTATATGTTCCGTTCTCTGTATTGTCACCATCTTAAATAATTTATAAATTGTCTTTACCCCACAGTTAAGCCTTTTTCAGGCTTTGTGGGTTTTTTGATTATATTCTTGTTAGATTTATTTCTGTATGTAACATTAATTATTTATTTGTACAATTTTGCTATGTTGTATATGAGTCATGTATGTTCTATGACAATAAATTTGTAAATTGTTATAAAAAAAAAAGTTTTAACGTAAAGAAGTTGTAAAGACTTGTCAATTCCGAGCCACATTTCACCAATGCAGACTGAGTAGTATATGTAAAACGTGTTACGGGAATAGAACGAGAAGCTGTTTGATGTGTGGCTGCGAGAGTACTCCCCAGTCTATGGTAATCAATGAGATCAAACGAGATATGAGCCTCTGTATGAGCCAGACCTCAGCATTTAGGAACTGTTACATAACAGTGGGGAACTGGGTCTAAAAACAGAAATTCTTATTACGAAAACAAACCTTTCGGCTAATTATGAAACTGTGATTGTTGTAAATGAAGCTAAGATGACGTGAACTAATGGGAAATACGTGAAGGATGGGTGATTATGATTTCGATTATTATGCTGATTAGTGATTATAAATGACGAATTATGTTTGCGAGAATTTTGGAACAACGTAAAACTGTGAGTGATCTCGTTTTCACGATTTTTTTTTTTTTTTGAATGTCGAATGGTGGGGTAATGTTGAGGGATCTGGTTTGCATCATGAATTATGTTTGCAAGAATGTTGAGTGATGGGGTAATGTTGAGGGATCTGGTTTGCATCATGAATTATGTTTACAAGAATATTTATGTTTACAAGAATGTTGAGTGATGGGGTAATGTTGAGGGATCTGGTTTGCATCATGAATTATGTTTACAAGAATGTTGAGTGATGGGGTAATGTTTAGTGATCTGGTTTGCATCATGAATTATGTTTACAAGAATGTTGAGTGATGGGGTAATGTTGAGGCATACACAAAATATAATGAGTGGTGTTGGTGTTGAATATTGTTGACTGATGGTTCTTGGTTCCGTGAATACACAATTCGATCGACTACCTGTAATATCCCAGAAATAATTTTACAGTTTTCGTATCACCCAACGTATTCCACGCTGCATAGTCTAAAACTCGAAAGGATATTTTGCTGCCGCTACGGAGGTTTTTTGCTGGATTGAACTTCATACATCATTAATTACCGAAGGCTAGACTCGCCAAAATAGGAGGATAAAGAGGCCAAATAAGCATGCATATTAATACATCTGCCATTTTATATGATATATGATGTAACTAATTACTTTTTTAAATTATGGAATTGGAATGAAAATCGAAATCACATACATAACCAAATTCAAATAGAGCAGAATCTGTCGTCGAGATGTCAAGTGTGCGCTATCCCCCCCCCCTCGCCCTCCTTCCCCACCCTCACAGCCAATAACCCTCCCCATCACGGGGTAGAAACAATTAAAAAATAACCCAATACAGGCTAGCCACAAAAAATGTTCACTCGACGAAGACAGTTTTTGTATTCCCCGGACCATTGTGAAATTGTAACAGCATTGAAACATCCGACTTTCGCGGGCCGAATATATGACCAAATAGTAAAAACATTATTTGCGAAGCATTGTATCATGAAGTCAAAAGTTATTAAAAAATAGGTGATCTTGTGTAATATTCTAAATCATGTTTAGTTTAAGAGGCATTCAGAGCAAGAGATTCTAGGTTCGAGCCACAGTATGGTAAAACTTGTATTGCGATTGATGTGACAGTGAAATATAGAAATTCTTGCAATAGACAACTCATAAAAACAATAAAAACAACAACAGAAACAGTGATTACTGCGGATAGAAACCCCAGATAACCATTAACGTTTAGTTATTGTTTTCTATACCGATTAATTCATGTCCACAAAGAAGGTTGTAGTTTTAAAATAGACTTTTTAATTAAACAACGTAATAATCATTAAACTAAGAAGGTGGCGTTTAAGGAGGAGTCGAAACAGCATCCGTTATTTTTGTGACGCTTGTGCAATCAATATGATTACGTTTTGCAAAACTGTGTTAGTAAAGCCATTAGTTGTAAGTTGAGCGTTTTCTTTTCCTGGTTTAGTGATTTAGTCGGGGGAGAAGGAGAAGTAGGAGATCGGACTATTTATTTTGACGGATCTAGTTAGGTGTAGGAGTAAAAAAATATATTAGTAGTTCGAAATAGTGATCGATTGCAGCATGCTAATGCTTGAGCAAAAATAATGACTCCGGGGAATGATTTTAAGATTCGATTTAATACGATCGAGATATTGCAAATGGCTAGAAAACTAGAGCAGGTATATTGTTACGTGGGAGTTGAACAAGACGGCCCTATATTATCAAGACTACGCGCCGATTGACATCGCCAGTATCAATAGCCTATTATCTTCATACCTACGACGAAAAATTACAGTGCACTACGAGAAAAATTATTATTTTCAATTATTATATTCCGGTTTTTAAACGTAGTGTGATGTGTTATATTTCGTTTTACACATTAATATTTACCAATCAAGAGAGTTGATGAAACAAAGATGCAGATCAAGCGAACGTGATACATTGAGCGGGATTCGAGGCCAGGTCTCTTAGATTATGTGACCAAACCGTATGAGCTACCATGTGTGGCTTGGCATTCAAAGATGCTTGTGCATTAGCCTACACGTTTGACCCGAACACATGCGAATCCTGGGGATCCCGTTAGACATTTCTGCCCAGTATCCAAATATCCCAATTGTTATAGTTGAGTCATTTGAAGAGGGGTTTATAAATGGTTGAATATTCTTCCTACAGCAGCCATTTCGACCGACAATATTTGTATGTATGTGAAAATAGCTAAATTAACGCTTGCAGGTGACATAAGCCGATCTATACACTATTATCAATAAAAATATAAAAAGCTGCTATTGAAAATATATCGAGTAACGTCTTGCATTTGGCTTGGAATGAACTAATTGTTTTGTCGTATATGAAAATTGTACATAAGTCCTTAATAAATTGAAATTGAAATGTGTAGGGAAAACACAGCAAACAGTGAAATGGTATTGAAACGTGAAACGTGAATGTAACAAGACCAAAGCATTGTGCACGTAGCATGGCATTTATCAGCAACCATCCAAATCCACTAACGAGATCAAATTTACACAACTGATTTTTTTTATTTTTTTTTGCGGAGCAAGGTTATAATATTCCTATGTAAGTCAGTCTAGTTAGTACGCCGATTCAAATCATTTTCAAATAATATGACACCAAAATGTGGATTGTTGTTTTATTCAATGCTTTAGAAAAAAAAAAAAAAAACGGGATAACAATAGGGAAAAATCTCATTCAGATACTCATTCAGATCTGCATTGAAACTGGATGTGGCAAAGGAAAGAACGTGGGAAAGAAGTGAAATGCAAATTATTGACCAAAAATTAATTGCCAATAAAACAGTGAGGTTCATCGTGTACCGGTGGAAAGGTGAGTGGTAGGTTTCCCTGTTTTTAGGAAGCCGGCTCCAATGCGGATACCTCTAGCTAGACTGATTGTGAAATCTCTGGAGTCTAGCTTGACTAATTAATTAGAAAGTCAGATCGGTCTAAGGTTATAACAGAGGGGGTGATGGCGAGCTGATAGCTCGTGATTGATGGAGGCTGGTGGACAGTGTGAGCGATGACACGTGTGATCATATCAGTACACGACTGAGAAAACTACGTAGGAACATCAGTCAGGATTGCCGCTGGCGAGGGTATAACGCGAATGATGATCACTTGTTTTTAAAATTGCAAACGACTGTTTTTTTTTTTCGAAGTTCAAAACAATTAAAATGACACGAGAAAGATTGTAGCACATCCAGGCCTGATGTGGAATTATGTTTTTCACACTAGAAATGACAATACTTGGAATTAGAACTGAAATCGAGAAAACGCCCCTCAAGCGTTTCATAGGCTGTCCCCAGTTAGTGGAAAACCTATCAACCTGGAACTGTTTTGTAAAATAATGTAAAGGAAGCTTGGCATGGAATGATACTTAGAGTTAAACACATTTTTTGCCGGACATGTCACGAATATGGCGTGTTTCAGTCTAAATTACGCGATCCTAAAAAGTCAAACATAATTAAAGTGTGACGCTTTATTATTTTTTTATTTTAGTTTAACACACCTTTCTCATGTGCCATGAAATAATTTTGTAACTATTATCCATAATAACTTTCGTGTATGAATTTTTTAGGACGTAAGTAAAAAATAAAAAAATCTTGTTTTTACGGAAACGGATGGGCGAACGAAAAAGTTTATACACGAAAAGTTATTACAGATAATCGTTAGGAAGGCCTTCATTGCTCATGGCGAGGTGTTTCAGAGGACGATAAAAATTAAATCTGGGCAAATAAAGTTTAATTCGTCTCAAAGTTGTTAGTTCTAATTATTGTGATAGAGTACTGTGTTGGGGCAAGTCATCCAAACAAAATACAGAAAAGAGTGAATACATAAACCATTTAATGAACTGGTTTAATATCAGATACGAATTGAGGATTTGATTTTAAAAAATAAACTATAATGTAGATTATGACGACTTGCTTCAAAACTAATCAAACCTCGCTATAAAAGCAGGCAAACAGATAAAAACTGAAGTTGTAGAAGTTCTCAAACAAAATTTTTTGTGGTCTTAAGTGTCAAACTGTCATTAGCATTAGAGTATAAACTGGAATTTATTGTAGGATACCTTTTTCACGGTCTCTACAAATACAGCCACGCCAAAAAGTTAGGACATTTGGTATTTTACGAAATGTGAACGAATTAATCAATTTCAAGCCAGGCAATACCCAAAATTGAATTATTGTCCAATACTGAATGAAATATTTGCAAACAGATTAATCGACCATTGACATTCAAGTATAGGTGATTTATTTCATTTGAACTTTAGGGGCGAAATGTGGTTTTGCATTTAAAATTTAAAACTTTTGTCAGAAACTCGAATTATCGCTGCCAAAAATATTGAAATAAAACACAGCTAAAACGCAAGTATAATAATCACAAAAAATCCATTAAATGTTGTAATGAAATCAATCTCTGACTACTGACGTAGAATGAACGTTTAAAACTGTTTTAAGTAGGCCTGTACTGAATCCCAGCACTCAGCTGACAACTCGGAAATACCTTGACAGCAACGGAGATCGAGCCTACATCCTCCTAAGTGGGATCAGTGCGTCACCCTGTATAGAACATTCAACTTGGTTGATTCGAGGATTTGATTCAACACTCGGTACGTGATGGCTAGAAGATGGCACAGCGCATGTTTCTTAGCTTAGGGCTACTTATTTAATATGCAGATTTATGAAACAAAAATTAATGTATTGTAAACTTGGTTGCTGAATTAATTCAAACACGTAAAACTAAAATAAATATTTGCAGTTCTTCCGTTTCACAACTTATAAAAATAGTCTTCTCCGGTTTTGAATACGAATTTGTACGAAATCGCCAAAGTCAAAATACAAACATTTTGAAAACCAGCACCTTCTCTCAAAAGAGACTTTGTATGAGTAAAGAGGGTCCATACAGTGGTTCTTGTTCCGTAACTAAAAGCAATGGCGACTAGCAAACCAAAACAAGAGGGGTAATTTTTTGAGAGAGGCTTACATCGATGTCGGGCTATCGTAAAATAAGCAAATGAGGGGGGGACCCGGGTGGTTTTTACTTAACTTCGCCCGCCCCTTTCACTCGTTTTTTGCTATTACTATCTCGTCCAATATAGCCCCAACTTATGCCCACCTCTTCGAGAAAACCGACAGGTTTGGTAAAGCACGAATTAATTATTGTTTTTAATCGTATTTATTGCGTGTGTGTTTATTAAATACACCTTGAACTAAAGTGCATAATGCATTTTGCTTGACTTTGTTAAATACAGAATTACCTTGTTTGTGGTACGTGGAAGCCACATTGTAAGCTGCTGTGAATGGATCTATCGCATGATATTGTGTTTCACGCGGAGATGCGGATGTAGACTAGATATCCCACTTTCCAATCCTATCGAATATCAATCTATATTGTGTGTTTGGTAAGTTATTGTTTTTTAAATGCAGGCTGCATTACCGCTATATACCAGTTTTCCATACACATGCACTCACTGTACAACTAACAGTTGTTTTACGGCATATAATAAGGAATTTCTGTTTATGGGATGCTGGTTTATATTCTTGTAAGAGACTTTGAGAAAATAAGTGTGCAAAAATTAGACACACTTATGGGATGGCAATGAAAATCTTGTAATTTGCAAGTTCTTAGTTGTCTCACAGAAATTTGAAGGCTGATTATATTATAGATGACGAGAAACAGTTGCTTCTGCAATGCTGTACACACACTATATATAGCCAATAGCTAATCGATATGGAAATAAAACAAATAACCAATATAATATTTATAGGTTATTCGTGTCAACTGTCAATATCGAATTACAAACGATTGTGTCTCATGTACGTTTGAATGTATCACAGTAACATGGTACAATCAGAATAAAATAGATAAGTTCATTTCGAGAAGGGACGGAAGATAGGTAAAGAGTGCCAAACACATCAAATCTTAAACACATTTTGCGCCTTCATAATGGCAACAACGATTTTAAAGGGACTATACTTTTCTTCTGCAAGTCTTAATTATAGCTTTTTGTAACTTAGAAGCCTTTTCTATATACCGCTAGTCTAACAGTAGACTTTTTATTATTGTGATGAAAACATTTATTAAACTTTACTGCTAATTACTTATTATATAAGATTCCAAATTAAACAAGCCTAATGACCCATAAGAAAATTGTCTCACTTAATTTAGAAGGCTAACAAAGCTATAAATGAAATTAAGCTTTATTAAAACTTGTTTGGTTTTTAAGATCATGTCCTACAGTTCGTGAACTAGAAATCGTCTCGTTCCTACTCGTGAAACATGGAGCAGGAACGTTTGCTATCTGGGTGGGTGTTGTAATCAAACATCCATCATTTCGTTTCACTGTGTCACACCAGCCAGCTATAAAGAGAGCTAGACGTATACCCGCCTTTGTCAAGCCACAGTTTCGCAAGCGTTGGGGGATATATTGAGCGTTGTGAACATGTTTTTGTTTTTAGCGATTTCAACTGTAATATCCTGCACGCTCTTTTATTCAATTTCGATACAATTATTGTAAAATTGTTGTAAAATGTAATTTACGAATGGTGAATTCAGGAGATGAGATTTTCACCCCTGCCACGAGCACCACAGCCGGATTATGAATTAGTCATCGCGGGGTGGGCAAGGGGAGGGGAGGGGAGAAAACGTTTTTTAACCCCGGTGATTTGTATTACTTTATATATTTTATAACTTAATTTCCATTTTTCGAAGATGTCATTCGCTTGATAATTATTTCATAATTGACTAATTTAATTCTTTTATTTAAAAATTGATTACATTCAATAATAGGATGTAGCCTGCTTCCTAAATTTAAAAGAGAAATATTATCAGATTTAAAAATTACAAAAACTATGTATTTTGTCTCTATTTTATGGGGTGATAAAATCGAAATCAAAAGCGAGTTGCTATGTTGTTATCGTCAGTTGTCGTCTGTAAAAAAATAAAACCATTGGGGTTATATACAGCTCAAATATCCAGAGTAGAATCTAGGAACAGGGAGGAATTGGGGACCAAAACAAACCAGCAGAATTGTGAAAGTTGAGGAAAAGGAATAAAGTGTCAGGGTAGGCGTATCTCGTGTGACAACCCTATCGTGATACTGAGTGAAGGTGATGTTTTTTTGCAGTGAATAACATGGATGATTTGAGTAAACCCGCGGACGATGAGATATGAGGTGGGGGGGGGGGGGGGGGGGGGTTGTTTGAAATTACAATAATATTATTTGGCCCGAACCCAAGCGAAAAAATTCCTACATGCCCGGGACGAGTTTTCTGACACGTTCATAACCCGCAGCCAAATTAAATGTTGTCTGTCTTAGCTTAGATATAGCAAAGCAAGTATAAGATTATGTTTGAATCCTTCTAATAAATAATTGGTTTTGTCTCCCCAAATAAGTGCGTTGGGGGCTGGAAGTAGAGCTGAAATCCCTGTGCGAGGGTTCGAATCGACCCCAGGGATGAGGTTTTTGCGCTCCCAAAACGATGCGGTATATGAGGGAGTGGTATATATATTGGTGTCAATGTTGAATTAAGCAAGATGAAAAAACCCCATTTGTTATTTTTTGTGAATGCTTTTTTCCCCCTGATCCAAATGGGGGGAAAATGGTAATTTTTCCCCAGATGAAAAACTCATAAATCACATCAAAACAAAATCATTTGTCTATTGAAATCAAAATTTAATGTATGACCATTAAAAAATTGAAAAGGGAAAAATGCTCGAATTTGCGATTATAAAAGCAACGCTCCATTGCATTTTTCTTCAATGATTTTTTTTTTTTTTAAAGTTACCCCGATTAAAAAAACTCATTGATCAAACTGTTTGTCAGTTTCGCTTTTTTATTAAAGGTCGCTAAAAATTGTATAGGCTCAAGTTAATGGTTGGGTGTAATTAATGTACCAAGGGGTCGGACTTGAGGATGCAGTGAGTAAAGCGCCTTTTGGGGCCGGGGGTTTGGGGCTCACATGAACGCACAGCTTCGCTCATCGAGCACCACGGGTTCTTTGAAATTTGGGCCTTTTCCCCCAGGTGGTGTATAACATATTGTTAAATATATAGAATGTACGATAGGTCCCTCCTAAAAAAGTAACTCGGCGTTTCGTTACCCATATATGTTGGTGTTTTCCTCATTACTTTTTACTTAACTTTTAATCCTTCCGAAAAGAAATATCAAAGTGATACCGAAAGTCGATTATATTTCCGCGATGAAGTTTGGGGAGGGCCTACATGGGTCTAAATTTGGAAGATTGAACAAATAAATACAAATAAAAACACTGGGTACCATCCCTAGTAAAGGGAAATTTTGTTTACCAGGGCCCCATGCCGTCGCGCCATGCCATGGCAAAATTGCAAGGGCCATACAAAAACCATGCACGATCATGACTAGTTGGGGCAGGGTTATTGCTAGGCCCTTACGAGTTGCCACGGAATGGATTTAGGTAAAAGGTTGACACATGGCCCCCTGCATGATGCACCACACGCAGGGACAGTGGCCATGGCAACCCCCCCTGGCCTAAACGGGCCACAGCCCGGCTAGTAGATCATGGGAAAAACAGGAATACACGACGCGCCACAGCCCTGGCTAGTGAGCAGGAAATCCATGCCATACACGACGCGCCACAGCCCGGCTAGGAGAGCATGGGAATCCCTGGCACTAAAGACGCGCCACAGCCCCCGGTAGTAGAGCATGGAAAACACATGGGGGCTTACGCGACGCGCCACAGCCCGGCTAGTGATGCATGGCAATCACATGGCACATACACGACGCGCCCGCCCGGCAGTGAGCAAAGGGAATCACAGGCCTAACGACGCGCCACAGCCCGGCTATAGAGCATGGCAAATCACTGGCACATACACGGGGGGGGCGCGCCACAGCCCGCTGTAGAGCATGGCAATCACATGGCACAACACACGCGCCCCAGCCCGGTAGTAGAGATGGCAAACACATGGCGCTTCACGAGCGCCCCAAGCCCCGGGTAGTAGAGCATGGAACCCATGGCACTACACGACGGCCCCCGGCCCGGCCCTAGTGCATGGCAAAAGGGGGTAATACAGACGCGCCCCAACCCGGGTAGTAGAGCTGGCAACCACTTGGCAATACACGACGCTCCACGCCCGGCCAAAGGCATGGGAATACATGGCAATACCGCGTGCCACAGTCCGGGTTTTAGAACAAGGCAATCCATGGCACATCACGAGCGCCCCAGCCCGGTTTGTAGAGCAAGGCAATCGCATGGCCTTACCGACGCGCCTCAGTCTGGTTTTGGTGCAAGCAATCGCATGGCAATACACGACGCGCCCAGTCTGGTTAGTGGGGATGGGAATCGCATGGCACTTTCACGACGCGCCCCAGGGGGTTATGGTGCATAAAAACGGGATGCACTTTCACACGGCCCAGTTGGTTAGTGGTGCATGGCAAAACGCATGGCACTTCACGAGCGCCTCAGTTGGTTTGTGGTGCATGGAAATCATTGCACTTTCACGACGCGCCCCAGTCTGGTTTGTGGTGCATGGCAAAACGCATGGGCAATATCGACGCACCCGAGTCTGGCTAGTGGTGCAGGCAAACACATGGCACTTTCCGACGGCCTCCGTTGTGAACATGTTTTTGTTTTTAGCGATTTCAACTGTAATATCCTGCACCCTCTTTTATTCAATTTCGATACAATTATTGTAAAATTGTTGTAAAATCTAATTTACGAATGGTGAATTCAGGAGATGAGATTTTCACCCCTGCCACGAGCACCACAGCCGGATTATGAATTAGTCATCGCGGGGTGGGCAAGGGGAGGGGAGGGGAGAAAACGTTTTTTAACCCCGGTGATTTGTATTACTTTATACATTTTATAACTTAATTTCCATTTTTCGAAGATGTCATTCGCTTGATAATTATTTCATAATTGACTAATTTAATTCTTTTATTTAAAAATTGATTACATTCAATAATAGGATGTAGCCTGCTTCCCTAAATTTAAAGAGAAATATTATCAGATTAAAGATTAAAAAATCTATGTATTTTGTCTCTATTTTATGGGGTGATAAAATCGAAATCAACAGCGAGTTGCTATGTTGTTATCGTCAGTTGTCGTCTGTATAAAATAAAACCATTGGCGTTATATACAGCTCAAATATCCAGAGTAGAATCTAGGAACAGGGAGGAATTGTGGGACCAAAACAAACCCAGCAGAATGTGTGAATGTTGAGGAAGAGGAATACGTGTCAGGGTAGGCGTATCTCGTGTGACAACCCTATCGTGATACTGAGTGAAGGTGATGTTGTTTGCAGTGAATAACATGGATGATTTGAGTAAACCCGCGGACGATGAGATATGAGGTGGGGGGGGGGGGGGGGGCGTTGTTTGAAATTACAATAATATTATTTGGCCCGAACCCAAGCGAAAAAGTTCCTACATGCCCGGCACGAGTTATTCTGACACGTTCATAACCCGCAGCCAAATTAAATGTTTGTATGTCTTAGCTTAGATATAGCAAAGCAAGTATAAGATTATGTTTGAATCCTTCTAATAAATAATCTGGTTTGTCTCACCGACTAAGTGCTGTTCGGGGCTGGAAGTAGAGGCTGAAATGCCTGTGCGAGGGTTCGAACTCGAGCCCATGGCATGAGGCTCTTGCAGCTCCCCTAACGATGCGGTATATTGATGGATGCTGGTATATATATTGGTGTCAATGTTGTAATATAAGCAAGATGAAAGAAGCCATTTGTTATTATTTTGTGAATGCTTGTTTCACCCCCTGTATCCAAATGAAGGGAAATGGTAATTGTACTCCCTAGATGAAAAACTCATAAATCACATTCAAAACAAAATCACTTGTCTATTGAAATCAGAATTAATGTATGCTACCATTAAAATTGTAAAGGAAAAAAATGCTCGAATTTGCGTATTGATAAAAGCAACGCTTCATTGCATTTTTCTTCAAATGATTTTTTAATTTTTTAAAGTTAACGCCTGATTAAATAACTCATTGATCAAACATCGTTTGTCAGTTTCGCATTTTATTAAAAGGTCGCTACAAATTGTATAGGCTCTAGATGTTAATGGGCTTGGGTTGTAATTAATGTACCAAGTGGGTCGAAGACATTGATGGATGCCAGTGAGTGAAGCGCGCGTTTGGGCCGGCGGTTGGGCTCACATGATACGCACAGCTTCGCTCATCGAGCACCACGGTTCATTTGTAATTGGCCATTTCCCCCGAGTGTGGATGTAACATATTTGATTGAATATATAGAATGTACGATAGGTCCCTCCTAAAAAAGTGAACTCGGCGTTTCGTTACCCATATATGTTGGTGCTCTTCCTCATTACATTTTACTTAACATTTTAATCCTTCTCGAGAAAGCAATATCGAAGTGATACCGAAATGTCGACTCTATAGTTCCGCGATGAAGTATTCGGGAGGGACCATATTACATGGGTCGTGAAGTCGTGAAGATTCGAACAAATAAATACAAATCAAACACTCGGGTACCATATCAGATGGTTAGTTGGGGATGTTACAATTTAGTACACTAGCTCCATCTGGCTTATTACTATCACGGATCAAAAGTCGACGTTTTTTCTTCTAACATTCGTGGAGTGACTTTGATAATGCCTGACGGAGCTCGGGCGAAACGTCGGTTAACGCAAACCTGCAGTGGCTCAGTACTTTCAACTAATAGAAATGGATGTCCTCAAAAGTAGTATTTTTTTCAAAACGAAGCCGCTGAAATCTACATGAATCAATTTTGATTTGTTAGAGCTACTTTTTTTTTCGAAAATAATGCTCAGTATGTCTTTGTCCAATTGAATCAATATTTTACAGTATCTAGGTGTGAGTTTGCAGCTAAGTCTCGGTCTCGGCTCTCGTGCAATCAAGCAGTTAGAAACAAGGAAATGTCCTTACAAGATCTCAAACAACGACATGAAATGACCAACCACGACAACAATGCACGCTCACATTCGAACAAACGTCATCTTGACTTCTTGACTTGCAAATTTCTTTCTAATGCCGCTGTTTTAAATAATAATAATTCGTGTGAAATTACTATTTAATTATATTTAGAAAATATTTTCAAATGCGATAACGTGGCGTGTGTGTGACCTTCGTTAGTACTTAGTATGCATTAACTTCTATAAATCCGTATCCTAAGTAGACGGCAAACCTAGTTCTAGATTAAAATAGAATGATTGAAATATAAGCTTACTCCCACCATGTCGTAAGTTACATAACGCTCTATACAGCTTTTATATAAAATTGTGTTTCTTTGATACTTTTGGAAGAACTTTAAACAATTGTTACTGTGTTTTTTTTGTCTTTTTGTTTTTTTAAATAAACGCAAAACAAGTTGACAAATAGCCAGTCCTAACATTTTAGAAACTATGAACTATTCGTAAGCCAGCGTGAAAAATCTTTTCGAGACATGAATATTTATCATGAGACTTAGTAATAAAATTCTTCTTTCAATTTTGTAGCTATGCCAATTGCCAAGCTAATAGGCGTATAAGAATAGGTATATATCATATGCACAGTATGGAAGGTTTAATCTCATAAGGCAACAGCAATACGCACATGAAGTGGCCATGCTGTTTGAAATCAACCGACTAACAAATTCCAATATAGAGATAGTACTTGTCAGTCAATGATCGCCTCTAGTCTGGCCCAATAAAAGGGAACTAAGACCAACTGCGTGCGGATAAATGCCAACAGTATCTCAATTGATCTCCATTAAAGTAGCAACTTACATAGAATGCTTTTTCGTTTTACCGGATTCGTAAAAAAAACTGAAAATAAAATGTGAAATATTCCGTGTACATTTAAAAGCAAAGACTAGTTTCATTGTCTAAGGGTATTGGTTTAAAAAGACAATAGCCACATTTATGGAAGGCCATTGTTTTCTTTGAGGCTACATTTTAAAACCGAAAATTCTTGCCGAAAGTCGCGTTCCATTACTAAAAATGCCGAATTTGTAAAGCCCATTAAAACAGGCTAGCTAAAGCCTACGTTGATAAGTAACTGGTTGTGCAAGTCAACTCGGCACAGCGCATTCTTTATGTTATTTGAGAAAAAAACTTCTGCTGTTGCAGTCTGCACTTAAACTTACCTCCAGGAGAACAACATAGGCCTAGATGAGGTCGGGAAGTGAGTGCTGTAACCAAAGAGAAGAGATTTATTAGAATACGCTTGGCCCTGCGTCTAATTCAGTAGGTCCTGGTTTCAAAACCAGCCTGTATCGGGCATAGTGTTTTCTATACTCACGAACAATATTGTGGAGCAACATAAATGATATTGGAGCAGACATTCAAAGAACTACGCAATATATTGTTGTATACTGAATAACAATAGGGTAGGTTATCAAGAAATGTCTTTATTAAGTTAACCACATTGTGAATCCCCTGCCTATGGGTTTTGTTAATAAGGCGTGCATATTTTAATTCAACGTTCGTTTTTATACAAGTTTTGTCGGTAAACTCGTAGCAAGATTTAACGGTTTTGTAGATAACTAAATCTACAAGTGCATGTTCACAAAGTCATATTAGAAGCGGAAAGGCGAATTACATGGGAAATTGTATCTCCTTAATAATCCGTCAGTAAATATATAATTGCTACAATAGTAATACATAATTGCGAATGAACCCTAGCTACAAAAGTACTTAACAACCAGGAACGTAATTTCTGTTATCTTAACATTGTATTTATTCGTTATCTTCATTTACTTCTCTCGGTAGCAACTCACTACGAAAAATAAACTTTACACTTAGCAAATATGAGCAATAAAACTACCAAGTTTAATGTCCCAAGCTTTGTAACGTACGGCAAACTACACGTCACACCGTGGCACGGCCATAGAACAAGTGCATTGGAATTTGGTTTGTTTCAAGTTGTTTGCCTATGATGTGACGTCGTCTGCCAACGTCATAATACCTGTAGGGAGTACAATTAAAACTCAACAATGGAGATAGATAGATCGATGCATGTTCTTGGTATATTAACTTCTGTGTTCACTTAGTTTAGACAATTACAAATGTACACGTATATTCATCTGTTGCTGCGGGCTTATGTTTCTCTACTTTTTTTTTATCTTGGATCTAAAATTTAATGAGGAGTGCAATTGCGAATGTACACATTAATACGGGTAAATGCGGTTTCATACACTGCATTTATTTCCACATACATGAATATCGCATTCGTGTACGCCTACTAGAAAGAAAAATTATAAAACAATATTCTTCATACGGTGCAAAAGAGGGAACTTTCCAAACTTGTACGACAAATAAAATATGGAAGGAAAATACGAATACAAATGCAAATTTTGATATTCGTAATATCAATTAGAGTAATACAAAGTGTTTCACATTAAAATGGAATCAGTTTATAAAATTCGAGATAATTCGCAAAATTTCTGCTTGAATCAAAACACAAAACCTTTAGGTCCTTCTCCAAACACAGCCATTAGTAAGCAATGAGAAGTTAAGAAATTTTGATTTTCAACTGCGTTTGTAAGTGTTGAAAAAGGTTTTATTCCCAAAATGGTACATTTGCCAATTCTCCAAGTTGTAAAAAAAACTTTAATAGTTCGTAAGTAAAATGTGCATTTCTTGAAGCAGGGTTAGAGTGTGCCTCTAGCCAGACCAAGCTTCACATCATGTGAGAGTAAATAACGCTTTGTCAATTCAAGTTTTCAAGCAAGTTATATTATTTTACTAAATCAATTGAATGACTCAATAACCGAAAATCGTCGTTGTATGTTATAAAGATAACGTGATTGCTTGTGTGAGAAGGTTAATCGAGACAACGGTTTATGTATGACACGTGACGTGCATGCCCTCTTCAGGATTAGCGCCGAAGTCAAAGTGCCTTGGGAGGAGGTGGCCTGACCCGCTACAGCTGGTACAATAGACGTCGAAAACTTGCCCTTTTAATAACATTGTAGTTTGTACCAGCACAGAAATATGCCTTTGCCGGTAAATCTCCATTTGAAAATTTCAAAGAATCTAAGCACAAGCGAATAGTAAATTATTGTGGTTTAAAAAACGAATAAATTTATAACTTGGAGTAAGAATAGGACGGCCAACGTGTATGCAAACTTGATGTAATTGTATACCGGCGAGGACACGGCTAGTTGCTAGTACCATTATAACGGAGACTGCTAATCTTGGTGAAAGCAAAAACAAATTCAGAAAATATTCAAGTAGGTCCACAGCCAAATTGATGAAATTGCATTTTATTTGTTTCTTCACGCCACAAAAACTGCGTTTTAATTATACTAGTTAATTATATTGTTGGAAAGAGATAGATTTATCATTACCAGGTAGAATCGCCTGCAGTAATAATGCATTTGTTCTTGAAAGTGGTATAATAATCGGGGCCTGTGTGTAGATCGTGTAGCCGCAAGCCTGTCCAACCCGAAGACCCGAACATGTAGCATGCAGCCGCTCCAGACATCGTCACCGGCGACAAAATAACAGCGGATACTTTTTCTTCATTCCCCTTACAATCGCACTTGGGCTAGCGCGCAATCAGGTGTTTAATAATGGAATGTGTCACCTCCATTGTAACACCTAGGAACTGAATCATAGATGCAAACTCAAAAGCATACGCCTATAATCGCCAGTTCTCTATACTGTTAACTTGTGCAATCAAATTTACAATCGTATATGTTTATTGACTCTTCGTGAAAAAATGGTGTACCCTTCTTACTACACTAACTCATGTAATTATATGCTAATTTGAATAATTTAGGATCTTTCTTTGGTACTGTAATTATATTGAAAATAAGCCCTGTATTTAACTTGTAACATATTCTGACATATGCACTATGGCCAACCGTCCCCAAGGCAGCCAACGATTCAACCAATAGAATAACATCTGCTCGACTTTCATTGGCTAAAAAACTCTACGCAATACTATAATGGGGTGGTCCGTTGCTCAAATAATAAAAAGCAACTTACCCCCACTTCTTCCTCTCCCCTTGTCATGCAAGCAATCGACTACTTGTATGATAATTATATTGAGAGGGCTAAGTAATTCAGCGGTAGATTTTAGGCAAGGATCGACCCAGCCATGGAGGACATTGATTCATTTGTGTATTTGAAGACGTAGAAACTAGAAAGTCGTTCCTTGATGCTTATTAGTCGATCAGATGCGAAAGTATACTGGCGTTAAGGGGGACGGGACTGGGGCTTCAGTCAAATGATAAGACTAATGTTCTAAAATGGTACACTCACGCACTCTCAATGCTATCTTACCATATTCAAGAATCAAGATTAAGACACAGTTTCTTGTAGGATTTTTTTAACGAGATGTAGAAAAAGTGACATGATAGATCTCGACCTATAAAAAACAAACAAATATAACGCCCACTGGTGTTGGGATCGCGTACAAAAGATGAATGTTCTAAGTTACAAACCACTCACAAAGTTTTCAAATCAAGATCTAAAATATTTTGTTTTTTGTGGTTTGTTATTTTCAAGATTTTATTAGAAGAATAAAGATTCGCGGTCGCATTTCTTCTGCTAGACACGATTTTATTTATTGTCTTGCGTTGAAAATCAGTTTTTATAAGTGATTTGGGTATGGCGTTAGTTAAAAACATATATTATATATATATAAAAGTATTCCAAGTAATAATTTCACTTAAAGAATGTTGATATAAATATAATAATATGGCAACAAATACATTTTGCTATATCTCTGCATGTTAAAGTCAAATAAAGTCACCAAGCTAAGTGTGACATATGACAGCACAAAATAATATACTCTTTATGTAGCGTTTTCTATTATTATGGTTGTGATGGAAATAGCTACGCTACACTAATGCCCAACCCATAATTTTTGTGACCTAGTCTAGAATATAGTGGTCACATGATTGTCATGTGTCATTGAATCTTTCAACCAGAGCCACAATATTCAATGTTGAAATAATAATAATAACAAGCAAGCCAAACCCTTGTTTTCGTAGTTTGTGAAAAAAAGTGCTTGCTAGCATGCCGTCAACAAAAAGCATTATTACAACGGGCAGTGACTATTATTTAAGTTATTTCGTGTTATTGGAATTAAATAAATAAAATTTATAATATTTAAAACCTAAATTAAAAATACGGACGACCATGTAGGTTAACACACGTAAATAATCCAAAATAACTTTGTTGGATGAGCTAGTACATTTTTAAGTGCCAAATAACCACGGCTGAGTGCGCACCTGTATGAAATGCAGAATAATCGTTATGGTTGGGCGATCATACGTTTTAAATGCAGAATAACGTAAATAGATGAGCGAGCATGTATTTATAACGTTAGCTAGACAAATCAATACATGTGGCATTCAAGATACGTATACCCACATATCAGATATTTTGAACACAAATAATTGAAACACATGGCCTATACTTCCAAAAAAATAATTGCTTACTAGGACATAAACAAATAATTATGTTATCTTGTAGCTAGTGAATATTTTGGCATAAAATGTTATATTGAAATATCCGTGGATAATGCTTAGTAATATTACATATAGTTTACAATACCTTTTATATTTATTTGTTCAAATTAATTATATTTTTTTTTTACTAATTTGTTGGACAAAGGGCTATCATTAAAAACTAAATTGAAAAGTGACTAAGACCCCAAAATCTAGGATGGCGCTTCTGACTATATACCTACAAGGTTACACTTTTGCACACGGAAAATATACAAACGTGCTAAAAAAAAAACGTTGCAGACGTTCACCCCTCCACACTTTGATTCAGCGAACAACGATTATTAACTTATATAAAATCAGTCTTTACAACAACAGGGTCCGGCGTACCAAGCAGTACCAAGTAGATATTTGCATATCAATAAACTTTATAATAATTGTGCAACAATATGGCAATGAACATCGTAGTAAATATAACATCTAGATAACAAATATATTTTCTTTGTGATACGAATATTCCTGCTTTACAGAATTGTTCTCTCTCTTCCTTAGCGCTACAAAGTTCGTTTCCACTTTTTTGTTATCCAAGGCGACGTAAGCTTTGTTTATAAAAGCATCTGAACGCCGCGCATATGTTAACACAATTGCGCAAACAGCACAGAAGAAAAATGATAAAACCTTAATCATGGTAGTAAATAAAAGTGACTTATTTGAAATCCACAATAAGTACCGCGATCTTGGGCAAACAGAGCCTAAAAGCAACAAAACTCCTTGTCCAAATATTCTCCGGCGAAGACATTTTGTTCAAGATGTTAATTGAGGTTATACAACAAGAACACACTCGAGTCGTTAGCCCGTCGTAGAGGTTTGTAAAGGCAAGGAGATTGTCAGAAAGTATAGGGGCCTAAACGAGACAAGCAGTATAGAGATCGCTTTAGTAATACATAATTTAAACAAGCACTGGTGCAAGAGTACAAGAAAAAGGGAGCGAAGCTTCTTAATCAACAGATTATCGAAGAGCACACAAATCTTTAAGTACTTTGAAATTTTTGGTGGAGGTGCCGGGTTCAGAAAAATACACATTTAATAACCGCGCTCTTTTAACTCCAAGGATCACTAAAACATACTGTGTCATTGCTGTTGATGCAAAATACTCACGATCTGACACACGGACGGAAGGACGGACGGACGGACGGAAGGACGGAGGAAAAGTGACGTTTATAGTGGAACTGAAATATGAGTTCAATCAAAATAAAATTAATAATGTGGCTTGAAACTAAGTACAACCCACAATGGAAACTACAGTGGTTTCCACGGAAGATTGGCATTAGTAGAAGTAGTGATATGGGTAGTAAGAGTTACAGTGGTAGTTCGGGTGGTAAGTTGATGGTCGATGTACGAGTGGTAGTGTTGTGATGGTGCAGTGGTTTCTGGTAAAGAGTAAATGTTTTTTACTCAAGTATTGAATCGTGCCCTGTAAGTCTAACACACCATTACATAATCGGAGGAGGTCTAGAATGTTACAAATGAATTGTACATTAAAACGAGTAAGATGAAAAATATCATCATTATAGAGCCTTACCATGAGCAATACGTGCACCAAATTTGTAATGAGACACCGAAAACTTTTGGAGCGAAGTCTCAGCTGCAAAATCTTTTTCATTTAATATTTAATGTTTCATGCATGGCGAGATTCTACCACCAACTCAATGGCCTGTGCTATGGTCTAGCTCTGAAGTACGCAGTCTCTCACTCCTTCAGCAGATGTGTGGGAGTCATTAAAATCCCACCTCCGGTCGAGTAATGACAGAAATTCAAAGGTGATGGACATCGTTATAGTGTATGTCACAGGCTTGCATGGTTTATATCTCAATTACAGCTATCTCTTCCGTCGCTTTTTGTTTATACGCTTAGGAGGAGTTGACGGAGGGGTGAGACAGAGGGTGGCTTTACTACATTGTGAGGGAAACATTCAATACCCTATATAACTATACAATCGATTTAGGGAGTATTTATGAGTTCAACTCCACATTATGTGATGTTTCCTGAAGCTCCCCTCTATGTGTGTCACGAGTCACGCTAAAAACCGAACATGCAACACCTCTGACGGACATGCGTTTTTTGTTAGTTTCTCTGCTACGATAATGATATATATTGTTTTTAATTACCGTGGAGAGCAGGGGGCGGGGCTAGCCCTCAGAAAATATGAATATTTTTAGACACGGCACCTCCACCATTAGACTTAAACGCGGGGACAAACGTGGTGTAATAATGGTCAAATTGTTGTTACAGTCGTACCCGTCTTGTAAGATTATCATTGTCATTTACCTACAAATCATTACACTTTCCAACATCATTTAGTTGGGTGAAGTGGTGTTTCAACTTTTAAGCAACATAGACTGCACAGCTCGACTCTGCCAGAAGCAGGAAGCGGCGATGTCTGATAATTATTGTGACAAGTATAGGTACAAAAGAACATGCATCCATAGATTCACAAAGACTGATAAATAATAGTAACACTGTGAAGTTACTAATAATAAAAATCAATAACAAATAAACTTAGTAGGCCTATAATACGAACTCGAGGCACATTAAAAATTAACATAATATAATGACGGTAAAAATAAAAATGTTGTCATCCCTATGGCAAGAAAGGAAATTATAAATTATATCAATAAGTAACCCCCCTCCCCCTCTTCAATCTTCAAGTTGGAGAACGATTCGTTTGTAGGTTTCAACTATTATTTACGTTGCCTAAAATTATGCCTTCCATGTCGGGTGACTTGCTGTGGAAGCCCGAAGGCTTCAAAAGTCAATTAGAAATGAAATAATGAAATGGGCTTTCATACAAGTAATAAAGTAATAAATACATAAGGTTTTATTGTCTACCCACTCAATTAGTTGGTTTTGGTTTTGGTTTGGAGGCTTTCCCATATATTAAAATCCAAGATTCCATGTCTAATTTTGCATGCATTATGCTCGTTATATGCAATATGCGTAATTGGACGACGACGTTTCGCGGTAATAAGATTGATTGTCTCGTTTACAATCGAATTCCTATTGAAATTTCGAGAAATGTTATCCACAAGTCATAAGTTAAATGTCAATTTAAAAAAAATCCTGCATGCCATTGTAAGTCATTTACAATTCTGCGTTGAAGAGTAAGTCATTAATCAAATCCAAAACAAATCGTTTTAATCGAATTTGTTGTCACATTTCGTCCTGGGTTGGGAATATTTCCAACCTGATAAAAACATATTTTTAGCCTTGTCTCTGAATATACACGGTTTGCTATTGCTTGGCTTATTGGATCTCTCGTGTATTCAGTGTCAAAATCGAAGTATGTCGTAAAGTGAGTTTTGTCGTCAGTGTGGCAAGTAGGCGATGTATCGTTTATTCAACAATACCTCATGACCTATTTTAATGGGCGCTGATACTACGATGATATGATACGACGAACGCAAATAGTAAACAGAGAAACAGTTATTATAAAAAACAAGAAAGGGTACGGGTGTCTCCAGAATAGGGAGCGAAGCATAGAGTTATTGGTCAAAAGTTAACCTTCCTTGGTGGAGGTGCCGGGCATCCCTTACAGACCACCCGGGAAGCCAATCATATCCGTGTTGTCGTTACTCGTTGATAAAGTGCAACGTCAATCGGAGGTCATGTTCGGTTTTTATCGTGGCACACACACAGACGGACGGATAGAAAAGTGGTGCAAATAGGGGCACTTCGCCCCCTGATAAAATATAAGTCTGGGACAGAAAAAAAAAACTTAATTCGTGACATATTTTCATGGTTTTGCAGTTTCCAGCAATTATTAAAGTTAATTAGTATTTTTTAAACTGACCACGAAAGGTGTACCTGAAGTTAATTTCTTGACAGTTAATTAAACAATGCAATATTTATAACTTATTGATATTGTAATATATTTTGGACATTAACCGCACATTCCGCAATATTATCTACAGTTTTGCACACATCTTCGTTAAAATGTTCTAAGATAAAAACTTGAACCATATTACACCTCGTTCCAGTTCATGATGGCATTACGCACCGTATGCATTCGGATTCAACTACGTACAAAGCAAAAAACATCTCTCCTGCATTCGATTGATCCTCAACGCCCATGCCCCATTATACTGTGCACCGAGGTAGCACCAAACAAGCAAGAATATCTATCATGTATCAGACATAATAACAAAATACTGCTAAGTATTTGCAACGATATACTATGAACTTCGAAAACAAATTTACAGCATGGAAAATAACAAATGCCAACACTCGAATCAACAAGAAGTGGATTTTCGTGAAAACATCATCAGGAGTAATCGAATAAGTAAATATTAGGATCGTTGTAAAGCGACGCAGAAATGCAAGGAGAAGGAAACGTAAGCTCGCCAAAGTACTTAGATAGCACAGCTGTCAATTACATTTGACTAGTGAAGAATGCCAAGTCAATTCCGCCTAGATGATTACTAGTTGGAAATGAAATATGCTTGCAAATCATTAGCACATTTCAAGTATGAAAATTATTGGGGCGATTGAAAAAGTTGGGATAACAGCTTCAGCCATTAGTTACGATATAAAACTGCCAATAGTACAGTTACGTTCAAAACCTATTCTCTCTATTGGCTCAATATATTTAATCAAGTAGTGTTATTCATGTATGCCTCTAATTAACAATTTATCAAATTAAATTGAAGTACTCCCACCATGATATCATGTCAGGTGGTTAGTAATACGCAGTCAGTTTGTCATTAGCATGACGGTTGACGGGTGAAGAGCCATCAGAGACCTACATGCTAATCCCTATAACCAGAGAGGAAAATAATTTGTGGTCATGTGATTCACGAATCAATGACCTCTGCCGGCCAATCAATTATGCCTGAAGGCCAATCATATATACGATTGGTAATAAAGACAAATTCCTTGTTAAGTAGCTTAGTGTTTTATTAAGTCATCCAGCAGGTATCGTAAAGTCTATAACTGTAGTATTAAAAGCGGTCCAGAATTAATTATTTTGCTACAGATTCTTTTACTTTTTTCATACATGCGTTGTATGCATGAAAAGAAATTACGCTAAAGTTATGTGCGTCCCTTGTGTGTTATTTAATAATGAAATTATGAAAAAAAATCTTTAAAAAAATTCATGTAGTAACTAATTAGACTACAATGAAATACATTACAAAACGTGCCTAATTTGGACAACTTGCATGTGGCCTATATTCACCATGATTACATTGGAGAAACTAATTAACGCAATGGCCGTTTTGTTTGTCATTTATTAATTGCTGGAGCGAAGAGTCAATTTGATTGAAATGCCGTCACTGGCATAGGTGGGCAAGGCTAGGACTCTCGTTAAACAATGGCAATCTGTAATGGCGGATAAAAGGATGGCAAAGGGCCAAGGAATTGAGAGTATTCATATCTCTTGCCAAAAAAAGTTGCAAGTTGAAAGTACTATTCCTATACATTTTATGTAGCGTAAGAAAGTGTACGTTTTGAATTAACTGATGGGTTTAAGTTTAATTAAATTCGTAGTAATCGAAGTAAAAGGTGGTAAACGCATGTTTAAGTATGATGTTATGTTGGGATGCGGCGTCTCGTTAGCAGAACTCGTCGGACGTGTTTCTAAAAAGCGTCCCATCCTTGCATAGCAGCAACTATGAGGCTCTTCCTTCGACCATTCATTCATTACCGGTAGGATACTAGAATACAACGTAATTGTAGAACGTGCTTTCGGCCGGCAGCCGCCTGCGGATTGACAGCAAGATGGCTACGTCCCCCCCTCCCCTTCCCCCTCACAACCGGGAAAAAAATAGTCACGACAAATTGATTAATATACCTTTTACGGCTGACATTGTTGTTTTAGACACTCATGACAGGCCGTTCTCTATTTCTCGGTTTGTGGTGCTTTATCGTCAATGTGGGTCTGGATCTTAGCACGATGCAGGCACTGGCCTGGGTGGGTAGACAAGGAAGAAGAGCCCCAGGCACTGGCCTGGGTGGGTAGACAAGGAAGAAGAGCCCCAGGCACTGGCCTGGGTGGGTAGACAAGGAAGAAGAGCCCCAGGCACTGGCCTGGGTGGGTAGACAAGGAAGAAGAGCCCCAGGCACTGGCCTGGGTGGGTAACGGAGTTCAGAGTCTCTTATCCTACCAAGTGTTCTTTTAAACACTCAATACCGGTACGTATGTTTACTGTCTTTATGCCAATCTAAATATTAATACTATTGCCACTCCCCATTATTTCAAGATCAATCCAATCTACCAGTCCAAGCTCGTTCTTCTTTCCTTCCGAGTCTTATGCAAGGAGGAAACCTATTGCCGGAGGTAGGAAGCGAGCTGTATGCTAGCGATGAGCCACACCTGCCTGCCCAGGAGGACTGACATTGACATACGCATCAAGGGTCTAAGCTAAGCGAGACGATGTGCTGTGATTGATGATTGACAAAACGAAGAATCGAACAGGGGTATTGATTACTGCCAGGCAAAAGTAAACCACACGAAAACAAAAATACGAATAGTATCTGTTCTTTCGGGGTTCTTTCTTCAAAATGTCAAGCTTTCAAAAACAGGGGTCCGCAACTGAACTGAAATTTACCCTACAGTCAGGGTTAATTTGATATGCCCTTGCTGAGGCACTTACCCAAAATTAAAAAGCTATACTATGATCGTTTTCATATTTTTATCTCCACTATCATACTTATATAATTTAGAATTGGAATAAAAAACGTGTTATCACATTTGTTACCATGATTGCTGTGTTCTGTGTTCATAACTATTTTTTTCTTCAGTTCTCCGGAGTTAGAAGAACAGTTGAAATGAATTATGCCATTACTGTAAGATCACAGATACCTGTATAGACTAGAGGGAACTACTAAAACATGCGTTATTTCATTAACGTGAGAAAATCATCTCTGAAATCGAATTGAATTAGAAATGTAGGCCTAAAGCCCACTCACCCGTCGGACGCATGAAGTCTTCAGTTTACTCACATAAGCCACGGACGACCGGGCCAAATTTAAATTCTCTATAATGCGTTCCAAGTTATGTTGATTTTTTATGTTAATCGATACCAACAAAAATATTTTTTTTAAATGAAAAGAACACATTAAAAGTGACACTACATTTTTACTATTTATCTAAGAGGATTCACGAGTTAGGATTGGCGACCAAACTTAAGTAGGCCTACCGTTCCGTGTGACACTGCTAAATTCATGACACATGGCCGAATGCGCCATCAACCCTCACCCCCCCCCCCCTGCCCACACCGAGTGTCCGGTGTGTCGCATGAGACTCGGTCTTGCCAGCATAGGCTCGTTGCTGCTGTCACTCAACGATCAAGGTCGTCGCTTACAAATGTGAAGAAAGCTGCAATGATTAGCTTCAAAGTGCTGTTGGGTGATCTGTGTCCGGTTTGCATCGTCTCGCTAACCCTTGTTGCGGCTCAAATACTAGCTTGGCCTCACGTTGACGCTAAATCTTCATATAAATTCTCCACGGGTGTGAGCCCCGAATTCTTGGCACAATACATTATTTCTAAGCGATTTTCCCTGGAGGCGCTTCAAGTGGGGAACAGGTAATAATTATTGATACTTCATCGCCATCCATTCACGAAGAACTGTCGAATCTCTAGAAGGTAATGCGCAGTCAATTTTAAAAAAGATTTATGTAGCAATTCTATAATCTTTTTCGTGTCAAATTTCCTGCCTCATGTGGGCGCTTATCTGTATTTTCTTTTTGTGGAGTCGAGAAGGGAAAACGGAAATATTCAGATATTTTATTAATCTTTCTACTAGTTCCTGTCATTATATAATTTCTTTAGCGTACGTCTATTATGAAAGATAGAAAACACTAACGCGAATGACGACGTGGTATTCAAATGAGCTCACTCTCATAAGAAATCACGAACTTTGGGAGGATTATTCCAAAAACGGGGAATAATATCGCGTACATTGGCCCCCACTAACACCCCACATGCTCTAAGCACTGTGGGCGTTTCTAGCCTGCACTATAATTAAGTGGCATATAAATTATATTTTGTTTCCTTGAAACACTCACTTTTAAAATTAATTAACACATGTTTTTTAGGGAAAATGATTAAAAATGAGTTTAAAACCGCTAGACTAAAAAAATTAATGATGGTAAAAAATGTTCATATCTTATGTGAGATATCTGGTGAGACTTGTATGTATGGTTCTCTAAAACTCTGCTTATGTCCAACATATGTTTTCCTCGTCATCAGGCAAGATAGTTGTGTTTCACTCAATTTGTTTTTTACCACGTGAACATTTCACACATTCATGCTTTTCAGACACATACAGGATGTACCCAATAACACTCGAACAATGTTTCGACTAGAATCAAAGCTGCATACGCCACGCCACAATGCAGCCTTCGTGTACCAATCGTCGCGATCAACCTTCATGCAAGACTACACATACTTGCAGAATATTGAGGAAAATATCATTTTAGTCGAGTAGCTCTTTTACGACAAGTAAACGTTGAGTTTAGAAACGAATTCAACTCGATTCAAGTTGCTATTTCTTATGGACCACATCTGTTTTAGAAAGTCTATATGTGTCATCTCTTTTATTTACTAACCAGAAACTTGCCTATAAAAAGGTTAAGTCTTCGTATGTTTTCGAGTTGTGCTTCGGGAGTAATTCACACATTGGCCAACAAGAAGACTCCAAGGAAATTAACACTGACAACTACCAATTTATTTCGACGACATGACTTTATAGTTTCCTATAAACATATAGGCTATATAAATAAAGTACTTGACTCAATATTAGTCTAACGTTTTAGTGTGTTTTTGTGCTAGTCGTGCATTTAGAAACTTTGTCCACCGAATCTAGGTCCTCGGAAATAACCTCTACTGAAAAGTAATGAAGAAAACATGCCGCCTTCATTACCAAAAAACACCGGCGAACGGGTAAAGGTGGTCTTCAAATTTATGACGCACAACAAATTACGTTATGCAAATTCAGTCTTGGTTAATTTCACTTTGAATAAATTTGTGTTGTCTAGTCGTACAACAATTCTTCCAATGAGTCGTACGTTCTGGGAACAATGTATACCCCACGTGCGAGATAAAGCCCCCCCCCCCCCCCCCCACCCCAAAGACTAATTCGGGGCTGTTGTTCAATGACTTTAAAAATCTGGATTTACTATTAAAGATTTAGTATCTTAGAATCCGAATTGCTGACAAAAGAGTGCCAACATCTAATAGATCAACGCCCATATTGGCCACGGTAAATCACATGCTGGTAGGCCCTCGGTGAGGTCTTAGTGGGGGTGTAGTATCTATCACATTCCAAGAACGCTCACAGCACGCTCTCAAAGAAATGTTATATCTTCATAACAGCCTATAGATTTGCTCAGGAAGTGAGTTATAGATTGATTTAATCGATTCCGCACTGTGATCGTTTTCACAAAGAAAATACACTCGTTATATGATTTTTGTGATTTTCTTCGTGTGCTGATTGGGTAAACGCAGTGAACACATGGCCATAAATAATAATTATTATGTTATGTTTAATATAATATACCCTAAGAAATGGTCTTGTTGATGTTAGACGCTGGGAACGCACATAAATCAACAATTAAATTAACTTCAATAACATGAATTACATATTCACATGAAGGCCTATGAGAACGTGTGTGGCGAATGATCGGTATGTATGAGTTGTATTTATGTAGTAAGGATTATCGAGAGGTGAACGGAAAGGTATAAAGAAGCGCTTAGCAAACCACTCGGAAGATAAAAGATATACACGGGATGTGTTAGTGTAACATGCGGTAACCACAATGACCGAATCTGGCACACATCCTTTACCCAAACATAATAAAAACAAACAACAAATACACGTGAATTGCAAGAAAACGCGTATTTGACAAGGTTCAACGGTGAAGACTTCGGGAGTTTTTACTCCGAACTTACGAACATGGAAATTCTGAATTCATTAGTTCGTCTAAAAACCAGCTCCGCAGGGAACATACAATCCGCCTAACTGTCGGGAGACCCGCGTTCGATCTCTGGTGGAGTACAGGTTTTACATACTCTCAGATAGAAATAAATATAATGGATGGAATGGGGCTAAACATTGACTGAATTTCCGCGTTTAAACAAGACGAGCCTAAAAATAAAAATTCAGAATTTTGATCAGAAGTACGGTTAGCCAAGCGTCGTTGCAGTAGCATGAGAGCGATACCCAAATAACGGCCTAATCAAATTCATAGCTGTTGACAGCCATGAATCGACTGTTTCAATATTAATTTTAAATAATTATATTGTTTAAATAATTCCAATAAAAATTATACTCATCTTCAAATTTATAGAAATGTATGCAGTAGCCATGTCGGTATACTTTATGGAAGTCATGTTAACCGGTTGCTACAGTCTATAACAGGACAAACCATCATTAAAATTACCTTTGTTTGGTGTTTGTTGAAACAGATTAACACGCCTCTTTTAGGTATAATTTTGTTCGTAGTCTCTAATGTTATTTATCTTGTCAATTTATTTATACTTCCTATTAGTTGTGGTGTTAACTTTAATTTCGTTACACAACTGATTTTAATGGAGGAATGGCTAGAATAATATTTATTAGCCTGAGTGCAATGTTTCTGTAGCGTTTCAACAAGTACTGATAAGCCTAATCATGATGAGTAAACGCATTACTTCTCTCCTTGCCGAAACATATTCCATATGCCAGTACATCATTGCTTCCGCATACTCTATAACCTGGCGATCGCCGAGTGAAGGAACTATTTAGGCTGATGTGAACGGCTCTTGTAAAACCTTTTTATTTCCTCTTGAATAACAATTATAAGAAAACGAAGAGTTCGAAACGTCCCTCGAATGTTTTTTGTTTGGTCACGCGTATTTTGAGACATACTAAGTGCAAGTACCGAGAAAAAAACAAGCATAAAGAAACACGTTTTTCTGTCTGCAGACTGGATAACGCCGACAATGACAGCTATCACCACAAACAAAACGCTCGCTTTAAACAACTAGAACATTATTTTAAATAATGAATGTGGTTTTATTATTAATGTTTAAAAGACGTTAATTATCACCTCGCGTAATTAGTTATACATAGTTGGTGAAATTGTTAGTTGTTCCTTTGTCATCGGCGGCCATCTTACCTTGGGTTGCGCCCGGGAAACGGAAGTGGGTACTGTGCATACGCTAGGCGTGTGTATACATGGATTACTCTTTAGCGCATTTGTAAAGGTGTTGTTTAAAAATTGTGCAGACCGTGGCGAATCACATTGCCAACACGTCAACATACGTGTAGTTTGTATCACAATTAAGTGATCACCTACATCACACTTTTACTCCGAAACATATTTTATCAGATTCAGAAAGACATTTCAGCTTGCAATTTAAATCTTATAGTATGCCGACCATATTACGTAGGTAAATATAAAAAGGGGAAATAATTCGCGTTATTTGAAATAGTTACGAATGGAATTCACAATAATGAGTAATCTAGATAGTGAACGATAGACTTGCATCTAACATACAAGTAAACGTGGGAAAGACCATCACAACTTGGCAGTGTAATGCAGATCAGGACAACAACGTGAGGGAGCCCCGGCAAACTACAGACTTTTTGCTATTTACCAACTTACAAGGTTTAGTACTTTTACGTGTGGGAAATCATGTTTAAACACCACCTTAACCTATTGTGTAATTAAGCCTTTTGTTTTATTTTCATATAAAAGTAAAAAAAACTTATACCATCAAGATTCAAGAAGGCGATTAAATTACTCGGCTTTCGTACTTTTCCGCCGTGACTAAAAGTTACGATAATCGAACAAGTTTTTAAAACATATTCCCATAAATACCGATGTTTTTGAAAAACTAGTTTATTAGCAATATTTACGGCGTTTAACAGGTAATATAATTTCCAAGTACCCTTTGTACTGAACAGTATTTGCGAAACGGTTTTAATGTCAAGCAAATAATTGTTACCATTAATATTATGACTGATTTTCCAATTTGTAAATACAACACTTCAACAAGCTTGAATATAAAAAAACGAGGCAAATGTGAAGCAGTTACATTACACGCATGCTTACTTGTAGCTCTAGCATTAAATCCAAACGCAAGAATAAAAAGTAATTTTTAATATCAGTTGACATTTACTTGCAAGTTGACTGGCATATGATTATAGCATCATTAACTCTGGCTACTCGTTCACCCAAGCCAGACCATGCTAAGACTACTTTTTCCGCGCAATTCAATTAGCTAAATCTGTCTTTGCAGTGGTCTGTCATTCTCATTACGTTGACACGTTTTCTGTTTTCTGTTCTGACGCAAAGAGATGTTATTAAACGTGGCCATATTGGAAGCTGCGATAATATTATGATATCAAAATGACGGACGTCGGTTGGCGTTCCGAGCACATGCTATCTATACCCATCCATGTTTTCCAAGTGAAACAAAAAACACTGCCGGTTGCAGATTAGACCTGCTGTTTCAGAGAATGCATTTGAAAATACATTTTATTAATTCGATTGATAAAGTTGCAGTGCTCACCTACATCATTATTGCATAACTGGACGGTATGCATATGCACACCCATATCACCCATATCTCTTTGGCAATACTCTAGACATCACTCAGTTTCCACGTCTTCGTTACAATTAAAATCTATTCTATCCTTGTTCATAACTTAAAGCTGATGGAAGTTGACGTGTGCACGTATTTCTCCTGGTCTACAAGAGCAACCCCAAAGAGTACCAAAGAAAATAGCCCGGGGACAGCCACGTCCTCATGGCAATCAACCGAACCCAACGCGGAAGGATACCGAGTTCATGTACAGAAAAAACATGCCTCAAAACACATCGTCAAGCTGAAATTTTCTACACAAATCGTTCATTTTTTAACTCAAGTTTGAAGTTTTTAATGTGACCCACTACTGTATAATTGAGCGGCTCCCAATTATTTATAATAACCATTTCCTCAAGAATCGCTTTTGGCAATGGATTTCTAATTCTCGTATTTAAACAATCAATGTTCTTATCTTGAATAAGTTTCTATGGCCAGATGTGAAGTTTTCTTTGTGAATGCAACAAATTATGTGTTTTGGAATGAGAGTGAATCTTCGATATGAAATGACATACTGTAATTTTTAGCTGAAACCAGTTGTTAAGCACACCAAACAGCTTGATATAATTACTTGGCTCTAATTGGCCTACTCTAAGCGAATGCTCAGCCAGAGAATTATTTGTTCCCTAAAGCTTGAAATTGTAACTTCCTGTTCTATCTCCATTTCTTCGAGCGCCTATTGTTTTTTAATTCTTTTCTTCGTTAAATTGGAGTTCATTTCTCTCCAACGTCCGTATTTGACGCCGACGAGAACTTAAAATTATGTTTGCTATTTTTCCAGCTAAAATTGTTTAAATGTTCAGAGAAATATTATTTGCCGCCCTCTATTGTCCTTTGTAATCTAATCGGAGTAAATACAAAAAATAAATATTAAATTAAACGGTTATTTACTTAGATGTAGCTATGTGACAGATAGGACTTCTGATAATTATCATCTAGGATGAAAAACCCTAACTAGGGGTTAAAGCCTAATCATCTACTAACGACCATAATAACACACGTTTTCATTTATTTGGTGTAATAATTACAGCAATTTTAATGTCAACGCCATTTCTAAGTTGAAACAACACAACGAATGTAATTTGAAGCAATAAATACATCATAAAGAGGAGAAAAACTCAAGTCCCATCCTTGAAGATGCAGTCGTGAGTCGTGACGCTGCTGCTCGAGCATGGCTCGCGCGTGCGTATTGTCTCAGCAAGGCCCTCTAACCTTCCCCTAGCTCGAGTCGGCGGGTGAGGGTGTCATTACACACAGGGAATATACACTAACACTTACATCTAATGGGAATGTCAATTCACGAAAAAATTTCTAAAGGGATTTTTAAAAATTCATAGATTGTGAATAATAGGTAACGGGTAGGCCTATTATACCAATCATCTAGAGTGGAAGATGGAAATGGTTGGAATCTGCTTTGATTGGGGGGGAGGGTGTCTCACATCTGTTGAGTGCGTGGAGATAACGAGTACTCTTTCTCTGTGATGACTTTCCTTAATTCTTTCGATGCAATTTATTATTGTCATATTAAAACAAAAAAATTAAGTTGATATAATATCTGTGAAAATAAATACTTATCAGCAGGTTTCAATTAGTTAGAGCTTGCTTTTGGTAAATTGGTTATCAATATTATTATATTGTCAATTCTGTTTTGAGGCCCGGAATGATAAATATCGTAAAATATGATACGAGCTCCGAAAAACTAAGGTTTAGGTCACTCTGGGGTGATCGTTAAAATTACACCTATATTTAATTGAAATATATTTTGGGGGGTGGATAAACTTGAATACTAGTTTTGTGTTTTAGCTGGATTAGAATCCACGTCCCTCTATCCCATACGCTTTTGATCTGCGCCCAAACCGTACGAGCTTCAACAGAATGTTGCTATGTGAAGTGACAGAAGGGTTCCTTATTAATGTGGCATAAAATTCTAAATCCGATTATTAAGTTGATTATTTAATATTTGGTTAATTGTGAAAGTTTTTTATTTGGTACTTAAACTACGAAGATAAACCATATTTGATATCTTCCCGCAGTAACATGGCATTAATTAATTTACACATATTATTTTCTAATCAGTCAATTTAATGTCATTCGATCTGTGGAGCCTGTGTAAAAACAAGAGATAAGCTAGCTAAATATTCCAGATGAAAATATGTTTGTGCTATCAGTTCAAAATATTTGAAGTACAGAGGGATACGAATCGGTATTGTGTGGCCACTTTACAAAAACAACTTTATCCGTTGTTGGTTTCTGTATCACTAGGCACCTTCGCTGACGCTTTTTCCAGTCGCGTTGATGGATGAGATTTTATGGTTGATTATCGGCCCAAATATCACGAAAATATAAGTACGATTACTATGAGAAATATTTCTTCAAATGTCTCTAAAATCATAACATATATAATTTCAGTGATTCTAAACGTTCCCACAAAGTTTCATCAAGATCGGAGTAGCCGTTTGCCCGGTCTCGAGCCAAATATCACGAAAATATCTCATTAAAAATCGAAAAAAATCGTAAAAGTACGATAATCATAATAAATATTTGATCGATTGTACCCAAAAACGTAGCAAGTTCAGAGATTTCGAAGGTCCCTTCAAATTTTCATCAAGATCGCATATGCCATTTGACCGGTAGAGCGCGAACAAACAGACAAAAATACAAACATAAAAAAAAACACCAGAGCTAATTTTTTTGGTGGGATTAGTGAAATTGAAGTCTTCGCTTCGCTCATCCAAAATCAAAAGTTCGAATGATATTTCCGGTCTCTATCTCTTTATTTCACCAATTACCTCTTTACTAAATAACGTCAAATTCCTAGATCCTAGTCGAGAATAACATTGCAGCCACCTTGACGGTGTCTTCCTAACTTAGCGGCGTAGACAAAACAGTGTGAGAGTTTCCATAACAAGAGACAATCTCATCAATTCTCAAATTCATATCTGTTCAACACGATTATTATTAGATAAATTAAAAAGTGGATTAATGTATTTAAAAGATTCGCTTATGCCCATCACTGATATACCGGTAGTACAGGGTGATCACTGTCTCTAACATAATTTCAATTCGAAAAGGAAGTATACAGAATCTTATGTCTAACACCGATTTTCAGTTGAGTGAGAAGATAATTTTTGAAAGATGTGAAATTTAGAGATTTCTGATTCATGTTTTGACGATTTGGGGTACAACAAATTTGATACATGAACCCGATTGAAAAGTACATCCCTACAAATTACTAGTACAACTGTTAAATTGTTTCCCATTTTTTTATGAGGTTGTTATATATAAGCACGTAAACCTAAACGCTGTATTTAGGGGTTGTTGAGCGGCTAAGTGACGCGTCAACAACGGGTGAAACTCATCTACGAGGGGTGGGGGATGAGGGGCAACCCGCAAATGTTTTAATCTTAGGCCTACTATAAATTAATGTATGTTTAACAAAATACTTTTTTAATGAACGGTCATTTGGAATTCGGTTTAGAATCATCAACTTTCGCCACTAGAAGTTTATGCGAGCGCGTTTGATTCGTAACATATCAAAACCGTGTGTCCAATACTTCTCCTGCGATAATTATGTAGGCCAAAGCAAATCCATTTTAATCTTACCTTATAACATTCAACTCTTCTAACAATGAACAATAATTTTTAAATCTTATAAAAAAGATTGAACTCATTCCAGGAATTTTCTTAACAATAAGTGCCAGGTATTTACCAATTATTAATGAATTTCCTGTTATGTTTTTGGGGTCACAAAGATTGATGCTAAAATCTTAAAGCAAATTCTTCTCAATAAGGAAAAGTAGGATACATCTTTGCTATTCTTCTATGGACCGGTTTAGTCAAACTGTTTAGACCATCAACATTATATTTTATTTACGTACAGTCTAACTCAAAACCTTCATCAGTGGATAATATACATCGCGTAGAGGTATAGTGTTTGGTTAGAATTTGCATACCGTGCTGGGAAGAGGTCTAATCAAATAAACAGGAATCGATGGCAATTTGCACAATCATGCAGAGCTGGAGGCGAAAATATTTCTCCTCAATGGTGTTAACAACCGAAGAGTGACAGAAACTCAACATGATTCCCACATTTGCGAAAATGCTGACAGGCGAACTGCATGATTGCTTTCCCGAAACGTTACAGTTGTAGACTGTGACGGTGTGACTGTTATCAGTGACATGCTAATTCTGTCGTGCATCGATCAAATGGCAATGATAATTAAGCAGTGCTAATTTTGGGTTGAAATGTGATTCTTGTGGTGTACGTGCGTGCAAGTGTACGTGTAAGTTTATGTGCGACTTATACTGCCTATTGGATGTAGACAAAATCACTTAAGATGTTTTCTAGACATGTTTGAAGAGAGGCGGAGGATGGCCATACATTCAAAAATGCTACAAAAATGGAACAGAGTCGTAAAATGAACATTTTTATAGTTGTGCTAGGTATTTTTAATGTTTTATTATAGAAATTAAGTGTCTGAAGAATATACAAACATATTTTTAATAAGCAAAGTTGTTTTTTATGGCTTAGAACCACTAAAAGGGAGATAATTCAATAAAAAACGTTGGGTGAGACGTAGAATAAATGATGACTAGCCCATGTGCCTGACTCCAGGTCAAACAGGGCCGGGTCTCAGACGATATCACAAAATAAGGTATTTTGACAAAGTGTAACCGTATTTTAGGTTGTTCACCTCCCGTGCATGAGGCCTATTATGCAACTACAAACACATCTATATCGCCTATCAAAGGTCAATAAACTACATGGAGGAGTAAGAAATTCCTATATTTACAAGAATTGCACACATGTGGAATTCTTTCACATGGTTGAAAAGCACACAGATCAGCATTTAGCTCGATCTTTGTACCGGTATTACAGACAGGCGTTTCCAATGAGGCTATGCAACGCCTACTGCAGCACATTGTTTTGGGAGCTCGGCCGCTTTTTACTTTATTGTAGGCCTGCATGCTAGAATGTGCGGTGTGCCACTCAGCAGACATAGTCTGTAGGCCTGCATGATAGAATGTGCGGTGTGCCACTCAGCAGACATAGTCCTGCCTAGGGTTCAACATGGCAGGAGTCGAGCTCGACACCTCCGAATTAGAAGCCACTCCTATCGGATGCTAAAAAATGTTGTCCGCCCATTCGAAGCGAAAGCGTGGGTTTTAAGTACCTACCGAAGAAATAAATTTCAAAATGTAATTTTCAAAAAATATTTAATCATTATTCACAAACATTTCGGAAAAGTTTGGTCTTGAAAAAAGAAAACGAGTTTATTTTTGTTTAGTTGTTTTATGCTGAGACCCATTACTTACATGAACGCACTTTGCCTAAATTTATGCAAATTTTAGTGTAGTCGTATAACCATCGTACCGGTATTGTTTCACACTTGTACGGGGGCCATTTTGAATCACTTAAAACATAATTCCCTGAATAAATTCTTTCCCGAATCAAGTCCTCGTATCATTCTTGTATTTTTAGTAGTAAGTAAGTGGGGGAGGGGGTGGGGTACCTTGTAAGGCCTACAAGCTACCAACTGGAGGTATTTGAACACGGCATGTTTAAGTACAAAGTACCTCAAGCACATTATTTCAGAGGGCGAAGTTTTCATAATTGTAAGTTAGAACTAAGATTATGACAACTTGATTGGTTAAATAATTCACCTCTAGATTTTGAATTGGTCTTTTTACTCTGCCAAATAGTGAGAGTAAGATGGATATGGTAAAATACAGTGTGTTATTTGCAGTCGAAGTTAATCAAACAAACAAAAAATCTTTCTAACATCACACTAAAGTGTAATCTTACTGTTTATTGTAACAAAGTTAGATCGTTTTTTCTGGGCATATCCAAAGGAAATTCGAACGCAGTAAATTGAAAATGTTGACTTCTCATACGATTAGATGTATGCGTTTTGCTTATATTTTAACCAACACCAAATATTAAATCATCTTTCCTTAGGTTGACGATGAAATGTTTTGACGAAATGTCATGTTGTTTAAATAAGCTTCTCGTTCATTTCGTTTCATTAAGAGGTCGTTGATTCCTTGAGGAATCTTTGAAGAGCATTTTTAATACTTACGCAAGACTTTTTACTTTTCCCTAAAATGCGTTTTATACTATCCGAAAACCAATACAATATCTCCTTTGAAACGAAGTGTTTTTTTTTTAAATAGTAAACAAGGATGATGCCACGAAAGAATGTTGGGGCAGGAGGGACAATGCGGTATCGGCACGTAGCCTATTCCTGTCGATAGATTCTAATTGCAGCTACCATTGGAGGCGATCACCTTCAAACACTCCTATTCTGATCCCTGACGAATTCTTAGCATCTCCACCACTCCTGCGTCAACGTCAAACACGTACCCAACTTCTCTTCTGCGTTGTACGGTATCGTGTCTTTCTCCAAGCTGTCATTCCATTTATGTATAATCTTAGGAAAGTTAATTTTTCTGTAATAAAGTCATAAAAAATGTACAATTTTAAGATGGTTCACTGTTCATTAATAATAAAAAATAATAAATAGTGATAGTAATAAATAGTCCTTAAATTGTACATTATTTATCTGTTCTTTAAGTCTCAACATTAAAAAATTACCGTCATTCCAAGTAAACTTTTTTTCTTGGCTGTCTCCCCTCAGTGACAACATTATATAACCGATAAAACATTAGTTTTAATTGTCCAATTTTAATTTAATCTACATTCCACACTAAGGCAAGAATGTTCCAAGTCATGCCCACGTCGGCTCAGGGGCTGCGGTTACAATACCATCAGAATGAAGCCTACCATTTGAAATGACGAGCAATGTTTAAAACTAGTTCCACTCGAGGCGAACAAAACAAAACTGAAACGCGTTCGCTCACGTTTCCTTCGAAAATTACGAATGATTATCACCAAATTGAAGATTTTGAAAAAAAACTAGAGCCTACGACACGAGGAAATGCGACAGCATCGGACCATGCAAGGAACCAGACATCGGCTAGGCGGCACCATGTTTGCAATGGTTTAAAAATTCCATCACAGCGAAATTATATACAAGGAGAAAAAAGCAGGTTTTGTATTAGCATCAGGTAAATTGTGCACCTTAAATTGCATGGACAAAACGAAAATAACTGATTAAAGTTGAGTATTTTAATCGATTTAAAAACAAAGTTGCAATGTACTCGGAGAAAGAAATTAGGAATGAAATATTTGGAATGTACTGTATATTTAATCAACATTAGATGTCACAATTCATGACGTAGGACTTTGTAGTGTGTATGTATAAGCTTCAGAAAACGCATTTTTGTCAATTCTTTTAAATGTACAATGAATTATTTTAAGAACACATCAATTATTATTTTTTTTTACCACATTGTAAATATTCAAATTATCGGTGGAATTTGATCTTGAAACTGAAACTAAGCCTACGAAATGAACTCAGTAAAATGCAGTGTGTATATTCCAAATTTATAAAATATATACTTAATAACTTATAAAAATACAAAACTTAAAAGTATTTTTTTTTAGAAACATGCGTAGTAATTGTCGTTCAGTGGCTCATGGGAGATCACACCAACACTAAAGAAACTTGCACAAATGAAAGTGTGGCAGACGCAAATCACTAATCGCGAATCAAGCCAGCCTTATATTCGTGTTTCAAGGTTCGCGACACATGTCACCATGGCATAGGGCAACTATGAAAACATGCTGTATAATTATTTGAAATCGATGTCGCGGAGTGAGTTTGCAGCAATAAAACATTTTCTACGCGATTAGTAAAATTATTAAAGCCTTCAACGTATTGGTCTATTTTAGTAAGTTTTAGTTTCAATCAATAAAAATGAATCGAATACGCTTTATTAACGTTCAGAAAATAATGTAGGCCCTAATTTATTCATGTTTACAATCTGCAGTAATAACTAAAAACTAGTTAACATCCTACCGAGCTTGGTAGCTGCATTTTACTTATTTAACTGCGTCTGTCGACACACATTATCAAAATCTTGAACTTAGGTGTTTTTAAAAATTTTAATAATGAACAGTGAAAACAAAATTGTCTTCTAAAAGTGAAACACGGATTTGTGCAGTGTTAAAAAATTAATAGTTTTTCAAACAGCCAAATCGGCTCCAGGTAGCTTGAGTTTACAGCTTGCGTAAAGCAAATATTTTACTAAAATTTCTTTATCTGCCATTCTTTCTAAAACAGAAACGCATAACTGAATTAACTGCCAAGCAAATAATAAACTGCAACTGCCATAAAGCAACAATAACCAGGCTACATGGAAGTTTGTGTGAGATAACCACTGTAAATGTGCAATTGTTACTTTACTTTCTGAAATGTATCAACATTCTCAAGCCCTTGATATTATAAGAAAACAACACAAAACTATGCTCATGAAAGATAAAATATAAGTTATTTTAAGATTTGTGGAATGCGGTTCTTAATTTGTAAGACAGTCATCAACTAACTTCATAGGCATGCATTGACTACATTTATACAATTTCAACTTACAATAATACAAAATTCATGATAGTTGAGTCTCTGTCTTTATTTACATCTTATCCAGCACGGCTGATAATATTTTACTTCACACTATACGTTACTACAATACTTTATTTATAACGTTCTTGTAAAAACAATATTGACGTAAAGCGAAATTAAAAGGCTGGGGCGTCGAAGCCTAGGCATATAGGCCTAGAGAAAATATTTTTTTCTTAGCGTCATTACAGGAACGATTTTTTTTTGTTAATTTTTGCAATAAGTGCTTATCTCGTAATACGAAGGCTCAATAATTGTAGTTAGGCCTACACGTTAACCACGTTCTTACCTACGTTGTATTAATAGATAATCGTACTTTTCTGCAGAAAATAATCCCTAAACGATTAATTAACCATAATAATATGATGTGTGTACATTAAAGCATTACACAGAAAGTTGTTTCTAAAGGATATATCTATCATTTTCCTAGAAAGCTTGATTTATAAATTGTTTATTTACTAAGAACGACTTTAAAACGTGTAAAACATGGCAGAAAATGCACTTTTGTTAAAACACAAATCAAAATGCATTCAAAGACGCTGATATTTAAATAGTATACATGGCGCACATGTAATATTGTTTGTATAATTCTCGTTATAAACATTTGACATTCATCCACACAAGTAAAAATTCACTTGGCAGACATACGATTTACCACATATAATACCATGTAGGTATAGTTTTTCATATATTTTGCCACGGTAACTTGGCTGCGTGCGCGTCTAGAAACGCAAAAGTTCCTAGATTGACTCAATTTGACATAAAATCATAATTTGCATTGTTCACTCTCAAAACTAGGCCGCTTCGCAAACGCTTTTTTTAGTCGCTTTGATGGATGAGCTTTTTAAGTTTTTAGTATGAGTGGGATCTCTTTACTTCTTCAAGTTCCATTTGCAAAATCATTTTTGTTAAATTAGGATAATTGTTATAAAGTATTACTAATTGCTATGGTAATGATTAATAGAATGTAAAATATATGGAGGCCCGAAGACGTGCTTTTTGTACGCATTGTATGTGTTGTTGTCAAGATTCTATAGTTACTTGTTAATTATTATGTAATACACCACATAAAAATTATATTAAAACTTTTTTTTTATAGATTCTGGCTAACTTTTTCATCTTTTTCTTTCAAAAGGTACTATACATCACCATTACTTTAATATCCATGTCAAATATGAACGTTGTAGCCCCACCCGTTTGGTCAGAATCGGCCCAAATGTTACGAAAATATCGCATTAAAAATCGAAAAAAATAGTAAATGTTCGATATTCATGAGAAATATTTCTTCGATTGTACCCAAAAACGTGGCAAGTCTAAGCTCACAGATTTCGAAGGTCCCCTACAATTTTCATCAAGATCGCACATGCCGTTTGCCCAGTAGAGAGCGAACATACAGACAAAAACAAACAAAAAAACAACAAACAAACAAAAACACCCGAGCTAATTTTTTTGGGGGGGTCAGTGAAATTGAAGTCATCGCTTCCCTCATAAAATAATTGTTTCTTGCTATCTTCGATTCATTGTTATCATTGCAATTTACGTTATATCAAATTCTGGGCTAGCAATAGCTTCAACGCATCATTGTTTTGTATCATCTGTGAGTGTTGAGTGTATTAGGCCTAGTCAGCTGCTGACGCATTGAAAGAAACTAGACGCGAAAAAAACCACTCGTACGTCGCACAGCCATAATGTCGACGACAAATATTATTGTATCACGAGCTAGAAAATATAACCTAACATTGAAAATTGTTTTGAAAAAATGTATTTAAAACCACTATATATATGGTATTTCTTCGGGGTTTGTAGTGTTTTCAACCAACTACTACATAGACTAACATCATACACACTATCTGTGGGTAAACCTACTCCTATATTGAAAAAATTTCATTTGCATTATTTGATTTGTCACTTAGTTTTAGCTTGATACAATAATTACATAATTTCATAACTTTGGTAGCAACTCCTATTACGGTTGTAATACGTAAACTAAAACGAAAATTATTCACTCTCATATTTATATAATTTTTATTTATTATTTGCGTTTGAAATGTTGTTATGAATACAAATTTTAAAAACATTTTTGTTATATTTATTGCGTATTTATGGGATTGTTTTAATTTAGCTACGAGAAGAAATTGGTCGAGGTATAAAGTTAGGCCTAAGGAAACAATTGCTATATGATTACCGTACATGGTAATACGTGCACTCGATTAAGTGCATACTTCTTACAGTAGGCCTTGTATAATCTTTGCTTCGTACGTTCAGTTTTAGCCAGGGACCGAGGGGCTTAGGAGGTACAGTCTGTACATCTGCATAGGGCCCTCGTTCGTTGGGCAGTACCAAAAAAACATTAGGTACATTCTTCGATGCGTAACGAGAAATATATTATATAACAATTGACGTATTTGGCATTGAAAATTGTATTTAAATTTTGAACATTTATCATTCAGTTCTTAAAAAATAAATATAAAATATAATCGAAATAATAATTTGTGATTTTTTTCTTCTTTTAGGTGAGCAAAGGTGAACTATAAGACTATTCAAAATATCAATCAAAAGGTGAAAATGGTATATTTAAATATTGAAGAGTATGACGAATTGTTAGAAGAAAACTTGATAAAAAAATGTTTATATTCCTTTGTTCCTTCTATACACACATTACATACTTAAAATAATATTATCATTGCAAGAAGGTATTGAGGTTAAAAAATAAGGTTCACAAATCAATTGAAATTAACTTCTCTAATGACGATCAAGAGGATAATATGTACCAACCAACGCCCGGTGGAAATGTATGACACACCAGGAATTTGTGTAATTTTACTAAGCATCTACACGTAATACTTGAGTCACTGTGCGCGACAATGCACAATAATATTGAAAAATAAAAGCCAAGGTGCTATAACGTTCTATGCGTCACCTAGTTGTGATCGACGTGACAGTCTCGAAGATTCTTACTACGGCTCATTTGAAATGATTGGTTGTCATTGCTGTGTAAATTATTGAAAACATGTTTACATTTTAAACTACGACGCTTCGCAAACACCTTTTACAGTTGCATTGAAGAATTAGCGATTTGGAGCATTGAGTACAATCTTTAAACATTTTAAAACTTTATTTGTTTTCTTGTTGCCAACAAAATTGCTTTTATAATAGAACTAAGCAGTATTAAATTACATATAAAAATTAAGCAACGATGTCTTTGTAAGTGTCAACTTTCAGGATTTGTTTGAGAAACACATTATTTAGATTTGTTTAGCAACGAAATCATATGGCGTAATTAAAAAAAAGTTATTATAAAAAACACACGTTTACAGATTTATAAGGTCCCCTAAAATTGCAATAACAAAAAAGGGCTATAAGCCATTTCAATGGTTGATCGTGAAATAAATAAAAAAAAAACGTCGGAAAAATCGTAGAAGTGCATAGGGCCTATCATAATATAAGAAATAAATTTACGATTGCGTTAAAAATCGTAACAGTTCAAGCTCGAAGATTTCGAAAGTTATTTGAAAATATCGTCAAGATCAATGCCGGTATCGAGCGAAGTACACCAACACGCAAATCCAAAACCGGAGAAACGATCTCCTATCGCTACGCTCATCCAAGAATATTACAGATCTACAAAAAATCTTCTTGCACTTTGATCGCTACGCTCATCCAAGAATATTACAGATCTACAAAAAATCTTCTTGCACTTTGATCGCTACGCTCATCCAAGAATATTACAGATCTACAAAAAATCTTCTTGCACTTTGATCGCTACGCTCATCCAATAATATTACAGATCTACAAAAAATCTTCTTGCACTTTGATCGCTACGCTCATCCAAGAATATTACAGATCTACAAAAAATCTTCTTGCACTTTGATCGCTACGCTCATTCAATAATTGGATGAGCGAAGCGAAGATTCCATTTCACTACACTGGAGAAAAAAATCCGGAATGTTTTTTTTCCTTTTTTTTTTGTATTTTTGTCTGTTTGTTAACACGATTCTAGCTAACCGATATTTCAATTGCGATGAAATTTTCTGGAGACCTTCGAAATCTCTGAACTTAGAAATGCCACGTTTTTAATCGCAATCGAAAAATTATTTCTCATTTAAATCGCAATTTTACGATTTTTTTCGATTATTAAAACATTTTTTCGACTTATAACACCTACACGCTTTATTCGATTGTTATGATTTTTTCATAGAACCTTAATTTTATGAATTACAATATTGGTGTGAAATTTGAGTGCAATCGAAAAATAATTTCTCATGAAAATCGCAATTTTACGCTTTTTTCATTAAAAAGAATTCTTTGACTTATTACACCTGCTTTATCCGATTGTAATGATATGTTAACAGAACCTTAATTTTATGAATTAATATATTGGTGTGAAATTTGAACGCAATCGAAAAATAATTTCTCATGAAACCGCAATTTTACGCTTTTTTTCGTTTAAAAAAATTACGCTCATCCAACAACGCGCCTGAAAAAGCGTTTGCGAGGCTTCCTAGTAATATTACACATCTACAAAAAATCTTCTCGCATTTTGATCGCTACGCTCATCCAATAATATTACAGATCTACAAAAAATAATACAAGGCAAGTAAAATGTATGTTTTTTTTATAAATGGCACAACGTGGACATTCGTTTCTATAATGGTATAATTGAACAAGTCAAGGGACTCTTTCATTCGATAATACTAGCCATTAATATTGACATTAAGGTGAAAGAAAATTTTTTTAGTGTTAGCAAAGAATCCTCCATTTCGGCTTCCATGCCAACTGATGTGCTTATTTTTGTGACCGTAAGGACTTGGGCCTATAGGTGTAGTGTGAGAGAAGGAAATTACTTTTGGCCTAGGTCATACTAAAATAGCTGCAAACAAACTAATATTGCATTGATCGCGCTTGCAATGGTTATTGTTGAGACCTTTTAAAAATATACCGAAGATATTAGCAAGTCTAGACTGTATAGACTTACAAAGTAATACCCCGAGTCATAAATACATTTGACAAAGCATCAGCCGTTAGAAATTGAAGTAGCGCTATACAAAACTTTATTATCGTCAACTTTACGGACAAACTGCTCTTTAAACACGAAGACCTTAGTTTATTATAGCGAAAATTATAGCAGTAATATCCATGCTTATAGTCATAAACCTGAATAAACAGCTCTTTGACATTTGGAAAAGTAGTTATTTTGCCATGGGTTTAAGATTGTGTAAGATACATTACATCGTAAGTGAGTACAAGTACGTGTTCTTCGCGGTACACAAGAATGACAACTTAGTATGAAAGTAAAATATACTATTGAATCTGAATGCATCATTACTAAAGTATGGTTTCCTTTAAAATGAGTATATTAACAGAAATTGTCGATACTGCATTAGTAAGTAAACAAAGTCCGAACTATCTATAAGTAAGTTGACATTTCTTCGTCGAATGTTGAACGGAGAGAACAATGTCATTTCTACTAGTTTCGTTTTTTTTTTTATCTTTTCTATATCTATACCCGTTCGTCACATCACTCACGGCGCACGCATGTTTCCGACGAATGGTTGAGTCGTGATGAAACATATGTCTATCTTATAAACATATGTTCATTTACAAGCCATCTTATTCAATGTGTTAAATATTAATAGAGGAATAATTCCTTTAATAGATTCAAGTAATGTATGATAAGCTATGAAACTTCTAAGAAAAAATCGACCTTTATTTTACACTACACATTTTAGCCTACACATAATATTGTGTTCGAACAGAAGGAAATCTGGAAAGTACATAATATTGGCGTCAAAGTGTGATAGTTGAATGATAATTAATTAACACTTAAAGTGTTATACAAGTCTGACGTTAAATTACATTTGGACGTAATTCACTGTATCGCCTCTTTAAAAGATGAATTAATTAGATGTAATTTGTTTCTGCTTTAGCCGATGTGTTGAATATTTTTCTTTAAAATTGTCTTACGCTTTCCACGAAAGGGTGTAAAAAGTGAACTTTGAACACTGTTAATTCACTAGGAGAGTATTTAAAATAACGCGAGCCGCTATTTGAAAAGACGGCTTTGTTGGTTATATTCATCCAACCAAACTACATCACACTTAATATAATATAATGCATTGCATTTGTGTTAACATGATGATAAATGACAATGTTGACGGTTTCACATTTGCTGTTATTAAATAAAATATTTGCTTCAAATTCAATTACGATCCATAGAATGATACTGTATGCTATCCTACTCAACTGTCCGCAGGATTAAACAATTGGTTTCCTTATTTCCTTAATCCTCATTGATTAAATATTCTATTTTTTACATTTTATGTTTTTTAAGGTGTGTTTCTTTGCTTTTTCGTGTTTAACAGGATTTATTTCTGGATTAGGGGTGAAATTTGAATATAGAATCATGGCATTGATATATATACAAAATAGACACAACCTATTTGTAATTTTGTTTTAAAAATATTCGCAGTAAAAGTGAGTGGAAGGGTTGCTTTACGTATCAATATCATGCTATATGAAGTTGCTACCGTGCCTGATCGTGGACACAAGCTTTGATCACTAGGAGTGATGGACGGAGGAATGCACCCTCCAGACAAACTCTCGGCTAGAGCCACAAGCCCTAATGACAAAACTAACATGAACGGTCCTCTGGTTTTTACTAAAAACTCGTGTTTATGTAAAATACTAAATATTTAGTAATAAGACTACTTTATTTCATGCGAATTAAATCCACAAGGTATAACATAATTGTCAGCTTCGATCTCGTCAAGTTATAAACAATAATTAACGACACGCAAACACGAAAGAGCGACACAAAAACTTTGTCTTTGCCTTCATAATCGCCGGGTGGGCGGGATTTGTGGAAAACAGTTCGAAATGTCCTAACATACAATTATTTTATTATTTGTATGATGATGCCACAAGCCAAACTAGAAAAATAAGTAGATAAATAATTTTAGTATGAGTAAATGTTACGGTAGGCGTTGAAGAAAATTTAATTGCAATACTTCATTCTACGTACCGTAATGTTTCCTGTATTAGAGTGTACTTTGTCGACGAGTAAATACGTCACCGAAAATGATAGGGTGATAAAAATCCAAAAACGGCAATCATAAATACACTTATTTTATCAACATTTAAATAAGAATAACAGAAATTGAAAGAGCGGATAATAGCAAAATATTGGCAGATGAAATTTTATAGTGGGTATAAGATTAAGGTAGCCTATACAAGTAAGTACTGATTTAAGATTAACGGCCAGGATTGTCTTAGTAATTGTTTTTGTTCAAAATGATTAATGAATATAGAAGGGCGTAAACAAGTTCAGATTGTCTATTATGTATAGACCAAGCAGAGCAAAAGGTTTTAATAATTCAACTTCCTTAGATTGTCGTAAGCTTGAATTTGAATACATTTTGTGTGGTCCCGAACTGGCTTGTGGCGTGAACTCTGGAGAATGAAGTGACAAGATAAGTATGTAGGCCTACCACACCTACCTCGGTTTTATGTGAAACGAGCTATATTTCCTTACCAGAGTGTGAAAGTTAATTTAACGAGCTGAATGCGAATTAAGCCTGGCCCAAACAAACTAATCTCTCTCTGCTGAAATCCACTGATTGGCTAAAACCCATTTTAATGGAATTTAAAAATTCGAAAGACCTACGAAGACATGGAAATTACCATGCATTATAATAATGACGCCCAGCCAAGAGATATTCTAGGCAACGCGTTCGTCATTCAAATTTATATCTCGAGTTTTCAATTAAAATATTTTTAATTGAAGATTGTAATCTCAAAAGCTAAAGTATCTATAAAATATATATTGGGGTGATAGGGATATTTAGATGCAGAATCCAACTTTGAGGAGGCTATAAATATAGATTTTACGTGCAACAAACGACCAACAGACATATTTACGGCAGAGTTTTTGGTTCAATCAGGTTTTTAATTCCTTGAATTTCTAAACAAATTCTCATTCCATAGTAACGGAAAATTTGTTCTAAATGATGGCTAATAAATACAGCAATGCCGTTAAATTGAACTCGTCTATATTTCGTTATACGATACATTCGGCTACATTAGGTTCTGGCATCACTAAAAACGACAACATAGTTTTAACGAGTGATCACGCCACTAAATATTCGGAGTATATGCGTAATCTCATGTTACACCAGGCCTACATCTGTTTGCGGAGGAGTTTTTTTTACCAATACCTAGTACATAGTAACATTAAAATAGCAACGCTAACGCCCATATATAATAACAAAGTGAAATATGAACTCTCGGCTATGACAAACGTTTGTAATTGTGAATTTACGCTGCGCGTTTTTAAGCTAGAGGAAACCGTCAAAGACAAACTTAGTTTATATCTCGATTTGATTTGTAGGGCATAATAGTAGTTGACAATAATGAGTTTTTATATAAACCAGAAATGAAAGAAAACGGTCGAGTTGTATTTTGTAATTTTTTTAATTGTAATAAATAGAAAAGAAAATTAGTTTAGGCTAAAATTAAATAAAAATAACCACCAAATTATATGTGGTTCTAAAAATTGTCAGGCCTAGAACCACAATATCTACGTTTCGCGTTATTATTTAAACTTCACGGAAAGTCTTTGAAGTAATTTGTAAAACAAAAAACGAACAAATTCATAAAATTTACACTTGACGCAGATTTGACTTCACACAAGCTACAAACCATAGAATGCATCCAAATAAAACAAAAGCCGGCGAGGTCTAGAACTTTCGTATCGCGATGAAACGAAGGCGAACATATCACGATCACCCTCCCAACTTCTCCGCACACCCTTTCGTCTGCGTTTTTAATTAATATTTTTTGCCTGAGGGTTAAAGTGGTGCGCGGAAAACTAGCCGATACCGTGCATTGTGAACTCACCGTCGCCTAGGCCTAGCCCTAGGGCCTATCTCACTAGGACTAGTAACTTAGGTAGAATTCGAAACTCCTAGCCCTATACACCTACACAACTCAGCCGTATAGTTTAACTTTAACATCTACTAAATTACAACTACATGTAATTTTCTCAAGTATAGGTCGTAAAAGTATTTCGCGCTAAAATTGATAATACACGTCCAGGGGCAGGGGCGGGAATAACTTGGCCCAGTGAAGAGCCACTAGGCCTATCATCCATCCATCGATTGCGTACCAAAACGTATTTTACGCCATCCAAAGATTGATTTGTTTTATACGTATTGTAACAAGTGGACGTGTTGTTTTTTTTGTTTTTTAGGCCTACCTTTCCACTTTAGGCTGTTACGTCAATGGATTGACAACAAAAATAGAAAAAAATTAATAATTTGATATCTTTGAATTACATTGAACTAACTATTAATTCCGTAAAAATATAGTAGGCCTACGGTGTTTTTACATTGAAAATGTCTTAAAAAATCTTTCTACACCTATAGACACCTTTTTATGTGAAAAAAAAATATTACTAAAATTGTTCTATCACCAATATAAGTAAAATTAATTATTGTGATATTTGTTGATTGTACGAATATTAATGCAAATTTCATGAAAAGACCAACAAAACAATATTCCTAGTAGTGATAAGTGATAACAATAATAAAGGTGTAACATACCAGGTTGCTGCTGATTTAAATAGTCGACAAACGGGTTACACAGTCCACACTCGGGTCGCCACTGACTTCACAACAAATCACACAATCCAACTTCAATTAACAAATATAACTTCACAAGTCATAGCACATGTGTTCCAAGTCGAGCGATGCACTTGATGGTCCTGGAACCTAGGCTACTGTCACTTGCTGGATTCACGGAGTGTTTTCAAAAAACCGGCGCCGGTAACGAGTACGTCGACACGCGGCGTACTATTTAGTTTTAGTTTCTCTAAGGCCTTCTTATGGCACAGGCACAATGTATCACAAAAGTTATAAACTTTAGGACTAGTATACCCTTAAGTTTAAAGAATATTAATCACCGTTTTAAAAAATTGTCAAGTTTTTGTTTTTTTAATTTTTTCTAAAGTAAATAAATTATTTTTTAAATTATTACTATCCACAGCACTTTGGTCTTGAAGCGGCGTTGCACACGATTTTGTTTTCCGGCCTGCCAATAATTAATTATTTAAGGGTGGGTAGTTTCCGAAATTGGGAGTCTTGACACCGCGGAATAGCGTTGCACTTCGACTGAATGTCATCTAAGAAAATTAAATCCAAAATCTAAGAGGGTGCCTGAATAACCCCTTCCTCCCCTCTCCGACGCCCCTATCACCCCTTCGCACAAGCTTTTTATTCCGAACACTTCAAATTGAACCTTTCTTCTAACCATTCCAGTTTAAACTGAACCGATTTCCCATACAAACGTCTATGAATTGCGCAACCGCGCAGCCGCGCTATCCCCACTCTACCGCCAGTTCCCCCACTCCTCTCCTCTATTGCCCGGTTCCGAAAATCTTCACTCCCTCCTTTTTTATTCATGTATTTTTAATATGTTTTCGACGGCGGATAACAGATGGCACTAGTAACAAATAACCTTTTACGTTTTAAATTTTTATTTCGGAAAACAAAACAAAACAAAACAAATGAGAGTTACGAAATGATTCTTCTTCGAGAAGCCAAGAATGTCGTGTACATTCTCGGAAATCTAGAACGAGGAGAGGAGAGAAGAGACAGTCACTATGAATAACAATAAGTATCCAATCGTGAATGTGAATCGATACAGATGTTAATTATTGGACGGGTGTTATTATCCACCCTTGCCGATAGCGTCGAGGACGAGACACGATCTCGCCGTCGGCGGCGAGTTGTTGTGCTAGTGCTAGGTGCATGACCCCTCTTCTCTCTTATGTCATCTACTCATCCCTCATCCTTGCAGGCGAGCAAGAGCAACTTACTGACCCATCTTTCCTCTCTGTCAGGCGAGGTTCTAGGGTGACTTGTTTGTGAAGGTCGATGGTCAGGCATCGCGCATCGCGGCCCGCTGCAGGCCACAACCTAGACTCGAGCTAGACGCTCGACAGACGGAAACTAGTTGTGATCTATGGGTCTAGGCCCGAACCAAACCATTTCCCTAGACTTTCGTAAACACGAGAAAGAACGTTTTTTACATTGTTGGGCCACCTTTACCTTTACGTTATTTATGGGAGGCGTCCAAATTTCAAACGCCGAGGATTGCGTAGTGGTGTATCCGTATGTCAATGATGACCAAAGTGCTCTCAAGATGTAGGGAAAAGTCCTTATAATATGTCTACGACTTCTAATCGACTTTACGAAACGTCGTTCAGGCACGGCCTGTTCTAAAGTAAAAAAATAGAAAATAGAAAAAAAATGGACAGATAAAAAGACTTGTAATTTACTAATTTAGTTAATAAAAAAAAAATAATAATAGGTTACTGAATAATGAAGATCAGCACCATCAAGAAGAAATTCCTTGTTTGAAAATATATTGCTTTTAATGAAATAAAAATAAGATTGTATAAGTTCCACCTAATCAGCGATGAAGTATTCAGTAATTAATATAATTTGTGTCACTTTTCAATTCCCGGGGGACGCGATGAAACGAGGATGTCGTAAACGTAAACCCCAGCACACTTCACTTCCAGGATGAAAGTTTTAGTTGTAAGTTTGAGTGGCACTCGGCGTCGCGTCTACAAGAGACAATCTGCCATAAGTCGCATGGCTACGGAAGTACAAACAAGAGGGAGCGAAGCTGTTTAATCCGCCGATTGTTGAAGGAGGAAACTCAAATTTGAATAACATTATTCCGACACTTCATAACGCTGACCCTTTCCCATATCATTTAAAATCAAAATATTAATTAACAAATAAAGTTTTTTTTAAAAAAGAAAATAGGTAAAATTTCTTGAAAAGGATTTTTAGCAATAACCTCATTAACACCTCATGTTGACTTCCCAGGAAGGCTACCTAGCCCCATGACCCCCCGGGTTATCAAAAACGTTCTCCATCATCCTGTTGAAGGGCAAAGTTAGCAAAAAAAGCGGATGTCAATCGGAGGAGCTGATCGTTTATTTTTTATCGTGAGACGTCACAGACAAACAGATGGGTATAGAGAAGTGACGTATGGAGGAGCCTCACTTTTTACTTTTGAGAATTGAAAATATTGATGATTATTTGTTTGTTTCGTTGGGCAATACAAATTGGGTTTCTATAGATATCAATTCATGAATTCTGTAATCCCAACAAACTAGCTGTGTTGGACTTTTGTTTTGGATTTTCTTGCGTGTATGTACTAAACCAATTTTAGTACCGCGACACTCACAAAATAACTCATTATCGTTTTGTCCACCGCAGTTTCAACTTTCAGCAATAGTCGCATAGTGACCGCGAAGCATCATATTCCATGGGAGAAACTCCTTGGCAATGGGTTGTCAGCGCCGCGTATCACCCGTACGTGATGGGTCCCGGGTCCCGACTGCGTTCAACCAAGACGCCGACGACGCCCACGGTGGGTCATATGCGCGCGCGGCGGTGTCTGGGGAGTGGGGAACCAAGGGGCGAGGGTTCGAAGCCCGTGTAAAACAGGAAGTTATAATATAGTGTGTGTTGCTAACAGTCCTTGGCCGCCCACTTCCGATGCAAAGATACCGGGTTCGAATCCCGTATGCTTAAGGAAATAAGTTTGTGTGGCTCCTTTCCTCCCACTTCCCGATGGAAAAAAAAAGTTCCGGGTTCAAATCCCGCATAAAGTAGGAATTAAGTGAGAGGCACCTTGACCTCCCACCTTCCGATGCTATAAAGGTCCCCGGTTCGAATCCTGGCTGGGGAAGATTCATCTAACTTGAGAAATTGTTCAATTCATAAATATAAAATGAGGTAAACAGTGACATAGGATCCGTCCTAGCAACGAATCACAGTAAAAATGTCATATAATAATGACTTCCACTGAAAATCGGCAATTGTAAATGAGCGGATAGACTCTATGGATACAAAATACTTATTACCCTAAGGTATCGTCTCAAACTTTAATGATTTTTATAAATTTATAATTTGAATAAAACTTGGACGATACTTTAAAATTGTTTTAAAATTGTTTCAATCATTGTATCTTTTAGGTATTGTGTTTTGATTTATCTGGTGACAACCCACCTCTTTCTTCGTCGTTGTTGTACGTTGTTGTACGTTAGCAGGCGAGTAAGCGATCGTCAATGGACAGCTACGTGATGTTTGTCGACTCTTTGTTAGCTATTCGGTTCCGATCACGCTTTCGCAATTTGCAGTGGTTTTTGCACATGGACCCAACAAAATGTGGACCAATTTTCTTAAGGAGGTAAATGCGTCACTTTTTTACAAGTTTGCTGTGAAAGCGTAATTCAAACTTGTGTACGTATTGAAATAAATTTTAATGGGTCATAAATAATATTAACTGCACCAATCGACCATATAAGTCTCATAAAATGATATTCATTGAGCTACGAATCCTTATTATTCGTTTCAATATAATTATAGCCAACTTATATATATTTTCCAAAAGCCAGGTTTTGTTTCTTTGTCCTGTCACAATTTGTTGTAATTTCAACAGTGCAAACTGGAAAACCGGAAATGGTTGTAAGAGGTGTAATATTTGACGCCTTGGCAAATGAAATATGATCTCGTTGTATTTTAACAGCCAACGAGGTAATGTTGCATGTTGTCTTTCAGGGATTATTGGATTGTGAAGAGCAGTTGAAAAAACCAAAAGGAATAACAGAGAATAGCCTATATTTGAAAGTATGTTGCTGTATTTTGTCCCATGCAGTGATAATATATTATACTGTTATATTGATTATACTCTCTTTCAGAAGAGAACCTTTGGATAATAATTATTTCATTCTACTCTATTTATCAACTCGTTCCTAAGTTATTACTTTTGTATTTGACGCGAATTTACCCAGCCTGACAGCTTACACACAACCCAAAGAAGCAGGTGCAAAAAACCTACAACTGTTGGAAAAGTGGTATTTACCACAATACAGAAAAACATCTCTAAGACAATAGTTGTAATTACACCCGGACAAAAAAACGATTTTTTTCTACTAAATTACTCGAGTTGTAAAAAGTGTTGGACAAGGAAACAACCCTGTAATAACTCAGGCCGCGAAACCTTACGCCAAGTTTTAGGAAAAATACAAGTGTTTAAATTATTGACAACGCAAACATGACTATTTGTGGACTAAGTTCAAAAAGATAAAGAGTGAAATGCTATCACACACTCATATAATTGTGGAGTAAGGGGTGTCAACCAGCAATTACGTAAGTTTTGTCGCATAAGGGGTGTGGAGGGATAGGATCGGTCCTTGTCACATTCCTTTTTTACTGAACGAACTCAATGGCGCACGTCGCTTGCAGTTACTAACAGTATACACAGTATGCAGTAAACTAACACTGAAATCACATTTTCCCAGTATGTGCATAATAAGAACACATTCTTAGATAACATGTAGTACAATCTTCGAACTCGAGAGAAATTACTATTGGTCAGTTTGAGCTTGTCCTTGATGTAAACGTGATACTTGAACACGGTATTGCTTACTGGAAGTTTGATTTGCTATTCTGAAAACCAAGATTTTGTTCGTGACGTTTCATTCTTATTATGTCAGGTTTAGGTTTACCCTTGAGCCATATCTTGTCTTCTAGTTCGTTGATTTGACTTATGTCTGTTGATCATATTTCGAAGGTGATACCTGTCCCAAACACAGGTATTCTGGGGCTAGGCCCATTGGCTAACACAAAGTCGTCCAATTCTTTTCGGCTGTCAGGAGTTACCGAGTCTATTACTAGTCGAGCAAATAAAATTTCGATCAAAACTATAGAAAATATCAAGATTTTAAAGTTTTCTCATGCTTCAAAATAAGTTGAAAATAAATCCGAACTGTAGCCAACTGCTTTTGTAGAGGATTCAGCTACTGCGTTCGTGTTTTGAATGGGGCACTTGAAAATACAACAGTGTATTGGCAGCATCGAACACACGACCTTTCGGCAAAAGAGTAGATCTATACGAAGATTGCAGAAACATTCATAATTTTTATTAGAAGCTTTGCCAAACTAAAAATAAATTTATTTTCTCTCTCTCTCTCTCTCTCTCTCTCTCTCTCTCTCTCTCTCTCTCTCTCTCTCTCTCTCTCTCTCTCTCTCTCTCTCTCTCTCTGTATGTAGATTCAAATAAACCTTTGTATAATTGATTATCAGTTTTATCGAGTATGTCAAGTTTTCATTAGCACTTTGGATAAGTGGATCTTAATCAGCGTGCGTGCCATGCTAATATACGCAGTTTCCTTAGAATAAGCGAACTGACGTCCATCAACAACCAAATCACATTACTTATACCTTCATCAAAAGTTGACTTTTTGTTGAATCTTTATCAAAAGTTTAAAAGTTTAATGTAAGGTTATAGTTGAATGTTCGTCATCAGTTTGAACACGTGAAGACGTTGAAAATAAGCAATTACATCATTGTTCACGCTACTGTTTAGTAAAAAATTGGTCAGACAGGACGTTTAAAAACGAACTAGATCATTTTCACACATGCAATCAACGATGTAACGATGAACCTGGTAAATCAAGGGGCTCAAAGTGAGGTTAGGAAAAAAGCTTTCTAGGAAGGGACCACGAGGACTTCCTATGTAGATAATTACGCAGTGTTTCTTTTATAGACCATTTACCGACACGAATTACCATTTAGATTACTTCCAAGGTCCTGATTGAATTTACTTCATGTCGTTTACACCAAAATATCTGAGGTAGACGGGCTTTGAGTTTGTTTAAATAGATCTAGTTTTACTTGATAGACAGACACGCCGAACGAGGTATTTGCTGATATACCGGGACTACTATAATGCAGAATCACGTAAAATAACATGTTGTTTGTAATATATTTCGTATTAATAATTGTTTGAAATAACTGAGCTCTGCGAATTTATCAAACTGGATTGAAATATTTGAATAATACGATTTTCTTGTAAAACACATAAATGTTATTGAAACTTATTACATGTTATGTAAGACACTTATTCTTAACCCTTATCGCATATAATAATATTATTAAAATATTTAAATTTCAAGCAATAATAATACATAACTGTAAATCATTTAAGGACGTTTCTATACTCGTCCACTAAACGTATTGTCATATAGGTATAAAAAGTGGCGACTTGTCTATTTAAATTGTCATTAGATGTAGAGATGTCATTAGATGTAGATGAAAGATCGAATAAGAATGTATATCAAAAAAACAAACTTCCGAAGAGTCTTACTCTATAGTTATTTGGGCAATTTAACTACTTATTTTTTAGTATTTCATTTGCTGATTTGGACAGGTCTTTAGTGCGCTGAAAGTCTCAAGCAGATGATTTGTAGAAAGCTGCGTATTGCGCCAAACCTCATTTTTACCATCTCAAATACTCTTATAGCTAAATTAACCCTAAACAAATAGTGGTCCGTATATAAAAAATATTCATCCATTATCATCTGAACTTTTATTCTATTGCATACGTGAAGTCCAGTCCAGATGCAAAATTAGCCTACTTAGTTGATACCTCATAGTTAAATTGCAATACTGTCTATTAGTCTATTACAACTAACAAGTTTATCCGGCAAATTGTAAGTAGAATGAACGACCATCAATCCACTTCATAATAGCAGTGTTTAATAGATTGCCCTTGAACTTACAAAATTAAAGCATTGTTCAGTAGAAACGAACACAGTAATTAAATTACACTTGCGTCAATCATGTTCCTAATAACTGGAGTAGACAGTACGTCAAAGTTGGCATATCGTAGTTTATGCCTATTTATTTACTCAATAACGACGACGACATCGTAACAATATCAACAATAAGAATTAGGATAAGGAAAGTAGCCTAATCAGTTTCATTAATCACAATATGATAAGTAAAATCACACTAAGTTTGGTATTTACCCTTAGTGACAAAACGTAAAATCTTTGATGATCTAATTCTAAGGAAAGAACATATAAAATTGACCGAAGGACACGTAAAACGTTTATTATAGTATTGCCCTCATTTAAAAATTAAGAAAGTTGTAGCTCCTTCAATTATTGTTATCTTCGAAGAATATAACACGACGTGATAAATTATAAATTATTATTATTATTATTATTATTATTATTATTATTATTATTATTATTATTATTATTATTATTATTATTATTATTATTATTATTATTGAATATACGGTTTTTAAGCATAAGCCCGCTTTGAGGACATTATTAGTAAATGATAGCAGTTGTAATAAAAGTATGCCCGACTGTACTGGGTTCGATCCCCAGTCGGGGCATACTTTTATTACAACTGCTATCATTTACTAATTATTATTATTGTTGTTGTTGTTGTTATTATTATTATTAATGATAATAATAAATTATTCTTATTGATTATGATACATTATGATACGTAGCAAAGAGGAAAACTCTTGAATTTCAGCAAAAGGTAGGCCTACTCAACAAAATGGATTTGAAAAAATAATTATTGTTTTTCTGGACTAGATCATTTCACCGTTGTATGAGTGATTATTTCTTTCGGTAGTAGATCAAAATAATTTGGCAACATTAAAACTAATTAATAATCTAAATATATTGCACACAAATAATACAGAAATATATCATACATGTATAAGCTCAATAGCTAAAGTGGTTATTATAAATATAAAAAAATAACTTAATTACATTCACAGCGGGTAGCAATGATGTATTATAGCAACAACGAGAAACACTCACAGCTTGTTACATATCAGCAGCAGGATGAAATGAAAGAAAAGGTGGTAAACCATTTAGATAAGAGTTAATTAAGGTTGAAATAACTAGCATTTAAATGTATTTAGTTTTGTTTCACAACATAGATTTTATTTTAACAACGTGATTTTTGACAGAAATGATTAGAGTGGGATATTGTGTGTTATGAATGATTTATACCCATGTTTTATCTGCAAACGAATTGCAAATGGGCGACAATTCCTTGAATTGTAAATACCTTGTTGCCTTGCTTGCATAATGAGGATGCATTTGAAATTGTTATTGTATCCACCAAAAAAGTAAATATACCCTCTCATTTCTTTACTGATACATTTTAAGGTGTCTAAAACAAATATTTTAAAGTAAATAACGCTCTAGCTGAGTTTGCTCTACGGTGAGGGGAAATATTTACGATTATTTCCAATTTCTAATCGTAAACCCGGGTACGAAAGTACTTAAAATAGGGAGCGAAGCTTACCATCAGTTTTCAAAGTTCGAATACCTTTGGTGGAGGTGCCGGGTATTATATGGAAATTCCTCTTTTCGGTGGGTCTAGCAAAGCTTCCTGGCCCCTAGAGTAACACACAACTTCATGTATCATCCGTGTTGAAACTTGAAGGCATGAATGAAATGGCATGAGGAATGTCGTAGGTCCAGTGTCACCTTTCTGTCTGTTTTGTTTTATATATATATATGGATTGTTGTAGGTTTTCGCGGCCCGTCATAGGATAAAAACAAGGATCTTGGGTAAAACCGCGTCGAAAATAAGATGAACCAGGGCTAACTACGTCAGTACAGACGAAACGTCGGTGGACGCCCAGGTTCTGCCCTGGTTCATCTTATTTTCGACGCGGTTTTACCCAAGATCCTTGTTTTTATCATATATATATACACACGGAAAGTTTTGGGTGAATGGTGACCCATGGGGTCTGGGAAGCTTTAAAAGAGACCTTTTTGACAGCTCGGCACCTACACCAAGTGATTTCAACAACAACAACAACAACAACAACAACAACAACAACAACAACAACAACAACAACAACAACAACAATCTGTTGAATAAGCGCTTCGCTCACTATTTTTATATACCTACTCCCGTTACCTTGTTTATCTTGGATGTTAACTAATTAAAGTTGTTGTTGTTAACATTGTTATAATTATTTCAATATTCTCAATCAGGGCAAACTTTTCATGCTAATTTCTCATTTCATATAACACACCATCAACACAGTCCGTACAGTTATGTTGAGGTTTTACACAAAATGGAGTTACGATAACAATATTAATAAACATGTGAATAATATAGTCAAGAAGATACTTATTTTATAATTCCTTTCTACACAATTAGTTTAATTGTAATCTTGCTTTAGGATACTTCCCTGGGCTGCCCATGGCTCTCGAGATCATCGGCCAGCTGCCTCAATGTCTAAGCGCGTATTATGAGCAATAATAAAAATAATAATAAAACTCGTAATGAGAAATTAAGTTTTGCGAATAGGCCACCTGTGGGGTACTGTACGAGATAGTTAGGCGGAAGTTGTAACGAATGAATCCTGCTGTTCGGATAGAGAAGATCTGTGGTCGAAATCCATGTAGGCCTCTGCAGACTGTTAGTAGGGGTCATTCAGCAAATTTCATAATCAAATTACAGCACTGCTATAGAAGTACCCAAAAAAGGGCGCGAATTTTAGATTATCGTTATTTTTACCACGTTTGTTGTTGACAATATTATAGAATAATTTAAAAAAATATGTATGACAATAATATCACTTATTTACACAATGAGCACATGATATAAATTCAATTAATTGTTTGCATTAACAAATTTTAATAATTCATTGATTATAATAAAATATAATCAACAATAATTTGATAAGGAAATTCATGTTATCATATTTTTCTTTATATTGAGTTATTAGTGCTCCACAATTATTCAAATATAAAAAATCTGTTATGCTATCATCCGATTAGAATCATAACAGGGTACCGGACCGGTACCTTATCTTATAATTAGGTCCTGCCAATTCTCTACGCCGAGACATCGCACTATCGACACATGTCATGTAGTTTACCAGTTGAAGAGATGGAATGAAATACCGATCGACTGTAGGAGCGCAATTCCCTCTAACATATGTGTATTTCCATAAGTCACTCTCCCCCCCCCCCCCCACCCTCGGGTGATCTGAATGCGGGGACCTCATCTCTCAGTTATTGTCTCGCCGGGCCGCCCCGCCCGGGCACAAGGCAGTCTCTCTCTCTACACCGTTGATGCTGGAGGACCAAACTCGCTGGACCACATTCCTTGTCGTGAAGTTCACATCCAAATACAGTCTTAGCAAATAACATCACTGCTTTACGTGTCTTCGGCGTTTTCTCAATAACAATGCAAAGCAAATAGCTTGCAAATTTTGAAATATGACATTGAAATTCATCTCAGAGACCAAACGTTTGGGAATTTATTTAAATTTATTATTTTTTCTTTCTGAGTTATTGAACACCCCCCTTAAAAAAAATCTTCTCCTGAAGCATCAATTCCTTAATTAAAATTTTGAGAGTGAATTTATTTTGTATTAATTATTTTTAATGTTAGCATGCTGGACATGAATGACAATGCATAGAATTAATGTACTGGTATTAAACAGCTCCTTGAGAGATGGTCGCACCATTCATAAAGTGCGTGTTAAGTGTGTCCCGACGTAAACGTGTGTGACTGCGTGCGCGGTGGACCTCAGGGGCGTGTTCTAGGCTCGCTACTGTTTACCGGGCAATGTTTTCTGCGTGCGGAGTACCTCCATCCTAGGTCACACTCACAATATGGGCTTATAGAGATCACAGGATAGCTTCAGGACATACCGCGCTGAACTCATAAACCTTTCTTGCCCCCACCAGCATGTCTACCTCGGTGCAGCCTCGTAGGCAGTCAATGGGATAATTATAATATTGGGACCGCAGATAATTAAATTTAAACGTGTATTGACAGGATTTCAATTTCATTAGGAACTTCAAACGGAAATGTGAGAGAATGCTATGTAATAAAACGTCATTACTAACTACACATGCGGTAATAGCGTACACACTTCCTTGAAAATTATTTAATGCACGCGAAACCAATAAACCACATCATAATTTGTTTAGCGACTGCGCAATTTCTGCAATTTCGGGATTCAATTAAAGAAGGAATTAATTGTCAAAATTTGTTTTAATATTTAATAACAAATCCATTTTAGAGTAACATACAATTTAATGCAAATTAATTAAAAGGTAATTAATCAACATTTTTAATAGTTTGTTTGTTGGGAATATTTCGAAAATAATCTGGTTCCCATTAACCCCCTTTTTATTCCCATCGTATGAGATGTAAATACCCCGCTAGTCGCATAGATTAATCTCGTTGCCACTAGCACTAACAATAATAAGTGTATGGTTTGACATGTGCGGACAACGTATTTGTTTCCGGATAACAAAACGCCAGGCATGCTTATTATAAAAATAATTTAATCTTGGGAGATGATGTAATTTGTATAATATGCGAAATATACTTCTGCAATTAAAAAATCTCTTTAAAAAAATGTAAATTTGTTTCTTCAATTGGTTTGTGATTTACCATACACACGATAAGCACATACATAAGTCTGAAATAAGTTCTCGGAGGCTCTTGAAGATGACTCCCACAAGGGAGTGGGAGTCATCTTCAAGAGCGAGCACTGTGCGAACACCCTCAGCGAGTTAATATAATTTGATGCTGGTAACTACAACTATATGATTGGTGATGATAATAATTAAGATTTCTAACAATGTGCTATTTCTGGTTTCTGGTTGTTTTTTACGCAACATGACAGAGGGGTTGGCGATGGGGATGAGGGTGCCGCCTGGTAAATGTGCCCCAGGGGTTAAAACTAACTACCACCCCTTTCAAAATAACCTGAAAATTGAAAAATCACCCTACACAACATCCGATCCACCTTACATGTTCTAATACACCCCGTGGCGCCCAAACAACCCTTATAGAACGTTCGTAAATGGTATTCAGCCCTTTCATAAAAATATAGGGGTAAATCCGCAGACGAAATTCGAGATATTGTCAAACAATTCCCAACGGTATTTTTTCACATAATTCAAAACCTGAAAATGTACATCTATCGTTAAGTAATAATATCTCACATATAAACGACAATAGATTTATTTCGATTTAGTAATTTCCCACCACCGAAGATAAGAGTCTGGAAACTTGAGATAGTCCAACCGCGCTTTAAACATTTTTAACACTCACGCTTATACGTGCAGTTGTGTTATAAACTTTACTATATAATAGTTTTTTATCACCACATTTTAAGCTGCCGTGGACAGCAATACTTTACATTTTAAAAAGATGGTTGTTTCACTCGTTTTTGGTGGTTTAACATAATAACAAAATATTTTAACGATATGATTAAAACGTCAACGCAGTAAAATATCGTGAATAAAGCTAACTTGTTATACAGTATTATTTCCATCAGTACTTCATTGTTCTTAAAAATGCAATACATATAACTTATATGAAAAGCTTGAAGCCGAAAGAAAAATAATATAATTATAATGTTGTACACATCAAGAACATTGTTTCTGTTTCTTTGCGTTTCTTTTATTTGACATGGGTTTGATAATAGTAATGTGCTATGAAATTAGAACGAAACATCGTCCAATTAAATAATTATACACGGTATACCTATAAAACGAACATAAATATACCAACCGTGAAAACCGTATTCAACCGTATATACATATAAATCTCCACTCAAACATATTTCTCCAAGCAACATACTTCAGTGTCTGTTTCCATTATTTTATAACGGAATTGAAAAAGGTCAAATTTCAAAACAGGGAAAGAACCCCAACCAGCTTGAATTGGTGGGAAGGAAGGGGAATGGGGCGTCTAGCCTTTCGAATAATAATTTAAAAAGGGGTGAAAAGGGGTGAATTTATTCAAGCGGGGAGTTTTAGCTGGGATTATCACAAAACCTGAGTTTCTAGTATAGCTTCCAACCGTTGCCAGCCATAGCAATTAGACAGAGCAGACAAGAAAGAATCACGGTCACACACAGCCGACAACCACCACGGCGTGGGACATTCATTTATTTATTCATTCATACATCCATTCATACTTTCGAACATTTATTCATTTATTCACCCATTCGTCCAAGTAGGCAAGCTAGATAATTTTACAACTCTTTGATAAATAGTTTCAAATTTCGATGGTTTTGTTAGCGTAGTCTAGGCTAGCTAGAACATACAGAGGTACCTCGGGTCTATAGCTCCCAATAACTCGGTCTCGGGGGGTCACTGGTTCGATTCTCGGCACAGCTAATATTAAACTAATTATTTCAACGACAACAAGGGGAAAGCTGAAATTGAGACAATTTGACCATCCCTTCCCCTTTATTTTATCCTAGCCGTCCGTATACACTTCTGCATCCAACTTTGCTTTGGGTGGGTGCATGGGTGCACTCGTTGCATCGAGACATAAACCGACGACGACGACGACAACACAAACGACAATCTCTCGTTTAAGTGAAACGATTGTGTGGTATTATAGAACGCAGCCCATATTTTTTTACAGCTTAGGTCGATCTTTCATCGTCTAGCTTTTACACCTCGGTATTATAAAATCAATTTAAATAAACACGTTTTATACCCGTATACACGAGACTCGAATTAGTATTTTTGCGATTGGGTATCCCCCCACCCCCAAACCCGCACCCTCCTCTCGAAATGTGTCGTAATCCGCATCAACCATGCGAGCTCGAAGCAATCACTCAAAAATAAACTTTTTGGAAACTTATTGGGAAAGTTGCATTTGTTTGGGTAGGTTTGAGAGTAGGAGGCTTAAAGGTAAATGTCCATCAATATAACCGTATGGAGTAAAAATAGTTTCATTTTAATTCAACTGAACAATTAGAAACATATAGTTGGATACGAAACTTCAAACTGACTTGTGTTATAATGATGCGATAGTGGCAAAAAAATATGAATATGTTTTATTAAATTCATCTTTTAAAATATTCAATAAGCTTTTATAAGCAAAGTGATTTATCAATCAAATTATGTATGACGTGTTATAAATGTGGTTGTATATATTATTTTTAAATCGGGAAAATTATTATTGTAAGCGGGCTATTCCACACAACGTAAGGAATAGGGACTGGAAGGCTGAGGATAGTTCAATAATAAATGTGAATTTAATAGAGGAAAAGTGTTGTCTCGGTTGGCAAAGAAGAGCAGTGTGTGAAGGGGGAGAGGCAAGAGGAAAGGGGGGGGGGATAGTAAGATAATCTTGATTCTTGTTTATCTGTCGGATGTCATTAGGCTATACAAATTCTATATAGTCTTGAAAGGGAGAGCAAAACAAAATAATGCAATAGTAAGAAATTTAGTCAGCACATCCGTCCGGCCAACTATGGGATTTCTTTTACGTAATGTAACGCTCTCTTGTTAAGATTTTACTTTGCTAATGTTTCTATTATAATTTTACAACATAGCTGTCAAAGAAAAATATTACTGCTTCTCATTTGCGATTCATTTAGAGAAATAATTAATTATACCTTTCTAAGACGTCATATTAATACACATTATGCGATATGTTACTTCATATCCTTTTTAGCATACCAAAAGACTTAGCATGTTTATTTTATCAAAGAACTATTAAATGTTAGTATTAGTAGGTGTATAATATGTATTTCGTGGGAAACCTGCCCAGGGTGCAATTGATGCTCCTCTTCAGGTGCCTTGTAGCTATGCATGTTGTGTTATTGTGTAATGACTCGGAACACAATGCCACACTAGCGACTGAGGAAAACCTCGGAACAAAACCTTCAGTCAGCCGGTTTCAAAGTTAACGTAAACCACACAAATTTGTCTTCGATTGCATGCCTCCCTACATTTGATTAAAAACAAAGTGATTGTCCTTATAAAATCAAGTACTGTGTGTGTGTGTGTGTGTGTAGGGATGAAAGCAACACACCTTCATACTACGTGGTTAGGACGTCATATGCAAGATTACGGAGACCTATCTTCCAAATATATCTCCTTTCTTCATACCAGAATTCCTAATTAGCCTGGATTTCGTATAAAAAGTGTCCCAGCCTTTAGTTTATGGGTACCCCACTATAGTCAGTGGTTCTTGACTACATACTGTTTGATCAAATAGATATTTTTTACATTCCTCCTAAAACAATTAAGTGCTTGAGGAAATTGGCACACCCATTCATGCCCGCGCCCGGTAAAGTATGCTACATGAATCTAAAAACTGTCTGCCCGAGCCATTATTGAGGACACTGCTCTTACTAAGTAAATACTCTACAGAGAAACAACTTTAGGCAGTATAGTTCAATGACATTGCTGTCAAAATATCAATTCCATGTGGTACCGTTAGCATGTAGTGACAAAGGCACATGTAACGTCGAAACGTTGTATTATGCACAGTAGCCTTCACTAACTGACATCTTATTGGTGTTTGTTTATAAGACTACTAATCCGCTGTTGGAAATATAACGCTTGAACCCACTGGCGATAAAAAAAAAATCATAACTGAACATATAAGAAGACGTCTATTTGTATTCTTCTGTTGGCCTGATGCCTGTCGCGCTATTAAATAATATAGTCACCGATCACAGTTGGAGACTGTAGTGTGATTGACACAAGGAGTTATTTTACAAGGTTCAATACTTGTATAATTAATACGGTTCAATACTTGTATAATTAATACAATTTAGGATGATGGTTACCAATAAAAAATACGATCTGTGATAATTAATTAATCTTCTTTATTATTCCCAATATCCAAATTAATTAATATTCAGGTGGAGGGGGAGAGGGGCATAAGCTCTAGTTATTTGGGCTATTTTTGTTTATAAATATTAATTTTAAGAGTCAACAGCATTTGTGGAGATTTGAACATAAAAAACAAACATAAACACAACAAAGTTAAAACAAAGTGAACATGAATATTAATTTTATTTAATTGAACTTAATAAAAAAAAGGTGTGAGCTATTTTTTCATGTCTGTTGTGAAAAACAAATATGAATGAGCTCTTTATAGATGTTAATATTTGAACGCGTTCCAAACAATAATTTAAAAAAATTTGTACCACTAAATGTGCCTATTATAATAGGTTTTACTAATGCGGCACCAATAAAATATCGATGTTGCATTTTTGTTTGTATGGTAGTGAGATCGTCCAAACTCGTCCCCATTAGCTAAATATTAACATAACCCTACGTGTGTGTATGTTTGTTCAGCCAACGCCGGCCACTGTCGCCGACGTCGACGTACGTAGGGTACTCCTTGTAGGGCTATATTTGTTGTCTGATTGGAATAACAGGCGGAAGAGAATATGTGTGATGAATGAAACGTGGCTATCGACTACCGGTATAAGCGTTGCGATTCATGAATTCAGCACAGGAGAATAATGTGAGTTCGCATTTTAGAGCATAACTTCCTGTCTCTAGAAATAGAAGATTGTCGTAAATGCCTCTACAAATATTACGCGAATATTAAGCGATTTTGTGAATAAAACTCTATGTTTATAACGAACAACGTTTGGGAAGTCGGTAACAATTTCCGTCATCACTTATCAGGCTATGAAAGTCATGTAAGAAAAAACAATGATAACAGGCAAGATACACAAAATATTGACAATATAAATTAATGTATAAATTAAAATTGACAAATCAAGGTGATGAAGATACTCTTTGCTCTTTATCAAAGGAATCCACTTTGGACGGAAATAAATACAAGTTGGCTTATGCATGTACCAGTTAGTGTTATTATAGTTGCCTCTATTTCTGTGCCCCATTTTTTTTCAACGCCATTTCTTTAATAAACGTCGAGAATGCATTAATTGAATTCATGTACTTTATCCCACGCATGTTCTACCAGTTTCGATGACATAAAGTAACAATTAATGTTCCCGAATATTGAGAAAACTACTTTCAATGAGTTCTCTAAACCGTATAAAGCTGATGACTATAGAGGAAATGAATTTCATGTGTCACAATTAAGACACGTGCCAACAAAATATTTCTCTAATAACTTGTTCAAACTTTTAGATCAGGAGAGCATATAGTTAAATGAAAATGAATTTTTTATGTATTTTTATTGGGTAATTGATTCATTCTGTTTTCTTTCCGTATCAGGTTATAAAGTCATTGCTGTTGCGATAACAATGGATTTTACAGACTCACTTTTTACATTGCAATATATGAATATCAAATTTGAAATTAGTTAAGGCAAAAAACTGGTATTTTGTGGGTAAAAACTGTTTAATAATGGTGACGAAGGTGATTTTCATTTCCTCATTCGACTAGCTGCAAAAATTTTCGGGTCACTTCCCGATATGCGTATAATCCCCAGGTGTAAAGTTCCACGCGAGGCATATGTACGTTTAACAGTTTGCATTTCAATGTTATGATGACATTACGTTGCAATATAAGTATATGCCAAATACATTTTAGGAATCTTTTCACATAGGTTGATTATGATTAACTATATTAATGTAATTCTTTGAGTTTCTGTACTGAATTACATTGCTATATCGATGAATCATCACAAGTTACAACTTAAATCAATTTATCACATGTTTAATTCATATTCTTGCACCGACCAAATTCTGATGAATGAAATAACAAAATAAACATTTACAGTGCGATTAGTTTTGAATTTTCAGAATTAACGTCAGCTATACATTACTTTTTAATTATTTCTTGTCCAATTTTCAAGTTATTGCAGAAAAACGTTGGGCGTTGTGAAAAATAATTATTTTCAAATACGACAAGCACACGCACTCACAATACCTTACACCATTCTTATGACACTTTCTCCACTACATGCTCATTAATAGTATAATAAATAAACTTAATATGATATACTTATCTATCCACATATGAGTATTATACTTTCTAAAATATTCTTATCGCACCATACACTACATAAATAATATAAATAACCGTTGGATATTTTTGTGGATTATATTCAACGTTTGTGTTCAGACCTATATTGCATTCGCTTTAAAATATTCATCGCCATCCGGAAAGGCGTTTGCCTAGAGTGCGACAAACAATATGTAAATTGTTAAGTTCGCTAGATGTTCATCTGACATCTTCGACTATAGATAACATTATTAAGAGCTGCATACCCAATTAGTGGAGCCCGGGCGCTTACAACAATTTTATGTCGAAATAATTTAGCAAGTTTGAAAAGTCCGACTTTTGTTTTCCCTGCGGTGGTTTTAAATGAGATAACACGTTTGAGTAAAGAAGGCAGAGCTGTTTTGAGAACGAGCGCGCGCGCGTGTGTGTGTGAGGGTGTGTGTGTGTGTGTATAAGTATTATGTGGCTATTTCCGGTGTCACTTTACAATCCGTGGAACATGCAGAGTTGATGGACGTGTAACAATATTACATTTTATTTATATGGTTTGACTGACTGTGAATTTATTTGTTTTATGATAGGGTACATATAAAGGGTACATGTGTGCTACTTTTAGTTAATTAGATTTATGGGGTTTGATTAAGATATTTGGAAGGAATTGTGACTGAGGCGTCAAGGATAAAGCGTTGGCTAAGGACTAACTCGTTCTGGTCTTTTCTTCAGTCAGACTGATTGGTGGCGGGAATCGAACCCGGTTACTCATAGTTTGGAGTCTCGTGTTCAAGCTTGAGTCGCCAGAACCATTCACCGAACCTCGTTGTGTTGTTGTTTTCTACGATTTTCTTTAGAGAAGTCACAAATCAAAGTGCCCAATTCCCTTATAAACTAATTCTATCTTAATTAAGTCATCTAGAAACTATCACTCACATATCTTAATGCCAAGAGCATCACATAGATCCTTTCTATTCAGAATATCAGCTAGACACTCGTTTTAATAGGCTTCTTTGTGGAGTATAAATTTCCAATCGATACAATACCCGAAAAAGATTGAAATTATTGGCCACCCGGTCCTAGATTTCATACTTTATTAACATCAGATGCTATCTTTTTTTCGTAACGGTTAGCCCGGGCCAGCGGGTTGTTGAATCACACTAACAAATTAACGATAAAAATCTTCTACGTTTAGCAATATACCTTTGAATCTAGCCTGCACTAACGAATTTATTGTACTTGATACAGTCACATCAAAATGAAAAAAACAACATTAAAATGTTAGTATGTTAATTTTTTTTATTACCCTGCATCGTATATACAGGACGGACTTGTTTTATAAAAAGGTTGACAAAGTCCAGTCCCAAGTCTTCCGCATTTGTCTTGTTGAACTGGTATTGTATGCACATGGAATACTATGCATGGACGCACTGTATTGATAAACTAATGGCAATACGTACCACGCACAGGCATCACTTAAAATATTCAACATATTTTCTTAATGATTTCCACCAACAACATCTTTCATTTGAACGACTTGCTGCAATTGTTTTCTGGAATGATATCAAAGTAATAATAATTTAAATTTGCAACCATTGTGCACAATAAGTTTACTAATGTGTGGTAGTACTAGGCAGTGACGTAAAGAGAAGTAAAACAAAGTTGATTTGAATCATTTGATTAAGAGAACGATACACTATACCGATATATCTTCGAAGCAACACCTTGGAATCTCAGCGCTAGATGTTGACATTTAGCTATTTGAATACAGAATAACATATAATTCTTTTGTTAGTAATAGGTGCTTTGCTAGACGAGCATGTGTGAATGTTTAAGATGAAGTCAACTTGAAAGCGACTAACTGGCATAGTAAGACGCGCATGAAAGAACACAAACTACAATTATTAGTGGGCTACATTACGCAACATCATTGAACAAAGGATTCGGTGAATACTGAATATGTCTCCACCTTAAACTTGGTTGCTTCTAAATACCCCACCAAACCATTTGGATTGTCAATATATGGCGTTGAGGTCATGTATTCACTCCACTCCGCGCTAGCATCATACTGAAGTTGTCAACTATTACTTGGCATAAATCTGACAGTGTTTAGGGAGAATAACATAAAGAGTAGGAATTTCATTTCAAATGGTAACCCGTAAGAGATTGTCGATATCGGCCCGTAAGAGTTAGAGGCGGAACCACATATATGAGAAAAAATATATTTATGATGGGGGCATTTCCACTATCTCAACCCATTTTTCATTACCTGGTTCAAATTATATATTTATAAATAATTAGTAATTATTTGAATATATTGTGTATGTCGTCAATAAAAAGCTAATACTACAATGTTTTAAATAATATAATACTTAATTTTTTATTATGCCTACAAGAAGAAAATCACTGTGACTGATCGGCTAGACTCCATGCAAAAACATGTTTTCCTTACGAGTCCAATAAACTTTAATATTTCTGTCGATGGCAAAGGTCCTACGGTTTTTACTGTTTTTAATGCATACCGAGGTGATCATACAGTTATAAGAAATACACACACTTGAATAAATTCAACACTTTTTCTTTTTTTTCTTGGCCGTATAACCTAACTAGATTCATGTATATTTATTGTCTACCCACTCAATTACTGAAGTTGATTTTCAGTGGGGTCATTGTACAATAATTTATTATCTAGCTCGTTTCTTTGACGTTTTCAGGGTCACAGTTTACGTCCATAGTATCGTATTTCCTGACGTGTAACAGCCTATATATCTACTATCCGGGGATCGAACCCGGGTCGGACCTCCAGCTAGAGGCATCCTTGACACTAATCATCGAGCAATTGTACCGTCCCCACCTTGGATCTTCGTCCCAGTCGCCACTGTAAAAGATAAAATCCACTTTTAATGGATATGGCTTTGAGTCAATTTCTTAATTTAAAGTGGGTAATAACTACAAAGAATCCAATCCAGAAAGTTATTCCAACTACAAAGAATTGCAATAAGTTAATAATGGTAATTTTAAAATTCGAATGAGGCAATTTTTTAAGACAAATTTAGATTGCATACCATGTGCATCCCTGAACAAAAATTAACTAAATATACCGGCCCAATTTTACGATTTGGGAAGAAGTGTAAGCAACTTTACGATTTGGGAAGAGTGTGCTATGATAGTTGGTAGGTTTAAGAAATGTCCTCGTGGTGTTATAGAGATCTCAAGAGAACAGGGAAACCCTTGGGTGAACCTTCAGTCAGAATTCAGATAGCCGCTGACAGGGCTTGAACCAACACCCTCCGAATACCAGAGCTGAGCCCTAGCTTGAATACATGTGTATTGTTCAAGCTTCATTGATGACAATGAGAATAAAACAGAGCCACTTTTATTCGTTGCATTTCCCAACCGTTGCAAGCACCGTGCGAAGATTTCGTCTGTGGATGTGTGTGTGTGTGTGTGTGTGTGGACGATGGAGGCATGGCATTAATTCTGAAAAAGTAATTAACAGCAAACGAACGTATGAAAGATGTAAGAATAAGAAATTAGTAGCAAAGTACGCAAATTGCTGGCATGTTTTGTTCTTCTTGCTGTTTTCAAATTACTTGTTGAATTTCAATGGCCACATACAGACCAATGCAGGAAGCACGCTATTATTTTGTAATTAGTAACACAAAAATTACCTGTACCCATTAAAAAACACATATACGGTAGGAACCTACCGGGTGTAGCAGAATTGATGCATAAACGGACAAGATGATTATATTTAATAAATTGTAACTTTGTGCGAAATACTCAGTTGAGATTCTTGTAGTATTTCGGGAAGCTAGTCCTTGAATACTTTATACAGGTTTTCCTCGCCGTCAATGTAGCCCTACTCGACTAAAGTTTTTTAATTGATTACTCCCGCGTCTCATAACAGTTGTCATGTGTATAACTACACAGTCTCACACATGCCTACAACCCACCTGCTAGGTGCACGCTAACCATTACATGCCTTTACACGAATTATTTAATTTTTTTTAAAGAAAACATCCAAAAAATAAATGAGAATAACGAGTAAATTGCGAAAAAAGCAATGTTTGTAAATGCCTTCAGGTTATGGTTAATGGTGGTATTGAAGTAGGAGAGCAGACTCCCTCTCTTAGCTTTTATAATAATTACAGCCTTGTATCTAGATCGTTTGTTTCATTAATAATAGGAAAGATGGTATCTGGCTGTGTTTTGTTAATACCCCGCGATGAACTATGGGCTGTCTTCAACTACAAATTAATGGAGGAGCCGACAGTGGCTGAGGGTATGGGTCTGACTGAGGGCTGCGCATGGCTGAACATTAGGTGATGTCTGCGACTGAGGGTAACACGTGTCTCTGACTTAGTTTTAATTAATTAGTGGATCTGACTAATATGGTTCACCTATAGTAGCTATAGTAGTACTAATGTTTCATTAGATCGACCGGAGTGACTATGTGTGTGTGTGTGGATGGTAACATATGGCTGAGGTTTACACGTGAAATCATAACGTCTCTGACTGAAAGAAATTCAATTAGATCGGACCCGACGGGGGCTACGCATGGTATGGGATATCACCTTGCTATACATTAGGTATATCTGACTGAGGAAATACAATATATTGTATCGCAATCAAGCGCTGACACAGGTGCAACATCGTCAGGTATCGATACGATATACAAGTGTTTCTGACTGAAGAAACACGAAATATTATATTACAAAGAACTCTGACTGAGGATTAATTTACAAGGTAAAGCATGGTGAAGTATGGATGTTATTGGGTTTTACTTTACACAAGTGCCCCTGGCTGAGGAAACACGACAAATTAGATATCAAATGAGCTCTGACTGAGGATTAATAATACAAGGTTCTATAGCATATCAAGTGATTCGTAATGAGGAAAACATACATAATAGATCTCCAATATGGCTGTGACTGGCCCTTGGTTGTTGTTCAGAACGGTTATATGACTGAGTGGGTAGACTCTAAATACGAATTTATTTTATTTATTTATTTATATTTTAGTTGTTGTAATAGTCGCATTGATGAAATAAATTAATAAACGAAGTTGCATATAACTAGTCGAACAAGTAGGCCAGCGAAATAAGTTGCAGCTTTGAGCTTAAAAAACTCCGCGAAGAACTCGTTAATTAACAGAAGGAATGAAAAACCTTTCTGCAAATAAACTAGAATTAAAGCCGAAATATAAGTTGTTTTATGGTATTTTCTTGTATAAGTTAACTTTTCAACACGATAAAGGTTATTCACCCATAAAAATCTTGTATTAACCCACATTCACGGAAATTAAACGATCAAATGTTTCTAAAAAGTGTTCACCGTTATTTTTCTTCACCCTGATGCCTGAAGCCACTTGAAACTAAATCACTTTCGGGCAAATCTGAATTTGATAACAGCTTCACGCTCTCAATTCCAAGTATGGGCGTGGCTCGCCGGTAGTACACACTGCCCGGGGTCGCGAGATCGGTTCCCGCTACTGACAATCCTTACTGAAGATTCTACAATTCTTTCCTCATGCATTAAATAAACACGCACGGCTACGGGAGTACCCAAAATAGGGAGCGAAGCTGCAGATCAACAACCAATATATTTTTGGCAAAGAACAAACAAATAAAATAAAATAAATAAAATCTTATTTTTTATAAATGCTTTTGGTGGAGGTGCCGAGTACACCAAAACGCATCTTTATTAATGACTAGCCCTGCCCCTCTGAGCTCAAGGCCACCAAACATAAATTCTGTACGTCCTAAAATAAATAGATACATACATAATGGTATTGATTCCTCTAAATATCATTTGGATTCCTACTATTCAATTAAACTCTAATGTACTATTCCTTGTAACCTTTGTATAACCAAATTTAACTTCTAGACGACGTTTCAAACGACTAAGATTATAAATAGCATTGAAATGCGTAATTTCCGAGACATTGTGTGAGTTGCGCAAAATCCCAAACGATTGTCTTGAATGATTACTTGGAAGTCGAAAACGATTCCAAGAACTTGGAATATTTGGCAAGTTTAAATGTTCTTTCATCAACAATAAACGGCGACCTCCAAATTATCCCCTTTTACCTGAGTGTGATTTTTTATAAATGGTCCACTGCATACCCAAAGAACAGACTGCGTGGCTCCTGCTCCCCGTCAAAAATTATCCTCCGTCTCCTACCTGCTTTTTTCTGCCCCCCCCCCTTCCTCGCCCCCTCCAACAACAGTATGCGTGGCTACTGGCTACTCACTGGCCCAAATTCTAGTTGTTAATTTCTCTCAATATCGCAAAGTTGATAAAACATTTTAAGTTATTTCAACCAAGTAGGAAACAATGATTTATAAACCCAACCTCTATAATTAGTGTAACTCGGTACAAGCGTTAATGAGATGTCTTGGACCTCGTTATGAGCGAGTAAGAGAATAGGCCTTCGCAACATTCATCAACTATCAACACCACGTTGTTGTCTCGTCGTTGCCACGTTTAGAAAACTTAAACACTTTTTGACACTGAATCGTTCCGTGGAAATATTTGGTTGGGTGATGTGAGTATTATGGCCCATTTGATACGTGTTGGTTGAGTGTGTAGCGGTGAGCATATAAATACTTAATAATGTAAGACCATATAAGAGCGTTCGAGTTCGAGGCGAAACAACCGTTAAATAGCCAAGTAATCCACTCCTTTTCGGCATCACAGAGAAATTTCATGCTAATACTGAACCACGTATAACCTCTCAGGCATTTTAATCTAATGATCAATTTTCACATTGAAACGAGATTTAAAAATATTATTAAAATATGAAGGACGGCCCAAAATTCACGCTACTTACTAAGTAACGATACTAAATTATATAGTGCCAAAACCAAGCCCTAAAACGCTTAGGTTTAAGTGCATTTTACAACATCTAACATCACGCACTAACCCAAGTCCAAGACGATGTTTTTCCACCAAAAAGCTTCAAGTTTTTTTTCTGTAATTAAGAAACGTTTTGTTGGTAAACGACTTTGTGCATTAAATGTTGAAATTGAGGAACATTTAGAACAAACAACCTACGCTTCTTATACAGAAGAATTTGTAGAATTTGTAATCATGACGTTTTAAAATTCTGAAATATTCTGTCTTGTTGCCTAAAAAAATATGTGCAAAACCACATATTATATACATTCTAACTAATAGATTATCATCTAGTTACTTACCCACCTACTAACCAACCGACATATACCGACATACCCTTCAACCTACCTACACATAGTCGTAAACCTTTATACATATACCACTTACACACAAGCATAACAGCTACCCTTCCCCCGCCCTTGTACACTTGCCTACATCACGTCCACCAAGTCATACCAAGGAGCTTGGTTCATATCTATGCAAATAAGTACAACTGTATTTATCTAAGTTTCCGACTCCATATGACGGAATTTAATCTGAGGTGTCTTTGAAAAGACAACGACGTCCAACACCTTTATGAGAATGCCTACGGTTCAGAATAATTACTTGTTTGTCTTTCTTTCATCGTTAGAACACACGGTTCGTCGTCATGTTAAAGATATTTCCACCATAATCTCTATCCACATCTTTCCAACATATTCAACGTTTGGAATTTTATTTAGACATATTGCCATCACGTGTTTAATTAAATTTGTGTTTTAACTAATAGCTTATATTTCCTTTTAAAGGTGTCTGGCATTCCACTCGTTATTTAGATGATCAATCATGAAGAAGAAGTGATGTAAATTTTGAAGGTTTGTTTTAAACTATGCTTCTTTGTTCCTGTCTACATTCTAAAGGCCTACGCAGTTGTGTGTTTCGAAGTATGCAAGATAGCAAGTTTCTTGTTCTTTAGAATAGTATTTGATAAAATACTTATACTTGCACTTTCAACCACAAGTGTGCAAGTACTCACATGTGAACACGCATGCAAAGAAACATGCAATTACTGTCATACATTATCCAAGCACACTCTCTGGCTTAATGGAGTATAGATCATGCGTGGCATACGCTTGTTTCGATAAGTCTTGTTGCATGGTGACATGCTATGCGTATTCCAATTAATCTATGGTTTTAATTCATTTAATAAACAACATTGCACTCAAATAACTACTAAAACCTCACGACTTATTTCAGAGCAATTACTTGTCTGAGCTAACACTTTTTACTTTGGGAAACCTCTCAATATGAGCAAAATATGAAAACATCTGTTTTAATTTAATTCTAGCAAAAAATCCAGAAGTGTCAAAAATATGATAGATTTTAAAATACTTCAACATAAAATATAATCATATGCTCTTAGAATATTTTGAAGGCTATTTATTTCAAGAGCGAATTTACAACAAAGGGTAATTAATTACTTTGACAATTAGAGCCAAGCATGGGGTCAATAGGGCAAATTTAGATTACTTTCCATGTAGGCAAGACTGTGATTCTTGACACTACAATACGGCAAACAATAATTATGCTCACAATAATACTATAACGATCATAGACAAATCGAACCTCCAGCATTTCTTGTGAAGTATTTATTTTATACATAGTTAATCTATTACGCGTTTTAGTTTTTAAAGTCAATTAATTAACTACTTATCATCGTATGACAGGAAAATTATGCCAAACCTGTTCCAAACATTCTCTGTGTGTTTTTAATACCATGCCAATTTTGGTAGTTGAAGTTTGTCAGTAAATTATGTTGTTTTTAATACAGGTGTTTGATTATATTAAATTTTTGTACCAAGTAATTTCAGTTTTTAAATTAATTATGCGTTTCACAATTTTCTTTCAGAGGATAATTTGGGATCGTAAAAATATAATGTTCCAGTCTGAGCGTAGCAAATCACCGTCGTACAAATGCGCCACCACAAAGTGCATTTTGAAACTGTCGGCTCGCGGAACTGACTCGGCTATATGCACCGTGCACATGCACGCCATCCATACCTCAGGGACACGGTGACCATCTGTGCCGCCTGCATCCGAATGCCCTATTTCGAAGATAGCGGCTCTATTTAGTTGTCATTTTGTACAATATAAATTAAATATGACAATAATATATTATGCAATTGTCATGTTATATTAATATCCGAATAAATAAGTCGAAATAGAATTGATTGATTGAATCGTTAAAAGCGTCGGTAATTATTAAAGAATCAATTTCGATTCTTTAGTGTTTTAATTTCATTAACAAAAATCAATTGGTAATGTAATCATTCAGTCAGTACAGAAATTGCTTTAAAAAATGATTAAAATACTGAACGAACACATTATAATTTGAATGATATAATATTATGTTCCTTCGTATATAGATGATTTTTGTACTCTAATGACTAAGACTAGTTAATACATTGAATGAGGATTATGCAACTCACATTACAAAGAGTAGAAAGAGCGTTTGACAAAATTAAATGCACAGCTTCAAAACATATGAAACCAAGAATTGAGGAGTTATCCCCGAACAAGACATGGATTTTCCTTCAACCTTTCCAATCAACGTCTCGAATGTCACCAATGTATTATTAATATACACGCCGAACAACAAACCCCACTAGCTCCTTCTCCAAGGCCAGTCTGCGATGACTCAGAGTCAGCGTGGCTGAACCAACAGTCATGGCTTCGAACCCTGATGAATTCCATCGTGACGCAATCACATATAACATCAATTCGTCGTGGTCTCGAGTGCAAGCACATGCAGAATAACCGCATCTTAAAAACTGAATAATTAAAATATAACCACAAGCATTAAACATAAATTCCATTACGCTCTTAAGAATGTAATTTTGCTAAACTCTAATTCCCGCGACTGCAATGTATAATGTTAATGTTGTATATTAAATTATGTTTGTTATTGTTACACTAAAATATACTTTTGTTTATTTAAACTCGTATTATTTACAAATTGTCTCTATGCTGTAATGGAAACTCTTCTGAAAAAATCATGTTTTTAAATAATAATAATAATAATATAAATAATAATAACTGGTTGCGAAAACGAATAAAAATCAAGTAATAAATCCTTGGATTCTTGCTTAAAAAGGAAATAGCTTTAAAAATGTACCGATGTTATACATACGTAAAATCCATATTTAATTGTTAATGTATTTTCACATTCCAGTGCATGGATCGTGGCAGGTGAACTCAAGGAAAGCGTGCACAGTTTACCTGACAATCCCAAATCCCAGAGGCAGTTTGTGGCATTTGAATAATGTGGTCGGAAAGTGAATTACTTAAATGCTTAAATTAATTTTATAATAATGAGTTGATAAACTGTCTTGTAAAAGGTTGAATTTGAAACTAATTGAACACAAATTTCCATTAATAGGACAATTTTGCAAGGTGCTGTATATCTATCGATGTGTTGTAGAGAAGTTTGGTTTAGGGCTATTTAGAATAACATAACATACATTATTCAATACTAAATAATACCCTTGTGTAATACTCATTACTGAATATTTACAGCAATTACTAAGTAAACTATGCTAACATCTTATGCAGCCTGGCTTTTACATTCATTCGGACCCTATAAGTTCAAAATCTAATTTTCTACAGATAAGAAAAACGTATTCGAAATAGAAACCACGAACTTGCTTGATCATAATTTGTAAGATTTGTACATATGTATTTAATATATTTTCTGCAGTTTAATCAAGCATCCGCCATCATAAAACCATAATCTTTATGATGACTAACACCACAACTACCATGGTGCATCCAAGCTCTATCAGCATAACCATCACCCCCACACGCGCTACAACCGCTTCCTAGTCTAAACTAATTAAAGGGGTATTTAACCGCTAAACTCAAAAAATATATATCATTCAGGCTTACTAGTAATGAATTTAGAAAATAACTGAAAAATTATTGGGGCCACCATGACCTTCCAAAAAATTGTCTACAAGACATTTTTCGAGCTAGGTCTCATCGGCAAAATTCTCCCATAAGAAATAACATGGAGACTATCTTGATGCCCCGTGACCTTGGAGGATTTTGATCCAAAAAAATATTAGCCATTATTGCCGTACTCTACAGCCTTTTCTGTAGTCTCTTTATTTTGTTTTGTAATTTGGGCAAGTAGTTCGGTCAAAATATGCTGATTACCAAGATGGGGTGTGATTTTGGAATGCATATATTTGCATGTTTGAGGGTATATTTGAGCACAGTTTCAAGACACGATATAAAAAATGGGCATTTTAGATTGGTTCTATGCTCTAGTATCTATGTGGACCAAAAAAGAAGCAGGTTAAAGCCGATTTAGGAAATGTCCCGAAACAACAATTTTTGCAAATTTCTGGATCAAAAAAATTGAAAAATTGGTGTTAAATCACAGCTACAAGATATAATTTTTTAAACTGTAATTTTATTTTTAGTGTAGTATTGTGCTATAGATCATCTGGTAAAAAATATTTTTTTGAGTTAATAGCCCCTTTAATGATTAACTTGTGGTGAATGGTGATAGAAGAGACTCAATATCAACAAAACACAAGCTGGAAACTTGCCTTTGGAAACCTTACTAACAAGGCATAATGCATAGGGATAGTTGAGATGAAATGTACAAGAATGTCATAGGACGATTCAATATTCGTCTTTTAAATGTGGGAAACCTTGTAAAAAAACATTCCCGGATTACCGGTGGCTAGGTTAGACTTCCACTGAAAGAATATGAACACTTCTACCAACATATTTTGAGTATTTGTTAATATTTTACACATAACCTTGATTTCGTGTGTGACCTAAATCCCACATATTCTTGCTACTAAACCATTCACAATCGTTTGCCTAATTGCTTGAAAAGTAATTTTTCAAGTGAATAACGGAATTTCAAAGTTTCTAAGGGAATTGAAACTTGTTATTTTTTAAATTAATCTTTATTGGCTTATATTTACATATTCGTAGAGCAATGAGGAAGCTTCTTACGGGGACTTATTTCACACATACGTAAAATGTAAGAACATGCACATAAGAATCCCACGATTACAGTTATACTTTACAACATGTGATGCGTTTGCCCCAAAAATAGCTTGCATATGAAATCTCAATTTGTGTCTAATTAATGAATTTACTTAAAAGCGCGTTGGTGCTCAGTAATGATGAATTCACGATTGCGTGTGAATACTTATTTTTACAACGATACCAAACTCTTACAATTTGCAGGATAGTGTGAAAAGGTTACGACTACCAGCTATAGTTAGAATATTGGTTGAAGAGAAGGTATGGATAATCTATTTTTTTCTAAGTCAGTGTCATACTGTTATGAGCACGACATTATTTTATAGAAATAGATGAAAGATTTAAGATGGTAGAATTACTTATTTTTATCGAGATAACTTGCGTTTTCATTGAATCTGTACCATTAAGTAATATATTTTCTTTAAAATATTAAAACTTAGATTTTATTAATTGCTGTTTTCCAAATTCAGTATGGACAGCGAATGGTAATGTATAGTGGTGAAAATTTTTGCCCTTTGCAGACAGTTGGAATTTATCAAGGAAGGTTTAGGTTGTGGGATGTTTGTATAGCCCAATCCCATATTTCGTGTTCAACTTAGGAACACCTCGAAGAAACTTCAGTCAGTCAGACAGTCTTCAGTCTTTCGTCAGTCAGGAGTCAGGAGTCAGGAGTCAGGAGTCAGGAGTCAGGAGTCAGGAGTCAGGAGTCAGGAGTCAGGAGTCAGGAGCCAGGAGTCAGGAGTCAGGAGTCAGGAGTCAGGAGTCAGGAGTAATCTTCAACCCCTGAATAAGAGTTTACTCAATCCATACTCTCGGCATTTTGATCTCTCTACATTCGCCTCGGCTTCTATTAAACTCATCTGTTCTGTGACTGATTGTTAATGTACTTGACAACTTCTGTGGACGATAGCCGTTAAACAATTCCCATGACTCTTCGAATCAACTAATGCCAAGAACCTCACTAATTAACTAAACTCAATTTAATAGCAACGCAATTAAATGTGAATAGGCTAGGTTATTTAATGGTCGTGTACTATTTTACGGTTTATTCTCCTTACCATAAGCGGAATATATCACATTCAAATAATGCTGGTCAAAACCGTAAACCATTTTAATACGTAATAAATTATCATATGTGGAACATTAATTACTAAAGGCTTTGTCTGGAAATGTTTCCATAATTCTCCCTAGACGAAGGCGAGGTCATTCTGTGGCTCATCATGTTCTGTGGCTAAAACAGTAACGCGTAACAGCGGAGCGTTTGTTGCGAACTGGAAGTCGATACCGTACACAAGACTTGGGATCGCCAAGGCAAACTAATTTACCCATTTATTCACTTAATTACGTGTTTGTTATTTACATATCCACTTAATTACTTATTCACTTGTTGGCTTCGTAACTCATTGACTGTATTACTTCTTTACTTACTTACTTACTTACTTACTTACTTATTTGCTTTGCGTGCGATGTTATTTATATTTAAATATTTGAACATACCTATATATTAATAATTCATTTCTATTGACGCCTAAACTAATTTTACAGTTAATAACGTTATCTTGTTTTAAATCATAAATTTCTAGCTTAGATTTTAATGAACAAACATATGAAGGCTTAACTTAATTGTGAATTTGGTTATATGTACATTAGGTCTAAAGAACCATACATGTTTTATCATGTATATTTTACTTCATATCAGCCACGTTGTTCTTGTTCGACTATCCCATCGATTATATATTGCATTACTTCGATAAATTATTTTTTTATACTCATTACTTTTTTTAGTTACACTAATTAATATAGTTATTTAAACTTATTTTAGTTTTTTTTATTTATTTCTTGCATTATTATTAGATTTATAATACTATTCTCATAAAATATTGATCGAGTATATTGGTTTTTAGGCAGGAGGTTCATTGGACACAAAGATTTCATATCACATTGTTTACCGTTGAAACTACATAGTCTCTGTTCAGGAGAGTACTTAGGTATAAAATGCGAATGCTCGGAGGGAATGTTGAAGTGCTGCTGATCGAGCGTGATGCATTGGCAGCCTCTAACGGTTGTACACCAACAGGAACAACTGAGTATACGTGCGTCCTATCTAAACCGCCTTAACCCGGATGTTTGTAACACTCTTCGCCCTCACCACCTCTCGCAAACCGGCCGGAATCTGAAAACTACATTAATAGAGACGTTAAACAACCAACAACCATCTTAGCTATTTTTATTTCTCCGCTTTCTGGATTTTATCAGTTACGTTTTAAGTTATTCCATTTTTAATTCCCCTGTTTAAAAGTCACGGCTTGATTTGTAAAATACGAAGACACTTGCTACTATCAGATGTGGGACACGCAGTTTAAACCTAAATATAGAGGATTCTTGGCCCAGGATGATCCTTATCTTTGCATTTTTAATTTAGGAAATACCTGTTAATTTCTCTAAGACCAAGCTGTATGGAATGAATTAAGTATTTTGCTAAAATGAAAACGTACATTATACAGAATATATCAAAGGCACGTCGGTATATTATGTGGCACCCATTGCGTGTTACCCAATCTTGTTGCTTAAGAGATAGCCACAGAGAAGTGTGATGTGATAAGGGAGGCTATGAATGGTTGAATGGTTGAATTAAAGAAAGCTAATTATGAATTACACTTGTGTAGTTGAATGAACCAGTACCACCAAGTAGGAGAGCTATGCTGTTCGGCGTTACCACAGGCAACGTGGGATATTCAACACCCTTTGAGCAACCAGTCTCACCATATTTTGAATGTTTGGCATAAGAAAGTAACATGATTGTTTAATTTTATGATTGTTTTGTTTAATTTGTTATAATTGTTTTTGATCATTCAATGCATACGTAATGAGAGAAAGTTTACAATGACAATAATCTACAAAACATAATGTAACAAGTTTATGATCGCTTGTGTGCACTAGTCCCCACGTGTGTGCACTAGTCCCCACGTGTGTGCACTGTTCCACGTGTTGCATAGTCCCCACGTGTGTGCACTAGTCCCCACGTGTGTGCACTAGTCCCCACGTGTGTACCCATTTAATCGTCAGTGATAATGAGTTCTTCTCAATAAATCATTCTAAATACCACGTGTAACACAATTCACACATTAATTTATCTTACTGATGTATTTGAATATATTAAAGAATTATAGACCAACGTCTTTAAAAATACTAAATTTAGACAAATGTTCCCTACATGAAATTAAACACATAAGTACATGAATGGATGAAAAGAGCCCACGAAGAGGATCTTCCCCACTGGTTTTCGGCTTGCTAGTCATAGCATGTCGCCGGTTGCACGTACCCCACTGGGCTGGCGACCAGGCAGGAAGTTTCATGACGTTTTGCGAGTATGATAATCAGTATGCGATGCAATAACTTTAAGATAATTCTAGGGAACTAAAATATTCCCTTGTGAAATTAATTATTATTTATTTTTCTTTAATCAGCATGATATATATGTATTTATACACGTATAATGTCATGTAGGCAGATACACGCGTGTCCACACATGTGATGTCCTCATCTATTCAAGGCAGCGGTTTTAAACCTGAATAAAGCTTTCCATATTTACCTTTAGTTTCCTAGGAAAATTGAACAACATTCACTAATCATTTGTTTTATAATTACAGATAATTCATTTATAAGGCATGCATGCACATCGTAAATTACAACAGCAATGCTAATTTTGCCAGTCCTTTTTTTCTTCACTGAAGGCACTACACAATTATAACAATAAAATAAACAGTGCGAAAAAGTCTAGATTGCCCAGAAATGAAGATGTTATATTGGACGCACTTTTGAATAGACACACAAATCCGTATAATACATATTAAAATAATTCGTGAGGTGGAAAAGAATTCTTTCTGAAATGACGTCCAAGTTATGGAAATGAGCCAAATAATCTTAATTCCGTAGTTCCGCGATTGTCACGTCATTTGATCATTTTAGACAAACAATTAATTATTCCCTCAAATATAATATGATTTTCATATCTTTGGTATGAAGGTGGATTCAATATGGCGGACGAAACAGGAAACGAAGTGTATATTAGGCTGCTTGTTTTTAGCACACTAGCCAGTTAGCGGCTCAGACTTGCAATGTTACAGTCTGTACCTCAGAGTTGCCAGTATATTACTGTCTAGCTCAGAATTATGATTCTCATACGTTTATTAAAGTTATTAGTTATCGTTAATTTAAGTTAAAAAATATCTTAAGAGCCAAATCCAACTAATTTATTAAACACTCACTTATTGAACCTCAATTGCCACCAAAATACTTTGGAGGAATTGTTTATAAAGGACATAGAACAAATTGCCACATTTCTACGTAAATTTGTAATTACCTAAAACGCATTATCACCTTCGTAGTAAATTTTTGGTTAGTTACAAAAACAGCAATTTTAAGGATATAAAACACAACCCCATAAGTTCCATTGCATATACAATAGTTTTAAATAACTTGAATTCTGCATCAAAACTATATGTAACCAATAGTGTTTACTGTAACAGCGCAGCTCAGACTTGTTTCTGATTATTGCAAGTTTGCGTGATGCGAAGCTGTTTATATGAACAAGAATTAATTCTCATTTTTATTTCACTATTTGTGATTTAAATATAATTCTCTTATATATGACCCCCACATGCTCTTCGTTTAGTAAGCAATAAGCAAACAGCGTCAAGACACGTACACATTCTACCGGATGGTAGCTCGTATAAACCTAAGACTCTTTCTGCATTACTCATAGATTTACGTGAATTACTTCCCAAGTCATTGATTACTTCAAATTGGCCATATGATGAGTTGTTCACGTGCCCAAGCTGCAGGTGCGCGACCGGCGTGAAAACTTCGAGGTGTTTTCCGACCTGAATAATTAATACAATATTGAAAAATTAATGCAAATTGCAATGGCGTTCCATTTCAAGCGGAGCATGCTAAAGTAGTATCCTTACCGCCCAAGGCCTTCTTTCGACACCTATTACAGGAAATAATTGTCCTACCCTTGTGTCTGAAATGTCAATTAGGGATTTGTGTCGTACCTGTGGCTCTATAAGGAATTTAGCATTGCAGGTGTTGACAATGTTTCCTGTCGAAAGAGTTAAAAGGTTATTAACTTCAAGTTTAAGGCTCGTTATGACCGGACGTACGTGATAGCTAGCGCCCCGCTACCCTCCGAGGCCGGCGTACACATGTGTACACGAGTACAACACCTTATTGCATTCATGTATGTATGCGAGCGAGGAGAGGAGTCGTGCGTGCGGATGTGTGTGTGTGTGTGTGTGTGGATGTGCGTTGTGTGTGTAAGTGTATGTGTGCGTGTGTGAGTGTGTGTGTGTGAGCCTGGGTTTATGTGTGAATGAGAGGTTGAGTGTGTGGGTGTGGGTGTGAGTGTAGGTGTGAGTGTGAATTTGGGTGATTATGAAAGTGACATTGTGAGTGTGAGTGATTGTGTGAGTGTGAGAGATTGTGTGAGGTGGGTGTGAGTGTGAATTTGGGTGATAGTGAAAGCGACATTGTGAGTGTGAGTAATTGTGTTAAGTGTGAGTGTGAGAGCGAATTTGATATTGCTTGAACGTGAGTGTGGTTCATTTTTAGAATTAACATATTCTCAGAATTGTCATAAAATTGGGAATTATTAATCAATTTGTTCTCCATATTTTGTAAATAGCAATGTAGAAATTGGCAATAAATCAAATTATACCACCACCAGTTATAAGTTATTTGAAAATCAATATTGCAACTTTCAGTAATAAAGAGAGGTGATCGTGTTTGAATGCATTACCTCATGAATTATTCACTCATGATTTAAAATCAAAATGCAACTATCTCTTAAAACATATCTCTGAACAAGTTGACAAGTCATCATTGCCTCTCAATTTACACAGAAAAACGGACAACATACTTGATTTTGACAGCTGCTGTCAAGAGCGCTTGCTGTTGGTTACATAAACTGTTGGACTCTTTATTCAATTCTTTGATTCTCCTAGAATCTAGATGCTAAATTAATTGGACGCCACTTTAAACATGTTGCACTGATATATTGATGAAATGGATACCATTATGTCAACCACGCCTACTGGAATGCAGCAATTACATTTTCACAATTAATCTTGTTTGCTCAAACACGAACCGTTAGAGCTCGAATCATTCAAACACTGCTTGCTGCTACTGCTAGGATTGTTCAAACACTGCATGTTGCTACTGCTAGGATTGTTCAAACACTGCTTTGTTGCTACTGCTAGGATTGTTCAAACACTGCATGTTCCTACTGTTAGGATTGTTCAAACATAGCTTGTTGCTATTGCTAGAATTGTTTGAACAAACCTTGCATGTTGCTATATTGTTCGGATTATTTGGACACTGAATGATGCTATAATGATCGAATGATTGTTGTTGAATGACAGTAGTTTTATTGAAATCGAATCGTCATCTAAGAATATGGGTCTTAGGTCATTATAGTCAAGAACTCAAGAGCATTAGTGTTGTGAATAAAAAGCATTATTTATCCTGAGGAATTCCGAGAGTATATCCTGAATTTCATAACAGTAAGAAGCGTTGTCCCTAATCGTTTCCAAATGATTTAAATGGAAGTAAAACATTAGCTTAGGTACCACTTATGTCGAGTTTTTGATTACCTGCTAGGTCAAAATGCCTGAAGAGAGAAATAGTGCAATATACTAGTCAGACGTTTATTTCTCGACCACTTGCAAGCATTGTAACCGGTAATACACTGAGCCGAGACGAGGCATTTATCATGGCCATGTCGGTAGGGACATCTGTGCGTGTGAAGGACGACTCATACGGAATACTAATTGAAAATGAACCAACTATTCAAAATATCTGCTATTTTAGACTATAACGGTCATTTGTCGTTAAGACAATGGTTTATTGGACATTTAGAGTGAAATCTCCCTATTGCAGTTATATTATTTTTGTAATTGATTTTTAATATGAAAGCCAACAGTTTATAAAACAACCAGTTAAATTGCTACTGTGTTGAGACAACAGCTCTATCACCATACTAGGTGAGTTTAAATTACATCTTTTTTGTCAGACAACTAATAATCAATGGCAAATTAATCCTTGAAGTAGTTTCTTCATAAAGTATTAAGAAAAATAGTTAAAAGCTAATATTATAGGTTGAACTTGAAAGAGGCCGCGGGTAATAGCGTTATTATGTATTTCCAAAAACTTGTAACTGGAAGGTTTAAGCTTAATATTCGCTGGACGAGTAAAATTATCCAAATCGGCTTGTAATTTAAAATTTTCAATAACAAAAAAGACATGCCGCTATTACAATGTGGGAAACACACTGCACTAGATGAATTTGAACGAGATGAAATGAGGGCAAAACACGTTAAGATGGCCACTTAAAACACTTTGACCAACGCCAAATATTGCCAATCAATGGGGTACTGAAAGATGAAATATCTGAAAAATAATTCCCTTGAAAAATAAATAAAAAAACGTCGAAGAGGTATTCTGGTTCGAAAACCTGTTTGCATGTGTACGTGATTACGAACAAGAGATCTTCGCAGATTTCGACACAAAATACGTCACACTTGTTTCTTTTCAGACATAGACAGGCACGTAAAAACAAATGACTGTCTACAACAAGTGTGCAAAGTGGTAGCTGGTCTTGTTGAAATGATTGCCCATGTTCACACCTACAAGTATTGCTTATTGCTAGCTTGGGGACGCAAGATAGTTTTAACTATCGTCTATTGTAGAAAAGATGCAGATAAATTAGTCAAATGTGTGGGTTAAGCAATGCTCGCGGATTCACTGCACACTGCAGAACGCGTGACTATGAGGAAGATTTAGCACAACCAGACACGGATTCCGTATTAGTGACTTGTGAATAAAGAGACCGAGAAATCTGTCCGTACTATTCCTTGCAGCCAAGTAATTGCACTCCCTGAATTAGGAAGAGTCCACGGACTCGTTTTTGTAGTTGACATTCTTTTAACACTTTTTAGATTTCTTCAAAATTAATTATAAGTTATGCACACAGGCAAGTCGTGTTTTTTCCTAAGAAGTGAGAAAGAAAAGTGGTTATTTGATTGGAACAGATCTCTTTAGTCACAGCGGTGTAGGAAAGGAGGAGATATTTTCGGTGCCAAAGGTAAATCAAGTATTATTAATTTCTTTCTTTAGAAAACTCTGAAAGTGAAATCGAGGTATGTCGTTAATTTACTACAACGCCAGAAGATACTCCAGTCAACATCGCGTCTGAAGAAACATCTGTATCATATGGAAGATGCATGGTTGATGCCCGCTAAAGATAATTGCCTTATTTTGGTCTTTATGGGGAATCTTACGGTAATGTGTGCACGAAGGTGCCATTCATTACTATCCTAAATATACCTAAATAAAGTCACAAAAAATGCCATATTGAGCAACCAGAAGTCCAGCCCTACCCATTTTTGGCGTACACTATAAAAAATATTGTCTCAACGACAAGTAATTAATTAATTCCAATCACACAAACTCACCAGTTTGATTTTTGTTATGATAAATATTCCTACGCGCATTTTGCATAAAATTAAAGTTTCTAGAGGCAATTGTTGGCGTAAGTCTCCATACAGAATTATACTAAACTTCACAAATTATTTTAGCCTTCCAACGAGGGCGAAGGTGTATTGTGTTTTATGCTGTACTATTAAAGACGGTTAGTCGTGAAGATATTAAAAACAATTACATCAGTTCATATTTCAAATGCTATTCACAACCCTTTCCTTGTTTCCATACGATACGACCGTGTAAGTCTTAATCGTATGAGGCACAGCGGACGCAGTTTAAAAATACGAGTGTTTGTGAAGTGAATATGCTTAATTAAAGCAACACATTGTACATAGACTTTATACTTGAGATGATGTAACGATACATAATTTTATGTCCGTGCGATGCATATATTTACTATTTAATATATTCTCTAATACACAAAATTTTACTTCAGAATAAAAAGCGTAGTAAGTTTAAAACAGAATCGTATTTAATTGAATGTTACATCATTCCTCGTTTGAATTTTGAAACGAAAACATTAAAAATAGATTAAATAAACAATGTATGGTTCTATTTTATACGGGAGGTCGGTACGTCTAAGTTCACATAAATTATCATTAGTGATGGACAGTGGACGCTACGGTAACAAGTACCTCCCCTCATGCGTGCCTGGATGCCTTTAACAAAACAATACCGACATCAAATTAGGTAAATTATCAACAGAATACTCATTATCACACCTTTCAAGCTTATGCGGGTATAGCAGGGAATAAGCCAACACTTGCGAAATATAACTATACAGTATACACATGTATATACTTCCTGTAGAGAAAGAAGTCACCAGGAAAGAACAACTCACCAGTCTGAGGTCAGGGGATGAGGCCAAACATCAGACGTGGACATTTAAGGAAGGGGAGCTCCACGGATAAAAAAGAAAAGTTAAAAAAAAGTATTAATTGAAGACGTGAGCTTTTTAATTATCTGCTATTGGATAACATTGCAAATGCACATTCTTGGTTATTTGGAAATGAGCTTTCAACGTACTTCGACAAATTAAATTCGTAAAGCTAACGATCGCTTGGTCTTATCTAAATAATTTCAACCAAATTAAAAGTAAGAAGGTGGTTTTAATAGGAAACTTAAGACATGTTATGGCTATGTTAAGAAAAATGCCCATACTCAATGACTGAAAAGGCATATACTAACTTCGTCTTGCGAAAGTGAAAACCTAGTTCATACGCGTTGTTTTTACCAACAGTGAGGGGGGCAGGTAACTCCATCACCCCTTTCCTAAACAACTTAGAAACTTTATCGGCTAAAGTCACACTCTTAAGTTGGAAATAAAAAATAAGCGGTGATAGAAATAGAATTGTTATCACTAAGGAGCGATTCTCACCTGTATGTGCATCTCTTTTACGTCCGTCCGTCTGTGCGTGTGTCACGTCTCAAGATAAAACCCTACACCCTACCCTACGGTTGACATGCGTTTTTAGTTGGCTTTACCCTTCAACAAGAAAGATACAGAAAGCTTTTCGATCGTCTCACTAAAAAGGGAAATTTCAATATACCCGGCACCTCCACCAAAGATTGCAAGTGATCGCCCTAACTGTGTTTGTTGATATTTAAAAAAAGAGAATTTGTGCATATAAATCGGAGGTCATGTTTGGTTTTTGCCATGAGACGTGGCACACGTACAGATAGACGGACGAACAGTAGAGATGATGGGAGCCATTAGGCCTATTAATCACACAACCAAGTCTTATTGCAAATAATGACCAATATTGGGTTATCGCAAATACTGCAGAGCATTGGGCAGCTTCAAATTAAATACGACACGAAAGATGAAGTAATAAGCATAACTTACATATTCCGTCTCAGCAAATTGTTCCACATGAATGTCTCCTCCTGCAACAGAAGAGAATAGATTTAATTTTTATTCAACACCTCTGAAAACGTCAATGCAACAATGCGCGTGTGGTCTGATAGCAAAAAATATAACTATTTGCAGACTGTACGACTTGATATATGTTATGTAATATAAGAATCTTCAATTATCCTGACGAGATTAGTTGTCCAATTCAGATACGAAATCTCAATTCTCGATTCCAATGAAATTCAAACTGGTTTCTAAGGTGATTGGATTGGCAAATAGCAATCCCCAATATTGAACTTTGCCATTATTGTTCGTGATACAAATCAATCGAAGATCAACACAAAATCCGCCTATGGCATTGTTATATTACCGGGCCTAATGTCAATGTGTTCGCTGCTTATAATGCATTGTGTCAGAGTAAATAAGATTATCTTATTTTCGTGAATAATACTTAGGCAAACAAGGCCGAGACGATTGATAGGTGAAAAGTTGAACTGGAACGATCTGGTGGTATCACATTTGAGCTGAGAAGATCTTAGTTGGAGGAGAGTTAAGTGAAAGACGTTGGAATGACACCAGCTAGCAGATAAATTGGAATTGACAAGACAGATCATAGTTTTAAAAGAGTTTAACTGGAATAGGTTGGAAAGATCATAGTTTGAAGAGAGTAAAACTGGGATGGATTAGAAAGATCATAGTTTGAAGAGAGTTAAACTGGAATGGGTTGGAAAGATCATAGTTTGCAGAGAGTTATAGTGGAATAGGTTGGAAAGATCATAATTTGAAGAGAGTTGAACTGGAATAGGTTGGATAGATCATAGTTTAAGGAGAGTTGAAGTGGAAGAAGTTTGAATAATAACATTATGACCACCCACATATAACTAGTGACACATTGGTTTGAAATTTGATTACACGTCAAGCTAGTCTGACATGGTTGTAAAATTTCACATTATGGATAGTTTACCAAATTTTACAGTCTGGGTGTGTTGACTTAGAACGCGTTGTACAGATACGAAGGAAATCCCATCTGTCGCATGTTTAGCTGTTTATAACCACGGTATAGATCGTGTGTGTGTGTTTGTTCAAGACCATAACAAGGTACAGAATATTTTATACGAAAACTAAATTATATGTTCACGTGAATGCATGGGAAGATTAATAATTTGATAAAGAATTTTTAATTGCATAAGGGTATCGAGTGTCGCCCAAACATTTATAAAATACACACGTTTTTTGTACGGGGAGTTTAAATTCCCTCCTAATACATAGATTATACGAATAGATTACACGAAACCCACGATTCCACTTCACTACGAACACGCACACAAAGAAAATCACTCGCATACTCACTCGGAAGCTCATATTATGCAAATGCAGACATCGCGGAAATGGGTCAAAGTGAGTAAGGTTTTCTATGGAAGATGTGCTGCAGTGTGTGTGTGTGAAGAGAGAGAGAGAGTTGCGGATTCAATGGAAGGGGTTAAAATCGTGACAGTACGCTACTAGTCATGTAACCCCTCTACGTCAAACAACCCCCACGCAGTTAGCATGCTAACAACGCGGAATCTCAGAATTTCGATTGTCTACAATAATTTTAGTAAATACATGTTTTTATTTAGTTACATGCATTGTTTTATGCATGAATACCTCAAAGTTTCATGATATATTTACAAATTTGTGAGTGAAGGTTAATTTACAAAACTTACAAAACTCTCCATATTTTATTATTAACGATTATGATATGAAATTATTATTCATTTTATATTGTTTTATTATATCGCTTAAATTTGCATTATAAAATTAAAAAGAAAAATCATTTATTTTATATTGTCGTAATATAATGGTTGGAATTTTTTCTTCCTGTCCCTCTCAAAGATAATTGTTTAAGCTGTCCAGGACATTTATTCACCAACCTCAATTAATAGTGTATTGCTGCAGGCCTGCAGGGTGCATCTTAAAAGGGACCAAGCTACCCAAAATATAAAACTACAACTGTCTCTTTCCACGCAAAACCTTACTGCTCTCACCATTCTTGATAAATGTACGATCATTGATGACTGATGAACATTCAAGTTATGTCGTAAATATTATTATCAACAAAAAATGTTTGCACTGTACTGATGAATGAACTCGGCTACTGACAGTTTAGAACCTGTTTGATATGGCATCAATAAACAAATCTACTTAGGATCATTAATAGAGACCTTAGTCTTTAAATACTTAAGATAATATATTCGTTTGCAGAGCGCCGCATTAATGGACACCCTGTGCTATAAAAATACAGTTAAATGCTTATTCAAAAGGTAAGAATACCACAGGAAATTGCTGCAGAGAGTTTGCATTAATTAGTGCCAGCGGCCCCTCCTAGTCGATCTGTAGCCAGTGGCGGAGTGTAGCGGGGCGAGGGGAGAGGGGGCAAGCCGCAGGCGGGGAGATACGCGTGTCTTCGTGCGTGGAGGAATGCTCGCCGTATAACACCGGGAGCTGCTTGCACACGCAACGGCACACATGCCAACACTTGCGCTTATCTGCTTGAACATGTTAAACCGGCAGGTAGCCTTCTACGGGTGAAAACTTCGCCGGCCGCGGTGGGCTGAGGAAAGTGCGTCATCGGACGTGGACATGGCACTGACACATGAGCAAACAAATACAAATACAAGTGGTTGACGCCATTTCAAAGGAAAACAAATGTCTGCGGAGAAGACATTTTGTTTGATGCTAAATCTTTTTGTTTTTGCTCCTGATATTGCCTCTGGAATGAGTTTATTCTGTTCAAAGCATCAGAGTATCAGAGTTTGGGAGCGATCCTGTATGCATCACTTGTCTGTCCAGCCGTTTGTCTGTGCGCTATCACATCTCACAAGAAAAACCGAACACGACCTTCGATTACACGCGCTGTTTATTGACACCTTCAACAAGGATGATACAGGAGTTTTGGTGACCCTGGGAGAGGGGTGTGGGGCAGGGTTAGCCTCCCAAAAGGGGAATTCCTTGCTACCCGGCACCTCCACCAAATATAACTGATCTCTTGAGGGAGATTTATACTGTACAGTTGCATCAGCAAAATGGGTGTGGGGCAGGGGAATTCCTTGCTACCCGGCACCTCCACCAAATATAACTGATCTCTTGAGAAAGAATTTATACAAAAACAGTAACATTGAGCGTTGCACGTAATCCACTGAAATAGGTGTAGTCTATTAACAAACTGCAGTTTCAGTATACACTATACAGTTGCATCAGCAAAATGAGCTATCAATATTTGTAGCGTAGTTCCTATGCATACAATTATCAATGTTCAGCTGCAACAAAAGTAGCGTTGCTCCATATGTTTGGAGCTACCGTACCCGTGTCCCGCATACATTATAGATAGTACGACAAAATGCAGAGGAATAAAATAATATGTTCGAAGTATGGTATCATTATTTTTCTTATGTGTAGAGGTAGAGTACAAATTAACGACAATTGATTTAGCATGATGTGTCAGATTTTGTTGAATTTTTCGATGACAAATAAATATTTCTTGTAAGCTAGAAACAAAAAACATTGATGAGCTAATGAAAACTTTCTGTTGGAGACATCTGGTTTCTATTCATTTGTTTTATTCACATCACAGGCCATTTGCACCAAGTTTTGTTCCGTCTGACTGGATTTGCGTTCGTCGAGATGAATATTGTATTGCATTCCTTTGCTACAACATACTGACGAATTGACATGGAAACGCCCATGAGAGCTTACGTTGAGTCATCGTACTGACGTCATCTTTTCCAAATCATTAACTCAATTCAATGCTGCTCAGAGCCAACGCCAATTGTTGGTATGAAGTTTGAACTTAAGGTAACTCATGCGCTTGATGTCCACTGAAATCTTTTAAACTTGCTTTCCTAACTGATTCATAACACGAGTTCGTGTTTTTAAATAAAATCTAATGTGTCACTGGTATTCACACGATAACTTAAATAATAAGGTTTCACATTCTATATCATGAGCATGCTTTAATTAACCTGGTTTAAAGGTTTTCTGCTTTCAAAATATTTTAACATCTGATTTATGACGTATAAACTATGGCATGGAACAACACATGCATTAGAAAACAAATACGAGAGAATTCAATTAAGAAATTGACTGTTATTGGCATCTTAGAAAATGTGAACAATGTTATTGGTCATTTTTAAAAACAAATGTACACATACATTCTTTCATTATCACAGCAATAACATCGCCAACGTTAAAAACTGTTCGTTTCCAATGGAGAAAAAAGCAAGCAAGCACGGCTTCAGGAGTACCCAAAAGAGGGCGAGAAGCTGCCATTGCCATCGTCGAATAAGTACACAGAAATAAAATCATTCGACGTGCGTTGCCATTTTGGTGGAGGTGCCGGGTAGGCTTTACACCAAACATGGTTCGTTGCCTGTTCGCGCATACAGTAATATGGTGTAAGTTCCGGATCATACATTTGCAAACTTTTCGTGGGGCTAGCCATTACCCCTTTGTCTCAGGGTCACCAAAAACATTCGGTATTAGACTTGTTGGCGGGCAATGCAATGAAAAACGCATGTCAATCGCACGTCATGTTCGGTTTTTATCGTGAACGTGACACACGCACAGACGGACGGACGGACTGAAAAGTGATGCTTACATGGAAGTTTCGTTTCCTAAAAATGTCAGTTTGCTACAATTTTTACAATGTTTCCTTTCACGAAAAAAATATTTGATATAGAAATAAATACATTTCAATAATAAAGGTAACACAATTATGCTATCATACATAGTAGGATGCTTGAAGGTGGGCAGAAGTGATTGATGTAAAATACATAAATTAATACTTTTATAAATGTATTACGGAAGCAAAGAATGTAAATATTGTATGGATCTCGATTGGCCGAAAGGAATTTGTGATCTCTGCAAAGGCATTTCTATATTTTTTTGATGTTGAACAAAGGTTAAAATTTCACTTTCATATAAACTAAGTGTTTTAAAAGTGGAAGCATGAATACAATATTTTAGATGAGAAAGCGGTCAGTGTTATGATTTGTAAACTGAATTATAATACATATACACACCAATAAATGTAATTATCAGAGGACAGGAAATTTATATTGAAAAACAGTACTCCTTTATGCACTACAGGAAATTTATTTGCAGAGAGAGTACTCCTTTATGCGATAAGTCGTGGACATGAAGTATTTGTTGGTATTTAACTGTATACAACATTTCTGTTGAAATGTTTCGTAAATTTATCTGCAAAATTATATGTATAAAAGCTGATTTCATAAATTACTGTAGCAAGTAGTAGGTTTACAGGCATTTGATAGTATTGGTAAATAGTAAATACGCCTCGTAGTTCAGTGCCAATACACGTACGCAAACATATGTTTTGCGACATGACGAAAAGCAAGCATTCTGGTGTTGCCACAGATGCATCTGCAGCCATGCATCTAACATGGAAGGTTTAATGTCGCCTTCTCGTGTGGTTATTGTATTCGGTACAGTCTGGAGCAAAACGATCATTTAACGATGTCTGTGTACGTTTAGTGCCATGCTGAGTACAGAGAGTTTTGGAAATGATTACGTTAATCAAGGAGAAGGGAAAGGTTTTAATGCACCATGTAGTTACGAGCGAAAGTTTTATCATCATCTTGACAATAGTTGACGTACAGTTGATTCATTGAGATGTTTCTTAGCTAAACCGAAATAATATTTCTAATGATGGAGTAAGAACAAGTTATCTTTACAATTTATTTTTGTTTCAAAGTGGAATTATTACTTTTTCATGTTCTTTCATAATGTCAGCCTGGGATAGACGTGTGGCTGGACAGAAAGTTACTAATGTAGACCTATTTGTTTAACGCCTATCCTATTCGGTATTAAAAATTAATAAAACTAATAACATAAATGCAGATATCAAATTGAAAGGTTTAAAAAGCGTACTAATATTACACCAATGTATAGCAAGACAACAATCTTTGATAAAATATTCAAATTGCATATTAACAATATGCAGTATGCGTCGGATATTGGGATTCTCGAGTTTTAGTGAAAATTTAAAACGATTTTTCCTATGACGCCAACTTTAGTTTGATTGTTGAAATTTTTAATGAAACATTTAGGTGTATATTATATTATTGATATAAATGTTGTTATTTTATTTATTTATTTTAACGTCTATCCTATTCAGTTAAAAAACTTATTTACAAAGGAGGCCAACGAAGGCTCATCTTGAGTATGTTTGTAATTTGTATACGGCGTTGCTTCTGACTGCTGATATAGACTCAAAATAAAACAAAACCATTATATTTATAGCAAACCCTTCATAAAAGTGAAGTTACAAACTATCACAATAAGTCGTAACACATTCTTTGCAAACATTTGGGTATATTTATTAAAGTGTAAACATAAATGTACGTCTAGGCCTACCAGATACGACGGTGTCTTATGTAACAGATGTTAACAGTGGTGTTACCTCAAGATGTGTGAGGCTTCGAACATGACTACTTAGTGCCTATGTATACGTGTACACCAAGAACCAGTGAAAAAGTGTATTAGTCATGCTGAATACAATGCTCACGTAGAAATATTGTAGTGAGTATACGCACCTCAAGTATTCTGTGGCTATATGGAGTGACTGACTGCACACTGCCACCAGGCCTACGTGAATATTTGGTTTAGGTGTCTAAGAGGGTGTGACACTTATTATTTCCGAGTAAAAATATTAATGGTTTCATAAACAATAGGTCATTAACAAAAAGGAAATGCTCCTTTGAGGAACAATATACCTAGAAAACTACCATCCTTCTCTATTTTAACTCCTCCCGATATAATTATATTAATAATTGCTTTATTCATTTATAAATTGTTACTGTGGAATATTTCGAATTCCTTTCGTAATAAGCGTATAATTTTCGTTTACAAATCCTCAACAATAGACTTTTTATATGGTTAGGCCAAACCCTTTTCCACTTACGAAACCGTTTTTTCCCTCTTCAACCACTTGATTCAGTGTCAAATTCTATGCAAAGCTGTATTATTTTTGACACTCGTACGTTATGGCGTTTCTATTCAAGAAGATTCATTATGACATTCTCTGAGTTGGATTTTAATTGAATAAGAATTTCTCTTAGAGGTTTTTGACTTGTTAGTTGTCATAACTGTGTTAGAAGTGAGAAAAGCCTTGCCCACGCAGATTCCAGCGAGTTTTATTGTAACTATCATGCACAGATACGGAAGTGTAAAGCATGCCTTACATGTCTAAATGAAAAGTTAATTGCCACTAAACAGTGATCCCTGGCCTGCTTTTAGTGCCATTGATTCCGATTGGTAAGCCCGTATGTTTGTTGTAACCGCAAGTCACAACTGGTGAGGATGTAAGTAGCAGCGATCTGTACAACCGCCACTTCTCAAGCCGCACGCCCAAACAATTCGTTACAAGCGAGCGAAGCGAACCCGTTGTCTTCTGTCAGGCAGCAACCTAACCCATTGTTGTGCGAAAACACCATTTCATGAAACATTACTTATGTTTCGAGAAACAAGGTAACTGTGATTTTTCATCCGTTGGTTAAAATTTGTTATGTTTATGTTCAGTTCCGATGAAGGAACAAAAACAACATAATCTTGTCGTTTTCACAAATACTAAGTTGATAATAATTATATGCGTACTAACACGACTCAAAATTGAAAGTCTCTTATCAAAATCTCATTTTTCATTCATTTTAATAATGTTAATTTAGTCATTTAAGGGGAATCCCTAGACCCAAATATGATTTCTTAAGAATGCAGTAAAGACGTCTGAAAAGTAAGTAGAATGTAAGAGGGGCTTAATAAATGAGCGGATTATTTTTTTGAAATTTTTTTGACGGGACATAACATCAGAATCAACAATTGTATTCAAATTACTGGAATCAGTTGCTCAAGTTCAAAATTGAATTTTTAGCAGCGGTTTTTTGTATATTATTTCTACACTCCTTTATCTACAACCTAAATAAAAGGATTTTTGGATTTATATGGTTTGTTGCGTTGCACAATTTTTTTCGCCTGCCGGTACAATTTCAAATTTTGTACCGTTTCACGGAAAAAATCGTGCAACGCCAGAAACCATATAAAACCAAAAATACTTATATTTAGGTTGTAGATAAAGGAGTGTAGAAATAATATACAAAAAACCGCTGCTAAAAATTCAATTTTGAACTTGAGCAACTGATTCCAGTAATTTGAATACAATTGTTGATTCTGAGGTTATGTCCCGTCAAAAAAATTTCAAAAAAATTATCCGCTCTTTTATTAAGCCCCTCTTACATTCTACTTTCTTTTCAGACGTCTTTACTGCATTCTTTAGAAATCATATTTGGGTCTAGGGATTCCCCTTAATATAGTTTCATATATAATATTTTGATTTTCACATTATGCCGTTATATCAATGTGACCGTATATAATTGATGTACATTTTTCTTACTTCTTACATCATAATTGTGTGAAGTCTAGTGCAGAAATAAAGTAATAACATTTATAAAATGAGCTGCATCAAGAACAATGTCTATGCCTCATGGATTAATGTTATTGCAGTAGTGTATTAGTAGAAACACACCACGTGGAGGTAAATGCACCTGCTGCAGTTATAAAACAGCGTACTGTCAAGTGTGTGGGTGAACAACACACCTGTATCAATTAACATTCAACAACAAAAGAAAATACCATAATAAGCAGCTGTCCACCATACAATACCAAATCTAGAACAATGTTTGTTATTTTAATAATATACTGAACATAGGCAAGGTTGATGTTCTTGATTATCTAAGAGAACATTTCAATATTAAACTTGTGTTGTTGATAGTGAACAGAAGTGGTCTCTAAAGAAGTTTGGACGTATTAAGAGGACGCAGGCATGCTCATTTTAAGCGCATACAAATTTCTCAGACAATTACAATTGCATCTATTTGTAATTTTACATAATTGTGTAAAAACAAATTATGAAGGCATCTATCATAGCACTTTTCCATTAATTTATAATAGAAAATAAACAAAAAATAAATTACATTTTCTAGAATTTAGAATCTGTCAAAATGGCCAAAAACACCCAAATAACTACCCAATTTTCTGATTGGTCTATCATAAAAATTGAAAATCTGACATGATAGGAAAGTACTGATGTCCTTCATTATCAATTATGCCAAGTTATACTCAGATTTAATGATTTCTGGCTGCAGGACAAGGAACGCGTCGTCAAATCACGCCTGTTTTGATCTTAGACAAAGTTAGATGGTGGACTGATCGAGGAAATCTTGGACTGTGAATGATTGTGATATGAGATATTTTTTAATCTGTGAACTAGATGAGAGCATTTCAAAAGACCGTTGATTGTTGATGAAACACGCATGGAAATCGGCAAAGAAGTGAGAATTTATTAAATAAATTCTTACTTAGAGTCGACCCAATCAGTCAAATAACTGATTGTCAGTGGGGGAGAGACATTAAACTAAAAACAGACCAAGCCAACCTTGCTGGCGCCGACACCATCGACGAGCGAACATGACCAACTAGAGACCAGCATTTTAAATAAGACATCAAGTCACAATGACCGTACGTCTCAACGCTTGGAACGTACGGTTATGTACAACAATAAAATCGATCAATCAATGATTACCAATCGTGTTCACACACATCGAGAATTATTTGCACTGTGCCCCTACAGAAGAAATATTATCCATTTGATAGTTATCAAGGAGATGTAATTTCTCTTATGTGTCTCACACGCAGACAAACTGTTAAAAATTATTAGTATTAGTATAAAACTCAACTAATAATTAAGTTGTCAAGTCATGTCATATTCACTTGATTATTAGTGTTTATGGTTGGGGAAAGGCGAGAGGAGACCAACAGTTGTAGCTGCTCGAGACGGGGCAATACAAATGTCGAACGTTTCGGCCTACACGCATGCGGCCTTGGTCACCGACCGTCACCAACACCAACAAAGCACCAACAAAGCAGTCACTTGATTATTAGTGTTTTTTGACTTATACATGTATTTAATTTACTACTACATCCATCGTTTTCTGGAAAATCTTGTTTTCTGTGGTTGGATGAAATAAAGATGAGACAGGCAACATAAAATACTCTCATCATATCTCTTGCATCACAGATAATTTTCATATCATATTAATTATTTAATAAATTTCTAAATGTAATAAAATAAGGATTTAATCTATGCTTCGAAGCAAACGAAATTAAAAGGAGTCCCATCAAGTTTTTCTTGAGTTAGTGGCTGGCTGGCTATTCAGTGGGACTGTACCACTGGGTACGTATGGGTATGAGAGCAAGTCTGTTCTACCAAATGCTCTTGCAAACCGTGTGCAACGGAATTGCATTGTGCACATTTACAGAGTCATAAAAGGTCATGCTTATGTTTCTTTTGTAATTCTTCAAACCGAAGTTTAAAAATGATTTATGGGACATTTATTAAGGGTTAAATTGCGTCTGGCTATGTCTCCATAGCACGGTTTCTCATTATTACCAACTGCGCGGTATTTTATCACCTAAATGCAGCCAGAACACAACTTTAATAATAATGTGGTAGTGCCAGTGAGGATTGTGCGCATTTCGCTCACAAGACATTTTCTCAAGGTATCTACAGCAATGAAACTTCTGCTACTTGGACCTGTGCACTATGTCCATTTTGAAAAAAATAAGTTGCATTTATTTCCACTAGTGATGTAGCTGGATTATAAATCATATGTGTAAATTAAATAATTAGAATGTGGATTTTTTAATTACATGCTAACCTGTTACTAACGGCACAATTGTCACGTTACTGTTGTTGTTGTTGTTGTTGTTGTTGTTGTTGTTGTTGTTGTTGTTGTTTTTTAACTCAACTAAAGAGATACGTTGAATTGTTATCCTTGTTGTATTTACTCTTTCAAATATGTTCTTATTTCTATTTTTTTATCTCACCTTTTAAATAGATCTGTATAATTTACCCCCTTTTCATGAATAGGCGTAAATAAACCATAATGAAAAAAGTACAAAACGGGACAAACAATTTGAGCATTTTCGACGACCAAGGGGTACCGCTGTACAAGTACATCTGAACTACCTATTAATGTTTTGGCATTATTTTTGGGATTTACGCTCTAAGAAAAGAATTTTCTAGCAAGACAACGAACGTATTTCATGTCAAATCACACAATTTTATAACAGCTATAGCATTCTGGTCACACTTGCACACACAACAGAACGCCTACGTACATGGAAACAGAACACTACATTATTCAAGTACCACTCTACGGTTCACCAGACCCTAGTGATTATACACCACACAACATTTTCAATTCGGAATAATATATTAGGTATGGGGTATTCATTGTGTCGCCTTAACGTGCTTTTCGTCATTAGCCCGAATAACACCGTTCGATTAAGAATTGTTTTCGAAAATATATGCGACTTTATTGCATTGAACGAATTAGTAAATCACTTCTAAATACATTTTCAATTAGGCAAGATGTAATAAGGCTGACTAAATACACTGTATGATTTCATGATTATATAATGAATCGTCGATTATAATGATTCATAAACGATTCTGTACTTATGAGCAAATAATAAATACTGAATTCATATTAGTTATTCCAAAACAAAATGCTTTGATCTTTATTGCCATGTGCGTCACTACACTATACCAAGCTGTGACACACCCCACCCCACCACACCACAAAACATGCACATTTGAAACCTACACACATACCACCATTACCCATGGCTGTTAGCTTTCCGATTCTTTTGTACGGAATTCATATTTATTCATCGAAAATGCATAGTTTGGAATTTACTTACTTTTCAATAATACGATGTTAAACTGTTCGATAGTTTTCCTAGCACTGGTATTTGCAACAACGGTGCCAAATGATTGGCCATTAAAAGTAAAACACATCACATTTGATAGAAGACAAATAATGTTTTAATTTGTTTAATTCCCAACCAAGTTAAAATAATATTCTCAAATTAATCACGGAACAACATTTAAAAAGATGTATTGAGTTAATGTTGTCCCATAGCAAAAACAATGTTCAGGACATAAAATAATGTCAATAACCTAGCAATTGTAAATAAATCTATTACTCCCCCTTTTTCGCACTTAAACCTAATATTTTGGTATACAAATATGTTATATATGTTATTTATGTTGTATTTTTACTTTTATTTATTTTGGTGTCGAGCTTGGCAGGCCGGTACTGATTATGTGTTGCCCATGATTTATGATGTAAAAACCACAAATAAATTGAGATGCATATGTTTTTAATTTTTTTAACTTTGGTATATTTTATTTTTTATCTCAATTAATCTAGAAAAACTTTGTCCAGTGTTTCCCGCAAAAAAGAAAATTGTGAGGCTACCCATGGTTTATAATACGTTATAGGTTATGACAAACGCTGTACAGTTGATAACTAATAACTATGTAACTCGGGCAATGCATTGACATCCGAGTTCGAGTACCGGCTGGTGGGCGTAGTACTGTCGGCTTCGCAGACACGTGCTCGCGACGACACGTGGCCTTGGCGGCACAGCGCACACGTGCGCGCGTGTTTGGGGTGGGCCAGCCTGGGGCGTTTCTCATCAGCGTATTTGAAAAAAGCGCACAGGTTTTCGGCTAACCAAAGGTCAAATGGTACTGGTCAAGTATAACAATGGAATTCTGGCCGTCTGGTTTACAGAGTACTTATACCTTTATTCTCTTTTTTCAATTTTTATTCTTGTCTTTTGCCATTTTCAAAATGGTTTATTTCTGCATGGTTTTATTACCACCGGGCGTTTAAGAAGTACGTCATGCAGTATGATACGTGTCGTATGGCCTGGTCGTTTGCAAGGTGAGTGGCTCACCTTGTAAAGCAAATGAAATTGCACGATTTGAGAAATCCTCACTCTAGGAAAAAGTTATTCAATTGTCGCATTTGTACACAAATCTACACAATTTGAAATTAAACACCATGTCTTTAGGAAAATAAGTAATGATTTCTTGGGGGATATTCTACATTTGAGAAAAATAGATATGGTGCTATTTTAATTGCCAAAACATGCGTATGCAATATTTATTACAATTTAACTACACCATTTCAATTATCGAGTTATGACATTGCATTTTGGTTAAGACTCAACATTTTAAAATTGTGTTAAAACGCAAAGGGCAAGTAATGTACTCTAATAAATTTCCTGCAACGTCACATGTGAGTGAATTTTTACTACTTTGTCACTCGAGAGTTTAAGATTTAATATTAATTTGTTGAAAAGTGTTTTGAATTAAAACAATGTTAAGACGAAACAGCGTCGAGTAAGTCTCGAGATTGATTTTATTTGTATATACAATCCTTTTATGTAAATATTTAATATTGATTTGAATTTTTGTGACTGTTCTGTGAAACCTGGTGAAACTGGCTACCTCCCTCCCCCCCCCCCCCAACCCCACCCCCTCTCCCACAACTCCCAAATAAAAGATGAGATTGTGTCACATCATTAACTGGCCATGTAATGTGTAAATTGATCTCCGCAGGGAACCAAGCCACGTTACAATATGGCCAGATCCTGTTTATGTTTATCAGCAGAGAGTAGGTATTACCAGTTCCAGGTTTCAGTGCAACGACTCAGTTGGTTGTACTCCTTGTGTGAAGCAAAACGGGCCATTGTTATTTTATTTTGGCATGTCTTGTAGTCTAGACAACATCTAGAGGAATTTTTCCGCCCAAAACAAATGAGTTGCTAAAGTAACGTCTTAAGTTTACGTACAGCAGAGGTTAGAAAATTGTTTTTAATCTTTTTTTATTCCCCATCGATGGTTAACATCATTGGCTTCGTTCCAGAAAAGGAATAACTACTTTACTTGTAGGGGAAAAAACTATAATTACGTTTCGTGAAATTTACAAGAAAAAAATACTGTCCTTTTCTTAATCAATCATGACAGATTCTTTGGCGTACCATTTTTATTACATCCGAAAATGTGTCAATCACAGATAATATACGTTGTTAATTATTCGTCGGGTGTTCGTTTATTCGACGAGATAAAAAATCTTCCGTTATGCTCTTTCCTGTTAGATGCAGATAAAATACAATGTAGCTTTTTTGCACCAGAGTTTCTTAAAGCAATCTTTCCAAGTCTTTTTACATAAATTTCACATAAACAATTGTCGACTTTCTGGTGACGACGTTTAAGGTGTTTTTGTTTGAAGTTTCATATAATCTGCGCTTTATGTTTTTGCCTTCTAGTTAATATAACTAATTTATCACGTTCCGAGCTCGATGTCTCCCAGTTACCAGGCGAAGGTTTATACGGGTTAAATGTATGTAAAACAAAATTAACATTATAAGGAAATTTACATAATCTCTCGACCGTTTTCTATGAAAACTTATCAACCACATTAAAGTCAAGCGACTCAGTTTCACTAAATCTGGCGCCTGAGCGTGATTGGGGAGGGGTAACCCCTCACTAAATACGACGCCAGTTGTGGTGTTAACCTTCATTTGAATGTACTTTTTACAGCCTGAACAAAATCACATGGAATTGTCAAGAACATAAAGTGAGTGTATTAATCTTCGCGTTAACTTCCATGTGTAGATCTCGCTGTAAGAGGTGGCAATCTATCACACGCCTACCTCGAAGAAATTAGGGCGCTTCCAACACCCTATTTTGATTAAACTTTAACACAAATTTCTTAAAGAAATACACAAAAAACGCCAACAATATTTTGTAGAAGGGATTGACGTTTAGCAAATAGGCAAATATTTTCCTGCATCCAAAAAACCTCGCGATAGTTCGTCAGGCAATACGATCACATGAGAGAAGGCTTGTGAACGACTGGCTGGCTACCAAGAGTAAAATTATCAACTTAATTAAAAACCGAATACAAAATAATAAACATCAATTTTCACACTGATTATTTCATGATAATTGTTCATAGTTTCGGTCATCGGTGATGTCAGCAGGAATTTGCCTCAAACACATGTCCGATATAGCTCTTATAGTCAATGCACTTTGAGAATTTACTCGATATGTCGGTCTATTGTTTGTTTTAGTGTGAACCTACGATTAATATTTCACACGTGCAAATCTCAAGGTTAAGTGATGCAGAGTTCCCCAAAATATCGATGCCTCTAAGGCACATACCAGATTTTTGGCAAGCCTACATTTTGTAACCATAAATTATATTTACATGGCAAATATCCACAAGACAACGGACACTTAATAAATTAGTTACTAGGAGAATCTGTGAATCCTAGACTTATAATGTCATTGTGAATTGAGCAATGTTAGAAAATAGTAACACCTTTTGAAATGTGTTTTAATACGCTAGACCGCAAAGTAAGTTAGTCTCTGTGCTCACTCCTGCCTGTAATATACAAAGTATATTTTAACACGAGAGTTAAAAACAGAATTTTTCAAATATTTTTACATATTTTTCACATAAACGATTTGTCAACTTTCTGGTGATGACGTTTAAGTTGTTTTTGTTTGAACAAGCTAAAAATTTAAATACCTACGTTTCTTGCAAAAAATAATAACTCGTTTAAATTCTCACAGAAAATGTGTAATTCATAAAAATATTCTTAAAATTAACTCACAGAGACGACTAGTATTAATTTATTTATATGTCAGTATTAATTTAAAATTTATATATTTTGAATTTATTTGGTAACATTAGAGCACTGTCAAGGAAGCAAGTTATTAATATACACGTTATGAGAAATTACAGGTTACAATGCTATAGATCCCACCAAACCAAACCAGCCTAATCCCATGGAAAACTGGGTTGACCTAAAATTTGCATTCTTGACTTAAACCAGCTTAAATAAAAACGTTTCCTTAATTTAATAAATTCTAATGCATGACTAGGTTCGCCTGAAATATGTGTTTGTTTGAGAGAGTGTAGGTTGGTTCGTTCGCGTAGAATTGGCAACAAGGCTGTGCTAACGGGACCAGAGATGTATTCTTCACTTGTATTATCTGGGTTATTTATCGATTTGTAGTTGTAAATTAAGCGGACTGAGTACCTGAAATTGTGTTTTGAGTTTCGTTGCCGTCGTGTCGCGTCTTTCAATGTAAAACATGTTTGCGACAGTCATCCCATTGTTTGGAAGTATAAACAAGCTTTATTTTATTAAATATGGAGCAGAGTTTGCTGTTCCGTGTTTATTTTCGGAAACATTGCCACGCGTCCATGAAAATATTACATTTAATCTCTGGTTGAGTTACATTAAGTATATTAAATAGGCCTATTACAGAAATACAACATTACTTTTTTCGTGTTCAAATTAAATGAATACTTTAATCACAACAATAAGCTACCGACGATCGTAATGTTCTCTTTTACACAGATAAATCTAATCACAAATAATTGTTACACTTAAAAAATGTAGATCGTATTGTTACATCTCTAAAATAACTCATCTGAACTCATGGGTGTATACAATAATAGGGAGTGAGAAAGGGGGCGGTGTGGGAAGAGAATTGACCCCCATAGCAACTTAAAAAAAAGAAAACCAAACAAATCAAAATTTATTTTAATAAAACCTATAACGTAAGATTTTAGAGATGAAAAAGTTGTTTCCAAAGTAGCCCTACAACATTGTGGTTTGTAAATTGTTTTACGTTACAAAATAACTCCTATAATATGTAGGTCTGTTTTAAAATATGATGAGTTTTAATTAATGTGTTTAATAATTAATAAACTTTTCCTCGAAGATGGTAACTAAATGTAAATTAGGCAGGTGATGACAAAAAGTGGTATTATCTCCATTTCTGGTTATAAAATTATTCTTCACACCGGTTTATCGACTTTACCATGTATGATATCAATATATTAATGCAAACTTTGTAAGAAGGTTTACATGGTTTATGCCTGGGGTTTAACTAAGATTATATTTCTTTTACTCTAATTTGAGTTACATTGTGAAACCTTGACAAAAACAACTTTTCAAATCTGCAATGCAAGTACTAAAGCTTATTTTTTGTACGTAAAACAGTTAATCTAATTTGATCAAGTAATAATTTGTTTGTTAATTGACGTAGTGATATGTGCTTCTTAATTATTGCAAGAAATGAGTAAATGTTTACCTAGAGATAATGTGTTATTATGAGCGCAGTTTGTGAACTATCAAGGGGAGTATTTAGTTGCTTTCTAAGAGTGGGAGTAGCGTTACTGATATACACTTTCAGTAATGTACGTAAGCCAGTTGCTTTCTAAGAGTGGGAGTAGCGTTACTGATTACACTTTCAGTAATGTACGTAAGCCAGTTGCTTTCTAAGAGTGGGAGTAGCGTTACTGATTACACTTTCAGTAATGTACGTAAGCCAGTCAGCCACTTGTGATTTTAAAAGACCTAGCCGTGAATGGGCGTGTGAAAGGGGTGTACGAGCAACGCTTTAAAAAGCAATTATATCATAATTCGCTTCTCAACAGAAGACTGACTTCTTGGATTGAGTGCAGTTGACAAGGTTTAATTGAAATGGAGGGGTTTTAGCTTCTGAATCACTGCAGTACCATACTCTCTTCGAAACACGACGGTAGAATGCACAAGAATCTTTCTTGGCTCATCTTCTCGCATTCTCTACAACTCTAGTTTGATTTGTCTTCCAACTCTTCAGAAATAGTTACATTATAACATGTTTTAGTTATCTTAATTTCTTCCTATTACACCATTTTCTAATCTCCTAGTCATAAACAAGATTTCTCTCTCATTTACACACTCGTTCTTATCTGTTCCTTCCATCAATCCCGGTCTCCGAGATAATGTTGAACAAACATTTCTATGAGACTTTTCCACACAGAAAACATTAATTGAAAACGTAATTGAGCTTGAATAGATTTCACGGGTTTGAGTTCAGATTGATAGGTCAGACGATACACCATAAGTTCATGGTTTATTATTGAGCATGTTGAGAATGTTTAATAGGGCCCGATTAATTTTAAAATGTATATGGTCGCGAAGTTCTGGATACGAAAAAATCCACACTTGGGATCTTAAAATGGCACATTCTGTTCCCAAACAAATAATTATCTCTCTTCATGCCGATATTTCCAAGGCCTCATACTTTCCGCATGTTGAACTCTTACACATTGGACGGATTTCATTTCATAGTTTAGAATCTCGCTAAGGCATGTATTATTGTCAATGCCCTTGATCCAAATCCCCTCCACTTATCGCCTCAAAGTAAAACAATTTTAATAAATACAGTAAATGTATTATTTTGCTACCGATAGAGGTTGCTCACAAGTAATTAAAGAAGGGACCTATAATACTAAAGTTTTCTTTCTGGTTCGATTCACTTCACCTTCAATCTTGCCTGAAAAGGCATCACGAAGGATTTTTTCGGTCAAATAGCGAATGTTTGGATTGTATCCTATGTACCAGCCCTTATGCGTAGTTATTGGCCCGGATATGGGCAAAGTTACTATACACAGGACGAGTTTCCACCACAAGTTTATTTATTATTATTTTGAATGGCCTTAATTATCCATACCAATCGACAAGAACAAAATAACAACAGAAGAGTGAAACTACCATCAACAAACCTTTACGTTTACATCCGCTTACAGTCAGGCACCTTATACGAACTAATTGCAAAATATGTCCTGCATGATGACAAAAGGTCTTTACATTACATATCAACAAGTTCCAATAAAACATATTTATTATCTACTGTGTTTTTCCTCTTCAATCAAACCAGAATCTCTCGGATTCACTCCACTTAAGTATGAGACATTATTAGTTCTATGAGTCCAATCCATGTTTCATCCATGCACATTATTAATCACACACGTTTTCGACGTACTCGATCATATAACCCAGCGTATCTGTGCGGGCCCATGGGATGACACTACACCCCCCTAACATCCCACCAAGGCGTGCACAATATTTCATACACAGTTGTGTTTAGAATCAAGATGGCTTTCAATGTTCTTTACATTGTGACGTGGACCATGCTCGCGATATTGAGGGCCTGGCTTTCATTTTGTGGATCTATTTTATTACGTTTTTATTAAACTACCAAACTGGAGGAACTCGTTTTATTTTAATGTTGATAGCATTCCTGTTTTCACCCGAATGTTATTGCTAGCCGTCTTAAGTTGAATGAAGTCTTCATATAGAAGTCTTGGTTCAATGAAAATTCCAAGGATAAAAATTGTTAACACTAAGTTTTACTCCCTGGGGATCATGAGAGATTGAGATACATACTCGAATTGTTAACACTAAGTTTTACTCCCTGGGGATCATGAGAGATTGAGATACATGCTCCGGGTGTCCGTGTGTCTGTGCGTGTGTCACGTCTCACGATAACAACCGAACACGACCACAGATTGACATAGCTCTCCAACAAGGTGACCCTGGGGGTCTGGGGGCGGGGCTAGCTCCTTGCAAGGAAGGGATTCTATGAACCCGGCACCTCCACCAAAAGGGAGTACTATGCTCCTTTAAATATGTGATTAAGTCACTTCGCTCCCTATTTTGGGTACTCCCATACCAGTGCTTGTTCTATTAAATATTGGAAAAACAAAAATACAGTACAAATAGTTTCATTCTTGAGAAACACAAAATGACAAATAAAGTATCACGGAGATCACAAAGTATTATTCTTTGGAAATTTTCTGAATAATAAAAAAAAGTTTTAGGAAAAGTTTTGACCAGACACTACTATCCTGACACGAAGTCTTCGCTTTCTATGTCTGTCTGCTTGTCTATCTCTCCATCTATCTGTCTATCGCACTATTCGTACGTGACATTGTGCATTATTTCTACGACCCTTTATCTCAAAATCATTCCAATCATGACTGGTGTGTGCAAGTTTGCTTCTTATACATCTTTGCTTTCTCACACAGACTTCGTTAAAGATAATAGGGTAAAGGTTAGTTATGTTTAGCAAAAAAGTAAAATTTAAACAATGCTAAACGAAAATATTCGTGTGAAGGTTGAAGTGTCAAGTATTTATTTTGAATACGTATTCCTTTGCATATGAAAGAAATATCTTCTATCAATAGATTTAAGCATAGATCAAATTTTAGCAACTCTAACTTAAGTTTTTTCAAGGTTGGTATCAATAAACGAATAATGGGAATAAGTTAAATAAGATATGCCTCCAAAATTCCGTCACAATAATAATAATTATCAAACCCTCTCCTTAGACGCCACCTTAATGGTTGAAAGTTGCCTCTGAGCTGGTATCCGACAAAACAATATCAAAATATGTACTTTAGACTAGATTTGCATGCTAATTCAATTTTGATGTTTTTTTCGAAATCTTACTTTATGTATCTGGAATTATGTTAATTAGCTCATTCTAGGACAAGAAATTTATTCTTCAAAAAAGCATGGACCTCTTCACAAGGAAATTTAAAATTGCTCTCCAATGGGGGTAGTCAAATTTCATTCTTCATTAAATGCCAATAATTGATGAACTCTTGCTTCTCGGGGTTGTTGTTTGGGGTAGAGGGAGCACAATTCTAATTCCCTCGTGGTGTGAAAAATCTGCGTTCTCGAGCAGAGGTCTATTGGAAGTTGGCAGGGAGAGACGATACGTTAGGTGTCACAAGCAGAACTGTAGCCACGGACCACCCATTCCTTGTAGCAGACTTGTCGGTAATTAGCTTCACGCCTATAGATTAGCACCCCCTCCCCTCCCGTCGCCGCAAGGGGGAAGGGGAGGGTGCACGCTTGCTTTCGAAAAGATTTACACTAGTATACACACATTTTCAGTTTCAATTGCTCGACTGTGGCCAACGACTTCAGAGTGTGATTAATTAATATTTTCTTTATCGGTTTAACCTATTTAGTTGTTTAAACTTACTTGACAAAGACGACAATAAAAACTGTACATTTCATTAAGGATAATGAACAGTTGACCTCATTGCAAATACTTGCACGTTGTATAACGCCTACATATAATCCATGATTTTATCTTAATATTAATGTTAAATGTAGAATTTAAAAATAAAAATAAATAACCAGATCTGAACCTTTACGTGTGTACAATCAATATTATAATATTCACTCAATTATTATGATGTGTATTTGTGACTTCAAACCAATCACATTTTTTTTTACATTTAGGCTCAAGAATAGTCTTGATTATATGCATAATACTAATAGTAATATCATAATTATAGTTGTGCGATAGGTGTTAAGTTAATATGTGTGTATGTAAATAATAAATAGTAGCACTAAGAAATATTTGTCAACCTAGTTATATACTGGTGGAAGGGGGGGCTCTGCCCTTTCCCTTCCGTCATCAATTTGCCCTATATGTCTGTATTTGGCTTTTGGAAACAAATAATAATAACAACAGCTAATGAAGCGAACGCAACGAAATGACTCGCAAAATATTTGATTTCTTTGACATTTCAGGCTGTGAAAGCATGAAGAATGAAATAATAATAATATTAATTATCAAATAATTTAAATGATACAAACCAGTCATTACGTGTAAATCGAAGCAAATCATTTTACAGACGAAAATAATGTTTAAACGTTAATAATTACAGAAGCAAAATATGTGTAATTTAGGCCCGGTATTTCAATGTCCAGTTAAAGTGGCAAGTAATTTAACTGACACATAACTTGTTTTCACTATGGCAACCACCAATCAGAAGCCTTGTAAATATTTACTGAGAGGACTAACTGGCAGATAAATTTTAACTAGACATTGAAATTCTGGGCCTTAATAAACTAAAATTCTTCATAATCATTTAATTCATTCATTCATTCAGTAAATTGAACCACCAACAGAATATTTTTTTATTAATAAGAAGCCATGGGGCATGCATAGTGCTTGAGTGAAAATGTCATTTTTAGCTTCGCCGACTGACAGTATATAGGTGTCCAAAACTTGGCACGGTAGCTGTCATATGAAATTGAGCAGAAACGAAAACCGTATGGAAACACTTTTCTAAAACTCATATTTTCATTCAAGCAAATATTCACAAAAAACTTTTTAATTTATCTTGGGAAATTTGCCCAGGGGTAATTTATATGTCCCTCGTCCGGTATGTAACTGGATATTTTGAGCTCCAAGGGCTGTTTGAGAGGGCCTTGCATCCGACTTTGGAAAATATTTCAGTTAGGATTTCCGGTGGCGGGTATTGAATTCGCAACCTCCCAAATCATAGTATCACGCTTTATGCTTTGGCTAAATCTGCCAGTGTGTATATTATTATTTTTAGGGTTTGTGCCAAGTATGCACAGTCATGAAGTGAAGGAATATAGTTATTTAAAGGTAATATGGAAATGGAATAATAACTTCACAATGTTGCCTTATTTCCTTTTCGTCGGAAAATCATTATTTGGGGGGGGGGGGGGGGGATTATAAGACTTATCCAGCACATAATAAATATTTCAGATTATAAATTGCATCTGGGTTTGAGAGATTCACAATGAAGAATTACTCGTAAAATTATGACAATCAACATTTTGTTAAAACATAGTATAACAAATTATTTACATTTTGCTAAATATTTCGTGCGCAGTTTCTCATCGAACTTATAAATGTCACCCTGGTGAACAAGAAGTGAACGATTGATTGATTGATTGATTGCTGTAATCGGAACAACAAGGTAAAACAGAGGTGTGGTGTCTTTCATCTTTCTGGTGTGTAATTATGCGCCCCACCCACCCCTTTCGGAAATATTCGTTTTGGTTGACGCCATCTCGATGTTTCACCTAAAAACCGTATCGTCTAACACGGCAAGCCGTAATTTTATATTCTTCTGTTATTTTTTCTGCTAGTTTTTTACCGGCTGCTTATCAATCCCTGCCACATGTCCCACCCCCGAAGTCACCGTCTTTTTCACAGGGATAATGCCAGGCTAGAAAGGATCATTTTTTACCCGAAAATATATTTCAGAAGCAAGAAGATTTTCTTCGTATTGAATTCAACTCTAAACCTTTATAATGGCCTTCACCAGTTTTATACAAGATTTGAAATAAAATAAGCTGATGCCTTATTGTTACCGAAAGCCCGTGAGGTGTTATACACAAGTATAGTGTGAATGCTCTAAGTCGAATTCGCGACCTTTTGTCAACATTAGTCATACCTTTTATCCACATATTTTACTTTCTTACAATCAGACTATTTTTTCTTCTTCTCAAAACACGATCCAACTCCCTCGACGGAAAAATCTCCCACCGTGAAATCGTTTAAATACATTTCCGTCCATTTCTCCCAAGTCTCACCACAAAAACTTGTGAATAACGACAACTCGCGCTGATAGCGGAATAAATAAGACATTGATAACCGGACGTTGGTTATTTACTCAAGTAAGATTCCTAGACACTCTAAAACTGTGACCCCCTCGGAATAAAAACGGGTTATTAGCATCATTTCAATATAAATAATCGTTTAATTGATTTTTTAAAGATAACTTCGTGACGTAAATTGCTGGTGACGACTAGCAAGGTATGTGCACACGCATAGTAGTTGCAACATTACGTGCGACGCCTTGCCTTGGCTGGTGAGAAGTGTGTGACAACACGCCAAAACATTTCAGCTTTTCTAAAATAACTCAAAATATTGCAGATAATGTCGCAATATAGTTAATTAATTTCAGGGAGTTTTGCTTATAAGAGAAACGTTTTGAAGGCACACTTGTACAAGTTCGCGTTTAAATAACAAATAATAGCTATGATTATTATGGAGTCGGCAAAAAACAATGGTTTCTAGCAGGAACAAGTGATAATAATTGGAACAGGAATTATTCTTCTCTTATAAATTAAATGGAAACATATTGTGAAATGAAATTATGATCATAATTTCACAACAGCTTATTATTTTCATTGATTTTAGTTTATTTTGCACATTTTCAATCTCTATTTATGTGTTCAACAAATTAGTTTATAAATATTGCAAATGAATAATGTTGAATTTTAAATGAACTATGCGATAAAGTGAAATATTTAACACGGATATAACAACACGCAAGTGGGTGCGTCCTAAAAACTAATCAACGACAGATTATTGAGAATTTAAATGGAAGTGTTACCATGCGCATGCATAGAGATTATTAGCATATGAGGTCAGGTCACGTACAAACTGTTGTCGAAAACTTTAAATGTAATTACATTGAAATTTTTTGTAAGACTATATGTTTGAATGAAATGTCACGTTGATTGCTAAGCAATATTAATTTTTTAAAAATACTAAGTGTTTGGAGCTATTTCCATAAACGTATGTGAGTCGAGCACCACAAATGCACTTGAACAACTTCAAGAAATCCACCATGTCAAAAATATTTATTATTCAGGAAGGCAGAATACCAGTTTATGTAACTATAAAAAGGTTTGTTGTGAGTGGACGAATCATGAATCATCTGGAACTGGTATACGATCAGCCTAACCAGAACCACCATCCAGGTCGAACCAAATGCGACGCACATTCATTCACAACTATATTAATATGCCACATTTGCTTAGTTAGGATCAACTGAATATTATCAAACTTACAATTTTCGAGCCAAATCCCGAGAAATAGAAAATGTCAAATTACTTCAATTTCTGTACATTTTTCTTTTCTGGAGAAGAATGAAAAAGATGATAACATTTCTCTTTATATTGTTATAAAAAAGTTTTTGTTATGAGGTACACATTAACTTAATTCTGTTTGACCCTCTTCGGGTGACTAAGTCGGTTATTAGGATGTTAGGGTAATTATGAAGGGAATGTCCGAGGGCTGTTTAAGAGGACTCATTCCCAGCATTCGCCTGAACGACTGAAGAAAACGATAGGAATAACTTTCAGTCAGGATTGCCAGACGCGGGATTCGCACACGTTACCTCACGAGTAAGAGTCTCACGTAGTTTTATATCTCACTCAGATTCAGCTTCGCTCCTTATTTCGGTTTCTTCTGTACCCACGCTTGTTTTAATCAAATAAATAGATCACTTCAAAGCTGCACAATCGCGCGTGATGCCTTCGCCAACACAGAAATTACAGCTATCCACAATCTCACATGCGGATGATTCTAAAAGTCAAAAGGATGAGATATAGAACGCCAAATAGCTCAAGGAATTTCTCGAGTAGCTTTAACATGTTTTATGTAGTGTTACTGAGCAACTCTTGAATAATATAACGCTTCAATAGTTGACCTCAAATTTAACTTAAACTTGGAGCAATCATTTACAACGAAACCTTTACTAGCTAACAAAGACATCTTTATTTTATCATACGTGGTTTGTATTTCACAACGTTCTCATGGGAGGTTATCTATGAAAGGCGTATTACTTTGTATTATAGTTAAGTGATCTTCGTCTTTCTTGTAAATGGGCTCGGCTAAAGAAATTTGTTTTTAACTCTTCAATTGGTAAATTAATAAATTGAGGTTTTCTATTAATAAATCGGGCACTTATATAATCTAGTTCGTTGCGACTCTCGCCGACAATGCATGGAGATTTGTTTCTATCTTTTTAACAACTAACATGCTGTTATAAAACTTCTTGAGTTAAATTATTAATAGCCTCTCAAATCGTTAGTGCACACTGGGAACCTTTGTTGGGTGATTTACGGCATAAGGACAGCGACAAGTTTACTAACTATACGGCCATAGAGCTGCAGAGATGCATTTCTTCAAGACGTATTCACATTTTTAGGTTTTTACGCATTAAAAAATTGGCAGCAGTCTTTTTTTTAGCTTTCGGTATTTTTTTTAAACAGTCGACTCATCAACAATGGCAGTGTATCAAGCTTTAAATAAATTGCGTATTGTTATTTGCATATCATGTAAACTGAATCTTTAGCAACATTATTCATTTATAGAATAATAAAGAAAGCGTAAACTCGAAAATTTAAATTAATCTTATAGTCGTGAAAACTGCCCTAATTTCACATATAAATTATCGAACGCACGTGTTTTTAGCTTATTAAAATATGCATTAGTTATGATTGTACAATGCGTGAATTAAAAAAATAAGCACTTGAATATTTTGTTGCAACTTTGTATAAGACAGCAAAGTAAATCAGTGATATTTCATCCCCCCCCCCCCTGTTTATTATTTCACATTGTTTAATAGTAGAAAACTACACCAAACCACCGTAGGTTCTCCCATAGTATTAATAATGAGCAGGTGACCGTTATCTACTGAAGCGATGTTGTTGCAACAACGCGTCACTTTATTGACATCATCAGCCTCATATCACACCACTTAATCACCTCATTAGATTTAGTTTTTCATCAAATGTAACCATGTTAAAGTTATGTACTGCAAGATGTAACTTTGTTCAATCATGTATAATATTCTCTGGTATGTGTAATTAAACGATTTTAAGTGATCGTTACTTACTACAAATAGCTAAATTGTTGACTGGTAATCATTCTATCGCGCCTTCGTCATTGCACACAGAGTGTGTATATCACCAATTACACACTATAAACTCGTAAACCAATTATATGACTCCGGTTTGTCATACAATAATACTCAATGAATGCAGTAAATAAACGGCTGTGCACTTGTTTTAGCGCATTCTCGTTCTTTAGTTTAATTCTAATTAATTTAATTTAATTCTAGTTTAATGGCAAGAATTACACAAATTTATTCCTGCAAATTTAAACTATTATTTTGTAACTTTTAGGGAGCGAAGCTTACCTATGTGCATCACCTATCTGTCTGTCCGTGCGTGCGTGCGTGCGTGCGTGCGTTTGTTTCTTGAGATTTACCTGCAACAAGAATGATGGACAATAGATTTACCTGCAACAAGAATGATGGACAATGTTTTAGGCGACCCTTGGGGTCAGAGGGCTAACAATTGTTAATCGTGCACTTTTATGTACTAAGGACCTCCATCAAGAGATTTTTAAATGCACTTTAACGATTGATTTCCGTGTCCTATACTCGGCACCTCCAACAACATTGATAAGTAATTATAGACCGGCAGGTTTCGTTTAGTTGGCAACGTTGATTTAGAACTTGTTGATTTTTATTTTGGCAAATTATTGTAAGATCTAGATCCCAGAAGGTCATGTAATTGTGCTACCGTCGTTACAGCTGAAATAATGTGAAAATACCCGTTTACTTATTTGAAGTGCATTGAAATCAACACTTTTGAGAACGATACTCGACCAGACTCGACGTAAATATGCATTTAAATAAAAAAACTGTCCATTGCTTTAATATCTCAAATGGTCTAGTTTTGTAGCTATAATCTTAACGTAAAACATACATATTTTGTTCCACTTTTCTAATACACCAATCATTTTTAATCTGATCGAATGGTGCGTAGACTGTAACTATTTCCTAGCGTCTTCGTCACACAATAACGCCTGGCTATAGATGAAGTGACAAAAGCAAGTAGCAAGTGTGCGTGAGAGCAATCATAATGACTGCTCTGACTGGGAATCGAACCCAGATCATCTGGCTCCACCGACAACAGTTACTCATAATGCCAGAAGAGTATATTACTCCAAGAGGAAAGCTAGGCATGGGACTTCGTATTTTTCCTATTTCCAAATCGAACGTGGTTAGGAAATAATCATCACGTGCATTAATTACTTGTTTACGAGGCGTTAGGCAACAAAATGCATCCATATTTAATAATCTGATTGACCTGAATCATGTAATTTATAACAAAGAGGAAGACAGGTAAATTTATTATTGGAGTACTAAACTATAAATTTTGTTATTGTTATAAAATTAATATTTTAACATAAATCTTAGTCCATAATTTTTAGGCAGGCATTGTTTTATCATAAATGAGTTAATTTAACATGTAAACAAAATATTTCGTATGAAGCAAGGCTTTATTTAATATGCAAATTCAACTACAAAAAAAGAGAAATCAGGAATCGAGGATTTTTTTAAAAATTTAACTACTAACTAAAATGTTAAATGTTGGTTATACGGCTAAGTTTATTTCGTCAAGGTAGGCCTTTCATGTTCATTCATATTCATCCAGGGTTCTGATTGGTGGGAAATGAACCCGTGGACACCCGTGAAACTGACTCCACACAAGCAATTAAAATAAATTAACTAAATGCAACTTGAACTGGGATGGTAGCCGAGTCGATTATTTTATTCCGACGTTTTCGAACAAGAAACTCAGAGGGGGGTGTCTGCCGGCAGTCGCATCCGGGTTATCGTGAGTTAGGTGACAGTGTCAGATTGTCAGGTTGTCCCGTTGTCACCCACTGATTCCAGAAGTGGGTTGATTCAAAACGGAAAAAATTAAGAGAAAACCAGATTTCCGTGCGAAATTTTCAATTTGATTCCACGCAAGCAACACGCGGGGGAGTAGGATATGAAAATGAGTAGGAAGGTCAAAAGGCCAGACCGCGTTGCATTGGCTTGCATCGCCCCCGGGAAACAGGTTCGGCCGCTGGATGCAATTTGTGGCTCAGCAACTCCGAGTCTAGACATTTTAGTTATGAGCACGGGTTTAAACAGAAAAAGGAACCAGTTTTTCTTTGACATTCGACTAAAACTTCCAAATAAATATCAATTTCGCCGTGTCGAGCCGGTTTCCAGAAATACAAAACCTAACCAATCGTAAGATAGGAGTAAATAGAGAATAAGTGCATTGCACCCATGCGACTGTTGCACAATTGCATTTAGTGCACAAACACACGCGCACAATCCAAACACAAAACACACTTCTCAATTCAGTCAATGGTTTCGCGACACATATTTCATTCATTACTAGACAAAAGACGACCACATTTATACACTTCATTAGTGCAGCTGAACGTACAAGACATCGGGGCGGGGGGTGCATGCAGCGAGAACAATCGCGATAACGAGGGGCTAGATCGATCCAGGATCGACAGAACATACATGTCAGATGGCAACCACTTCCGGCAATTTGCCATCACTTTAGCCATGTAACGAAAGTCGGCCATACTTCTAGTTTTATTTCATATTTTGTGATAAGTACATAGTACAAATATTAATCTAGGTGCTACAGACACAACTTAAATTAATGACAGTATATGATGGCAGATAAAAATTGACGGAAAACATTTAAAAAATAAAACAGCAGGTATGTAAAATTACAAACTTAAACTGAAGTAAAATATTATATAATTACTAGACGTCAGAGAATTCATGCATGGAGTATGAATACTGTTGGGGCTAAGGACCAAACCTTGCACTCAAAAGTGTGTGGGTTCGAACCCGACATGAATATGTGAGGTATAACTTAATTAAGACGTTAACATAACAATTGTATTCATCAATTTTATCCATATCCGTCTAAGGGTAGGCATGAAAGACAAAACAAAATATAAAAATAACAAAATCATCTTATACATAGAATTTTTTCAATCCCTGAGGAAATGCTCGTAATATATTTATTGGTGCTGTTGGAGGATAAAAACGTGTCACATACGCACGTATCTCATGTGTGGAGGCTGGAAACTTCATACGCCTGTTTCATTGGTAATTTATTTTTATAGTGAAATAAAATTCGATCGCGAGGTGATAATTAAAATATGTTAAGATACGGTGGGCCTGGGCCTGGACTCTGTGGGGTTATTCACCTTGAAGCTGTATAGCCAAAACACGATACATTCGAACCCCATATAAAAGCTACACCGTCATTCAATGAAACATGTCCGTTTTCTTTGCCTAGAGGCACAAGGCGAGAACTTGGGCAATGAGCGCCAAACAAATTCTCTAACATACGATATGTAAAACTCGGTTATTAATTAATTATTATACATTCTTAAAATTAGAATCAGTCCGAGTGAAAATGCATGCATGCAATGTAATTTTGATTATTATTCGCCACCTTCCGCCCTAGAACCAGCAAAGCCATGGGCACTTTATTATGCAGATGAGCTATTTGCTCAACTTGTAAATGGAAGTAGAAGATTGTCCCAAAAATATGTCTTATTTGAATTAAAAAATGTTTAAAAAAAATTTCTTCTTGGTATTATTATGGAGTATTTTGCCCTTGTGATATCAGTTGTGTGACACGTTTGCCCCTACTGAAGATCGAACCCAGAACCTCCGGGTCTACATACCAACGCTACTGTTATAATCATAATATTATAATACTACTACCTTTCGTTCTATTGTTTACATTGCAATATCGTCTATACCCCTCCGCAGTTTTGTATTTGACCTTATAACCCGCTCAATAAGACAAGGTCTAAGACACCCCCCCCCCCCTCTGGCATCACCAAACAAGCAAGCTATTCAGAGTATGTTATACCCATTCCTACACACATGGACAAGAGTTTATATTAGTTAAGGATCTTAGGACCGTCCCTGAAATCGGGCAGAACAAACCACTTGAATAGATCACGAAATAGATGCATATCTTTTCAGACGAAGGAATCTACATTTTGTATGACTGTTCTGTCATTTGCCGTGACATTTGTTGGAAAGAAATGACCAAGTTTACATTTTTTGAACATGATTTATTAGTTACAATTTAACATGTGACATATTTTTGACATGTAGTTTTTTGTAAAGTCCTTGGCTTGTTCTCTATGTAAAGTGTTGTCGCCCTGACGCTGCGCAAGGTTTTTTCTGTCTATACTGTCACATTGTTGGGTTGAAAACTCAGGTCAAGTGAAATTACATACTCGAAGTGGAAGAATGGGTGTTTTAATGAAATACAAAACTTGAGGTTTTTATTCGAAGAGGTTCGTAACGGTACGTTTTTGTTCAATGTGGAAACAAAGAAGGTTTCTTAGAATGTTCTCCATGTTAATTTACTTGTTGGCCTCAAGCTACGAAGCTGGAGGAATCTGGGGATGGGCGCGCGCACGTGCTGGGTACTTTATTGGAAATTTGTCAATATGCAAATTTACAACTAGATACAATTTGTACAAAATATTCAAAATTCACGTTTGAAGATGGTGCTTATTATATTCTCGTTTTAAAGATACCGTATGCTTTAATTGTACTTGTAATGGTTTAACAGTACCTTAGCGTCAATATATTGTTTCATAATTAAGGTAAAAGATAATATCGTATGACAACATTCTTATAAAAAACATACTCTATTGGTCTGAAGAACGATTTTCAGTAAAATTGAATTGATTATAACCAAATATTAGGACGTAGTAGCAGTAGATCCTACATGCTACCGTTCGAATCGTTATAATTGTGCTATATTATAATATGTTATACATTAATATTAATGTATTAAATCGCAATTCGGTCAATCGATTATACAAATGTACAACAAAGCAATGCACGTGTAAAAAAAATGCGTAGAATACTTGATGAGAAATCGGCCATTATTTATGACGATGGCCTACATTTGTATTAAAATATATATTTTAAGTGTATACCTACATTTGAACGGAATCAATAGTGCCTAGGGTTCTTCAGAATCGAACACGCATCAAATCTTGTTGAACCAAAGTACTTAATAATTACAAAATAAGCTTAACTTTGTACAGTCATTATTAGCACCCGCACCCGTGAGTGTTGTACCTTATGAGGTGACGAGACGGGTGTGCCTAGGTCTAGAATCAAGTGGGGGGGGGGGGGGGGACGAAACTGAGAGTTACGCACACAACTGCTGAGCCACGTCGCTGCCTTGGCGGTCTCATGAGTGTTTTACTACTTATCGGCATTTCCTTGAAAGTGACCCAAAATTGGTAGAAATTCCAGTGAGGTGATGAAGTCGTTTTAGCGAACGCGTCAATAAAACGACACCTCATAGCTGGCAATTATTGTCTGAAAGATGATAAAAAAAATTGGGACAAAATTATCATACATGCTCGTCATTGCAATAGAAGTAAGATACGGCAACCTAGAAAGAGTGAACGAGAATCAGCTAAGAGTGAGAGAGATGGTGAGATGGTTCGTTTTGCTTCTAAAATCAAGAGATCATAAAAAATACATAAAACTTGAGTGAATTTACTTACTAGAAGTAGAACGAAGATAAACTTAAAAAAATAACTTGAAATGAACGAAATCAAGACCTACATAAGTTTGTTTAGTGAAAAGATCCGGAAACAACTATAGTTAAGAATGCCATAAACATTTTTAGAACGTACATAGAAACTTTTAAAAATGATTGTTATTACGTGTTTTTCACACCTGCTATTACACATTGAGCGAGTGTGATTAGTAATCACCGTTATTGTGTGTGATACGCGAGTGATTGGCTGCTATAATGGTTTGGCATGCAAGCAACGGTACATGAACTTTTCAAACAATCAGCCTCCTATTTGTCAGAGGCAAGAACAATCGCGCGGAACAAGACTCGCGACATTCTTCAGTCGCAGTGAGTGACTGCAGGTTCTCCAGCGACACTCGGCCAAACCACTAACTAACAGAACACGACGATATGGCGATGATAAAACAGGGAGCAAAGTGATTCGCTAAAAATATGTAAATCACCACGTGTAAGGGAGTACATGTGTACGAGGCCGGAATGCTCAAGTTACACGCTTTCAAATTTCTCGGACAATTTCAGTCGTATCTACTTGTGATTTTCCGTAAGTGTGTGAAAATTAATAATGAAGTCATCTATGATAGCACTTTTCCATTAATTGATTATAGAAAATAGACAAAAAATAAATTAAAATTTCTAGAATTTAGAATCTGTCAAAATGGTCAAAAATACCCAAACAACTAGGCATTTTGTGATTGATCAATGAAAAATATTGAAAATCTGATATGATAGGGGCGTACAGATGTCCTTGATCAAGAATGCCAAGTTGTATTCAGACGTAATGATTTATGTCTGCAGGACAAGGAACATCAAACCACGCCGCCTTGCTCTTAGATTATCGAAGAAGAACGTACAAATAAAATCTAATCCATTTTCCATTTGTATTTAAATATATTGGTGGAGGTTCCGACTATACAAAATGCCCCTTTTAAAAAGGCTTGCCCCGTCCTCCTAACACCAAAAGGTAAAGTTAAAATATTCGGTTTCATCCTTGTTGAAGGAATGGCCATGTCAACATAAAACGCATGTAAATCGGAGGTTGGATTTGGTTTTATCGTGAGACGTGACACACGCACAGACGGACGGACGGACGGACGGACGGACGGACGGACAGACAGAAAAGTGATGCATGTATGGCACTTTACTTTCTAATAAAAGATAGACCACAGTGATTTATTGGAAAATATTAAAGTTGTAGGCCATTCAAATTATAATAAGATTTATAATATTAACCATAAAAATGGTTATTATAAAGGCACAAGTCCATAATATGATTACGGAGTGAGTATGTGCATCACTCCATCCGCCGGTGCGTGTGCGTGTGTGCGCCACGGTAAAACCGAACATGACCTGAGCTTGATGGTCAAGGGGACGAGGCTAGCTTCACCGAGGGGGGGGAGTGTCTTACTCGGCACCTGCACCAAAACATAATATGATCACGGAGTGAGTATGTGCATCACTCCATCCGCCGGTGCGTGCGCGTGTGTGCGCCACGGTAAAACCGAACATGACCTGAGCTTGATGGTCAAGGGGACGAGGCGGCTTCCGGGGGGACTCCTACGGCACCTGCCTAACCCAAAACAAGGAACGAGAAGTGGGAGTCTTCGACCGGTGAGCGTTGCCCCAGTAAAGCAGACCGCTGGCAAGGGGGGAGTGTCCAGGGATTTAACTCCACCTTCATAAAATTGTACAGAAGGAAAATCCTATCGGGCAGGATGGCACAGTAAAAAAGACTGACCTACTTATGCAAGGGAACGCTTTACCAGGGATCTTTGGCACTGCCAAAAAAATCCAAGGGGTAGATTCGCACCCCGCAGCTGGGGGCGATGGTACCCCACCCCGGTGTGGTGGGGACGAGGAACCAGGGGGGGGGTCGGGCCCTAACCAAACATAATTGATCACGGGTGGGACATCACATCCGCGGGGTGGTTGTGTTGCCCCGGAAAACCAAATGCCTGAGCTGAGGTAAGGGGGAGTGCTCACCGAGGGGGAGGTGCTTACTCGGCACCTGCAAAAAAATGCATCACGGAGAGTGAGTGTGCATCTCCATCCCCGGGGGGGCGTGTGGTGCCACGGTAAAACCAACTGCCTGGGGGGGGGACGCACGGGGGAGTGTCTATCGGCACCTGCACCAAAACATAATTGTACACGGAGTGGTATGTGCATCACCATCCGCCGGGTGGTGGGGCGAGCGCGCCAAACCGAACTGACCTGGCTTGATGGAAGGGGACGGGCGCTTTACCGGGGGGGAGTGTCTTACTGGCACCGCAAAACATAAGTCGGGGGTGTGCATCATCCCTCCCCGGGGTGCCGTGGTCGCCGGTAACGAACGAGCCTGAGCTTGATGGTCAAGGGGACGAGCTGCTCCGAGGGGGAGTGTCTTACTCGGCACCGCACCAAACATTGTCGGGGGAGAGCATAACCACGGGGGGTTGCGTGTGGCGCCACGTTAAAGCCGAACAGACCGAGCTTGAGGTCAAGGGGACGAGGCTAGCTTCACCAGGGGGGGTTTTTCCGCACCCCAAAACAATGTGATCACGGAGTGAGTTGGCATCACCCTCCGCCGGGCGTGGGTGTGGCGCCCGGTAAACCGAACTACCTGAGCTTGATGGCAAGGGAGAGGTAGCTCACCGAGGGGGGTTTGTCTTACTCGGCACCTGCCCAAAAATTTATTGATCCGGAGGAGAGCACACCATCCGCGGGCGTGCGCGTGTGGGACGGTCAACCGGAAAACCGAACCTGACGGGGGGACGAGGGCTTCACCGAGGGGGTTCACCGGGATGCACGGAAATGCAACCAGTTTTGCATCACGATGCGCGGTGTACCCGGGCGGAGTGCGCCGGTCAAGAAAACAGCTGAATGGTGTCATGGGACGGGGGCTTCACCGAGGGGGGGGTGTTACCCACTGCACCAACAAATTATCACGGAGTGGTAGTGATCACTCCATGCCGGTGGGTGCAGGTGTGCGCCCGAAACCGAAATGACCTGAGCTTGATGCCAAGGACGAAGGGCTTCACCGGGGGGGGGGTCTTACTCGGCACCTGCACCAAAACATAATAGTCACGGAAGGGGTGCTCCTCACCGCCGGACGTGGTGTCGGGGGCGATTTAAAACCACCATGGCCGAGTTGACGGAAGGGGAGTGCTCACCGAGCGGGTTTATCGACGAAACCAAAACCAAAGTGTGTCACGGTGGAAAACTCATCGGGAAACGTGGGGTTTTCCCAAAAAACGACCGATTGATAGTTACGCAGCTTGAGGAAACGAATCATTACCCAATGGCCCAATAAAGATCACGGGGAGTATGTGATCATCCTCGCCGGGAGGTTTATGGCCAGGTAAATTAAAACTGCAAGTGAAGTCAAGGGCTTTAACCAGGTTTGTAATGCACCAAAAACATTTATTTAAAAGATATAATGTATACTTTATTCCAGAAATAAATGTTGGCACGGTAAAACGAACATGACGATTGTTCAATTGGCGGCTTCAAGAGGGGATGTCCTAATAGCATTCACAAAAATAATGTGAATCAAAGTAATATGTATCTCACCAGGTGTATGGTGTGAGAAAATTTAATAGAGTTTATGTAAGGAAACTACTTACGAGAATATATTAGGCACTCACAAAAAAAAAAAATCAAAGGGTAAAAGGGGATCAATTGCGTGCGGAGAGAGCCAGAAAACAAAAGAAACTGGTTGAGGGAAAGGGGAAAATCTTACAAAGATTTTAACCCAAAAATCTGTCTCTAAAATAAATATTCAATTAAGGCTCACTAAGGGGAATTGGTTAACCCACGTGAAACCGAACTTATAGCTGATTCAGGAAAGATTTGAGGAGAATTTTTACGCACCTCAAAAAAATTATCGGGGAAAAAATTTTGTAAAGAAAAATTTTATTTTACTTGTCCTGTTTTTAAAACTAGGAAGAAAAATGGTAAGAAAGAAAAATAAAAAAAGGTTTTAATCACACTTTATATTCGCATGCAACTATCAAGGTCAGAGTTGACATTGATGGTCACCTAGGCTCGAGCACGACACAGGGAAACTCATTTCGTTTCAATTATTGCTTGGCAGGAGGATCATTTAATTAGCATTTATATGAATTCAAACTATACTTTCAATCAGATTAAAAATAAGTACAATTTATTCTTTGGTAAAAATCACTTTTGATAATTGAGTATGATACGTTAAAACATACAAATAAATTAGAAAGTTTGGAATGTAAATGATGAACATACATTTTAAATTAGTTTTTTTGCAAATAATGATTTGATGCACGTTCAATTAAGAAATAGAAGAAGACAATCGCAAATAATAATTGTACGCAGACTTTTAAAAATAATTGAACATGCCGAAGAGAGAATTGTAACAAATACATAAGCCGGATAAATGTATACAATTATAATTATGAAAATTTTTATATATAAAAGATTCATGGTCGCAAGACCAAAAAAAAATTTCTTTAGTACGCTCACGTATTCAAAATAAAAGTGCAGATTCACAAAATAAATTTACAAAAGAACAATCATACTAACGTAAATGGATTTAAACTACACTGTGCGCGTGTCTAAAGGGACTTAAATGCAGCCGGTTATACAAGATCTAAGACTTGGGTGTGTAGAAGGAAGAGAACATGAAAAGTATCCTCTTGAAAACCTTTGATTCACCCTTGAACAATTCTCGTTTCTCGTACAAGACTACTCTTAAATATTAAATACATGTTTAGTTCATGTTAGTATTAGTAAACTAGGAAAACGCTTAAGTCCCGCCGCGTTGATGGATGAACGTAATTTTTTTTAAACAAAAAAAGCGTAAAATTGCGACTTTTTTAATAGATAATTTTTCGATTACGCTCAAATTTCACACGAATATATTAATTCATAAAATTAAAGTTCTGTGAAAAAATCATTACAATCGGATAAAGCATGTAGGTTTTATTCGTCGAAGAAATGTTAAAAATTGAAAAAAATCGTAAAATTGCGATTATCATGAGAAATGATTTTTTAATTGCGCTCAAATTTCACACGAATATATTAATTCATAAAATTAAGGTTCTGTGAAAAAATCATTACAATGGGATAAAGCATGTAGGTGTTATAAGTCGAAGAAATTTTTAAAAATCGAAAAAAATCGTAAAATTGCGATTTTCATGAGAAATAATTTTTCGATCAATTTTTCCCCCCGTGCAGTTCTTCGTTCAGAGATTTCATAGACCTCCATAAAATTTCATCGCAATTGGAGTATTGGTTTAGCCGGAATCGTGTTCACAGACACAAAAAAATACACAAAAAAAAAAAAAACATTCCGGATTTTTTTCTCCAATGTAGTGAAATGGAATCTTCGCTTCGCTCGCTACGCTCATCCAATTACACATCACGGGTAAGAGATTGAAGTAACTTAATCAACATATTGACAAAGAAGAACTTAAAAATCTTATGCATTATTTGGTGGAGGTGCCGGGTACGGCTAAACTTCCCTATTAAAAAATCCAGTTCCTCCTACTTCACCCTAAGCTACTTGTGTATCATACTTGTAGAGGGGCAATGACAACAGTAAACGTATGTCAATCAGAGGTCATGTTCGGTTTTTATTGTGAGACGTGACACACGCACAGATGGACGAACAGAAAAGTGATGCTTGTGAAGTACCCCTCTAGTACCGCAGCGTATTTTATGTGTGGATGATTTGAAACTGGTGACATCTCAAGCCAATCAAGAACTTGCGAATACTTTGTAAGGCGAAACAAGATTGGGCGAAACTAGAATAGGTAGTTTGAGACGAAGCCAATTTGACAGGTGCATTTTTAATTGCTTTTTAATTGCTGAAATTGAATTAAATAATGATTATAACGATTATGCATTAGGCAACGGGGCATAGCTGCTATTAAATTTTTGTTTTAGTTATTTATTAGTATCGTTAGGTTTAGTGTTGTCACCCAGATAGTTCCGTTGTCCATCACCTGCATTTACGAATACAAAATAAGATGGCCATTCCACAATTTCACTACGAAAATATATCCAATGAAGCTCGTAAGAATTACATGGGATTTTCTCAAATGCTCGTCAGATACCAAAATTAAAAACTATAAGTACATTTTTATTCAGGTGTGTTAATGCCAGTCTTTCCAGCTTCTCCCAACATTTTATCAACCATTGTTGACCAACTGAGGGAAGAGGGTTTGACTCGAAAAAATTCTGGAAATGTTCATTTTGAAGAATTGTGAATAAATCAAGAATTCGAATTTTTCACATTTCTATAGTTCAATTTTATCTTTTTTGGGTTATAGGTTTAAATAAAGAAAAACATATAAGTGTAAAACTTCAATTACACAACCATACAAAATAATATACGACATACCAAAAGTGAAACATAATTCCGACCAGTGCAGCCTAAAAACCAGCTGGTAGGTCTTCCCTAACCTGTCACGTCTCCGCTATCTGGCTGATTGAAGAGTGATCAGCCATCACCGAGGTACGATTGCCCCTGGGCTCTAGGTGTTACAGACTTGCCGGTACATCCAGACAAGTTAGCACACTAATTACAGTTACTTTTCAAATTGATTCGCCCTCATAAGTCAACATTTTGAAAAGTTGGCAATCCGCCACATTCACCAACAAACGAGTATAGTAATATTTTTTTTCTGGAATATTTACATATTTCTCAACTTTAACATGCTGCAAATTAATTTAAACATAGACATAAATTATGTATCATGTTACAAAATAAATTTACATCATGCACTGCAAGCAAACCACTTCCCGCTCCAAATAAATAACCACACATCTACTAATTTAATTTCACTGATGACAGTAGAGTTTCTGGGAGCGAAGCTGTACCATCTAAGAATCACTTTTCTGTCCGTCCGTCTGTGGTTGCGCCTGTGCCTCGTCTATGATAAAAACATAACATGACGTCCGACTGACAAGATGTTTATGTTGTTGGCATTGCCTTTCAACAAGGATGATACAGAATGTTTTTGGTGACCCAGGAGTAAGGGAGGGAGGTTGCTATCCACACAGAAAGCTTGGAAATTCACGTGCCCAGCAGGTCGACCATCTATCAATGCAAGAATAAGCGTGGAACATTTTAAACTGGTAAGCTTTGTCTTTAGAACCCGGCACCTCCACCAAAATCATCGACGCACGTTGAATTATTTTATTTCTGGCATTCATGGAAGATCTGTTGTTTAGTATACTAGAAATACGATATGAGGATACTTGTAAGAAATGCCCAATGCACATATTGTATAGTAAGTCCTATAGCAGATAAACCAACAAAACCCATCACTCGTCAGCCGTTTAACTTGTTTCATATATAATATCTGGAACATAAATAAATCAAAACTGTTATCATCTATATAAGTTAAATGGCTTGGCTAAAAGACCACGCCTCTCCTTTCTTCTAAATTTGTAAAGTAAACATAATTTCTAACATATGTAAAGTGAACATTGAATTACATTCATAATATAATGCAATAAATATCCGCAATGATGGTTTCAATAAAAATAGTAATTCATTACGTCGACGCTATACATTGATAATATATGCTGTTCTTTGACTTCGACCTGTGTATTTCTTCTGAATAGATTTCAGAGAAATATCTAATTATGAATCAAAATTAACTTTGGTCTTCGAAGTAAGTCGTCAATAAAGGTAGGGCTCAGACAATGATAGATTTTTTAGCGCCAACATAAAATTATCATTTGGTTGTAGATTTTGTGTTTTCACAAAGAAAAAAAATGTGACAGTGATAATATGTTGCATCACTGTACGGCGAGTATACGGTCACAGCAAATAATCCTTTTTTTTCGGAAAAAGTAGGAAAATAAACAATTACATCATGAGTATGGGCGTAAACCGAGGTCGTCCCTATACGCCCCACTGCGCCACTGAAACAGCGCATGCGAACGTGAGGTAAGTTTTTCCTCAATGTCCAACAAAGCACGGAATAGTTTGACAGATTGTTGATAAAACATGAAATTTATCCTGTCTGAAAAACAATCAATCTAATCTGTAACTAAATCAGACTCGTCAAAGATCAATTTATTGATTAACATCACACAGTTGTATTTGAAATCTGGTGTTATACTGAGGTAAAGTGCGGAAATGTAGGTCACACTTTTCGTGATGGTAGAATAGGAAATATTCAAGTATACTATTACCGGCAGTGTTGGCTCGGGAGCTAAGCGCTCGACTCTGATTCGGGAGGTCCCGGGTTCGAATCCCGTCGAGACCGGCAATCCTGACTGAAGGTTTTTTCCGAGGTTTTCCTCGGTCGTTAAGGCGAATGCAAGGGATTGAGTCCTCTTAAATAGCCCTCGGACATCCCTTCACAATTTCCTATCCGCACATACCTAGTTCACCTGAAGAGGGGCTTATTGCACCCCATAACAGGTTTCCCACGATAAAAATTTAAATTTAAAAAGTATACTATTGTACTCGGGGGAAACAAGAATACTATCAGCGACTAAAAAACGACTATTGTAATTATCTTTCTATGATTCCATTAAGGTTATTTTAGCTCTCTCCTGACTAACACTGTTCCTCTTGCTCAATTCGAAAATATATATTATTTAAAAACAAAACTAATACAAATAAAACAATAATAAATTAAATTAAACGTGCATTAAATTTACATTATATAATAATATTAAAGTGTTAATTTTGAATACTTTTGATGTAGTTGTCACGTCATGTTGGAAGCAATCTAGAGAAAATTATAAAATAAAATTAAATAATGAAATAAAAGTGATATGGCGAAAGCAATTTTTAGGCAGTCTCAATTTTGCTTACGATTATTTACATAAAACTAACGATTTCTGTTAAAAAGTTTTTGGTGCCATTATTTTACTTGGCATATCAATATCGGTCGTTATTTCAAGTATTTTGAAATTTGAACCATGAATCATGACACAATTCTAGTAATACACAAAGATAAACTATATATTGAAGATGAATCTTATTGTTGCTTATTTGTAATCAATGGAATAATGACAATCGTGAGGTGGGAACGCGTCAACCGCACACTAGTGTTCTAGGCGTCCACCCTGTCCACGCGTTAGGCGTTGTTTTAATTCTGATGAATCTTAGGGAGGTGGAACTCCCTTCGAAGTATACACACAGACATTGATTCCATTTGACACAAATGAGGCATGATTAATGAACTAAGATATATCGTAAGTGAAGAATCAGTGCTGCACTCAGGGGCGCTCGTGTATAGGTGCACAGGTGCACGCGCACCCCCAAATATCTGCGCGAACTAAATTCCAAATTAAGTTCGAAGCAATCTCGTATATTCCCAAAAATCGTTGGATTGTTTGCATGGATATTTGGCCGCCCAAACAGGCATATCGCAGGAGTGATTCTTCAGTAGGTAAGTGCTGCCACGAGGTTTCTCTCCGAATGTAAATTCATTTTTGTCATCGTTTTACAACGTCGAGCAGCGACTAAAACGACCATGGACCATCTTTCTAAATTCCATTAAAAAGCTTCCGATCGACACAGCCTGGGTCAATCAAAACTATTATTTTTTTTTTTCTCCTCACACCATAGCAAAATTGACAAATAAATACTAATGTTACAACCTCAGAAAACTAACAAAATAATCAAAACCCCCAAAGCCTGAAAAGGTTAACGTGGGGTAAGACATTAAAAGTTATTTAGATGGTGAACAGAGAACGGAAACATATACCAATAAATTGAAACAGTTGTATAATCGTATGGTGCATGACATTTAAACAATAACTAATACAAATAAACAATAATAATTAAATTAAAAATCGATTAAATTTACATTATAAATAATATTAACAGTGTAATTTGAATACTTTTGATGTAGTTGTCACGTCATGTGGAAGCATCTAGAGAATTATAAATAAAATTAATAATGAATAAAATGATAGGCGAAGCAATTTTTAGGCAGTCTCAATTTTGCTTACGATTATTGACATAAAACTAACGATTTCTGTTAAAAAGTTTTTGGTGCCATTATTTTACTTGGCATATCAATATCGGTCGTTATTTCAAGTATTTTGAAATTTGAACCATGAATCATGACACAATTCTAGTAATACACAAAGATAAACTATATATTGAAGATGAATCTTATTGTTGCTTATTTGTAATCAATGGAATAATGACAATCGTGAGGTGGGAACGCGTCAACCGACATAGTGTTCTAGCGCCACTGTCCACGCGTAAGGCGTTGTTTTAATTCTGATGAATCTTAGGGAGGTGGAACTCCCTTCGAAGTATACACACAGACATTGATTCCATTTGACACAAATGAGCCATGATTAATGAACTAAGATATATCGTAAGTGAAGAATCAGTGCTGCACTAGATCACACAACCATTAATTATGAACACTCATGTACTCCATCACAGACCACTGAGATGGCCATATCAAATTTAAGATAATGGTTCATTTAGAGATTACCGCTCAGTATCATTATCTGGGGAAAAGTCGTGAATATTATTATTATTATTGTTGAGATTTTATTTTTTGAGTCAGCGGTTTAATCGTAAGGCCAACTTTTTGTGATGTTTAATGTCAATTGAATCTCGCAATACCACTAATGAGACTACGCAAATACCATTTTACAGTCGCGTTGATGGATAAGCGGTTTTGGTTTAGTAAGCCTTTATTTACTATGCTTTTAATTCAGTTATGTTTAATCAGAGCTAACTATAACATAAATAACATACAATTTCAAAAATAATATTCCGAGTAATTGTTTGATAATGGTAATAGTTAGTTTTTAATGAGAAATACTTTCTTGGCTGAGAGATGATTGATTGAGGTGTCCAACTAGTTGTTTTGGAATTTGAACAATTGTGAACGGATATCCGAGAGCTGACTTGCAACGGCTAAAGAAAACCGCGTAAAAACTTTCAGTCGGGATTGCCGATGGCGTGATTCGAGCCCGTGTCCTCCCGAATAAGTCCCACACGTTACGCATGACGCACCAGAAACACTGTCGGTTATTTTTACAATGAATTTAAATACATTACTTTACATTATTATAACAATCAAGAGTAAGTCGCAAGCCTGTTTTACAACCTTTCAGAACCTATTGTTGGCCAATATGACTGCTGTAATTGTTCCTCACTTACGCATTTTGCCTGTCCATTGATAGTATTGTAACCAGAAAGTAACAACGATGGGTCATAATAGTTGTTTGGGTCACGGGTCGAAATTATTTTTTTTCTGAATATTTCCCTTATTAAAAATGTTTGGTGTGCGCAGAAAACACATCCCCCCCTAGCTAAAAGCGGCAAACATAATTCGATTCTAAAAATGTTTTTTAACGGGAAAGGATTGCTCATTCGTTTCCCCGTATGAAACCTGTCCTCGGACAACTTGTTCTTCCTCGGGTGACTTGGAACAGGGTGTGAGCAAGGTAAGCATGATTGTTACGTCTACCCCAGCACTCACCTTTTAACCGTAGTAAAATGAGCTACCTCCATTGTCTATGCTATTAGATTAAAGGATTATTTTAAGGTTTTCGTCTATATTTAAATATTCAGAGATCTTACTAAGCGGACTGGATAAAATGTCACTTAAAGGGGTATCCTTGTATCATACTTTTTGTAGATACGAAATTATAACATAAATTCGTCACACCAATAGAGGTTGCCCATCGCTTTTTTGCGACATTATTATATGTTGGGCAACGCATTCTTTCGATTCTGGCTCCAGCAATCCCGACAGAAATTTGTTTGACCAGGTCTACCTCTGTCATTGTATTTTGGAATCGAGACAAATATTAAGCCAAATTCCTTACCAAGTCATAACTGTCCAAAATCTCCGATTAAACCTGAACCTGAAACCTGAAAAGGGTTGCATGTTAAGCAGGCTGAGTGAACACTGATAAGAAAATCTTCGTCTTTTCACAGGCAACCATTTTTTATGACAAAATCTCACAAGAAAAACGAACTAAATGAATTCATTATCCTGCAAACTTCTCTGAATCTTGAACTTAATGCGTCCTCTAGCATAGCTAGTCCACGCAAGATGTTGTAAAGGTAGAAGGGGTAGAGAGGAAAGAAATAATGGTGGGATTATTAAGTTCTAAAAACTGAATGCATACGGACGAAAAGAAAAATAAATCAATACATATAAAACGCTCCTGAAAAACGAATTTCTTTATTTATAGGACGAAGGGTAAAACATTATTTAAATGACGTTATCAAAACCGTCTCTATAGAAATTGTTTTTTGAAAATAATTCCCGTACCAGTTTATAAAGTAAGAGGGAAGGGGAGAGCTTTTGTCCTTCCTTTTGAAAATTGGAAGCCACATATCTAGTTTACTCCGTATGCAAAGACTTAACATAAAAGACTCCATGACAAACAGATAGGATACCGAAAAATGTGTCGTACGGTTACCAAGGATATTAATAATTTTACGACAAAGCTGGTAAAGTTCTATTCACTCAATGCAAATTTACTCATTTTCATAAAAGGGAGACCAATTTGATATGCAAAAAATCTAGCTTGTTTCGTGTAAAGCAAGCTGCACGTGCAAGCGAGCAGAGGGGAGTGAGGAGGTAGTGGGGAGGGGAGGGTGATGTCAACAGAAAGCTGACGGACACTACTTAGTGGGGGGGGAGGGGAGGGTGATGTCAACAGATAGCTGAGGACAAGACTTAGTGGGGGGAGTCTGATATCAACAATAGCTGATTTAAAGTTTTAGAGGGTGGGGGGGGGGGGGCTGATATCAACAGAAAGCTGATTGTCAAGACTTTAGGGAGGAGTATGTATTGGGAGTTGATTCTCAAAACTTTAGTGGGGGACTGATATCAACAGATAGCTGATTGTCAAGACTTTAGTGAGGAGTATGTATTGGGAGTTGATTCTCAACACTTTAGTGGGGGACTGATATCAACAGATAGCTGAATCTCGCATCATGACTGATATGAAGACACGCGGACGAGCGCGCAAGGGCTGATACACAACCTATGTTTTAGAATAGCGAGTCACATGGATTAACAAGGAGCAACGCAAAAAACAAACAATATTTTTATAAAATTTAAATACATAGGCCTACGTCTTTCAAAATGTGTTCAGTTATTTCAGTAACAAGAGTATTCATTAATGCAAAAAATAAAAATCCTTAGAATTGCCCCTTTATTCCGAATAACGCACAAGCTATAAATTTATCTCGATATAAAATAAGGGCTAATCTTCCATATAGAAAATACTATGCAATTTCCGTATGCAGATCTATAACGTTTGCATATAAAAGGATATGTTAGTTAATACTAAAAAAGGGTGGAGAAAAAATAAGCCTAAAGAATTAAAAGACCCTATAGGGGTACATATAATAACCAAACCTTTCATCCTTTTGTTAGTACGTGACACTCGCTTCTCAAACAAAGTAGCCAACGTCAAAAAACTAAAGATTTGTTTCAGGGACGCATGGAAAAACAAAATAATTGTACAATTTGCAAAAAGGGCTTCAAGTAGGATTCGTTTTTAACAAATAGTTGAACTTTGACGTTATATGTTAGTGCTACATTCGTGATACAAATAACAACATGCCAATGTTTTTGAAGATGGTTACCCCTTTTCGAAACCAACGTTTCTTTGTGTTATTTTAAAAGGGTTCATTGATAGAGGGCTGCTTAGTTGAGGCTAGCAGTCCTTGAGGGGAACTTTTGATTATATGCAAAAACACCCATGGATTTGTGGATTTGGATATGTCAGGATAAAATTTATTACATACATTCACAAAAAACCTTCTTATTATATATTTAAATTTTTCAAACCGAGCCTGCATCTCACTTTTATGCATATGTAATTTCCAGGAGTTCTAACCGCTTACAAAAGTTTCACATCTGCTTTCTGAAACCCCATTCGATACCATTCATTTTTGATTGAACTAAATAAAACCATTATTTTGATTGATTTTCCTTTTTATTTAAGCCGAGTTTTAACCAAACTGCCATCGCCAGTCAACCTACCAGACAATATGATTACACTAGTGGGGCTTGCTAGCTAGTTCATCATTGCAGCTGGTTATAATGAGAAGCTGAATTTATTTGATAGCATGTTATAAGTGCATACGTGCGTAAGCGCGTAATGCAGCGATCGATGAATTAAGATGGAATGAAAATACGAAACATCAACTGATAAATACACACGTTAAGGAGCAATGAATTAAATGGAGTTTAAATAAGATTCTGAAATTAGTTTGGTTGGCTAAGACTATATCTTGTCGTACTATTGTATAATTGCCAGTCAATGTGTATGCCCTATATCTACCAATAGCATTGCTTACGAGACTCTACCACCTCAATATTGACAGAGTATCTCTTTAGAAATTTTCAACACTCATAAACTCTAAATAATTAAAATGATTTATCTAAATAACGATAAACTGATCTCTAGCATAGATTGCGAAATCTTAGCATCCATATACAAGAATAACAGTGCATTGCTAAAGTGCAAATGATTGAAAACAATAAAGTTCACACTTATACCAAACTCTTCAAAGTTTCAAACAGATATTCTTTAAAGTCTCGATAAGTAATACTAAAACAAAATATTTACATCCGTATACACCTTTCGTGTTGCCACATCCAAGTCATATATTATAAGCCGCCTTCAGACACTTTTATAACATATCACACATTACTAGCTCCCCCAACACACCCAAAACTCGTGCGCTCAATAAGGTACACATTTTTACTTTTCACACCTCTTACTTTCAGAATAATAAATTCGATTGTATTGAATCAAACGACTCTCAAGTCTCAAATAGTTGGACTTCAGGATAACCATTGGATCTTCACTGGCGGATTAGCATTAGACGATGTTAATGTATAAGAATTTAAGAAAATCAAAAGCCAGTGTCTAACAATACTAAATGGTTGCATTGTTACAATAAAATATGTCTCTTTGATTAACTAATTTCATTTTACTTGTCAAATCTTAATTAATTGCCATGACTTTGAACCCATATTTGGTATTTTCTTAGTTAAATTATACTAATTCGTAAGAGTGGTTTGCTGAATGAATGAAGCCACGAGTATGCTGAACACAATACTGTAATCATGTATGTATCCCACCCACATGAACGTTAAGTTGTAATTAAAGCAATATCTGAGTAATCCCTGATTGTGTATGGGTTACAGGAAGACCCCATGCGGCTAGATCACTCGACACTTGACTGGAGGGACGCTCAGGGCCAATTGAATTAAGAACATTCGAACCAAGGACCTTCATTGTCATGTCCGGTACGCACACGTTTAGACGCGGAATTACCAACTCGCCAAGTCATCTTTACTACTTTCAGCTTATAGCTATCTCGAAATTAACACACTATAGCTCTTGAGTCTCGAAGAACCCTTTGATTTCTATTCGGATAATTCTTTCATTCAATTCGGAATAAAAAAAATTAATGACGAATAGATTGGCGTTTCGAAATCTTCAATGGACAACAAAGGAATTCTTTGTAAGAGAAACAAGCCTTACATATACGGGAAGACATAGGTGAAGAGAGCCCAATCCTGGCTAAAAGATTGTATCGGTGTATGAAGAAGACACATACTGATTTAATACATGGGGTGTGTTGGTGTTAAGTATGGCATTGGAAAATATAATTTTATGATTGCAATGTGTCTCGTTGGTCCACTGGGCTCATTACTGCTTCCAAAGTAAAAGGTCCAGGGTTCAGATCACGATTAAAGTAGATATTTATAAGTCATTAATTTTCTCAAATAACTAAAAAAATCTGTATAATGATAGTCGTGGCTAGGAACACGCGCGCAGCGGCGTATTGTGGTCGAAAGCAAGAAGTACTGTGGCACATGACAGTACAGTACTGTTGTAGCTATTTTGGTATTCGTGTGACACTCAAGTTTTTTTCTAGTGTTGGTACCAATGTGCGATGTGTTGGATCATTCGAGTTGGTTGGATTGTCGGACTGTGGATACAAATGGCTAGAATTAAAGCAGGTTATAGCCAACATATCATTATGGTAATGTGGAGCTCTTGTTTAGGATCATAATTATCGTATGTCTTTCATATCGCAAGTCGCTCTGTAGTGGGTCCGTACGACCGGTCGGCGGTCTGGTCGCCGGCTAGCTCCAGCATGTCCTCGGCAGACGGTTCTCGCATGGCCTCCCGAGTAGAAATGACAGTGTGCCTCTCTTTGCACTGGTGGGCTGATTTCAGGCAGATTTCACTTAATTGTTAGTAATTGCCACTTGGCAACAATGTTGCGTGAACTAAAGTTGCCGCCTCTAACTCCACCCTACGCCGTGTGATTGGCAGGTCGACGAAGGGGGCTACGCCTCTGAGTTTTGTCCGAGCGCAGGTCACTCGGGCTGACAATCACCCCCTGTAGGCCCCGACGTGGTCAGTAGTCACCTTGCCCCCGTGGTTGACTGCTGGTACCTAGCACTGACTCCCCGAGCTCTCTAGCTAGAAGACGAACGAGAAGACCGCTTCAATCACCTCACGAATGACAGTGTCTCGTTGGAGATGGATTGAAGACATAATACTGACACCTGTAAACATCTACTGATATTTGTACTTCGTTTTGACATAATTCTGATACCATCCAGACATCTACCGATATTTTTACTTAGTTTTGACATAATGCTGATACCATCTAGACATATACTGACATTTTTACTTCGTTTTGAAATCATAATGCTGAACCAAGTCTAGACATCTACTGATATTTTACTTCTTTTTGGACATAATGCTGAACCTTAGACAACTACTGATATTTTACTTCGTTTTGACATAATCTGACATCCTTAAGACATATACTGACATTTTTACTTCGTTTTGACATAATGCTGACACCATCTAGACATCTACTGACATTTTTACTTTGTTTTGACATAATGCTGATACCATCTAGACATCTACTGATATTTTACTTTGTTTTGACATAATGCTGATACCATCTAGACATCTACTGATATTTTTACTTCGTTTTGACATAATGCTGATACCATCTAGACATATTTTGTAATATTTTTGACATAGATGAGACTGTTTTAATTTCTTTGGTGACATGCGAAATAAATCATTATTTTTGTGTTCTGTTCATTCAATGGATACATGAATGGCAGAAGTATAAAACTGTCTTCTTAATCCTATTAGGGCAGTGATGCACAACCCCTTTTCTTCAAACAGAAAGGAGATTATAGCGTACCCATGTTACATAGTTTCCACTATGCCAAATGAAACGTAATTTTGTATAATTTTGCTTAGTAGGAGACAAATAATTATTTGCACCATCTAAAACGATATTAACATATTTCTTCACATTAGATCTAGCTCATAGCGATTGGCTCGATTTTTACGATTAAACGCCAACCACAAAAACGGTTTGAATATTTTCTTATGTACCCCTTCAGTATCTGTTGTTACCCCTTGGATAGGCGTAACACTGTTTGAGATTCACTGAAGGGTATAATAGTAATAATTCGGTGCAGAGTACGTGGGAATAGGGATGGGAAGGGATATACAGCAGAACGATATTTCGCAACGACGGTCTGTTAGGATATAGTTTTATAGTCCTAGTAGGGGTGTTGTGCGTGGGTGGGGGCGTGGGTGGGGGTCTAATCAGGAGGGCAAAGAGGGGTCTCTTTCAATAAAATAAAGGGGTGTGGCAGCAAGGGTGGCAGCTGATAGTAAATACGTTATTTGGGGTTGGACAGACTGTTTTGCCCACCACGAACATAAAAAACAACTGACCAAATGAACTGGTCATCATTAGATGTATGGAAGTAAACCAATGGGTAACGATGATTTTATATAGTATCAGCATGTCTTCGATTGTTTGCCTAACCTAACGAAACCAATTCGATTAGATTGCTGGAAACGACATTGAAACTTGTAGTTATTTCTCACAAATCGAAATAAATAGGTTCATTTGGGTAACGATTTTTTTTCTTTTTTGAAATCCAATTGGTGGGGGAATATTGCAAAGGATATTTGCCTAGGAATAAAAATTAACAGTTTGCTTAAAATGCATGTTCATCGATTGATGGTTGATGGTATGGATATGCATTCCCTCCGAAATCCATGCAATTGACATCCTATACCCGGTGATCTGTCAGGCTGATGATACAGGGATTTGTGACGTAGCGCCTGCACGCTTGAGCAGAGCCCAGGTCTTCTCCGACACGTGTCTTAATAGACAAGAACACGTGCACGGCCATTGAAATTGAAATGTCGATTGTAAAAAGTGACGGCACTCCACTGCACGATTGCGAACGGTGGACTTTTTTAGATGAGCACAAGCAAGCAGGCAGGTTGGCATTGGCTCCTGCCACTGCCGCCCGGACCATGCAGGAAGGATGGCAATTACACCCACTTTTATCAGAAGATAGTTGGACAAATAAATAAAATAAAAACATTGAAAGAAATGCGCTTAGTTTATTGGAACGTTTTAAAAACGGGGCGAAATTAGTAGACTAGAAAAGAAACTTTTTGCTAACCTAAAATTTGTGTTATGTTCTTCCTCGAAATTTTGACTATCGTTCAGAGCGATTAAAATTACACTTCGTTGGTCTCTTCGGCATGAAGTATACTATTTCCTAATCTTCCAAGCGTTGTTAGCAATTGAGTGATATTATTAGAATTATAAATAATTGTATTTTGTTTTTGTATTGACATTTGTATAAATAATTGGCAATTGAATTCATAATCATCGACGTATGATTGTTAATTACGAGACCAAAGCTATGCTGTAGCAAAAAAGTAGGCCTACCTACGCCGCAAGTTGATACAATATTATTATCGCAATTTTACATGACACTTTTTTGTAATTGTTAATTAAATTATTATGGCAAATTAAAAAGTCACCTAGACAAAATTAATGCTGTGATTGAGTCGAATAAAATAGCCCCTGTAAATCTTTTACTGCTACCCAAACACCCGTTTTGATACCCAACAGTATATCACCTATATGGTCAAGTTTTCCCCGACAGTTTTCGTGTATATAAAAATATTACCGTGTAGCCTACGGGCCGTATAAAAACTAACCTTATAGGCAACGGTTTCGTTTACATGTGCTCCCAACATTTGGAAACATGAATGAATCTTCTCTCAGTCTTAGAACAAAACAACAATTTATAACCCTTCTTTACGAACAATCTGTTTGACTTTTTCTTAGACTTCCTGCTCTTTTAGAATCGTTTGCAACCAACTACAAATAAATAGCTCCAGTGGTACGCTCACATCGTAAACAAACAGACCTCCATCCAGTAATACAAATTTTCCTATTGAATTCATGGTATCTTTTTTATGAGTATTTACAATAACGAAAGTGACATTCACTCTAGATTGATTTAATAATATTTATTGCATGCATTTAATGTACCTTACACAATTCAATTATTTAAACCCATTTTTAAATCAATACAATTAATACAACACAATTATATATATTTAAAAAAAACGGTATTTGAAACGCAAATTCATTTTATTAGTATTGATAGCATAAATATTGAATTTAAAATAAACTCCTAGAAAATGATTTGACATCAAGAAATTAAATGTTATCAATTCCGCCGACGAGAGTGTTTCCCAACTAATAAAGTGGAGAAACGGTGATTTAATGTATGTAATTTAAAACACAATTTATATTATATAGCCTTCTAAATTCTAAACAATATCTTATACACTTCCGACAGAACGGAAAATTCGCATTATAATTAAGCAAGATGACATATTATATTTCTTTCACTCATTTCGATTATTCGACCAAACAATTTTATTTTTACTCAGTCTTACGTAATTTCTAGAAGTAATGTACACGACACTCTTATTGAAAACAACTTAATTCAGCCTAGAAGTAGAAGAACGTCTATATGTCGATCTAAAGTAATAATTCATTCATTGAGAAGTAATTGCAATAATAACAGTTTCATGTTGCATCCGATATCATCTGCAAAGATAACGGTTTGATAAGAGCACGTCCCGAGGCCTCCGTACAGCCGAGTTGAGAGAAAACATGTATGCAGAGCAGGGTGAAATGGGTTCAAGCCCCAGCCAGAGCACACTGTTATTATAATAATTGCGTCACAACTCATTTTGACCTAAACTCTAGCTAGGTTGAGGTTAGAAAAATAGTTTTTTAAAGAACATAAAATAAATTACGCCGAAAAGTGTGTCAAATTATCTTTAATAAATGAAACAATTTAGTTTGTTGAACGCTATTTCGTCTTTTATACTTACAATTAAAACTATTTAATAGATCCTGATTAATAGCTGTATATTTTGACGTGATGACGATGTAACGCAAAATATTCACTTTTAACATCTTTGCTGCGGAGAAAAATACTTAGTCTTGACCATGACAGTTCAAAATAAATGGCAAAATACATTAAAAGCCTAGGTGATCCGTTTGATTTAGTTGCATTTATTGTCTCGTAGTAAAATTAGCATTAATTTCAAATTTAGAACGAATTATCAATTTCACTCTGTTGAGCTGAATTTTATAATTATTAACTTTAAACCATGAATAAAAATAAATAAATACAACATAAAATAATGATGTATTAGTGTGGTTTGTCTGTGTGGTTGTTGAAAAGTTGTGACGTGTGATGTCAATGGTCGAGCGATGGGAAACCATAAAATGGCTGCTGTGTGCCGAAGCTAGGACATGCACATTAGGCGACATTATAACCGACGCATAAAGATTGAAGATGTAGGCAGGAAACATCTATTTAGCTGACACGCAAACTTCCCAGCGTGCAGCGGGGTATGATCCAGGAGGAGGAGCGGAATCCCTGTCTACAGAGAGAACAAAGATTAGAAGTACGACCACGAGGGTTAGGCCTAGATGGAAAGAGTGCCACTCAAAGTGAAATAGGACTTAAAAGGGAAAAAGAAGGGGCAAACGAAAAAATCCCTAGTTTATAATATGTTTGTCTAGCTGTGAAGTCATTTTGAGTAAAGAATCGATTCTTTGATTAATTACTTTTCAAAGTTAACCTACCTGCATTCACTTACTTTTTCCTAAAAAGATTTATTCTTTGATCAATTCATACTCAATTTATTGTTAAATTCACTGTAAACACATTTTTTATAAGATTTTTGCTGTTTCAAAATTTGATATGTTCATCTTTTTTCAAGTTGATATTCATGTAGGGCCTACTATTTTACAGCGATTTTTAAAAGAAGTTGGAAACAAATTGATAACATGAAATTCAATTGCGTCTGTAGTTTTTTTAAAAAGTAAACTGTTTCTTTATTATAGTAATTTTCCGAAGAAACTTTGAAAATACTGGTCACAACATTACTAGTTTGTATCCGGTAATTACTTATGATTGCTTAGTCTCTTAACGATTAACAGACCATCTTCGAGTTTAGTATCATATCAGTGGACATCTGCAGTATAGTTGATAATCAATTCCTGAATTTTTTAAATCCTGTATGTTATGTTTAGTTTTTTATTATTTTATGTGCTAATGAAACATTTAAAACCACGGGTACGGTAGCTAATGTTCCCCACGTGTCCTAGCTTTTGGTGGAGGGGCCGGGTTCACGGATTTTCAAACCTTCTTGGAGGCTAGTCCCAGTTCCCTCCCCCTCACAATCACCAAAAACATTCCTAGTCATCCTTGTTGAAGGGAAATGTCATAAACAAATCATGTTTAGAAGTCAAGTTTGGTTTTTATTGACACACGCAGGGACTGGCAAGAGTGATACACAAAGTGGAGCTGATTTGAAATACATATCTTTAATTTTCAAACACTAGGAACATGCCTTTGTCCAAACGGCACCGACCGCCCAATGATGTGGACTTGTATTCAACTTATCTGGGGACTCCCCTGGTAATCTGTATACCACAGCGTGTGCTATTAATACGTATCTGTAATACGCACCATCATGTAATATGAGATACCTACGTAATACAAAAATGTGCAATTCAACGTTACTCGTTGTAAACATTCTAGATACCAAGCTGGTCAACGTAGTATCAGTGGTGATAAAATAGGTTGATTATCCATTTAAATGATGAAATATGAAGAGCTTGCATTTCCAGAGCATACGTCACTCCAAAGCTAATCTCATCCGTTTGTTTTTCTCTTCTCTAAGGAGAGAGGACGTTCAGGGTCCCAACGGGAGGAGAATATCTTAGGTGAGTGTACTTTGTGTTTCTAATTTAAATGATGACACAATTCAATTACCGCGTTCACCTGAGTGTACTTCCGTGAACGATGGAGGTACATGCGCAGGAACACCCAGGACAATCTCGGAAAACACACACCTAAAGTCTGAACCCATACGCACCGGGAAGAATTCATCGTAATCTTACACAATGTGGAAAGTGAAGGGATGGTGTTGAAAGAATATGTTAATTTATTTTCGTTCATTTTATGATTTCAATTTGAACGTAGCTGCTAATGTAGGCAATTGCTTACTGTAACTTACTGACGACAACAACAAACCATTTATGACTTGTTCCCGTTTGGGGTCGACTCATCGCCTGTCCCCAATCCTGATATGACATTCCGCTTCCGCGGGCAGTCATATAATTGCTCATAAAATAATATTTCTTACTTTTAAAACTTCATACATTTGACATTCATATTTTGAATATACATAATATTTTCCTAATTTAATAGCTCTGTGATATACTTCCATACAAATTTGCACAAGAATTTGATGTAACTAGACTGAATTGAACTCCAAATGGGTAGAATTAAATTATGACATCGTCTCGAATAGCCTTAATGATTAAAATAGACACACAGCTACAAAAATCATCATGAGTAGTAAAATAAAGAATTGTTATTTGAAGGAAATGGTGTGATTTTATAATATTTACATGATGTGGGCATGATGTTTTTTTTTTTTTTTACTTATTGTCAACCAAATTGTTATAAATCTATTTGAAATCCATTAATGCCCGTCTTGACAATCTTGAATCATGAACTATAGATAAAGTACTAGTCGCAATTGCCATCTTTGCCAAAGCATGGGACGTCATGTCACCTCATTGTGGCGAGGCCCACATGAATAATAAGCAGACTGGTCTGAAGTAGCGATCGCTACGGATGAGCAAGGAGAGCAGCATCAGTAATGTGATACCTCCTGCCGAGCTGCAGCCACGCGGTACCAGCAATTGTACGTTTTGGGGTTGTTCTGAATGGCTGCACCATCTTATACCTTAGAGGTTACCGCCCAACATTACACTCGTTTTGATTCATCGGGAAGAAGGTTATATTATTTCAAAATAGGAATATTTGGGCGTACCTCGTAATTATCAAGCATAACGCGTGACGTATCCTTGTGTATTTTAACTTCCACTAGAACTAATTACTTGAGAACAATAGACACAGTTCATGTGCACTGATAGCTATTTGCCTTCCGTTATCCGTCAACTATTAAACGATTATTAACTTTATGTTTAAAAACATTTAATGGATTTCAATGTCCATGAAATAAACTAGTTTGCTTGGGACTCGAAGATAAAATTAATGTAAGTTAGGGTAGGGCCACATTAGAGCGTTGATGGGTGAAATTTGATAGGTATGAGTCATAATGCTCCCTGTTTTATTTTTACTAGTATATGGTATTCTTCCTGTACGAATGTCTTAAGGCCTTCGCACATGTATTGTATAACGTAACTAGTAAATGAAATGAATAATAGATCTCTGTGTGAATGTAGTTTTGTTGTATTTCAAAGGGTACGCACTAATTTGCATATTACACTTATTTTACGCGCGCGAAATATGTTCAGCTATTCATTATTATTCAGCTTCTTTGTGTGGGTGAACTCAACGAAGGAGAAATGTGAAGAGAATTGCATTGGCTCACGAGAAATGAAATTGCATCACCCGTAATTTAACTGGTCTAGAACATTGTTCGCTAATTGCAATTTCTACTGCACCTTCGGGCAGCTCATGCGTTAATCTTACACGCATGACTCAATCAATTTGTTGCTCAATTATTTGGCTCAATCAAAGTGAGAAACACAATTTATTTTCAAAGTAAATATATTTATTTCCTGGTCATAGGCCCATAAATATTAAATATTTGCTAATATTATCCAATCTCCACTATAGCCTACAAGTAAATAAATGAAAGTAAATAAAAATAAATAAATAAATTCGTCTTCAGAGTCCATCCACTAAATCGCACAGTATATATTATATTATAGTGTTCGCATATTATTATGTGATGTTTACCAATCTATATCTATAAACGACAATGATGGCATTGGAAGTTACTTGAAATGTCTTACACTGTGCGTGTGTATTACAAGTTATATGATGTGATATAACTACAACTTAAAATTTATTTCGGTAGCTCTCTTCAATCATAAAGAATTAATAATTTAATTAAGGACTGAAAAAACTCTATGTGTTAAGAAGAGAGGGCGGACGTGGGAAGAAATGAAGGGGAAGTCGAGTGGTATAGAATGGTTTACTCAACTGCGTGTTTTCTGCAAAAACATAATAACCACACCCATGACTACTCCAACAACTCAATATCAAGTGGATGATCTGGGTTCAGTTCCCAGTTGGTCGTCTCATCTTTGCTTCACTCGATGGCCCTTCTAAGGTGGAGTCGGCTAACTTGCTTTTATATTATTACCATCATTTCTGAAACCGTTCAGAAGGAACTGGGAGATATTTTAAAACTCTCAGCGGATGTCAGTCATTACGAAAGACTAGCGAGCTGGAAAATACAAGACTACACCAAAAATGTTTCCGATTTTGATTTAAATTATGTAATTTCCCTACTCGTCTCAAATGCCAAATGAGTGCAAAGGAAAATCATTAAATTGTTCAGACTTCCTGCTGTAAACTTGAATGGTTCAATTAAACTTTTTGTTCCTCACACGAGAACTTGTTGTTACAATGCCTCCTAAAAAACCAACATGGTTCAATTACTTTTAGCTTGATGATGGTGAGCTTTAGGGTAATGAACTTCCAGGATACAATCTAGAAGGTATACCGCGCTCATCACTAAGGACTGAAGGAGTACTGCCCGTAGTGTATTAGGATTACAACTTACGAGAAAGTTATGGGATTTTGTTTCCAATAGCAACGTGAAAATGTTTTGTATTCCACAGGGGGGGGGGGGGGGGAGAGATTATATCGTCCCTACTACATAAAGATTTACTTCAGAGTCACTTTTTCAATGTACTGGCGAATTGCTACCAACAGTCAAAAGTAAATTACTTAAATGGTGTGACAAAAGTTAAGTTACTTCTCGATTTGGATACTCGGGAAACACTTCCGTAGGTGGAATTGCTAATATTTAATCCCATCCCGACCGGGGTTCGAACCCGGGTCTCCCCGTGTTGTATTATATTAAAAAAACACGAGACAGAAATGTACCCCAACACATTTCTTCTTTGGAAATTTAAAAAATATACTAGTTATAGTTGTAATGGTTGACAAATACAAACTAAGACTGTTAATTATAATTTTGCATATTGTATTAGCTACATCGAAACAAAATAAATTAAAATCTTTTCTCAAAAATTTAGATGAAGGAGTTTCTAACCGATAGTCTAATGACAAATAGATGGTAAGTTAAATGTTACTACGATTAAACACCATTCAATAAATAAATGTGGTACACAATTTTGTTGTTGATGATTGATGTTGATTGCGTATTACTTTTGACGATTATTTTATTCTTAATATCAGTTTTTAGTGGTCTTTGAGTGTTTTACTATTGTAAATCCATGTTACAAATATTGCTGTTTTCCTTTTCTCGGAAACCATCCATTAAAAGTGGTCATATAAAAATGAGTTATTTACGTTACTAATAAGTAATGCATTCCGAGCAATAAGTAACTTATATCTTACTAGTTACTACCCCACTCTGGCTACGAACTATACACAAATTTTGACTAAACAATTGCATGCATTTGATTTGGCAAATTGTAAAGCAATTCAAAACTCAGGTTCATTGAATTTTGTCTAACTACGTTTTGTAAAAAAATCATGCGCCACCCCCACCGTTCGTCAATGAGTACACCGGGTATGACTGACATCATAAATGTAATATTAACGAAGACGTTACCATAAGAAAGAAAATTAATTAAAATACCAAAGACTGCCACAAGAAATTAAAACTTTGAATGAGAAAGATAGCCCTGAAGTAATTACAAGTAACACAGTATGGGTGGGGTCTTCTCAACTTTGATTTTTGGACCTTGATCCAATGTAGTTTAATTACTTCCATTATTTCATGTGAGGTTTTGTCATAACCATAAGAGCTCGTTTTTAGATTAATTGTTGTAGCCGTTTTCATTCAGACTAGGTGCCTTGTCGGTCTTTATCATGGGAGCGATTTTAAAATTAACCTTAGCTCCAATTTGGCTTACAGAATTTAAAATCATCGTACAACACTTCTTTAGTTGTCTAGGCAGGCACATAACAGCCTATAGATACGTTTATGGCAACAAACATTATGTTTGTTTGTTTTATATAAAGCCACAGATGAGTTTAACGTCTTTTGCAATACAGCTTTATACGAAAAATGATTTATGAAGGTTTTAAAAATATACACCACACTTGACTCATACTCGCTTGGCATTGAAAAATATGTAATGTGACGTATGAATGTATATTAAAAACAAGTGTGCGCATGCACTGCATTTGCTAGTGCTAGTGCTAGTGCTAGTGCTAGTGCTAGTGCTAGTGCTAGTGCTAGTACGCAAGTGGGATTTTTTTTAAATGCTAGTTTGAAAAAAAAAGTGATCAAAATGTATGTATCAAAATTCTATGCATACCTACTAAAATTCATTGTGTATTATAAGTACTCAAAATAACGAAGTTCGATAAGTTAAATTTTTACGTGTTTTTAACTAAGTGTTGACTTGATTGTGTTTGCCTGTTTGTGCTATGAATGGAGCGAACTTCATTGAGTTTTTTCACGTGATTAAAAATAAATTCAATTGAGATAGAAGAGGAGGTTTCCTCGAATCGCTGCCAAATGAAGGGAGATGAATAAATAGCTAAATAAAAAACAGCAAAACAAAGGCAAACTGTTTACTTGAAAACGACAAGAGCATTTTTATCAACGTCAACGCGAATTCCAACCTACTATTTCATGGCCTTCCTTGATCATTCGAGCTAAGACACACAAATACTTCGGCATCCACTTATTTAGCTAGGTAAGCGTGCTATCTTCAAGAGATGACTATTTTATTCTACGCAGTCATGTTTATTAATGTTTAAGTATTTAGGAATAAGTCAATAATGTTGCGCAATTTATGTCTCTTCACTTTACAATTATTTTATTTTACTTAATTACGTAAAAAATGTTCTTGTTTGTGAATGGTTCTTTGTACAACCTAACTGATAGTGATACATTCTCTAAAATAACTTCCATGCATAAACAAAAGATGTAACCGCAGTTTTAAACCATACTGTACATTTTCGACTAAAATTATTAACAAGTCCACATTCTTAGACTAAAATTGATCAAAATGGAGCACAAATAGTACATTAAAAATATTTCATAAGCATGGATCAAATACTACATGTTTCGGCTCGTGGCGTTCATATATTTATCTTTTCCGTGCCAGTTATATTGTCAATTATCTTTATTGTTCAAATTTCACATACAGTATCAAGGATTGTGAGTTAAACGATAGGAGTGTCCAAATGGTCCTTACCTAATTTGTGGTGACATTATTAGGCAAAACACAAATACGAAAAGTGTAGGCACTAAAACTTAATAACTAGTATCTTGTAATGAACGATTCCAGCTTAAAGTGGCTATATGATTAGACCTCCACCCTCTCAATCCGGTTTCATGATACTCCGAGTGATTCTAATGATTGCACGTTATCTAAAACATGTTCGTGACAATGGCACCGCATTTGTGTCATTGGCCGCCGCATTCGAGGCTGTGTGCGGAATGATTTACTCTTTTCGAACAACTAAATGATCGATTTCTCGATAGAACGCACATGTATAATCATTGTGTAGCAGATCGCAATAAATCTTCCATCTGACCAACTGTCCGTGAGTTTGAGTGGGTGTGGTTCGTTTCTGACGTCATTTCCTAGAATCTCGCCCTGTGTTCCATCAAGCATCTCACACATTAGGAGCAGAGCACACGTGTGTCAATCACTGAGAGCTACGGATGACACGTGTGTCAATCACTGAGAGCTACGGATGACACGTGTGTCAATCACTGAGAGCTACGGATGACACGTGTGTCAATCACTGAGAGCTACGGATGACACGTGTGTCAATCACTGAGAGCTACGGATGACACGTGTGTCAATCACTGAGAGCTACGGATGACACGTGTGTCAATCACTGAGAGCTATACAGTCTACGTGGGACAATCACTGAGAGCTTCACTGTCCAAGTGTGACAATGCCTCAGTAAATATAAATACGTAATTAATGCTACATACATGCACTGTTGGAACATTTTGTTTTTTCACTTCCAATCAAGTGCACTCATTTAGTTTAATGGCATTTAGCTTCATACTTGGGGTCATCGGCATATGGTCACAAAGCACGTGCTGAAACGCGATTTCCATAGCTTCCTTCTGAAGAGTAATCACCTTCTCTTGAAGTTTGACAGTGAACGAAGTGACCGCATAATTCAAATATTATACCTCAGAATTGTATTTGCAGATCCCCACTTAATTCTGCTGTTTGTAATGTGCGGGAACTGATGTTTCAACGTCACTGCTTCACGAGCATTGGAATACAATCGATTATGTAGTAAAACGAGAGTCCACCTTGAACATCCAAACGTGAATTTCGTTAAAACAATACCTGGTTGGTTCTCACGGTAGGAACGGTAGGTTTTGGGTGATGGTAATCTAAGAACAAACAGACAAATATAAGAGCTGCGTCTCACTGTCTGAATCTCATAACAAACATCTATGTTTATTTAACTCTGTCTCTATGAACTATTCAAGTTGGGATTGAATACTAAGGGAAACTCTTCATTTTGTATGATGATTTAGGAAGATGATGAAAGAAACTTTTAACTATTCAAGTTGGGATTGAATACTAAGGGAAACTCTTCATTTTGTATGATGATTTAGGAAGATGATGAAAGAAACTTTATTCAGGATTGCCGGCTTCAGAAAGATGTAGCTCATATGCCACACGTATTACTCTTCGTTTAGCACAGATAATCTTAACTAAACGTTTACCGATATTATGTGACTGCTGGGACCAAGTCTTACAAAATATCCTTTATACATTCTCTTCCACTATCATTACATCCCCTGAACGTAGTTAAAACGGGTGAATTGCCAGCAAATTTTACTAAAATTCGAATAATTGAAGCACTTTTTTCTACAAAAAATTTGAAATTTTGAAGGTTGTTTATGAATTATACATGGGCATGTATCTATGAGTCAACATTTTCAAAATTAAAATACATGTCCCCAAAAGTAATCTTAGGAAATAACTTAATGTTTATGACATTGGCATATATTGCTAGTTACTTACAAAATTGAAAAGTACTATGGAAATGTAGGTCTACACATTCTAGTTTGACATATACTGGCGTACACCTTCCAGAATAAACTTCAGCATTCTGCATTACAACAATGTTTGTCCATGCTCATCCAACGTCATCTGAAGGAAAAGTATTATTATTTAATGAGTGAACATGATGTTTCGAATGGCAGGACGGTTCAATGTCTCCCGCCTCTCAGGAGTCTTGCGGTAGGTTGGGTGTGGCTGCGGCTGGTGGTTAGTGGTATGTATGCCCTATGTGCTAAACGAGTTCACGTTCCGACTTCTTCGCAGGAGACTTCATTTCTTGACTTTAGGACTATTTGGCAAATAAAGGCTTCACATCTCTCTCTCTCTCTCTCTCTCTCTCTCTCTCTGATTCCGTCGCGTCTGCTGGCATTCCAAGATTGTGTCAATAAGAGACGTAACAAATACCACTGTGCTGTGTTCAAATAATTAATAACATATTATAATTAGTCTTGTGAATAATTAAATTACTATTACAATTATATGGAAATGTTATGGGAAACTGCAAAAATTTTAAAGGTTATTATTCTGATCATTACTTTTTTACTACAACATAGCAAGAGCATGTTGACATGTTGACACTCAACTTCCGAGTCACTCCATCTCGTTTTAAAAGGTACAACTTTCGACGCGGCCATGGTGATTTTACTAGTATAACGTTGGTATTGGCACAGTTGTTTTGTTGGCAGTGCTGGGACAGGCTCACTAGCTTTGCAATATGAAAAATGCATAACCACTGAATAACAAAAAGCTCCAAACCAAAGTAAACAGTTGTAAACATAAAATCCATCATTGGCATTTTCTCTCGAAGAACCCAAACGCGCTAGTCCATGCCATTTAGTTATCCATTTGTCTTACGGAACGACAGCAAATATGGAGAGGTATATTTGTTTTGTTATTTTTTTTCCTCCCAATATTGAATGTTTACTTATAAGGTCTTCCTACTTTTCAAAGCTAATACAACTTGTTTTAGACTACCAGTTTAATGTTAGCCTACACTGTGTTCCTTGAAAACCTATTTAATCTATCTCTGTCCAAGGAATAGCTTGCGTCCGATGTATGGCAGTTGATAGTGAGATAATACTGTAATAATGTTGGAGTGGCAAAACATTTTTGATAACAACTGCAAGACAATGATTTGATGAATTATAAGTAACTCTCAGAACAGAAATTACAACACATTACATTCCTTTAAAATTAAACGTCAACACATCGAAACAAACAGACAAATACATTCATATTCACACTATGGGGATTAAAAAGCATACGTATTGCTACGTTTAATTGGTGGAGGTGCCGGGTTTATCAAATTCCCTCTTCGGGTTGGGGCTAGTAGTCCCACCGTGATCACCAGGGTTCCCCAGAACATTCTGTAACGTCCATATTGTTCAAGGGCAATGTCAATCGGAGGTCATGTTCGGTTTTTATCGTGAGACGTGACACACGCACGGACGGACGGACACCGCGCTAGATGAAGACTAGGAAACAGGAATTAAAATATATACAATACAAAACAATCGATAACAAGATACATACATTTCCTCGAAACTTTATGGTGAACGAACGAATTGCTTTTTTATTTCCGTTAACCTTGTATTATTCTAGTAATTAAATTTCATATTTTCTTGGAATGTCTCTATTGAAAGCATTGACGAAGAAAACTTAATATTAGTGTATTGTTGTTTGGCTTGGCAGCACAGGATGCCAACGAGTGAAAACCCGCGATGAGTGAGCACAAATAAACGCCCGCCATACCCCCACCGTCTTCCCTATACATTTCATTTGAGGTATTCAGCAATCCTAGATTTATTCTCTATTGATGATTTGATGTTTTTCTTATGAGCAGTATAGACATATCTATGTACATTTATCAAGGTAAAATAAAACCACACAATGTAAATTGGCAATTGTCTCTCGAGCGTTGATTAATCGATCCAAGAAACGAATATCACGCCACAACATTTCGAATGAAGTTTTATTCTCGAGAAGCAGAGATTAATTTGTGTATGCCCTTGTGAAGCTAGCTCACATATTTAGCGTCGCTTATCGTTAGCGAGCGTTTTTCCTTTCATTCAAATAAGTGCTAAATAAACTGTTCGTTTGCTGCAGGTATGCGAGAAGAATACCTTTAGTATATCACCAGACATCTTGTTATTTATAACGTCCTTGTTTTTTTTATTATGGTATATTAAATACAAAAATATGTCCTTCGTCTGTTTGTACAAAAAGTTGGATGCAATTAATTTGTAAATTTGTAAATTACCAGGAAGCGAAGCTCTCCTATCACCCCTCTCCGCCCGCCAGTGCGTGTATCATGTCCCACTATAGAAACCGAACATGACCTTCGATCGCATGCGTTTTTGTGTTGGCATTGTTCTTCAACAAGGATATACAATGCTTTAGACTTTTGCCGACCCTACGGGTCAGTGGGGCGGAGTTGAAACGTTCATAAACCCGGCACCTCCACCAAGTATCGTTAAACGTTAAAAGAAACGTGTTATAACGCCGATTACCTTCGCTCCCTATTACGTTGAAACGTCCATAAACCCGGCACCTCCACCAAGGGGCGTTAAACGTTAAAAGAAACGTGTTATAACGCCGGTTACCTTCGCTCCCTTTTACGTTGAAACGTCCATAAACCCGGCACCTCCACCAAGGGGTGTTCAAATATAAAAGAAACGTTGAGTAATAAGTATTACTTTCGCTCCCTATTCCGTTGAAACGTCCATAAACCCGGCACCTCCACCAAGGGGCGTTAAACGTTAAAAGAAACGTGTTATACGCGTTACTTCGCTCCCTATTACTTGAAACGTCATAAACCCGAGAAATCTCCACCTAGGGCGTTAAACTTTAAATAAACGTGATTATAACGCGGTTACCTTCGCTCCCTCTTACGTTGAAACGTCATAAACCCGGCACCTCCACCAAGGGGCGTTAAACGTTAAAAGAAACGTGTTATAACGCCGGTTACCTTCGCACCCTATTTCGGGTACCCTCGAGCCAGTGCTTGTTAAAACAGTATACAGTGTGCTTCTTGTATCAGTTTAAATAGTTAAGTAAGAAAATTAATTATTTAAATACAAATGTTTTTCAAATAATATTTAAAACATAAATTAATTGCTTACTTGTCTGGATTTAAGCCTGCATTGCATCAATGAAAACGTTAGGAGAGGCTCATTAATACTATAGCACACGGTTCTCTAAATCAGGAATTCGAGGTTCTAGCCCCATCACCAGCAGTTATTTAGAATAGAAAGAAGAATATTGTAAACCTTACGTAATACAATGATACAATTAATACAATAATAGTCGGTTAGAGTTTACCCACAGGTAATGGTCATTAGAGTCGTGTTGAGAGATGACTCGTTTTGTTCGCTCATATACAAGGAGCGTATTATGTAAAAGCAACAATGCCCCCTCGCAAACGTCGCACGCTTATAGCTTCTATGTATCGTACATTCATAAACTTTTTTATTTACACACGTACATAGCACCACTGAGTTGCACACCAGTTGTATGTAAATAACTAATGAATTTGTGTGTGTACTTGTGTGTGGGTGTGCGTGTGCGTGTTCGGAGGAAGGGGAAGGGGGGGGGGGGCAATTGTGGATCACATACACATCAAACAACCAAAAATGCAACTTTCAAACAAAGACAATATAAATGTGCTCGACACTTAAAAATATTGCGTTGCAAAATTAGTGAAGGCAAGAATTTCTTGCTAAAACCTGGCAAAACTACTCGTTTTACTAATTCACTAATCTTAATAAGTACAAATATGCAAATATATTATTATTATGTATATATGTAAAATTTTAACTGGTTAAGTAAGTAAAGTTTGTTGAAGGCTGAAGCAGTCTTGTCAATAAACGAAAATAAGAACAATACTGTGAGCAGATGCTTGACTATGCATGCGTCTTGTCTGCCCCCCCCCCCCCCCCCCCCCCAGCTGGCTATTGAGTCCCTAATCCATCATAGTACACTCACGCGCTCAACCACTGGACACCTCAAACATACACTTTTTATAACAATTGTCTTTCAAACTGCATGTCTATTACCTAACCTTGTCGACAGCTACGGGCTAGGCTTAATGACTATATTTGTAGAGCCTTAGAAATAGCTTCTATGTCAACAGGGACTGGATAGACTGTGTTGCGCTTCGTTGGAGTCTAAGAGGAAACTGGATTGTCCATTTGTCACTGCAAAGTGTAAAATGATATTCAGAGAGGGGAAGTGTGTACTTTAGGTTCACAATTCTTTGTCTTAGGTATAAGAGAGAACAGAGCTTGGGGGGCCAGGTGAGGACGAAATGAGCGGTGGTGTTTGGGGGGGGGGGGTGGCAGTCGGGCAGTAGGGTCTGGATTCTGAACACTTAGTTATGCGGAGTGGTCATTTTAATGATATTGTCATTTGGGAATGAATCCATTTCGTAGGCCGGAGTTGTTTGGCGTTTGGTTATTATGTGACTTTCTAACACGATTTTATATCATCAGAAGATCATTTCTACGAAAACAAAAGTAAGTTGGTCGGTGTATTGGCAATAATGTGCTGAACACAAATCATGAAAGGTTTAACAATTTCAAGTTTTTCATTAACATATTTTGGAAATATAATTTTGGAATGGCATACAGCCGTATAATCAATGTATACACATTTAACAATGAAAATCATTCGAATAGAGCGAAATCAGCCAATTTCAATAACATCTGAACAGTGAAAATTGAAGGCAATTCAAAAATATTTTGTTTCGATTTATAATTATGTTTATTATTTTTGCAGTTTTATGGTACTTTGTAAATAAAAAACTTAATTACTGAATATGAAACACGCTAAATATATTTTCAAGTAAATTAACGTACTGAATATCGAAGTCTTTATCCACCCAAAAATTTAGTTTTTATTTGCGTATCAAACTGCAGAACACCTTATAATACATGGGCTACCACTATCGGTCTCAGCTGAAAGATTTTCTCTAAACCTTCCGAGTCCAGACTTTACAACTTGGATCAACTCACGACTATACAAACTTGTAATGTGCAGAGTAATAAGGCAGATCTTGTGTTGTAATTCGTAAGAAGTGTATAATATAATGATATGTATTTAATAATCCTTGTTTGTGCAATGTCATGCTCGAGGCCACACCCCAGGGTAGGTAGATAGTCTTAAGATTGATATACCTCTGATCTCAGAGTTAAATCGTTTCTAGTCTCGACTCTCGACAGACGAACCCGTTACTCAAGAGAATTTTGCACTAAATAATTACACCTTTGAAATAGTGAGCTTTGTTTTTTGGTTAGTTAACGTTGAAATAGTTTTTTTAGATTGTGATTCTTGTAACCAGGAAATGGACCGAGTTGGTAATGAGCGAATAACAACTTTAAATATGCAATTGAGTAGTGGTGGTCAAGAAAAAATGGTAGGTTTACTTTTTTTTGCATTTAAACCATTAATCTTCCTTCATCCGAAATATACCGAAATATTTCAAATGTTATGTCAAAATCTTTACACCATTTGGGAATGGTAGAGTAAACAAAGGCTAATTTCTTATGACTCAGGGCTTGTGAGTGTGTGATAATGCAGAAAAAATCCGTGACTTTAGTAACTGTTGATGGAATATAGTGCAAATATTTATATTTTATTTACACATTGTATATAAGGGAGGGAAGCTCCCCTGCAACTGCAAGCATCATGTTTCTGTCCGTCCGTCTATGCTCGTGTCACGTCTAACGATTGACATGCGTTTAGTGGTTGTTGACATTGACCTTGATGTTCTGACGGTCTTTGGGGTCAAGGAATCGGGGATAGCATTTTCTTATTTCCCGGACCCGGCACCCCCACCAAATACAATGCACGGTATTATTCTTTGTGAGTTCTTACACAATCTGATAATTCAGTTACTTCGCACCCTGTTTTGGATACCACTGTACACGTTAAAAAAAATAGCTAAAATATATCACATTCCATTTGTGTTCTTTATACTGCCTGTTGAATAATCGTTAGGAAAGAAAAAAGAAATAATAATTTTTGGCAAACTCTTTTTTTACATGGTCGACTGCCATCCAAGTTGTCAGAAACTTCCTAAAATTCTCATTGAAGTAGAAAGATGGTTTTGGAGAGTGTGATTTCAACTAAACATGATTGGAAATACAATTGATTGATTTTGAATATGCTTAAGGGGTATTTACCCGCTTCAGTAAAAAAAATATATATTTCATTTAGGCTAACATGTTATGAATTTAGAAAGTAACAGAATAATTATTGGCTCCACCATGACCCGAAAAATAATTGGCAAACTTGGTAATTTAGTTATATAGTAATAGTGGCAAAAGAAATATGTTTCCATTTATTTGTTTCTGGTGTATGACTTGGTGTTTTTATCGTTGTTTTACAACTAAGCAATAATTCAACAAACCATAATAATATGCTTCCTGAAAGAAATGTGTATCTGATAAGGTAATTAGTGTGCACATGACTCCCTTTAAAAAATATATATTTACGTGATAAATAAAGATTGGTACTTATTGTTGTCACCAACGCTTAACTAGCCTACAGAGAAGTGTCGCTATGATTCATTAGCAAGTGACTGAGGGGGACAGTAATCCAGGTGTTATAATATAGCTATATCACTCAATTGACAATCCGTTTATAGCAAGCACGGACTTCATAAATGTGTTATCATCACCCCCTCCCCCTCCCCTACAGTTTGACGCCTCCCCTCCCCTGACAATTCAACCGCCCCCGGATGGTAATTGCCAGGCAAGTTTTCCACCCCTTCGTGATTACATCACGCCACCTACAGCTTTCAAACACACCACTGACTAACTTACTAATTTAATGTTGGGAAACGGTTTACGGCATCTTTGCTCACTGTTGAGCTGCCATCACGTAGAAATTAACACTGTAAAGTGAATTTAACAACAATAGTTAGTATATCGATTAAAATAAACACAACATAACACGAATTAATAATGTTTTTTTCTGGGATTATTATTAAAATAGCTGAAATTAATTTAATCTTTTAAAAAAAATGTTGCAAAAACTTTGAATTTAATATAACTTATGCATATTGTTCACAATCCACATATTATACAGAGAGTCAAAGATAATCCATAAGGAGGAATTCTGTTATTTTACATTGCTGGTGGGCAGTGATCTTATATTGTAATTTAGTACAAGTAGTTTAATGATACATAATGTGCATTATGTATGGATCACCGAGTAAATAAGATAAAATTATAGCTGATAATAAGTTCCTGATGTTTTTCGCACACACGCTGAAAATGAAATGTGTTTTAAGTGGGAAAATCGTGTGTGACCTCTTCATTATTCAAGAAAACAACGAAAAATGGAATCTGTATCGAGACAGTATAGAGTCTGACGTGACTACCCTCAAATGTATCGTCGTAGTTGTTGTTTTTGAGAAGGTTTGCAGCCAGACGCTCTTGACCAGCTCACAAGAAATATTCTGGACCATCTTCAACAGACAGAAAACAAATGCTAATTGAAAGAAATCAACCCTTTTTTGCTCTAGTCCGTTGTCTGCTTAGTGACTGGATAGTCTATTATTCTCGGATACTGATAACGCCCAAGATAGTCAGTTAATGTCTATTCGTAATGACGCTTCATTGAAAGGTGTGAATATGGAGGAAAAAATTAATAAAGTATTATTATACAGTTTCGTCATTACATGGACTGACACGAATGGGCCGTGAGCCAAGGGCCAGTATAATGACAGGTGGCTAGTGGAGCACAATGACGGGAGGGGGGTGGGGGGGGGGGGGGGGGGCAATAGAGGTGAGCCGAAAAGAGATATGTTTTTTGGGGTACTGGATTACATTTTGAGACGAAAATATTGAGGGTGAAGCATAAATTACATTTCGCACTTTGAGAAACGTTTTGAAATCACATGATATATTATTTATCTAGGTTATGACAATCTGTTTATTACGTAGTTTGCTCCCTATTTCGGGTATTCCCGTACCTGAGCTTGTTTTAATTGAACTATGCGTCGTAGCATAATATACGAAAGCTGTTCCATGTATATAAGCTGGACGTACATGGACTTACCCAATTGAACGTGAAATCTAAGAGGATATTTCAGTACATATTTAAGTAAGTCATTCAAATTATACTAGAATTTTAAAAATTGAATTTCAAACCGGAAGATATCTCATCACCTATCAATATACCGTTCGTCGGACACTAAAAGTGCAATCATTTGTACATCCAATGTGTGTCGATCAATGAGCAATGGTTGGTGTATTATTATACCCCCACAAATACAAAAAATTTGTAAAAAAAAAAAAAAAAAAACGGCAGCCAAGCTCTCCTTCAAAAGTCTTCGACTGTGAATGCTGTGAGATATAGAAGGTGAGCCAAGCTTTTCATTCTTTCTCCCTAGTTTCTCATTGAAAAGAAGTAAGATCATTTCGCCTGTTAACGAGCGCCAAGCCAACCATTTTCGTAGTAAGAAAGGAAAAATTTTAAACTCAAAATCTTCAAAAAAATGCTTGGCCATTGAATTTGGTTCATTACGAGAACTCTAAAAAGTCAATGGCCAAGCAATTTTTTTTTATGATTTTGAGTTTAAAATTTTTACTTTTTACCACGAAAATGGTTAGCTTGGCGCTCGTCAACAGGCGAAATGATCTTACTTCATTCCAATGCGAAACTAGGGAGAAAGAATGAAAAACTTAGCTCAACATTCACAGTCGAAGACTTTTAAAGGAGAACTTGGCTGCCGTTCTTTTTTTTTTTTTTTTTTTTTACAAAATTTTTGTATTTATGGGGAATTTACATCTTTTTGTTGTTTGTTTCCTATCAAGGCGTGAATGATGGACTTTGAATGATTAAATTTGTTAAGTTGAGAGCTGTTTTTTGACTTTTTGGGCCCACGGTCCCCCCAAATTTTCCCCCTTGTGTTTTGGGCGCTAGATATTTATAATGGTTAAGAGCATGTTTAATTTCAAGTTTGTACAAATTACTACGCCTGAGTAATCACGCGTTTTGATTTTGATTTTGATTTTCCCCGGTCCCTATTGCCGGTTTTGGTTTTGAAAGCTAAAGTGATTGCGCATGAGGGACATCTAAGTGTGGTCCAAGTTTCAAAGTTCTAAGATGTACAGTTTTCTCTGTATAGCGTCTTATTCATAAGAGTACGGAATTACCTAGCTTTTGATAATTTTGATTTTCTCCGGTACCCGTTACCCAATTTTGCTTTCCATATTCAAAAGTAATAAAGAATGAAAGATATCGAAGTGTATTCCACGTTTGAAACTTCTCAGTTATAGCGTTTTCTTTGAATGATTAATTTTTTAAGTTCAGAGTTGTTTTTTTGACATTTTTGGGCCCACGGTCTCTCTAAATTTAGTCCCTTATGTTTTGGACGCTAGATATTTATAATGGTTAAAAGCAAGTTAAATTTCAAGTTTGTACAAATTACCACGCCTTAGTAATTACGTGTTTTGATTATCATCCAAATTTTGATTTTCTCCGGTCCTTGTAACCCGATTTTGGTTTTGAAAGCAAAAGGCACTGCGTCTGAGGTACATCTAAGTGTGGTCCAAGTTTCAAAGTCCTAAGATTTACCGTTTTCTCTGCAGGGCTCAATATAGCTCCGCGGAGAATTAGCTAGCTAGCCCCAGCCAGCCAGCCAGCCGGAAGGTTTTTGACGATGTTGAGAACCTTTTTTAACACAGAACGGGTTATCAGATCGGGTTGATTTATTTTTGTTAAGTCATGGACCACATATCAGGTCATATACCGAGTATTCAAGATTGTAAATCTTTCGGGGTGGCGTGTGCGGATAGCTGAAATCCCCCCCAACTCTGGTAGCTGTCTTCAGGGCCGCGAGTTCGTCGTCGCCTAAGCAGTCGCATGCGCTTGGCTGCGGGCGACGACCGTCGCCCTAGATAACGACCAGGATAATATATGCGCGATCTCATTAGGGCAGTAGTAGGACTTGGTGGAAGATTTCGCCCATGCGGAGGAAACATTCAGAGATGAAACCTCAGAAGTATATAGAGATGAATGCAAGAGACTGGGATTGGGTTAATCGAATCCAGGTAGGACAGATGGGCAAATTATTAGCGAGAGAAGTTCTCCAATATAAATCTTTTTTTTATAGAAATCAATCCAGAAATTACAAAATCCATCCCAGCGGGGTAATGACATTTTTTATTAATAAAATTCTAAATCTTGTTTAGATGGTCAGTTCAAAGGCAGCAGAATCGTAGCAGTACTGGTCCATTCTATTCAGATCTACAATGCACCAACAATCTAGATGTTATGAAGTTAACCGTCCCGGTAGCTTAGGGGTAAAGCACTCGACCGGCAATCGGGAGACCGGGGTTCGTTACCCCGCTGGGATGGATGTTCTTAATTTCTGGATTGCTTTCTATAAATCTATTACACCTACGGGAGTGTTTCCCGATTAATGAAATTGAGAAATAAATCTTGTTCCTGTCCGTCCGTCTGTGCGTGTATCACGTCTCACGATGACAACCCCACGTGACCTGCGAGTGACAAGGATGATCACGTCTCACGATGACAACCCCACGTGACCTGCGAGTGACAAGGATGATCAAGGATTGACGATGACACAGAAAGTTTTGGTGACCCTAGTTGGAATCTCTATATACTCGGCACCTTTACAAAAGGGAGTAAAAGATGGAACAAATGTGGTAACATAACGTAAAATTCGCTCTATATTTTAGATACTCCTGTACCAGATAATCGTTTTTACACTCGTCTCTATACACGAATTCATTTTTCGGAAAATAATCGAACACTTAGCAAGAAAAATATTACAAAGAAGTGGTGAAAAAAGTTTAAACTTTTCCCTTGCAAATTTGCGTGTTTGTCGGTAGTTTTGGATTTTTTTTCTGGATTGAAATTGATTAATTAATCACCATTTTATGACATGAAGATAAAGAAACCTTGTATGCAGACAGTGGACTACTTGCGAATTTGGATTGTTTCGATGGAATGTGACACAATATTGTTGAGAACACTTCCTCAGTCAAAGTTACCGGTTGCAAGATTAGAACACATGACCTCGTGTAAGCTTGGGCAACTCGGCTTAATTCAGTAGAACGACATCAGATTAAACATCCCCGCAAGTCAGCCATATTCTCACATGGGCACATACCCCACGGAGTATGGACCCTAGAACACATGTGGTTGATGACGGGGGGGGGGGGGGGGCGCAGCGGATGTTGGGAGGAGGAGAAAAAACTCATCTTGAAACAATGTTTTCGAAAACAGAAAGGGTTAGTTTTTTGAGAATTGTTTTTAAAAAGTGTGACTTGTCAGTATTGGAATGCCAACTATGACAGGTCCACCTAACCTCATATATAGTTAGCACTGAAAATGAAGAACACCATACTGCCTAGTTGAAATGAAAAGTAGACATTCCAGATGATAATACGAAGATCTGACAAACCTCGGCGAAATCCATTTGAGGACTGTGGACTTCGTTTCACTTTGTCTTCGTATTTCACCCAATTTGTAGTTTCGATTACCCTTGGTGCAACAACTTTCGTTAGGCTAAATTATCACCAGACTTACGGAAATGTAAAAAATTTAAACAAATAAGACATTTCAATTTATTCAGTTGAATGGCTATTAATTCAATTAATTTGATAATAATTTGGTAGCGAAGCTCCTTTATATGAATCTTTCTTCTGCAAGTCCGTCCGTCTGCGCGCGTGTCACGTCTCACGATAAAAACCGAACATGACAAGCGTGTTTTTGTGGACAATGCCTGAAAACAAGGAAGATACAGGAAGTTTCTGTTGACCCTGGAGGTTAAAGGGCGGGGCTAGCCACTAATTAATTAAAACATTTCTGTACTCAACTCGACACCTTCGCCATTAGTGAAAGCTGGAATACAATAATCATTGTAATAGATAAATGAAATCAATAATAAATATTATTATAAATAATCGGCACCTCCACCAAAAACGGGATAAGTACATTTTATTTTTGTATTGTGCTTCGTCGCTCTGTTGACTATATAGATTCGCTTTCTCTTTTCTTGTTTACTTTCGTATACTGCTTGTGGTGATATGAGTTAATGTACAATCTTTCGCCTTCATTCAGAATAATAGTTCATTTTTGTAATGATTCTGTAAAATATCTGTATAGTGGGATAAAAGTACAAATTGAGTAGTTATTTAATGTTCGTTTCTATAAATGCGTATCAATAAGGTTTTACGATTTATAATAAATACTTAAAACACGCAAAAATAGTGGGACTGTGTTAAATCTTACGATGACAAGACGATGTGCAGGTGATATTATACAATGAAATAAAATATCACGTGAAACCCGTTGTACAGTACACCCTCACCTGTTTTTTATCCCAGAAAACAGGGCTCATCAGTTAGTCAGACCATCGCCTTTTAGACAGATGTCACTCTTCTAGAGTCTAGATTCTAGAAGAAGGGCCATAACAATGAACAAGAAACCTGGTATACCGGCATGTAGCTTTCAACTGTCGCAATGTTCCACGCGGCCACCTAGATCATAGACGAATCAGAAGAACGTTAATATATTACTTATAATATAAGTAATACTACTATCCGACTTGACTGCAGATTGCAGAAAGGTCAATATTTTAAAATAGAAAATAATAATATTGAACAAATCTATAAAAAAAACTTACTAAAAATCATCCATATTCCTGCATGTGAGCGTTGATTATAATTATTTCTTCAATAACATATTTTATGCTCAAAATTTGCTCTATAACGGGATTAATAATAAAAATAATAATAATAATAAAAATAATTATAATATATAATAATAATAATAATAATAATAATAATAATAATAATAAATAATTATAATTATAATAATAATAGTAATAATAATAATAATTCAGGTTTCTCCCAAGTTCTTTTCGCAACAGTAGATCAAATAGGATGTTTGTTGGTGACTTTCTGATGGCGTACGCGTATGTTGGCGTTGCATGACGTACTGATGACGAAGTTTAAGGTTAAGTGTTTCTAAGTTTGCTGGCGAAGAAATTCTTCAAGCAAATTTTCTGCAAGCTAAGAAATAACTTTGTAGATTGATTATTTCCATATAAGATCAGCTTACAGTATAGTTAAGCGAGCGAAGCGAGCGTTTCCATTTGACTCTGCCGGAAAAATTAGTCTCTGGTTTTGTTTTGTTTTTTTTTGTTTGTTTTTTTTTTTTTTTGTTTGTTTGTTTGTTTGTTTGTTTGTATGTCTCGCCATAACGTTCGAACGGAGGCTCGGATCGAGTTGAAATTTTGACCATCCGCAAGCTTCGTTCTCGATTGAATGCCATTAGTTTTGTGGCAAAATCGTTCAAAAAGTTAAAAAGTTACATTAAAGTTAATCGAAAGTTTTTTGTTCAAACTAAACGGCGACAAAATCTGAGGTGGCCAAATCATTTAGAATGTCCGTCCGGTCACGAATATGTTAATTTTATTTTGATCCGATAAGTAGTGTAGATGGAAATTACATTATAACAAAAGTAACGTTGCCATGGCAACGAAAAGACGCGCGAAGTTTCTAATGCACTGCCACCTAGAAGTAATCAAAATACTTTCGAGGATGCAGTGTATTATTTGTCACCAAAGAGTTTAAATAGTTTTCCCAAGGAGTCAAGGTCCTCTAGATGGCGGTGGATTTTATCCACAAAGTAAACATTAACACACGGGTTTACCCAAATACCTTGGCAATAATAAATAATATTGGAAACATGGCCCCGTGGACTGTGAACGTCGCAAATTTTAAAATTTAAAAAAATGTGCAATGTGGGTCTAGCTATAGCACGTGCTCGCTTATCAACGCGTCCAACTGAGCGTTTCCTAGTATAGTTGATATTGTGTATGCATGTAAAATTTTTGTATTTCATACTTTACTTTTGGTATCTCTATGACAACACACTGAGGCTTTTTATTTAAAAGTTCTCGTCTCATTTGTAAAACCTAATGTATATGTATTTTTATTTTACTTTTGTACATTACACTCAATCAATTCCTCAATGGATCTTCCACAGGTTTGTAGAGTTGATAGCTACATTGCTACACCTGTTCAGCCACTGAATTCTTCAGACAACAAAAGCTTGAGTTGACCTTCTCATTCCCGTGTGCAATATGAATCCGTCTTGACTTGTAAGACAATTTGCAGTCTAGTGATGCTGCAGTACGCAAACTCCATAGGCGGGGTTCTACATAACAAGCAGATTCAAACTCGCACAAAAATGTCTTACCCATTTCAATCAGATACCTCACACACAAACTAAAAGACATTTGTCACAGATGACTCAATGAGCTTATACCATTTGAAACGTTGTTTGACTGAAATGATTTGCTTTTATTTAAATTCAAGCTTTATGTATATTCAAATACTCTGGCACGTTTCGTATAGGTCCTCGGTACAGATATATACTCGATGGGCATTAACTGACGACAAAGAGTCTCCTGGCTGGGCTGTGTGTGGTCGGAATATGGGGTGTCCCTAGGGCTCACAGTGACACATGTGAACTTCCAGCTCCTGAAAATACTCACAACCTATTATTATACCCATTCCTCGTATTGGGATATTAAATTATAGTCTTTGATAGGAAAACGCGATAGGTTCAAATAAAAGAGCGTTGTCGGGACAGATCAGTGTAAACAACTAACAATTTACAATAATATGGGAGTAGATTCAGTAAAAAAATTAATTAAAACAAATGTCTACACAATAATTTTAGCTAGCTCACTGGCACACAACAACGCTATATCGATTAAATGTCGGTACATTTAAACCAATAACACCTATTTTATGTACAAGGGAAACGGTAGAAAAGTTTTATTTTATTGTTATTCGTTAATAATATGTAGCGCCACAATAACAAAGTATGGATGCCATGCTCAATGCGATTGAATCGAGCATATGACCGTGCACACAATAATCAATATGAATGCAGGACTAATTAAAACAGGGTTGTATAATTAAAATAAAACACTAAATACTATACACGTGTAATACTCTTTCGGCATAAATAATTTATAAAGTTATAGAATAGATTGAAAAAAGGTGAAGCATATGTTTAACAAAATTGTAATAATTTTACTTAGATGCGGAGTTGAAATGCTTATACGCCAGGAAGCTTGCCTACTCTCACCAGTCACGTGGAAATAGTATTGTTAATAACAAACTTTGCCTCTATGAGTTGTGATATTTGTCAACAGGTACCTACTTAACCTCGTCGATTCAGACATTCTCGATTGGTGTCTCCTTGTTTTTAGTGTAGGTAGCCGAACAAATGGCAACTATGTCACGTTGTCAGAACAATACTAATGACAGGCTTCTTGTGTGTCGCCTAGACTTATCATCAGGTAGACAATACATGTACATACTACATTTCGAAATAGTTTTAATATCCCGAACCGGATGAGGTTCTCCCTGTTCAACTATCAACACGTGAACAAGATGAAAGTTATGCCACACGTTGCACGGAAAGCGCAGAACACAACACATAGCTTCATGCGCAAACCGTATTAATTAGTTGTTGAACGAATTAATGAGCGTTGGCCAATTTTGGAGTAATAAGCCCAGATATTTGTTGGTCAAGAGTTTTATCGCCATGAATAAGTTGAAGATGGAATTTGAAGTGCATAAAGTGGACCAAGTTGTAGACGTAAGTGCAATAATTGTAATTGACTTGTGCTGAAGTTAAAAGTACATAAATTGATCGACGCAGCATTATAAGAGCTTAAATTGGTCGAAGTTTGAATTTTAAACGCATAAACTGGACCAAGATATAGTTTGAAGTGCATAAATGTGTCGAAGCATTGATTGATAGATGTTGCAGTTCTAAACATACAAATTGGTCGCCGTTGCAGTTCTAAGCGCAGATTGGTCGGTGATGGGGATGGCGTTCTAAGCATACATTGTTCGGTGCGGGAGTACGAAGTGGATATTTTCGTCCATGCATAAGTATAAAGCGCAGATTGGTCGGTGATGGGGATGGCGTTCTAAGCATACATTGTTCGGTGCGGGAGTACGAAGTGGATATTTTCGTCCAAGCAGAAGTATAAAGCGCAGATTGGTCGGTGATGGGGATGGCGTTCTAAGCATACATTGTTCGGTGCGGGAGTACGAAGTGGATATTTTCGTCCAAGCAGAAGTATAAAGCGCAGATTGGTCGGTGATGGGGATGGCGTTCTAAGCATACATTGTTCGGTGCGGGAGTACGAAGTGGATATTTTCGTCCAAGCAGAAGTATAAAGCGCTAGCATTGGTCGATGGTGAATCTCTAAGCGCATACATTGGTAGATTTGCATGTTGAAAGCTTTGCGCACTCATTGAACTGTTGAACAGATACTGCGTGTCATAAGGTGCTTACTGCTTACCACATATAGGACTTATGACTTATGATGCTTCTAAGAGTTGGGCGTTAAGAGAGAGAAAATAAAGTAGGGGATAGAAATCGCGGAATTTTCCATGAGCTCGGTGCTTGTCCGAGCTACTACCATACTCCCATGCTGCAGTCCGCGCTTTGAAGGGGTAGAATTTTAATAAGTACTATTGTGCAATCTAATAGTTGATTACTATATTCCTACTTTGATATTTGAAGTCATTAATGTAAACAATACTAAAGATACTTGGATTTCCATAATATACCATGATTATTATTTTACTTATGTGAATTTACTAATTGGTAAGACACATAATTTTCAATCCAATAATAGATATTAATGAAATGTCTTTCAATTAAATTGAACGAAAGTCTTCACTCAATAAGCCAGGCATTTGAGTTGAAATATGTTCAGGTTTCCTCTGACAAGGTATGCCAAGAAGTACCGAGTGTACAACCATGATATAGAGAAATCTATTTTCCTATATTCAAAATTCATGACTAAGCGTATTTCTTCTATAAATATGAAGTTACAAATAGTGAGTAAAGCTCAACTCTTTTTAGAGCCTTATTTGATTTGTGCTCGGCCCTGAGGTCTGTAAGTAGGTTCATTAATATTCCGCCTGGGTTTTGAATCATGACGAAGACTTATTGTGTAATATGGAATCCGTGGTAACCACTTTCAAGCGCCCATGATCAAAGAATCAACATTTTTTTGTTAGCCATGTCTTTTTTGGCCTTTTTTCTCGGGGCTTAGAAATAATCAATATTAAATGAATAATATAAATCTCTTACAAATGATAAAGCAAAAATATGATCCCTGATTCTTGTCTCGGAATCTACAGTCCGTTTCAATTATTACGGCACTTAACTCTTTGGACAACAATCATGGAACCTTCATCGATTGATCTTACAAAACCAATCTATAACACGTGAATGTGATCATGGGCGTTTAAAAAAGGGCGTGGCAAAACCAAATGCCATATCGAGTGTTTTCACAATTCGGAACACGAATCTTAGAAGAATTCGAAACACTGAATCAATGGCACATTATTTTATTCAAGATATAATATAAGCACTATGAAAATAGATCGGTCACATATGTAAGACATTTATCTAATTTAGAGCATTTTGCACAAAATCTGTAGGATTTTCATGAAAACATAAAACAAGGATGCAAAATATATGCGTGGCTATTTCTTTCACAAAAATCCGAGTTTACGTCATTTCATATCAATTCAAATGATCGAAGAGTATGAGCGCCGCTCAGCCCCCCCCCCCCCCCCTCGTAGATTTTACTTCTCTGCATTATCTTCCTCAATTTGTAATAAGGATTACATGATGAATGTTAAAAAGCAAAACACAGACTCGATTAGTGCAGCTCGTTTTATTAATTAGTTAATGGACGTGAGTAATATGTTTTATTAGATTAATAATGCACTTGAGGTACAGGCCCACACATGGTAGATCCTACCACGTGCATCCCAGCCATGCACACTGACCAAGATAGTTGGCTGGAACCATGTGAGTTAGTGGATTTCCTCTTTGCAAAACTTTGATAATGTCAAGCTTGAACGGCGTGATTTGTAGGCCTTGCACTCATCAGACCCGAAGGTATAAAACCACCCAGCTCATAATTACCTAGGTTCAGAAAAGGAAATATCTTTTGAACACTGAACCCGATAAGTCAAAAGAAATAATGTTACCTAGTAATACTAATTAAATGATAATCATCAAGGTATTATGCAAATTCAATAGCAACGTTAAGAAAAACATAACCAAGTTTATTATATGTCTACGAAATGTATACCTATGAAAATAAATGAACTAAAAAAGAAGAATTCCAAGGTACAGTTTTTACTTATAAGACCTTAGCGGCCTTTATGTATATGAAAGCTTAAATCATGTATTTCGAGGTTTTGTTCGGTAAAGAATCATTAATCATATGTATGTGACGTAATAATTTGGGCCGATTGTGCTAAAGAAAAGGTTATTCACCTCAATCCATACGTGTCATATGTGTTCCTACATGCCAGTTGCTGCCAACTTATTAGTCCGTACACTAGCAGCCAAGCAAAGGTATGACGCTCCCACATACATCTAGCAACATTGTTGTGTATTGTAATAAGAAAACTATACGGCAGCCAAGCAAAGGTATGACGCACCCACATACATCTAGCAACATTGTTGTGTATTGTAATAAGAAAACTATACGGCAGCCAAGCAAAGGTATGACGCTCCCCATACATCTAGCAACATTGTTGTGTATTGTAATAAGAAAACTATACGGCAGCCAAGCAAAGGTATGACGCTCCCACATACATCTAGCAACATTGTTGTGTATTGTAATAAGAAAACTATACGGCAGCCAAGCAAAGGTATGACGCTCCCACATACATCTAGCAACATTGTTGTGTATTGTAATAAGAAAACTATACGGCAGCCAAGCAAAGGTATGACGCTCCCACATACATCTAGCAACATTGTTGTGTATTGTAATAAGAAAACTATACGGCAGCCAAGCAAAGGTATGACGCTCCCACATACATCTAGCAACATTGTTGTGTTTGCAATAAGAAAAATATACGGCAACCAACAAAGGTATGGCGCCCCACATACATCTAGCAATTCATTGTTGTGTATTGTAATAAGAAAACTATACGGCAGCCAAAGCAAAGGTATGCGCACCTCACATACATCTAGCAATCATTGTTGTGTATTGTAATAAGAAAACTATACAGGCAGCCAAGCAAAGGTATGGCGCTCCCTCATACATCTAGCAATCATTGTTGTGTATTGTAATAAGAAAAATATACAGCAGCCAAGCAAAGGTATGACGCTCCCACATACATCTAGCAATTCATTGTTGTGTATTGTAAGAAGAAAACTATACGGCAGCCAAGCAAAGGTATGACGCCCCACATACATCTAGCAACATTGTTGTGTATTGTAATAAGAAAAACTATACGGCAGCCAAGCAAAGGTATGACGCTCCCACATACATCTAGCAAACATTGTTGTGTATTGTAATAAAAAACTATACGGCAGCCAACAAGGTATGGCGCTCCCACATACATCTAGCAACATTGTTGTGCATTGTAATAAGAAAACTATACGGCAGCCAAGCAAAGGTATGCGCACCCACATACATCTAGCAACATTGTTGTGTATTGAATAACAAAACTATACGGCAGCCAATCAAAGGTATGGCGCTCCCACATACATCTAGCAGCATTGTTGTGTATTGTAATAAGAAAACTATACGGCAGCCAAGCAAAGGAATGACGCTCCCACATACATCTAGCAACATTGTTGTGTATTGTTAAAAGAAACTATACGGCAGCCAAGCAAAAGTATGACGCTCCCACATACATCTAGCAACATTGTTGTGTATTGTAATAAGAAAACTATACGGCAGCCAAGCAAAGGTATGGCGCTCCCTCATACATCTAGCAACATTGTTGTGTATTGTTATAAGAAAAAATATACGGCAGCCAAGCAAAGGTATGACGCTCCCACATACATCTAGCAACATTGTTGTGTATTCTAATAAGAAAAACTATACGGCAGCCAAGCAAAGGTATGACGCTCCCTCATACATCTAGCAACATTGTTGTGTATTGTAATAAGAAAACTATACGGCAGCCAAGCAAAGGTATGACGCTCCCACATACATCTAGCAATTCATTGTTGTGTATTGTAATAAGAAAACTATACGGCAGCCAAGCAAAGGTATGGCGCTCCCACAACTAATTTTTTAATCAAGGTGTCACTTGTAACTAAATATAATGTTTCTTTGCAAGTACAGTGCTTTTGAAGAGTTATCTTGTTTCATTATTATAAATTCCTCGTTATCACAAGAATATCACGCGCTATTTGAAAGCCAAATGCAGCGTATAATGTAGTATTAGTGATAATTTGGTGGTAGGATTAGGTAGTTAAAATGATCAATTGACAAATTCATGCGAGATATTTATTTTATTTATGTATCAACGAGTGGCAAGTGAAATGAACTATATGATTAACTGAAAACCAAGAAAGTATACGCCATTCCGATTTGATTTAAGGATTGTGTTAGGTTGTAAATGTAGATTCTTGACTATTATTTTAAACCATTATTGCATTTATTTTTCAACTCACATATTATCCTGGTATGAAAGAATATTATATATTATAATCAAACGGGTCAAATGATCACTATTTGATTTATCCTGGAGATTTATGCAACGGTTTAACTCGAGTTATCGGATGACGAACTCTTTGCTCTATACAAATGTATAAAATATTTGTAATGGTTTGATTAATGCATGTTTAATTATGATGAATACTTTCTAAAATGTTAGTTATGATAAGGATCTAATATTTGTTTTGAATATTGTGATGGATAATGTTTCCCCTCGTGACACACTTAATGTTGCAACTCATACTCCAAGCATTGATGAACACCATTTTATCCAGAACAGGTTTATATTGGCTATTTGTACAAGTAACAATCAAAACCAGTGTCATGCTAACGCAATGTAGAAAAAACTCAGAATTGTTGACAATTACAAAATTAGAGATTTGGATTTACATGTATATTAGATGGTCAGGGGGGTGGGGTACAATTTACAAAACTGGGAAAAATTGTTTACATAATTCTAATTTGGCAAGGGCGATAGATTTATCAAGTCGTCATTGTTCCCACTAAGTTGCGCTTCATCATTGAATTCAAATAACTGTTTCAACTTTTGTCTATCTTCACCACGCCAACAAGCGCTGGAGAGTGACATTGATAATCTATTTTATTTATAAATATGATTATTTTTAATTAGCATTTATTAAAAATGAAAAACGCTGCACCCATAAAAATTAAGACATTAAAATCATATTAGTATACACATTTGGTTTGATTTGGTCATACATGGTTTGACCATAGTTGTAACCTTCTGAAAAGTTATCGCCTACTCTTAAAAATAAGCTATCATTTTGAACCAATTGGATTCCATTTTCTACTCACGACTTAACAACATATTATAAAAACACGTGTTAGTCGAAAAAACAAGGTAGGTAGTGTCCCTTTAAAAACAGATTGAAAAAGTTACGCGATTCTATTTCTATTCTCGTTGTTCGAAGTAGCAATATTGTATCATCTCAGGCCCCTTGCCAAGCTTGATTCACCACAAACTGGCGAAAACAAACAATAAACCTAAAAAGTTGTACAAACAATAGTGTTTTACAAAGGAGTAATTTATCTTGATTCGTGTTCATCGTAGTTTACTAGTTTTTCGCACATGGGGTTTTAAAGGGATTTGCGGCCCGGTATATAACATCTTTAGCAACTTCAAAAGTTGTCTGACAAAGATAAGCAATCGTAGCGAACATAAGATTTACAATCTTTTGGCAAGGAATTTACTCAATCACTTAGATATGCAATAGTAATGTATTCCTTTATTTAATGTCAATCATATTCAGTTATAACATTGATTTATAAAGGAGGAGAGTAAATACAACTACGTAATATACCACACATTATATATAAAAGGCCTATACATACTTTAAAATGCCTGAAAAAGTAATTACGGAAAAACTTATAATATGGACAAAATTTAGTATCATATATTGATGATATATAATTTTGGAACAATTTAAATAAACATATAATAATAATAATTAAGGAAAGGAAAACGAACGAATTTAAAAAAAAATGGAAAGAAACCCTTAAAAATTTGAATGACGATCCCACCTAAAAGTAACGAGAAATTACAAAACATGAGAAACTGCATGTGATCTGTGTTTCAAACACTTGCACAATGTGAACTTCAGTGCTGTGTATTGAAAACACATAATTTATTTTGTAACATTGCAATTATGGGAAATAAATTAAACTTGATGTGCACACAATTTTTTCTCACTCATACAAAACAATAAAAACACGTATTTTTATCGGTGGAAAGAAAACTATTGAATAGCATCATTGGAGCACACGAGTTCACACCTGTAAGTTTTACTTTGTAACAAATTGAAACACTGAAGATCATTGTTAAATAATGTTGAACCAGTTCACATCGAGGTTTTTATTAAATTTTCTTGGCTATTGTTGAATTATTTTCATGTACATAGATAGATAGCTAAGAAACTTCAGTAAAACTGTTTTTTACCACTCATATTAGTCAAATTATGAAGAATTGTTCCTATCGTGTATACTAATTAGTGAGGAGTGAAGCTTAGCAAGAGTGAGGAAACTAGAAAAAGTTAAAATACATTTTTCAAAGATATTGACTTTTAGAGATACATTTTATTTTTCCGTGTAATTTTTCGAAATGTGTAATACCGGTGAAATGCTCCGAGTTTAGGATACGTGTCTGTAGCTCGGAGGTCCTCGGATCGGTTCTCCTTATTCAAAACAGTGGTAAACCATGTGATTGAGCCCTGAGAAAACTCGATATTACCAGGGAAGTTCCTTTCAAACAGCTAGGCCTACTTCCCCAATTTCCTTTCTCACTAGCAGCGTCCACATAAATATTTTTACGTTCATACATGAGCGCCTTAGGTTTTGGAATGTCGCACTATGTCCAACTTTAAACCAAGCTTCGGAACAAAACTCCTATAAAATGTTTAAAACAAGCCAATGAGATTCGACATCAGTTCTTATTTAAATGTTAAGTGTTTGTTTTTCTGTATTATAGTTTAGTAATCAACTACAAGTATCTCCCCCACCCCCTCAATTCATTCACGGCCGGCTGAAGAGTAAAAGCTGGAGCTCTGTTTAACTAGTCGGGCGTCGCCTATCTGAAGTGGCCATCCACCACCGATCTCTCTTCACAGCGTTTTAAAGAAAAAACATCCTCAATTTACTTGAGTTTTAAAAATATTCTAACTAAGAGCTGGCCGCTCGTCAAAGATAACTTCACGTTTGTTGGAAATACATCGAACCTCTGGTTTAGACTACCCTCGACTCTGTTGGATGCGTTTTATCTAAAATACATTTTTTCAATGGTTAGTAGAAAAATTGTCAAGTGTTGCATTATCTCTCGAGTTACTTAGGGAGACGCGTTTGATGTTTTCTAATTTAAAGCTTTCCATCAAACCAGAAACGCGTAATAATTCATAACAACTCTCGAAATCCACCCACTCTAAAGCAAGAGATTACAGACTTTTATGTGGTATTTGTGGAGGAAATGGATTTTACTTAGTAGGTATCCGGAACACCACGTGTTCGAACACTTGTGAAGCAGTAATTGAATATTACTAAAATACTGGCATGCGAAGATAAGTCAAATTCAATGACTCAAGAAAGAAACTACTTAAAACATGCTAAGATAGTATGGATGTAAAAAGGATTGTGTAATTTAAAACATGACTTCCGTTGCGATATTTCGAGACGCATTTCGCTTTCTTCGTCAGGCAGATTTGAGGTGTGACGAAGCGCTAACACACCTGTCCAGTAGTGTAGCGGGGATTTTAAAAAAGTACTTCAACACAGCTAGTTATATGAGAGAACTATACCGCAGCTATAGGGCACGTAGGCATAAACAGCACATTAGACAAGACAATTAATTTAGAATTTCACGTTGGCGGCAGAGCACACGCCTGCATAATTTCAGTGGAAAATGTTCATTAAAAATATGTAACTGTGCCGCCCAATACCGTATTTCTAATTAGTGTACTGTTTTAAAACAATACATCACGGTGATTTCTCCGTTAAGAGCATACATCTTCTGTTCAGGTGGGTTGTAAAAAGGTATACTTTTACAAAAATACATGCATAACTGATTTGACCTTTAAAATGTTGGGCGTGCGTCGTAAGCCTGTAGCCATGGTACTTGGAAACATTTGCTCAAGTTTTATCATTCATCATCGCGAAACCTCTGGAACATAATGAAGAATACTGTTTTTCAAAGACAAAAATACTGGTTATGTGATGTTTGAAGGTCTGTTAATTAATCAAAACTTCTCGTCTTCAGAAGTAAGGGTAGGCGAAATAGAGCTGGGGTGACAGTAAGCAAAACGTTATAATGAATGTTAATAAATGTGTAACTGGTAATAAATTACATAATAGAACGCATTGGAAATCCTTTTTGAGTAAAATATATTGTTAATCAATAAATGCAATACAAAATGACAATGTTCACTAAATTTGCAGAGTAAAAGGTTTACTAGATTCAAAATCAAATAACAATCTACCAAATTTCTCTCGCTAGTGGTTCGAATTAGTTGCTTGACTCCAGTGCACTCAAGCTTTTAATTTGTTGTGTAATCTTTCCAAACATTAGGCCTAAACGTAAGGTTATTACAGTAATATGTCCAGTAACCATGTTCATAGGAAGGCCTACATGTAATTTATCTATAAGAAGTACATATTTGACTGAACCCCATGTGGCTTTTTTATGGTCAAAATAGAAAAAGTAAGACTTAATTTAAATTTTTATTTCCCCAATGTCCATGGAAGTAACACGGCGTACATATGGTCAAATAATTCATGGAACAAAGACAAAAAAAAACAGTTCATTTAAATTTTAAACTTAATTCACAGAGTTATACTAAAAAAATAATTGTAATTTATTAGTTATTACTTGAAAGTAGTCAATAAACACAACATTTAAAAAAGAAACATAACTTAAACCAGTTAGTATCATTATAAACTACTTATATAATATTAGTACCGGTACACATAATTATTATATTTTAATATCAAGGTGTGCTGTGCTGTGCTGAGCAAGCACTAAAGACCATGGCACGGGTGACATGGTGATCGGTCACCTTCGACCCGGTGTTTGATTAACAATATCATATATTTAATAAATTACATTTTACACGCATGTAATTCTAATCATTTTCTACTCCGGTCCAGGTACTTTATTGCTGTTTTATTTCATGACGATTTCGTTATGTAGCTTTTAATTTTTTTAATATTTCTCACAACACATAAAATATAGGGCTGACGTCATTGGAAAAGAATATTATTTCACATACAAGAAGAAGAGGTATCCCCAAAAAACGAAAACTTATAAAAAGAAGTGCCAATTAACTATAGTACGAAAACACAACCCAAACTGTCATCCTATAAAAGGAGAGAACCTCAAACGAGTTGCAAAGGCAACATTAAAAAAGAAAGCGGGAAGGAATAATAGATCAAAACCCTCTAGTGTAACCTCTATATTTAGATTCAGCAGGTAATAATCTAGATTATTAATCGACTCAAAACCACCAAGAACTTAGTCCGAGCCTAAAATGAAATGTGGAGTTTCAGTAACAGATGCTTAGCTGAGATTATTGAGCTTCTTGGCTAGTTTTGACACACAGATGTCTAGACTATTTGGTTATGGAAACACGTGATCTGTACGACTAAACAGGTAATAACTTTTCGTTTTATACAAGCATGCATATACGCATTTTATCCGATTTCGTCCTGTTATAATGTTTTAAAATAGTGTTTGTTACATTTATTTTTTAATTAATGTTTTTACCGTATACTTATGTCGCTTATTATAAACGAAAAAACAAAAACAATATTACAATAAACAAAACGATATTTCTATCATAAATCGTATAAAATAAGTTGTTTTCAAATTTAGTTAAACGGAATACACCAAGTGAATTTGACTACACCACAAAATTAGATACACTCAGATTACAACTAGACATGTAACATGTGATAGAAGAGTATGAAGATTTAACACTTTGTAATTGAAATAACACAGACAAAATTAATTTGTGATTGTGCAAGTTTGGTCACGCTGCACACATATAAAAACACAATCTGTGCTTATTAACCGAATCTAGTTAAAAGGTCGGGAAAAGTGTGAGACAGTAATAAATAATGAAACGTAACCAGATAAAATATCGTAATCATTAATATTGGCACAATTTAAAGGTTCGAGCTTATTAACATTGTAACACGGAAGACTTGAACGCATATTACGAACTGTTCACATTCCTAAGAAACAGATCGCAGCTTTTGGCCTCGATGTGTTGCTCTTTTAACCAACAACATCGACATGGAAACAATACCTAACCTGGTCGATGTGTCCTAGTTTAGCGTCTTGGCAGTTGGCACTACCGTTACCTACCATCGCACATCAGATTCACCACATCGCGGTTACACACTCAGCACGCCAAACACTTTTATCACAATTTGTTACAATAAAAATAATTAAGTTTTAATACAAGTAATGGTTGCAATTGCATTACTTTATGAAGGTTATTAAAATGATTTATATAAACCATGTAGAAAACCGACTTAATTTGTTTTGTATAATTTTCATCAACAACCACTTTACTAATAAATTTGCGTGCCTTTTAAATAAAGAGTCATCAAAGTCTAACTTGAACCTTGTCGTGGTTTGAGCGGCTAGTACGGAAGTGTAGATATCTCCCCGAAGCTAAAGGCGAGCTCTATAGCACCCCCCCCCCTTTCCTGACAAACTATACGTAGATGTCCGGTTTTTTTAGTTTTGATGTTTGCAATATCGGGTCGCCTGTGGCTGGATATGTCCAGCACGGGTCTGTCCCTGTTGTGTAAGTTCTTCCTAGTTTTCCATAGTTTAGATTAATCCCCCCCCCCCTCCCCCAACACATTCCATCATTTCGATTAACGCATCAAAGAAAACCATGTGAGACGTAAATCCCAATGTAAAGCAACCAATTCTAATTGAAATTATAAGTTACTATTAGTCATCTTACCTTATAATTAAAAACATGATTGTTATTAGCATTTTATACCCGTGTCTACACACACGTAATGGTATAAATACGAAGGAAGATCTAATGAATGACATTTATAAATTGTGCGTCTGCCAAGGCGAGTGGCGTGGGAGGGGGCGGGGGGCTTGACACTACCGCGCATAGAAACCCCGATAACAATAATATCTTGATAGTAATATAGTTAAAGATGGAAGTACAGTAACCACTAGAGAGTTTACAACAGACAAGAACGAACTCTCTCAACTCATCCAATTTCGAAACGATAATAACCTCGACTATTTATTTCTTGAAGCAATAATCTGAATAGTCCATCAAAAAGCTTCAAGTCATTAACTAGAAAAACATCTGTGTGTTCAAAAGTTGAAGTGAGAAAGCCAGTTCAGCCGCGTAGAGCTAGTAGGTTTTCTTTACATTTTGTATAAATAAATAACTGTCAAATCGTTTGAAGGACGAGAAAAACAACAAAATGAGCTAGCAGAATGTAATTAACGAAAAAATGATGGATTATTCGGCTAGAGCCATCTGTATTGTCGTTGATGCTGTTGGTGTAGTCTTAGAAGTAAAGGCCTTGCCCTAAGTGTATGAAATAATAATTATTCCTTCGCTATCATAAGACATTAATAACAGACATCGGAGTAAAAAACCTTCACGTCGTGGAATCAATACTGAGATGGCTGCTTGGATGATGCGGCTGGCAAGCACACTTGTAGTTGTATCACAAGATTGACTGATGAGTGCCCTAATGCAACATCCCCCCCCATTGCCCTTCCCGCCTTCCTTTCCACCATCAACAAATCTAAATTTCAAATCATAATAAAAACCAAACGCGGAACGAAAGAACCGAAATAGCGCCAGAAAAACTGCACAACAATATCACAAAAAGTATACGGAGACAAATTGCGTGGGCCTGGTCGTTTGATTGGTGACAATTCGCTCACTAACAGCACAACTGCACAACTCTCCCGTATTTTAGCGCTCACTCACAACTGCGTAACTAGCTCGTTGTTCCGCTACGTTAACCAAATGGCATTTTGTATTAATTCACTTTGATGATTCCAGGCGTGTTAATAAACATTTTCTAAGAAAACAATGGAGCCAATCATAAAAACAGTTCACCTATGTCAAAATAGGGACGTAAGTAACAAACGTAAGAATAACATTTTGATTATTAATTTCTTGAGTACCGGACTTTTAAAACAGTTTTATCCAATGTGTTCATAGCAGTTTTGATTTATATAAACTGTCAACAAGACCTGCCTCTTCGAAATGAAAATACGAAGAAATTCCTTGATCTATAATCTTCTATAACTAGAAATGACAAGATACATCCAAACACCATTCTTAGAAGCCAAAATAGGATTACAGTTGATTGTAGAGTGCATTGCCTGTATCGACATTGGTGTGGGGTCTTATGTCTTTCTCTACTTTGTACTCTCTACTCTCTATTCTCTCTACTCTCTCTACTCTCTCTACTCTAGTCTCTACTCTCTACTCTCTACTCTCTACTCTCTACTCTCTACTCTCTACACTCTACACTATACTCTATTCTACTCTCTACTCACTCCCCACTCACTACAAATCAATTATCAACTAACAACACTATCAACAATCAACTATCAACTATCGACTGTCAACTATTAACACCTACTTGTAGACACTTACCGCCAACTCCCTACCACCTAGCTACTAGTACCTACCACTTGTCACTTGCAACAAACAAACCACTTACAACTTACCACATGCATAGTGACACTTGGCAGTAGCCACTTACACCATTGCTTCCACCACCGTCACCTCGACTACAACCAATATCACAACATTTCATCCTGATCGGGGTCCGTGTAGCTGTAGACTGAAGACTGCTGGTCTGCTGAACATTGGATTAATTTGTCTCGACTTCTCCTCGGACAACCGACCTTAGGGTCAACGTTATGTCACACAAGGCCACAAGACGAGGAGGAGCAAAACCCGAACACAGGACAGCTCGACTTCTGTCCGCGAATATCTACGTCAACCTAAATAATCCTCTCGTGTCCACATCACATAAGAAATTGTAGGCACAATATAGTGTTTAACTAATTTTGTCAAGTTACAATAAATAAATTTTAAAATCTATTGGTTAGTTGTGAGAGGAGAAACGTTCTCCTCATTATTTTCGTTTAGAGGTGAGGTCTTCAATGTCAAGTTGAGAACTACGGTGGCCAGAAATATTTGAAAATGAAGGTAGAAAAAAATGAGCCAACTGACAAATTAAGCACAACTGTATTATCCTGAGATCGAAGACGAATCGAAGACCGCATTTCAGAAGTATTTTTAAATAATTTAAAGACGTGTGCGAAGAAAACTATGCTCATGCATTTGGTGGAAGTGTTTGGTGCAATAACTTACTGGTTACAAATGAGATGCTACAATGCTTTTTCTTGCATGACAATCAGCACATTTTCTTGATAACAATTATATGACTTGAACCCTGTCTGTAACTTTTTAAATTATTTTTTTCTCTTATTACAAATAATAATGTAAATATCGTAAAGCCAGAGTGAACACGTCAGCGGGCGCTGGACGCGTCGAAGACACGTAGTCTCAGCTGACAGACGTGGACAATGCCGTGAGCCACGTGTCTTCCCACAGTGCCGCTTCCCGTAAGGCCATCAACCTTTTTTTTCCCCCTATGCCATCATTTCTACCTGTCGATAAAGACCATGTTACAGGAAGCGTTGATGGCCTAAGGGGAATTGATTTATTCCCCTTTGGCCAACACCCTGCATTTCATTATGGAAAATACAAAGAAGGTTTGTTGGCCTTAGGGTAATTGATTTATTCCCGTTAGGCCAACAGCGTATATGCATCGTTTACGGTAAGGAGCGGGGTGCATATACGCTGTTGGCCTAACGGGAATAAATCAATTACCCCAAGGCCAACAACGCCCCGCTCCTTACCGTAAACGATGCAATTACGCTGTTGGCCTAACGGGAATAAATCAATTACCCCAACGCCAACAAACCTTCTTTGTATTTTCGATAATGAAATGCAGGGTGTTGGCCTAAGGGGAATAAATCAATTCCCCTTAGGCCAACAAGTGTAACATGGTCTTTATCGACAGGTAGTAATGATGGCATAGGGGGAAAAAAAAGGTTGATGGCCTTACGGGAAGCGGCACTGTGGGACGGCTCCGTGAGCCACGGACAACGGTCAACACGTACAATAAACACAAGAAGACGATTCTAGTTGGTAGTGTTCGCTAGCATTCCGGATTGGTTTCTTATTGGGTGGTCATACACCGGTGAGGTAGGTCTTTAGCAGCGGTTGTTATTTAAATAATAGTTAAATCTTGACAAACCATCGAAGAACATGAACAGCAAGGCGAACCTTACCTTACTAACAAGCGTAGTTGGAGATTTTATTCACTTCATCGCAGCATATCTCATTCACGGCGGCCGTGCACGAGCACGTGGACGGACGCCCGCACACAGAACGTAGCCTACTCCTACTCCTCGAGACACACTGCTCCTGTTTCATACTAGTACACACGCGGGCACCACTAAACCAAAGATCGTACAGCAATCGTCGTTATATCCAATAACAATTGTCTAGCCTCAGTTCAACTTGTGCGTCAATGGGTTACTATCCTAGATGAAATAGTAACTATTACTACCACTGGTTTGTATTTGTATTTGTATTTGTATTTGTATTTGTATTATGTATTGGTTGTTTGTTACCAAACATTGTATTTTAGGTTCATCAATGGCCCCGCCGCAATGCTGGATAGCAAGATATGTGCAGACCCTTGATATACTACTGTCCCCTGTTGTAAATCCCTCTACAATACGGCGAAATTGAAGCTTACTCGCTATCGCACATGAATGACATGTACGCTATATGAATTGTGATAAAGTGAAAAGCTTGCGTGGCGTACACTGTAAAACAAACAGGAAGTATCGAGTACGTACTTCTGCTCTCATAGGAAGCTTCTATACAGCCGAACTATGTGACGGGAAGTATGTTCTTACTCCCGATCAAACAGGATAATTTGTACTCTACACACTAGATGATTGTACTCTACACACTATATAAACCACAAAGTATCATAGATTGTTACTCTTATACAGGAAACTGTAGCCATGCACTAAGCTAAGTGAGGTCAAAAGACAAGAAGTACGTCCTTATCGCCAGTTTTAAGTTATCTGACTTTATTTTACAGGAAGCTTAGTGATCTAAACGTAATAACAAAAAGTATGATACAGAGTACAGACTGCAACTCGTATACATGAACTTGTAGCCACCAAGCTATGCCATAAGACAAGAAGTATGATCTTACTTTTGATATAGAGCTTGTGGTGCACAGGCTACAAAACAGAAAGTATGATGCATACCCTACTTTACAATCTGACATTGAAATTGGAAACTTGTATCCACCAAGCATTTTAACATTAAGTATGTCCACACTTATGATCAAACAGAATGCTCGTTACATACTCCTACTAGGCCTACTTACTTTTGCTACCGCTAGAAGCTTGTATACTTGACGCGGGGGCACAAGTAGCTTATACTTGTAGCTAAGATCCCCAACCAGGTTCTCAATCTATCAACAAGTCTTCTTCAGAGACGTTTGGTCTCAAGGAAGCTAAACGACGTGGCATAAAAGTGTTGATACTATTGATTGATTATTTGCTTTGACGTCCCCTGTTATGCAAATACTTGTCTAAGATTAATGATGATGAGGGGCGGAAACTGCAGAACCCCCACGTAGTCTACTCCTTGCGGACAGAGATCCATCTAGAACCGTTTTACTGGACGCTGAGTTGAGTTTGTGTGATATGCAGCAAGGAAGGTACCATGATATCGTTGGCCCCATGCTTTGAGGGGGGTACTAGGGTACAGTGGTGTCCTCCTGTTCAGGAAGAGGCAGAGAAGAAATACTGAGATGAGATGCACATCCTCCTAGTTAGGAGAGGGACGGCTTATATCACAAGGAAGCACTGGCACCATGTCTTTCCAGAGAGGAAATGTGGCATGTGTCAAAGGCATCCTCCAATAGCCATAAAGAAGGATTTCTGAATCCAAAGAAACATCGGCTACCTTCTCTACATAATATTAAAGCAGTTTTTTTGTTTTACTTTTTTACAGTTTGAGTGGAAGTGAGTGGGAGTGAGTAATTATAGAAATATACACTAGAAAATAGTATTCGTTAATAATTTTTGCTTTTGTAAATAAACATAATTATTGCATGCCTAGGGAACTGGATTGATTGGCATAAGGTCTTTTAGAAATAGTTTCTCATTTGCAAAGTTCTTTGGTTTCTGGACGTTATATTGTAGCGAGAAAGATGATTATGTGAACACACACGGGTGAGCGACTCAGAGTAAACTAAAGATCGGGAGCAAATAAATACAAATGAAATAAAATATTGCATTCAAGTAGTTGGTGGAGGTGCCGGGTACGGGAAAATGACACATTTAAAAATGGTAGCTCCGCTTCCAAGACCCCAAGGGTCACCAAAAACATTCTGTGTCATCCTTGTCGAAGGGCAATGCCAACAAATCTTGTGGTGAAGGAAGATTGTGTTCGGTTCTGATTGTGATACGTGACACACACACATACAGACACACACAGACGGACGGACGGACGGACGGACTCTTCATTCGGAGAAATGACTCTTATAGGGGAGTCACGCCCCAAAAATCCGATTTCCTAATGAATGATGATTGATCCCTCATAATATAATCACCCAAAATAAAAAAAAAATTCTATTAGAACGACTAAAATGAAAATGTAAACTATTTCGTTTCTGCTATCTGAACTGCCGTCTGTCTAGTCAATAGTGCTACCAGATGTCAATATAGCGCCACGCGTTTTGTTGTCTTGGCTGCCCAGCTGAACGCGTGCACGTATACTGTGTGCGGTCCGCTTATCCATGATTAGAACTTCAAATGGAAATGTATGTATTTCATAATTAATTAATAAAGACCCGTGCACTGGCTACGATCGTGTTCTTTAATAATCTAGCCGTTCTCCAGGCCCGATATTTCTTCCACGACTACCTGCTGTGCTAGTGGAATCAGCTGTTTTCAAACTTAGCCTCCTAACCAGTTAATAATAGTAACTTGTTAGCTACTTTATGAATTAAAGTTAAATATATAACTATAATAAATTGTTATTATTAATTATACTCACTTTAAAACAATAATCGGAAACTGAGCTAATACCATACTAGACCATCAGTCAACCTAAGCATGGTTTCTAACCGGACTTGAATTGTCTAAAGCCGCTAATTTAAGTAGTCATTTTACCATGAATGCATTTTATGTGATTTCATTGTACATTAAGTTAGAGTAAGTGGCTATTGCATTGATTAAAAAAATTGTACTAACATTTAAATTTGTATCAACATATTCCTTTTGTAGTTATTATATTCATAAAAAAGTAATGTTTATATTTTTATTCTTATCTTATTGATACATTAACGCGAATGCCCATTACTGAATTAATTAATTACATTTTAAAACGACAGTAAAATAAAGGTTAAAATACTACATATATTTAAGCGGACTCAAAAAACACGTTAAAATTAGTTTAATATCGTGCACAGTGCAAAGTGTTTCCTTGTATCGTCTTGTTTGTATCATGCAATATGCAATGTGTTATTTAATGAAATGCATATATGCCTAAAAATAAAAATAAAAATATATAATTTGTGTTTTGCGAAACATACACAAATCATAATTATTATTTCAAATCTCTTTATTACCAGACATTTGTCTACCATGATGCTCATTATTATTGCCATGATGTATTATATTATTATTATAATTGTGCAAATCTCCCGCTCTGCTGGTACTGCCCCGCTAGGCTACGCAAGCAAGTTGTGTCCGAGACCGAGAGATCCACCTGCTTGCAGCAAGAGTGTCGCGTCCCAGACCTCACACGGGGCGAGCTGAATGTCGTCTGCAGCAAGTAGAATACATGCGGACATAGCCATCGTCCCAATCTCATTAGACATGTAAATTAGCGAGGTTACACTTCGGAGACACCACCTTCCTACCCACTATCATGTTACTTTAATATTCAGACAAAAATCACTCTTTTCACAAACACGTTATTCCGAGAAGTAATTTAAATAGTGTGCTCTCTCTCTCTCTCTCTCTCTCTCTCTCTCTCTCTCTCTCTCTCGCTCGTTACTGTAGCGCTGCACTTACTTGTAGCCGCCCTCTTCAGCTCATTTAATGCCAGATTAAAATAAGACACTTTGCATCCAGAGGAGACAACACTTAATTCAGCCACTGAAAACCAGCATCATAAGCAGGGATGGAGATGATTATAAAACCACATTTTGAACTATCATTATCAAATTCAGCATTTTGGTATCTCAAAATAAGCGCCTTGTAGCAAATTCTTAAATATTTTTAAAACAAAATGTTGGTTGGTGTTTTCTTGTAAGTTCATTTAAAATCAATAAAGAATCCAAATTCATTTACGATAAGTGAAAAAAACACCGCATAAGTATTTCCCAACAACTAAAGGCAAACCTTAGTTTTAGTAAAGTATTGCATTATGTAGTGTTTTAAAAGTTCGGAAATGTACTATTTAGTATTTATAACGCAAAACGCTTTTTTCACCAATCACGTGTGTATTGTCTGTAAGTGAGTGAGATTGAGATAAATATGGAGTTGGTAAAGAGATCAAGTAACAATGGTGTATAATACTCAAACGAATGGAACCATCAAATGATATTGTGCTTACTATAGTGTTAAAGCACGGAGAAGGGGCATAGGGGCAAGGGCACAATCAAATAAGGAAGCTCTCCATAGATTTTGGACATGCCCTTAGTTACAAAGGCAAACCCAAAACAAGTAATCATTATCAACGAGATTGTGATGAATATGAAGTTGGAATGTATAGAAAATAAGTAATAACGCCACAGCCAAAACAAGTGATCATTATGAGTGAGATTGTGAGAAATGCGTATGAAGATGGAGTGAGCAGACATACTTGGCTGAAAGTGACGAATGGTTGGATGGCGTAAGATGGACGAGGGGATTAATCATCAATTGTCCTAAAACTTCATTCAAGAGGTATTATGGTGATGAGGTGGGAAACTAGCCGACTATGGTTTCGTCCATGCATTCATCTTACAATCTACAATATGGTCGTCGAATGCGAGTTTGGGTGGTAAGGTATTCATTACCATCAGCGAAACCTGGCAATGAAGTAGGAGCGAAAATTGATTCTTATCCTTCAAAAACTGTTATCGCAAAAATAAAAATACTTGCGGACGAAGAGTGTATAGCCTACAACTTAATGTATAATTAAAGCAGTAATCGGTTATATATACCTCCAGTCAATAAATAACCAACACTGAATTTATTTTCTACGAATGCACTTGGTAACAAGAACTATTGTTCATGGTTAAGTTGGGGGGAGGGGGGCATGATATATAATTAAATTTTGATAGTTCACAGTGATTTCAGTTCATTTGAGAAGATTTTACAGACCAAATCGCGATTTATTTCCTTTTGCATTCGAAGGAGGCATTGAACATTGTTAGACAATTGAGATAGTTGGAGAACGATTCCCCGGTGACATTCAACTTTTGAATAAGTTTAACTTTAGTATAGCCAGTAGCTAGAAACTGATTTCCAAATCTGGAGTTTTGCGTGCTAGTGGTCAGCCACCTCAACTGAATTTCTATTTATCGATACATCAATTTTATTGTTAGTAGCTGTGTCTATTCCCAAACCAAAACTGATGGCCGTAGGGCGAATATTGACCTCTTCGACGTCTGTGGATAGATGCGTTCTTCAAGATTCGGGATTCAGTTAGTTCGTCTTATGACTGAGGATATTCTCACGTCCCCCGCCCTTTATTCCCCTAGTCAAGATTACCCGTGATAAGACCTCATGAACTAAACTTCTTTCTCGACGACTGAAGGAAACCACGGACAAACTTTTGGTCAGGATTACAGGTTACGGGATTTAAAACGCGACCTCCCGAATCAAGACTTACGGGCACTGATAACTCTACTGTTGAGTGCCCTAAAACAACACTAACTAACTAATCAAGACTCACGCGTTATTGCTATGAGACCTCTCTCGGTAACTACGCCAAACAACTCATTCTGCAACCAAGAAATTACATAATAGCAACTTGTGGTATAATTTTACGACAACAGAGTCGTAATCTTGATGACAGCTTCGTAAGACGTAACGTGTGCAGTTCTTGATTAGCTGCTAATTTTTACGTTGCTTCTATGCATCCTAGGCCACACAAGGTGGTGCCTCTCAGAGACACGTAGACGGTGTATCTCACGTGTGAATTGATGCTGTTGCTGGATTTCTAGTAGCAGCTTGTTGCCGACGATCCGCCAACAATCAAACGTATAGTTAATTAGTCCTACCTGCATTGTGCTGAAAGTTTTTCAATCGGCTGCTTAGGTGTTGCCGATTACAACCTGAAATAAAGTGGGATGTGAAAATTAATGACCTTGTTGAATTATTAGACATTTAGATGTTTTTAAGATAGGAAAATAACGTACGGGCTAAAAATCTTATCAGGCTTAATCAATGTAAAGCGTGCAACGATTGCTAATGCCATAAGGAATTCTCAAATGTGATAACACTGACAGACTTAATTTAACGAAAACCGGTCATTGCCAATATTGAATATAAATTTTGGAAAGATACATAAAAACATGCAGAAAGAGCACGATAGAGAAAGAGGTGTGGCAAAGTTCTAGAATCGAATTTATCTTAATGACATGGGCATAAAAATATCAGCTGATTTCATGTTTATTGATGGCGTTCGTTTTTGCCGTGAACAATCACGAAATTATTTTATTTACCATATCAAAGTGACAGTTAGGGAACATACGTTGTGGTTCGAGTTATTAATGTTGACAAAACGAAATTGTATTCATATCAAGATTGAAATTAATTTCAAATGACGTTTACATACTTCGAAAGGTTGGTTAATGAAATCATGGAATGTTGGAAGACAATGGTATTTGCCGAGTCATATGTATTTGGGTGTAACTGTGTAGCCTATATTATATGTTACGTTCGATGAAAGTTTCATATGAGCCCCACAACTAAAAACTAACAAAGATATTCTTATTTTGGTTTGACGTGTAGGTTGTGAGCCAAGCTATGCGTATTCATCACATATGAAATGGTTGTCAATAGAACACAAGAACGCCAATGTGTTTTAGATCGGGTGAAATTTAACTATTGATTGTTATGAATAGGCCTAAACAGGTTTGCAAGCACAGCGTTATGTGATAAGTGTTACTTTGGGACGTGTTGGTTGGGGTATGTAGAACATATGTTTATTTTTGAGAGGGGAAAGGGGGTATTTGGGGAAATAATAAAAAAATGTGGGGACAAGTGTGATACATATGTTGGAAGTATGAGTGGGAGATGACATAAACTAAATACACGAATATAAGAAGAGAATTACTAAAATATCATAACATCATAAATTAAAATAAATTCAACAAAATAAACTTTTAGCTCTTATCTTAACTTGACCAAATCAATCCGAATCTTTCATTTCGAGTGGCAACATATTAAAACTGACACACTGATATATAATTCCATTATATAATAATGTTCTTTCACGTGGTTCGGAGCGATTTATTAATTGATTTATTAATTTATTTATTTATTTATTTTATTTGTTTAATTTGTTTTTACAAAAATTATACTTATTGTACACAAGTATAATTATTTTGAAAGACGGCTACTTGTTTATGTTGAATTTCTCCTGGTTACAGAGTTGGATTTCCTGTTCAGGCTACGATACGATAAACTTCTAGTACTATAAACTATCAGTGCGATATTGCGTCACATGTACTTAGCAGTCGGTCTAGCCACTAAACATGTAATGAATTAAAGTGTCTTCACAAAATCAGTTAATGTAATCGAGTTTATACAAAATACACATTGAAGGGTCCAAAGAAGTAAAATAAGGATTTAGGAAATTTGCATAACCATAAAAAGTCTTAACTAATACTTCCCTAGTTTTCTACCCAGCTACAAAATAATAATAATTCTACCGAACATTTTGTTTTCGTCTCTTAGGCCCCTTTCTTCTTCATCACGTATTTATTGCTATTGCATATTCTCTATTTGTGATAATTCTGAAGGTCCTCGTGTAACTACTAATAATATAGCTCTGTCTCTCCAAAGCGTGAACAGCTAAGAAAACCCAAAAATAACCCTCAGAAACATTTCTACAAGCGCCAATATTTAACTGAGCCAACAAAATAATCACCTCGTCTCTTTTGTTCTTCGCAATAATAAGCTCCATTTCCTGTCGACGGAATATTCACTTTTCATAAAAGCTGGCAACTAAGATGTGAGAATAGTCGGATGAAGCGCTAGACGAGGGAGCATCATCAGGCAAATATTCTACTTCTTAAAATAGCAGAGCTCGACGCGAGCCGTTGTCTACCTGAATAGGCTTCCACTTTCCTGCACTTTCCACACTAGCGATGTAGATTTTATGTTCTTAAATTATTATGATTGACTCGAATGTTAATTTTTAAAAAGTGAAAACTGCCCTCATGTTTGTTTAAATCTATCTTATTTTCTGTTGTTTTTAAAAACAGATTTGAAAGAGAACAAATAAATTTACAGATTTTGAAAGAAATCAAAGAAAATGATAAATTTATGAAACGATCCACTTAAACGACTGGTACGGATAACGAAATGAAGACTGTACGAACATAATGAAAATAAGAAATGTAATGAGGACCATATCAAATTAAAACCGAGTGAATTTAGCGGTGCCCGAAATAAACACTATTTGCAAACAATTTTTTGAAGGGGTGATGGTGTTAGTTTCGTAACTAATAACGCAACAAACGCTTTCTAGTGATCAATATAATAATATAGTTACTAATAAGCAAACATTTTATCTGTCAATTGTTTTATCTCTTTTAAAACTGGTGTGCATGGGTTTGATTCCCATATCATACGCATAAAAAAATCCTTCCCCTCTTTATCATAGATGCATGTTCGATTTTCTTTAAATATATAATTATTTAATTTATTTGTACAAATACATAGATTATGTTTGTACTATATTTTCTACAATACAAAATGAAACAAAGCAAATAACTATCACGTCCGGTTATTTTATATTGATTGAATTTCATTGAATACAAAATAGAATTCAGTACAGTCGCACTCAACAGAAAAAACCTTTGCAACTTGATACAGAAAAAAGTAATTTCCTGAAACAAACAACACATTTTTTTCTACCTTGTTGTATTTCCATCATTGTCACTAGTAGACTCTTGTTCTTTGTTCGTGCACAGTAGTCGATCAACTACACCGCATTAACTGAGAAAATAACGTTGCACATGGTGGTTCCTGGAAAATGTCCAAAATAAGTTTTGAAACATCCTGCACTCACATCGTTGTCTTCGAATCAAACTGAATACATCCTGTTTATATATTTGACACACCTATAAATATGAGTGAAATCTTTTTCGACCTTCCAAAAACACGGGTAGAAAATAACATTCCTTCTTTAAAAAATATTTAAATATATTTAATTTCAATCTACCCATAATGTGGTATTCATAAAAGGGGACATTCGCGATCTCACACAATTGATGTAAAATTAGATTCTGGCGGAATTGGCGAAATGAAATCTGTGAGGATGCCCAGACATTTGTGTTGCAACAGCTTTTCTAATTAATTGCACTGCTGAAGTACTTTCCTGTCACACGAGCAAAACCATGAACAGAATATTATGTAACTCGGGAAACGCTACCATCGATGCAAGAGATGAAATATCTTTGTATACTGGCGTGTTGGACGGGTTGACCTAAAGTAGATACTTTTCATTAATTGTTCGTTAAGTTATACGCACATTGTAATCACTTTTACTAGAAATGCACTGCGCAGATTCCCTTCAACAATTAAAATACAATATGGATTAATGTTAATCATAAATTATGACTAGGAAACGAGGTATTTTTTCAGACAACAGCGTAAGACAAATCCATAAAAATCATACCATTAAAACAATCCAAGTTTAAAGTACCACGTTGGGGCAAAGACAAACTTTAACATATTTCTAAAAAAAAACGATACAAATCTCGGGATTCATTTGCGTCTGTTCATTTTAACAATCTAAACGGAATCTACGGTCACATCATCTCATATTTGGTACTGTCAGAAGACGTTTGACGTTTGTTTTAGTCCTACTTTAAAAGTTTTTTATGTGTGTATTAATGGAATTAATATTTGAAACTTGAATAATGAGCGGAGAGACGCTTTTTTAAGGAGACGTGTAATGATAATTTAAATATTAAAAACCTTAAAGAATCAGAGAGTTGTTTTATTTAAATTATCTATTGATGTCAATAGACCCAGTTCGTTGTCAAAAAATATATTTACTAACAGTAGAGAAGACATAATTATTTAAACAAATTTGAATGAAGATTATAATAATACCGTACTGACTTCTTGGATTTGTGTTCTGATTTTCCCTCTTGATCGGCATCAATGATCGGTCTCTCCATCTTTCTAGATCTCCTTGTCTCGATTAGCCTCGAGACGCTACACGACTCGCGTCATCAATCACCGACTAAACGTGACCAGGCTACGCGATGCGGTGGATTTCTGAGCGCAATATTCAAGCTCCCCAGTTTGAGCCCAGATCGAGGCAATGTCTTGCTCTCAACTAATACGGCACATGGCGATGAAGACGGGACTTAAGGCTCTTCAATTTTAAGAATAGGGTCGACGACGACAAACCTATCCTCACTTTAAGGATGACAGACGATTCAATATTTCCGATATAGAATCCTGATTAATCTATATCGAATACTAAATTAACGATTTATCGCCATTTTTAGCATTATTTCGAAGTCAAACAGAAAACATTTTTTTCAACCGCTTTCATAATAAAATTGAACTGGAATAATCGATTTTCTATAGTTTTATCGACCATCTTATCCATCCATGTGATTACCCCAGTAACTTGATAATACCGCATTCTAGCTAGTGGTAATTAATCGATATAACTACTCGTTTGCAGGTAAATTGATCAATGATCGATAATAGGTTAACGAACCCATTCTCACCGCACTTAGCATAAACACATAGATCCTTAAGTGCAACCCTACTATATCAATTTCTTTTCTCTACTACAAATTATACGATATTGTTTTTTTAAATGTTACGACACACCTTTCTACGTCTCAATGACTCTTTACCTCAAACTTACATATTCTAGTTGTACATATTACGATTTCAAGGGAGATACCTATTCTTCCGGGCAGTAGCATCTGATTTACATACAACATTACGTTATGCAGTCAGGATACATGAAAAGTTATATTTAATTATCAAAATTATTATTATTTATAGTTTTATACCTTATTTAAAACTTTTGGGGACCGTTAATTTTAAATTAAAGTTTAAAGAGTTCCGAGAACGTTAGTTACGTACAATTACACACTTTTACACTTAACAATAATACACTTTTACTTTATTTGTGTGACAATCTGGTAGTCGCGACGAAGCAAAATATCGCGGAACTTACAACGTCGATGTATTTTATTTAATTGGTAACCTAGAATAGAAAAAGTAACATTTCAAGTTTAAATCAAAAACCGTCGTATCCATATTTCCTGTAGGTGATTTATATTATATGTCAATAACTGTGACAATATAGCTGCCTTCATTGTTCACATCAATACTTCCGTGATTCCCATGTAAAGTGGCAAGCATGCACATGTTGGTTTGCTGTGCAAGCACGCAACCACGTATTTGTCTAAACCGCTTGGTCGGTTGCTCCATCATTGCATTTCAGTGACGTTCACTCAATTATCTAAACATGAAACATGAAACGCAGCTCTCTGAGAGAGGAGAGTCTAGTGTGGTTTGCGCGCGAGCGTACCACCCGAGGTTGAAGCGTGATAAGGCGTATGCTACCGGCGCTCGCGTGTCTACCATGTGCTTCTGCTACCTGTCAATCATCCAATAAAGCCATCACTCAAACGTCAGGCTGGCTCTTGCCATTCCATTCACTATCTTAGGAGTTCCTCAACGAACTTCCCATAGTGCATCTAGCAAAAGAATACACAAAATTGGATTTGCTTCGTTTCTCATATTTTTTAAAAGCGTATTTTTAGTAAATAAACATAAATATTTATTAATGTATAGATTTGTGGTGTGTATATTTTTTCTTAAGACGACTGAAACGGAAAAAACAACATTCATGTCTTTTGCGGGATTCGAACTCCGGTATCTCTGCATTACACATGCTGGACTCTTTCAGTGTGGAATAGAACAGTACAAAATTTTGTTTTTTTGCATGGCAATTTGAATAATTGAGCCTAGTGGGATTCGAACTTACAGACCGTGATAAATGCAATATTGGTGTGGATGATAGTGAATTAACTACTGCATTAACCCTTCGTAAGATTGTAGGATACATATTTCCCACCACTTTTCAAAAGCTACACTGTTGTATCCGCCAGTTTTTCATACTTTTAACCAGGGTTAAGAGCTGCTTTGTTTTGTTTGATATTGGTAGAATTTTTACCCACTATATATTCTTATGATATTCTTATGATTTTTGTAATGGTTTAAAAATCAAATTGTGTATAAAAACACAAAAATACACAAATTTCCGTGATGTCCAGGATATTTTGTTTATCTGTAATAGATTCAATAATTATTTGAACATGGAAAAACAAGGAAAAACATAGAAAAATTGCAGAAAATCAAAGTTTTGAAAATAAACTCAATTTTTTTATTTTTTCGCTAACTTTGATGTCAATTTGGAATCCAAAATCTGCATATTTTCCCAAAAGATCAAGGAAAAAAATATAAAAACATTTTTGGGGCTCGGTATTTTGTACTATAAAGGGTAAACTAACTTAATGATACAAAAAAATGCAATATGCAAGATTTTAATTTACTTACCCTGATTCCATACACTCGACGCTTCAAACCAGCGCTCCAACCGTCTGACAACCCCAAAACAATCAACACTGCTACTACTTTCAGGTTTCGTTACATTCTTTGAATATTTATCAACCATATTTTATACTTTTCATCTAATCAAAAGTAATATTGTATGTGCTGAATTTGGAATCATTTCAAAATATACATTCTATGCACTATCGTTCACCTTTACAAAACATGTTATAGCTGGTTCGAATTTCCTAAGTTGGACTTTGAATAGAGAACCAAAATATAGAAATAGTTTTACTTGGAGTTTTTTACTACATTGATATAGCTATTAATTTTCACACGAATTCTCTGTCCAACTAGATTAAAAATACTAACCGTTAATGGCATTCAACAAAAAACTGATTGAATCGTAGATTGTTTATAAAGCATCGACATTCACAGGAAAAATATTACTGGAACTCATACTGCATGTTTGCTCAAGTTTTCAGTATATATTATAATCATGAACAATTGTATATAATTTCCGCAAGTAGGTCAAACAATAATACTTGTTCAATAGAGTTGACGAAGAATTATGTCTCGTTTGCTATTAATACACGGCCAATTAGTTACCACCGGTGATTTGATCTAGCATTATGTCAGTAACAACAAAAACCATTTTCTTAAAATTTCAACCAGCAAGTCTAAAGAATATTGGTATTACTCACATTCGGCGTCATCATAATTATAAGCCGTGTTCTGCTGTAATTATAATAATATATAACTAAATAGCAATCTTACGAAATTAAAGATAACAATTTCAATATGTCGTTTTCAAAGTCTCGATATTGTTAATACATAAGGACAGCAAGGCAGGTGTCTCAGTAGAAAAATCAACAAATAAACGTCAATTGCTTCAATTCTGAGATAATTATCAGTATAGAGAGAATACAGCTCTTTTAGAAGACAAAAACTGCCCACATTGCATGCAACCTAACGGAAAATACAGGTTATTGCCTGCCTGATATCCTTCGGTTTTGTTTCTGCAATATCTCAATAAAATAAGAGCAAATTTAGGAAAGAAGTTAATAGTCGTTGGTTTTTGTCGTCGTTACTTAGAAAATGTCATGTATTGAGAACGAACCTACCAATTGTAAAGTATAGACATGGCATCAATTAACAATTAAATTGCACTAATTGCTCGAGTTGTCAATTAAGTAGGTACTTTCACCTAGTTTTGAAGCATGTTTGTCTAATCTAATGCATTTAAGAAGATCAGCACCAACTTAGTATTTTTTGGGGAGCATTTCCTGTAGACAGCCACTTTGCAAGGCTGCCAAACGTCAAGCAAATTATTTTAAAATGTATTGTCGATTGAACAGAATTTTTTTATAATCATTAAATATAATAATAATTGCGTAATACGGTTTCTCGTATAACGAATATAATATTTTTCTGAAAATCGAATTATTCGCCAACAATAAGGCACGGCTGAGGTATTGAACAAGAACATCAACATCATCAGAGGCTGTATTTGCAAATTGTCGACATTTTAATTTTTTTTACAGAAACACTAATAATATCACCAAATTACGTTTCGAACAAAATATCAAATATTGTAAGACTACCGCGAACCAGGATCCTCCTGGTCCTCAAAACCTAACTTATTTCTACCTGGGACGTAGCCCGCTCGGCCCCTGACCCAACAGCTGACCAAGAACGTGCAGTGGTCTGGGAACTTAAGAGAGGAATTTTGATAAAAGTCAAATTTTTATAACTGCACCGCCAGCATAATTTGCAAACTGACTGCAATAAGATCAGCTGAGATCCAAATTTTCCTATCTATATAGAAAATCCTGGAATAACTTGTACATGGAAGCTGAAAACACGTGCGATGAATAATTTAATGTTCTATCTATTTCTTGACAGCAAAATTTGTTCATCAATAAAAATAAAAAAACATTGTTCATAAATGAATATGGCATTTTAAACAAAAGAGAAAAGTGTTTATTATGAAAAGATACCGAGAAAAATCCCAGATGAGAAATCGAATAAAAGCTATTCAACAACTATCACGTGCGTCTAGCATGCTTCTACAGTAAACTCTTCCCAAAAAGCTGTTTTCTACAGTTAAAATAAAACTTCTCTCGTATGTTTTTTACCTCCTTCTAGTCTATTATTCAACCCCATAATTTGTTTGTTGTTTCAGATATGGTTATTTTGCATTGAAACGAAAATAACCGGCCGGATGGGTGTGGAAGAAATAGATGAGGGAAGATCGTAATGGATGGAAATAAGGGTTTCACCTCTAAAATTACCCGAGGACCGGCGTACTGAGTGTACGTGGTGAGACTTGGAGAGTACCGGAGAGCATTGCAAGTTGTGGTTCTAGCTTATCGCGCCAACTAGCAAACTAAATTATTAAATATTATTTTAGTGGGAGTTGATTATTGAAATGTCAAAGCAAATCTTGAAGCTCTCAATTAAATACAGTACGGGTACGATAGTAACCTAAATACTGAGCAAAGCTTCAATAAAAAGATTGTCAAAGAACGATACCTAAATAAAACCTCACGCAAAGTTGACCTCTTTTGGTGGAGGTGCCGGGTTTGAAAATATCGCAGTTTTCAGTGAGGATAGCCCCATCCCCCTGACCCCAGGGTCACCAAAACATTCTCTATGATCCTTGTTGAAGACAATGGCAAGATACACATTCAATCGGAGGTCGTGTTTTGTTTTTAGTGAGACGGGACACACACGCTGACGGACAGACGGACGGAAAAGTGATGGGGGCGTCGCTTCCTAATAAATATATTGATATATTAATAATTACGATGATATCAGAGATAAAGATAGGATAATTTGAAAAATAATTAATATCGGTTCATAGGCCTATAGTATTGAAAATTCTCCTAAACTCCAGACAAACAAGATATCAAGAAAAGCACACAGAATAAATTGTATTAGTTGTGCCAATTATTTCGAGAATGTTAGTCACAGTTTCACGATTTAAGTTTACTTGAAATTTAGATATGTATTCTCATGATGTACTCTAAATGTGTTGTAATACTGGCCTAACCACATGTTTGATTATTTGATCGTGATATTACGAAATCACGATCGGATTTTTACAGAATTACCTATGATATCGTTTCAAGACAATCTGCAGCTATATAACGTCTAAAGGACGAAACAGCTAAGTATTATGATTGAAATAAAAATATCTAAAAAAAATGATGAACTCAGTTTAGTGACGACATCATCAATCATCACCTATTACTTAGTGTTATTATTAGTAGAATCATTGTCATTACCATGATGTTAATAGAGTAATTAATATTATTATTAACTTTTAATTACTAGCAATCAATAGGTTATTATAACTATGCAGATTGTATTGATACAGTAATGAGGGTCGAGAAAAGAAAGTATGACTGTATGACCAGGTGTATGAGTGGCGAAGAAGCGCGGAAATGTCTTGTCAAGATAGTCAAGCCAGAGGCTGCTCGTTTGCGATACAACTCCTCCCACAAAACAGATAATTAGTTCATGTTATTAGTGCATTAGTTCATGCATTATTATAATTATGTCTTAATTTTTACCCAATCATTTAAAGCCACGAAGTCGGGAATAAGAAATTATTATTTTGATTATTTCGATTAAACTATTTTTAATTGTGTTTAATGGTTTCGTTTGTTATTATTGGAATCGAACAAGTATTGTAATCGTTTTAAATTGCGTTCCTTTATAGCCATTTCACTTAAATATTATGAATTATCTATTCTATTTATAAATATATTTATTTCATAGCGGTTTAGGATTGTTAGGGTATAAATGAATAGCCAAGCCATTGTGTCCTGTTGGAGAGAAGTCATTCCGGCCCTCAAACGTTATTTATCACAAGGATCGGGGCCTCATACTTACTCAAATACCAAAAGAGCATGTTCTCATGATTAACTTCCAATGGTTGTCTAACTTGAAAAATCGTTATGTTAATGATTGCAATCAATTTTATTTTAGGATATTTCATTTTTTGGATGAGCGTAGCGAGCGAAGCGAAGATTCCATTCTACTACACTGGAGAAAAAAATCAGGAATGTTTTTTTCTTTCTTTTTTTTCATTTTGTTTGATTTTTGTCGTTGTCCAACATTCGCTAACCGATACTCGATGGATAATTTATAATGAACTTCAAATCTCTGAACTTAGAACTGCCACGTTTTTTGAGCGCAATCGAAATTGTTCTCATTAAAATCGCATTTTACGATTTTTTCAATTTTAAAAAAATTTCCGACTTAACACTAACAATCTTTAATCATTTTAGATTTTTGCAACAAACCTTATTTTATGAATTAGATATTCTTGTAAGTTTGAGCGCAATTAAAATATTTATCATAAATCGATATTTTACGTTTGTTTTTAATTTAACAATCTTGGACTTATAACATCTACATGCTTTTCACCGATTGTAATGAAATTCTTTTGCAGAACTAATTTATAATTAATATATTCGTGTTAAATTTGAGCGCATCTAGAAATTATTTCTTATTAAATCGCAATTTAACGATTTTTTTACAATTACATAATAAAAACAATTAAAAACATAAGTTATTTTTTATTTATTTAATTTAATTTAAAAAAAAATCTCAACTTAATAACGATTTTTCCACAGAACAACAGAAAATTCGCATAACACATGGCAGCTCAATGCACCAATTACGCTCATCCAACAACGCGGCGGGACTTAAGCGTTTTCCTAGTTGTAGCATTATCCCAATCGCTTTATAAATGCCAAAGTCAGATTTGAAAATTAGAACGATATTTGAGAATTAATCGCAAATTATTTGGTCGACTTTAGGCCAGTAAATATTCAAGGAATTCGGATAATTATATATGAAATTAATAGTTATGTAATTAACTAATCAATTATTTCAATATTGAATCAAATTCTACAATATATTTAGCTAAGATAATACTTAACAATCCGAGAAAAAAAAATACTACCAACTTGAATACTAAATATCGAGTAATTATTATAGGAGCATTTTTTAAAAAATATTTGGAGTTGTGAATATAAGATAATGTCAAGTTTGCTATTTTCCACTCATTGTGTCGCATTTGCGTATTATATGAAATTAAGCAACCTAAAAGTGGGTACGTATACCAAAGTAGTTTCACCCGTTACTCAGAATCTTAAGGAAGCATTTTATAATTTCTTCCTAACGATTGAGTGAGTAGATATATTATCTAGTTAAATTAACATCTGTACTGGAAGTAAAACCATCTGCAAACAACGCTTTTTTATTTATTTTTGTAATAAATTTAAAAAACAAAATCGATCCTATAATAACATTACTAAGCCCTCACAATAATTAAATTATTATTTAAAAAACATCAAAGATGTACATAGTACAAAGTACATTAAATAAAACGAATAAATATAGTAATTAGCAATGGTCGTTACCGCCTGGCAGCTTGGATCGTTGCGTGCATGGCATCAAGAATTGGCAGTTTTTGCAGTTGTTGCCGCACGCGTATTCGATGTTCAAGCTCACAAGCAAATTTATTACGATATTCCAAGTAATCTATGGATGTGCAGAGTTCACACAAACCCTCAGGCCACGAGTCCTTTGTCTTCCTTCACAGCTTGTTAATTGTTACAACAATTATGATAATCAACTGAGTCATATTATATATTGTGATGTCTCTGCTTAGAAAATATGTACATTTGTGTATAAACATATGTGTGCACGTTTATTTATATATATATATATTGTATAAGTGAGAATTAAAATATGTAGTCATGAATTAAAATATGTAGTCATCGTTTTTGACGCAAAGAAAATAAGGAGAATGTGGAATGGTGAGTATAGATATCCCAAACGATTTTTGAATCGCGAAAACCGTAAGAAATTTGTTTTTCGATCTACAAGGCGTACTAATTTGTACCTAAGGAAAATAATTAAAAGTTAAGTAAAAAGTAAAAAGGAAGTTTCAGTAAAAAAATTGTTTTTGAAATATTAGTGTTTGCATGATTTATTTATAACCAGGGAACATTATGCATCACTTTTCTGTCCGTCCGTCTGTGCGCGTGTCACGTCTCGATAAAAACCGAACATGACCTCCGATTGACAAGCGTTTTTTAACATTGACCTCCAAAGAGGATGATACAAAATAAGTGTAATGTCCCTGGGGTCAGAGAACGGGGCTAGCCTCTTAGAAAGTTGGAATATATACATACTCGACACCTCCACTATGGAGAGTTGAACGCTGGAACTAATACCAATGTGGAATAATAACTGTAAGTTTTGCTTACTATTTTGGGTATTCATGCAAATAATAACATTTCTAAAATTCTAATATTCAAGAATCGGTTTATCTTGAAATGCAGATAAAGTAAAAATATTCGCAAATGCCGCTAAAAATGACAGAAAATGAAATTAGGCTCGACATCGGAATTGTATGTGTATTTGAAAACGTACGTGATTCCTGTTGAGACGTGTTGTAGGTTGTTGGTGTCAATTATATCTGACTTATCTGTCCTTAAAATAGAACGCCTATAGCGCAATGTTTCTTGTGCACTACCATAACTTATCCTCTATCTTTAGATGATAGCAGTGAATATTTTACTGGTGAAATATCTGGATAAAGTATAAAGGAAGGATAGGTAAATTCACGCCTCGGGCTCACAATAAACTGTGTTTAAATACGTAATATTTAGACTGTGGTGAGTAATAAATAATCCTTTTGAACGGATCGAATATGTAACACAGGTATTATATATAACATTGAAATTGTTCCATGTTCTAGGGTGAAATTAATAATATTTCTTGTTTCATATGTGAAGTATTGCCTACTTTGGGGGCCCCAGGCTTAATTAGTTGTTAAGCCTGTCTTCGGTAAGATGCATGGCACTGGTATAGTCACATCCTGTAACAAATCATCGAGCCAAATAGATTCGATTGGAATTTATTTAGAATAATTACGTTAACAATGCTTTAAAGAAATATATAAATAAAACTTTGGAAACTCTGGAGGCAAAACATTAACTGAAAACAAAAAGCAATTATAACTATATGAAAATAATGTCACTAGTAGCACCAAAAACCTCACTAACAATGATGATCTATTAAATTCCCTTCGGTATTTTGACAATTAGATTCGTATCACCTTGATTAGTAAATACAGGAAAGTAATTTGAATGAAGATGGTAAATTGACTGACAGTCCGTTTATCATAATTTCGTAGGACACCACAGTACACACATCGTTATTTCCTCTCTTAGATGCAAGTTTCAATATTTTAAAATATTTACATTCTATGATAAATGCGTACCTATAATTTACCAAATTGATCCACAGACAAGCCACTTTGAGAGCCTTTGTGAGGGTACGAATTATTTACTATGGGAATAAATCTTCCTTTCTCCAAGCGTTTATAATAACTAACCATATTGTGATGGTTACGTATAAATTATTACCCACACAATAATATAAATATCTAGGAAAGATTTTAAAGATCAAAATGATGATGTTAATAATAATTATGGAATGGTAGTCGTATAAACAATAATGATGACTGATGTGAATAGTATATACAAGGCTATGTACGTACATACGACCGTATGTAGTTTTCAATCAATGATGTTAAGTGTAAGTGTTCGACTATTCGTTTTCCACATAACCAGGTTTGCTGGCTGTATATTGATTAATGCTCTTTAAAAAAAACTAAGCTGAGACCACTTGAAATTGAATGAAGTACATTTTATTCAACACACCTAGAAGAAACGTGAGCTAAAAGAATGGGTTTCTACAATCTGCATGACTCCATCTTATATTTTGAATATATTATAGTTGAATTACAAATTGTGATTACAACTTAAATAGGCTTATTTTAGTTTTTTCTTTACAGATAATGACAAACGACAGGAAAAACTATGACGGTAATAATCAAACACTAAAGATTTTCGCGACCAGAATAAAATAATATAAGTAATAATAAACAATAAAGAAAACATAATATCGTGTGTCATATGCCAGAAATGTCTAGAAGTAATAAATAACTTACATATGTACGATGTTTTTACATTTCAATGATTATAAATAAAAATTGAATGCAATAATAAGTGATTAAATTATTGTTACTCCTATCTTCAACCGAAACTTTACAAAATAATACATATAACATCTAGCTTTAAATACAGCGAAACTTAAAAATCGTTAAATGCCTTTGACATACAATCATATGTCAAATGTAAAAAAATATAAATATATATATATATATATATCAGGGGCGTGCGGTCTGGGTATGCTAGGTATGCGGTGCATACCCAATGATTCAAGCACATTTTCTTTCAATCGGTATTTTTTTGATTAAATACAGTAATGTATGTTTACCATAGCCAGAATAAACATTTTGTAAGATAAATGTCTTTAGCGCGGTCTGTATTTTTGTCCATCCTAATGGGGGTTGCGTTGCACCAGTTCGGTGGTGTCTTCCCACAGTGCCGCTTCCCGTATGGCCATCAACCTTTTTTTTCCCCCTATGCCATCATTTCTACCTGTCGATAAAGACCATGTTACAGGAAGCGTTGATGGCCTAAGGGGAATTGATTTATTCCCCTTTGGCCAACACCCTGCATTTCATTATGGAAAATACAAAGAAGGTTTGTTGGCCTTAGGGTAATTGATTTATTCCCGTTAGGCCAACAGCATAAATGCATCGTTTACGGTAAGGAGCGGAATGTTGTTGGCCTTGGGGTAATTGATTTATTCCCGTTAGGCCAACAGCGTATATGCATCGTTTACGGTAAGGAGCGGGGTGCATATACGCTGTTGGCCTAACGGGAATAAATCAATTACCCCAAGGCCAACAACACCCCGCTCCTTACCGTAAACGAAGCATATACGCTGTTGGCCTAACGGGAATAAATCAATTACCCCAACGCCAACAACACCCCGCTCCTTACCGTAAACGAAGCATATACGCTGTTGGCCTAACGGGAATAAATCAATTACCCCAAGGCCAACAAACCATCTTTGAAATTTTCGATAATGAAATGCAGGGTGTTTGGCCTAAGGGGAATAAATCAATTCCCCTTAGGCCAACAAGTGTAACATGGTCTTTATCGACAGGTAGTAATGATGGCATGGGGGGAAAAAAAAGGTTGATGGCCTTACGGAAGCGGCACTGTGGGACGGCTCCAGTTCGGGCAATGCATTCTCTTCGACTTCGGGGTCTGTTTTATGGGGGCAAGTAAGCGGAGCACTCTCGGAGACTGAAGGATGGGTCTTTTAACATTGAGTTCTGTTCCGTCATTCTTCTATGCGGAGGGGGAGGTAATACAAAAAACCTAGGCCGAGTAAGCTCCAAAATTCGGCGTTCACGGCTAGTTTTATAATGTTTTTCGGGTATACTCGCAAGTGCAGGGGACGGTCGGGGCCCCCCCAGTCGCAACACGCCATTCACCAAGAAAAGTAGTGTTTGAAAGTTTACGCGTTTTTGTGAATTGTGAGTTTTTAGTGAATTGTGTGACAGTGTGAGTTAGTTTTTAATGAATTGTGTGACAGTGGGAGTGAGTTTTAAATGAATTGTGTGACAGTGTGAGTGACATTACTGACATTGCTTTTTGTATAAAAAATAATGACTAGGCCTAGCACTAGTGATTGCATCATCCAAGACTTGCTAAAATACCGTTTTGTAGGAGATCATTTGTTGAAAAAGAACTTATTGTTAACAAGGGCAATAATGGTAAAATGGATTTTACTGGCACTTTCATGTGGAGCAATACGAGAAGGTAACGTGGCTGACAGGTCCTACTTCCTTGGTAAGTCGAGCCAGGATCAGAAGGTAGATGCATGAAGTGTTTTCGTCATAGAGAATGGCATCGATTGTCTTAGTGTCTCAAATAACTGGTTCACGTGTAACAGCTTTTAAGTATGTATGTATGTAATCTTTTTTGGCAACAGGGCATAAGCCCCACAAATGCAATATAATAAACACAGTGAATACAATAACCATTTACATATACATTTTGAATATGAAAGAGAATACCAAGTAAATTCAATTTAGTTAGCTTTTATTTAATTTTTGTAGTTTAACTATAATCGTAATTAACGGTCTTTGTGCTAAAAACATGCATTTATTTCGCATTTTTACCAATCTCTCTAATCCAAAAATAATGTCTAAAACGCGTAGATTTGCACCGTCACAATTGTGATTTTCAAAAAAATCTAAGCTGGGGGGCCTTCCCCCCCAGACCCCCCGCGGATCGACTATTAGGCCGATAGCATACCCCCCCCAACAGGTCACCGCACGCCACTGATATATATATAAATATATATATAACGGCCATCGCATGTATGATAAAACAATGTGATTGATGGACAATGTATGCAATCTGTAATGGAATGGAATACGATGAGCAGAGACTGGAAGAGGGAAAATTAGCTTATCCATCATCTTACACAAGCTAGCTTCTTAGTGTTTGATAGATGTGCACTGGTGTCTGTTATGTATCCACGTGGTGTTGAGCACTAAGCTATGGAGCATACTATGGGCACGTACACGTCAAGAAATAGACCTAAATCTTGTGGGAAGTTCCTCTCTCTAAACAGTCATGGCTGCTAAAAATAATCGATGCAATCAACAAACGAAAAAACGTGCTACTTATGAGAAATATCGTGCGTGGTGTTGATATAAGTAACAATATAGTAAATGTGTCAGTTACCGATAGGGTGTTACTGTTATGTCAGACAAAAAACAGGACCAATTTAGCGCTACAAATTTACAAAGTGTGTATATGTAGTCAATTGGATTTTCATTTCATTACATCAGATAATTTATAATGTTTAATTTCGACAACAATAAAAAATAAATTATCTTTCAAAAATACATTTACAATCTTGTAAAGTCAGGTGAACTAATGTATTCCCCATAAATTAGCCAGAAGATTGAACACACCATAATAAATTTTGTTTATATGCATGCGCAAATAAAATAACTAAAACCAGAGTGACTTAACAAGTAGCAGTAAAAATAAAATTCAAACGAATATTTAATATGTATACATTAAAAATAATTACTTACTTTATAGTGGAACCAAATATGAAAAAGATTGCCTAAAATGTTCTGTAAAACTAGAATATCCAATAAAATCATTTGCGAGTGTAGGCCTAATTAGATAGAGGTTTCCTGACCATGTAATAGCGCGTGTAAAAGTTGACTGAAATACCCAGTTCATTTAATAGCGAGTGTAGTATTAGTAGACCGAGGAACACATGGAATTAATAGTGAGTGTAAAAAGTAGACGAGTTACGAGTGTAAAAGTAGACTCATGAACACATGACAATTAGTAGCGAGTGTAAAAGTAGACTCAGGCACACATGACAAAAAGTAGCGAGTGTAAAAGTAGACTCAGGCACACATGACAATTAGTAGCGAGTGTAAAAGTAGACTCAGGCACACATGACAATTAGTAGCGAGTGTAAAAGCAGACTCAGGCACACATGATATTTTAAATAGCTAGTGTAAAGGTAGATTGAGGTACCCATGTGCAGTTGAAAGAGAGTGTACCGCACCCCCACATCAAAATATTTCCAGGTTTTGAAAAACGATCCTTGAACCTGAAGACCTTCCGCCCCCACTACCCCCCTCCACTACCCAGATGCCACAAACTGGCCGTGAAATCGAACAATAAAACCAGAAAGGAAAAAGAATGAACGGATAAGCTATAATAATTGAGTATTTTGTCAGAATTTATAAATTACGGGCGATGTGTGTCCCGCCTTACACCGACCTTGGACGATGTTGGCCGCACCGCTGTCTGGCGTTTCATAAAGAAAGAAAAGGAAATATTTCAACAAATATGAGAAGCCAAAGAGTTACTTTTTTACTCCTAATCTCGACAACAAAAACAGGTATTCGGTTCAGACTGACAGATTTGAAGGTAAAAAGTAAAACCAGATTTGAGCTTCTTTTAACCATTATGTTTATTAAGTAGGAATTCTTCGTATACAAATAAATATTATTATGCGTCTTACATTCAATCAAGATTTGGATTTCGGTGAAGCCCACTATAACAACAATTTAGCTTAGATAATTATTGGCATATATTACATTACATTACATGTAATACTGTAATACATGGGAATCGAACCTATTTACTTAAATGTATGTTCACAACAGAACTTGGTTCTAATCAAATAGTCATTCAACCGAGGTTCGAACCCATTAATTGTCATGCACAATATTTAAGACAGAAGTTGTGCTGTAAAAATTTAAAAATACATACGGTAATATACACAGGCCAGTTGTAATTGTTTTCGACAATATGGAAATTGAATTTTTGTTTACAGAAAAACTTGACCGAGGAGTTTTACATTACCTTCCAAGACTCTGATCCGAGCCGACCTCCGGCAATCCTTACTGAAGTCGAAGACAATGCTAGGATTGTGTTATAAAATAGGAAGGTGGACCCCCTGCTTCCTGTCCGAAGTTACCCTGGGCAGGTTCAAATAAAACCTGGGATATATCCGGTTCAGGTCAGTAGATAAAAGTTTGTGTTATACCCCGGGTTAGATCTCACTGTCCTCCCCCGGGCCCCCATGTGTAAAAGAAAGAAATGCTTTTGATAATTAATAATAGCATAGCCTGTCTTGTAGACTGCATGGGCCTTCAACTCAAAATACTAGACGTCTTTCAAGTTATTGACTTGCCAACAGATGAGTGCATATAAGCATATGTTCAGTTGCACTGTAGATATGAATATAATGCACGTGGTTGGTAGGATACTGCGCATGAGGCTCAAATCCACGTGTTTATAATGGAGATTAACATACGCAACTTAGAACTTGAGTAGCGAGCGTGTGGCACATGTCATAGGAAAATGCAACTGTGTAACACTATGTTCACTGTTCAATTACATTATAAATATTTACTCAAGGAATATTAATTCTAATGGTCCACAGTGTTGTCTTATCAGTTGATAGACTATAAAGAAGAGTTACATTCAAGTGTTCGTCAAAAGTTGTGGTGCTGTGCACTTAATTTGTTTATACTCTACCTACATTAAGATTAATATTTAATATATGAGGTAGATAAACGAAAAATCTTATTTGACAAAATAATCTAAGTAAATGGTAGAAGTGGTTATCTACATTATTTTTGAAAGATTAGAAAGTAAAATAGTATTCCCTTTCATTTCAGAAATAGCCCCCCAAGTGATTTTTTGGGTAGTTTGAAGTGTACGGATTTATTATACCCACGTACAACTTTTGATGTGAATATAAACTCAGAACGCAGAATCAAAGCTCAATAGGCCTATCACTATATAATTAAATATCCACATCATTTTCAGCGTACTCGTCAAGACAAGTATTATACATCCTCCTTTTTTAAGTAAAATTCGTCGAAAGTTCATCGTTCCATACAAAACAACACCTGTGCCCAAAAAGCAAGGTCATTAAACAAGGAGAAAAAATAAATCCCAAAACGATTATCTAATTTGATTACCTGAAGTTTAGAGACTCATGTTTATGCAAAGAGTCTAATGGAGAAGATTAGGAAGGAATGATTATTGAATGATGATCAAGAAGAATAGATGACATACCGGCGAGGAATGTAGCTATTCTATTAGGTAATGGACCTCGTAAGTGCAATGAATGTAATTCAGATAGGACATGGGTAAAAACGAAGCACTCGCTAAAATGAAATGCAAAGCCTGATATATTGTTTACAAAACCATCTAGAATTGCAGCAGAATCGCAGATATACCTTCGTCGGAAAGAGAGACAACTGACAACAAAATGATATCCACTCACATAAATTAGAGCCTCGGAATTTTAGTTGGAAAGATGCACAATATAAGACACAATGCAAATATATTTAAAACGTTTTTCATATTGTAATTGGGAATTATCATTATTATTTTTCACTGCTAGCATGGAAGTAGAGTGGAGCATCAATACCAATAGGCCTACAACATAAAACACTCCAAGTCCACGCAATGTATTGTATGTTTTTATTTATACGTCATATGGAACGCATCTAACTGCAGTTGTAACATTTGAGTTTTTGAGATATGTGAACATTGAACAAAAAATAAATCTCGCGAGATTTTTATATCGGCGGTACAAAATAAAACACTAAATATGTAGACAACTAATTACTTATCAAATCTACTAATTATCTTAGAGTTGGCCGTAGTCGTTTTCATTATGCAGTAATTTTACTAAATATATTAGGTTATGAATGATTTCCGGTTATAGCTTGGCGGTTCCAGAACACTGGAATTCATAAATATATCTAAAGGGCATTGTGGAAGCCAGTAACAATAAATAACAGTAATTCACGACGAAGAATGTGAGCTTCTGTTCAGATTCTGAGTTCGAACCCTGGGTGAAGCAACTGAACACACCAGACCACATAGCTATAACAAGCGTATACCTGAACAAGATGATGAGCAACGGCTCATCATGGACACGAAATGTAGGAATTTTTAAACCTACGCGAATGATTTTGGTTGTGTGTATTTTGATGTTTTGTTTTCGACAGTGTTGGTCGAGACCGGCAATCCTGACTGAAGGTTTTTTCCTAGGTTTGCCTCAGTCGTTAATGCGAATGCAAGGGAGTGAGTCGGACATCCCTTTACATTGTCCTATCAGCAATAAACCTAGTAAGACACCTGAAGAGGGGCATGAAATGCGCCCTGAGCAAGACACCTGAAGAGGGGCATGAAATGCACCCTGAGCAAGACACCTGAAGAGGGGCATGAAATGCACCCTGAGCAGGCTTCCTACAAAAATTATAATCCAAAAAGCTGAACACAATTTTGTATTATGCATCCACAGTAATTTTAAGTGGAATTATTAATTATTCGATTGATTACTATGGGAGGATTCAGAAATGTTTGGACCCAGGTGACAAGAATGTAAAACATATCCCGAGCTCTCGTGTGGAATAAGAACCAGAGCCCGACCAGAGATCCGTTTCGAAACTCAAACGTTGATAACAATGATGATGACAAAACAGAACTAGCCAAAACATGATCTAAGGTTCACCAGATTCCATCGCCAATGTGACGTAACATTTTTCTTTATCGCCACCCACAATCAACGGTTGGGCCAAAGCGTCTAGAGTTCATGGAGGTATCATATTTTGTGCCTACGAACATAACACAAGTACAGCAACAACATAATAATCCTAATAACTAAACGCGCACTAGAGGTACCGGGTCACACACACAGTTATCACCAGTGAGGACGAGCGTGAAGCAAACAGGTCGCCGCCTCAGTTCGGCACTGCGAAATCTTACAAAGTAATCGTTTTGAGATCATTGAGGTTATGTTGATACTTGATAGAATGCCAGTCGTCTGGAATATTGGGTATCATTGTACCATGGGTGTGTGATAGGATCCAACAGCTTACTTTCGAGAAGTGATGGTGGCGCCGAGTTTGTAGATAAACAGAAACATTAAGTATGTACAAAACACAGAAAAACACGAGATGTTCCGACACGATGTTTTGATGTCTCAGGAGAAGAGGTATGTCAGTGTAGAAATGGGACTTTTGAGTTGTCGTATTTACCAGATTTTACAGACATGACTCAGATAAAAACTGGTAAAAAGTGTGATTTCCAACAACGGGGAGATATCTCTCTACATTGACAAACTTTCAACGGTTTAACTAGCTTCAAACTCTATTTTTTTTTTGTAAATATCTCTTTTTGAGATTTAGCAGTTTTAGTTTAGCAGTTTTAGCACGAATCTTTGTTTTTTGTATGAATTGCCTAGAGTAAGCAAGGATGGTAAATGTTACCTGAACTGGATGGTGAGAGTAAGACTGACGAGGCTTTCTGGTTTGGTTGGGCACGTGGAGAAATTGTGCAGACTCGGATAGGGTTAGATTGGACTGTATGAAACTAAGTGTGGAACGAAATAAAAACGCGTGAAATAATATTATGTAAACTGTTAACAAGTAAAATGGTTCCTGAAAATTTACATATGGGCAGTAGCTTCATTCCACTCAAAACCGACTTCACGTCATCAATGAGTTCCAGTGATTACACAATGTGCTATATGTACGTTCGACAAGTCACCAAATTACATGAAGCATGTAACTTATCTTTAATATCAGATTTATGTATTAATTAAACTCGATATAAGAAGTTAAGCAAGAAACGAGATTTGAACCAGAGAAATACCGGATCGGGAGAAATATGCTCACAGATCCCAAGAGACGTTATTTTTTTATATTCCTGAATCCATACTCATTGACCAATGCTTTCCAGTCTGGGAGTTTTTATGGCTGGTTCTGTGGTTAAACTAGCGTTTGTAGTGTTTTTGTGCTGAAGTCAACAATGTGATCATTTACCACGTTTCATTTATACATTTTAGTACAATCTATGTGACTAAATCAGAACATAATAGACCTTTATGTAGGAGCTGTACGGTAGTTTAACAGTAGCCTCTACTGCGCAATGATACTTGACTATGTTGGCAGTCATCGCAGTGCGTTCGGAGCTGAACACTTTCCGTCCAACCTTCTGGTACATAATAGATTTATATTATTGGGAACCAATATAATTAAAGAATTATAAATAAATATCTATTGATATTAACGAAGTTCAATTGCAAGAATGCTTCATAAAGTCTCCAAAATGACAGTGACCATCGATTGTTCCAATTATATGCGACGTTTTTACATCTTCGTGCACATTGATTTTAACCAATACGCCCATTAAAAAAGTTAGTAAATAAGTTACCCTAACGTTCACCCCCCCCCCCCACTATTCATTCACGCGCACACGCAATGAATTGGTTGTTTAGTGTATTGATAGTGTCCGTCCCAAAAGACAAACGCACGCTTGGGCCTCTGCCACTGAAAACTGGTTCTCGATTGTAAGCTTTATGTGCTAAGTGTGTGTGTGTAAATTATGTTCTAGGGATAAATTATGAAGCGAATATTCATATCCCCCCCCCCCCCTTCCGCCCAGCAAACAGACAAAAAAGACGATTGGAAATCCTCAATTTGCAAAACATAAATATTTCATTTTTGATATTAAATTGCTTGTGATGTATAAAAGTTTTATGATCAGTATAAAAAGCAAAAGGCCGGGCCGGCCCATGTCTTCTTGTCATGGGCCGCAATGACTTGGCTCATTTCATATAATTGGAAATAGACAGGAAAATTACACGTTTTCTTCTTCAACTTTGGGTGTATGTTCCGTGTTATTAATTGGCCAGAGATCGAAACCTGTAGCCGCAGTCGGCGGATTCTAGTCTGCAAATCACAAGCGGTATTAGAAATAAATTGATTCTAATCATCTCAGACCTCGGGTTGCATTCGGCTGCTCCAAGGCTCACTGATGGCTCTCCGGACTGTACTTCGTACACAAGAAAGAGTCTATGGCAAAAGGTGACGAGAAAGAATTCTGCTCCCGGTAAAAAAAGAACAACGACAAAAAAACTGTTAGCTCATGAAACCCTTTATGATGTTAAATATATCTTAACCATGCACATATTGGCGAGATTTTAATTTACGCTTTTAACATAACTTAAAAACACGCGGCTATCCCAAATAATTAAGCCGGGCTTAATGTCACACAATATTTGGCAGGTTTTTAATTTAGCGTTTTGTGACTAGGAATGATACGAAAGTTCATTTTAAAACTTGACACCAGTAATTTAGTTCAACCGAAATACGCCTCGAGAGTTTTTGGTGAAAATCTTATTAAGCTTCGTATGGGAATTGTTTCAAAGTGCCATATGGTAAGGTCAGTGTAATTTCCTTTCAGTATAAACTTATTAATGTTTAAGTTTGGTTTTCAAACCAGGCAATGAACCAAGATATTGTCTAAGAGTTTTTTTTATCTCTCTGTTCATCTTAATGCATCATCCTTCTTACAACTGTGGGGTTTAATTACTCTCAGTCATACCCTACGCTCGTCACAGGAATACAGTGCTCGTCGGCACGATGCATTGTCTTCAGTACGTTAGTTACTTCCCGCTCAGAGAGTGACAAGCTAAGGATAATTACTAAACAAATTAGTGAAAAACACCTTAAAAATAATATTACTTCATCAATAAAATGTGGTACGCGAAAAATTGGTATATTTCGGTACAGTCATCGGAGTGGACTGTGGTGTGGTCTGTGGTGTAACTTGCAATTGCAGTCCTAACATAAGAAGTGTAATCATCATATTTCATGAAGCCCTCAGGTATCAACTCGATCTATGTTAGCAAGATTTTAGCGGGAGATAAATGAACCATATATGTCTCAGGTCAAACATTGCAGTAAGATGAATAGAGTAAATAATACTTTAAATAACGTATCAACAAACGTTGACATAATTGTATCGTATAATTTTTTGTATAATATTTCGTAAACGCTGGGGGTGTAATGAGAAGATTTAGCCCTATGTAAGCATAGACCGAACAAATTGGAATGATTGTGTAAATGGGTGAAAAAAATAATGAATAACAATATGAATTTTCGCCATAATAGGAGTGTCAGAACTTGTATATATTCGCGTAATGAATACCCGTAACTCTTGAAGTTCATGGGCGTTCTTGCTGCTGTATAATTGAACATAATTTTTCTTCAAGTGCACGCTTTTCATTCATCAAATAACTGCATTAAACACTTACATTATTATCAATCAGTAAACACGAACAACTAGTTCAAGTATCTATTGGTAATAATCAGCAACGATTTGACACAACTCATTAAAGCAAACACAGCAACTTGTTACCACTCAGAATTCAGAAATCTATTAAACTCAAAAGGTATTTTTTCACTTCTTTTTTTACATAATGATTTCGCCACAGGAGGGAATAGACACCAGTTTAACGAACTCGTAAATACTGCGTCATCAAAACGCAATTGATAGGGCCAATGAACCAATTTTATTGGCTTCAGAATGTGGAGACCGTTGTCAAGTAGGTTTAGGACTTGCGTGCGCCAAAGTTTGCCGAGATGCTGAGTTGCTGACCGATAGGCGTAAATACAAAGACAACCTTTTGATGCCGATAATTATTACAACAATGTATAAACATAATACCAACATTATTTATAAAAATAAATAATAACAATAAGGAATAATGCATTAAAACTAGCCTATAATGGACTGCACAAATGGTAGTATATTCCTGGACTTCAACGAACGACTATGAAATGAGAATAAAATAATGAGTATATACGACAAAATATGTGGTTAAAACCCCGTCAATAATTATTATTGTAGGCTAATAGTCCATCATTTGAACAACACAATCATGTTAAGGCGTAACACCCGCAGAATAATTGTACTTTAAATATTTTTATTATTGGATGAGCGTAGCGAGCGAAGCGAAGATTCCATTTCATTGCGATTAAATTTTCTGGAGGCCTTCGAAATCTCTGAACTTAGAACTTAGCGCAATCGAAATATTATTTCTCAAGAAAATCGCAATTTTACGATTTTTTCGATTTTTTTTAAATTTCTTCGACTGATAACACCTACATGCTTAATCCGATTGTAATGATTTTTTCACAGAACCTTAATTTTATAAATTAATATATTCGTGTGAAATTTGAACGCAATCGAAATATTATTTCTCATGAAAATCGCAATTTGACTATTTTATTTTTATTTTTAAAACTTTCTTCGACTTATATAACACCTATGCTTTATCAGACTGTAATTATTTTTTCATAGAACCTTATTTTTATGAATTAATATATTCGTGTGAAATTTGAGCGCAATTGAAAAATTATTTCTCAAAAATATTGCAATTTTACACTTTTTTTTCGTTTTTTACAATATTTCTTCGACTTATAACACCTACATGCTTTATTCGATTATAATGTAGTGTGTAATATAATGTGCGCCCCTGATCCTCATGTCGTCGTCGTAAAAATTAAAAGAATATGACCAAGCGTGTCTCGCAGGCCATAGCAATGGGAAAACGAAATCAATTTAAATACCATCTGCATAACACATGGCAGCTCAATGCACCAATTACGCTCATCCAACAACGCGCCTGAAAAAGCGTTTGCGAAGGTTCCTAGTGTTAGTTTTATGAAGCTACTTAAATAAACCCTCGTATTGGACAGAAATTATTACAAATATACTGGAAATTACTTATTCACTTCACTGTAACAACATAGATAGACAATTGCACGTAATACAAATGAAAGACAACAGTTGTGTTAAAACATGAATACGGGGAATAAAAAAAGAGTGGGAGACTTGTAAAAACAACGTCTACCTACCGATAGAGGTAGCTCATCTGCTATACGCGAGAATCGAATCAAGAGGTCTCCGGTTCAACACCCACAATCCACTTCATGGGCTGATGACGTTAGGGATAGTCCTTTCCAACAAGTCACCACTTAGTTAACAATCGTAATACATTGCCGAGTCCAGAAATTCAAAACCTTTTTGTGGGGCTCGCACCAACCCCCAAACCCCCAGGGTCATGAAAAACTTTCTGTACCTTCCTTGTCGAAGGACAATGTCAACAACCGGAAGTCACGTTTTGGTTTGCCACTCGGACAGACGGGCGGACAAAGCGGCAAATATGAACTTTCCCTCAATTCATAACTATTTCATTTGAATCATATTCAGTTATAAAACTGATTTCAGTTGACCGTGAACAAACTTGCTTAGGAATATATTTATTTTTGCAAGTCTTTTGTTACCTCTCAATTCTCAAAGAGAGTTGAAAAGTTTATGTTTGTTAAGTAACTTAATATGATTAGAATACGGTCGGCAACTTACAGATGATAATACAAAATTTTGTGCAAGTCAACACAATTTTGAATGTGATTAGTTGTCACGTCTCACGATAAAAACCGAACACGGCCTTCGATTGGCGTGTGTTTTTTTGTTGACATTGATAACCCTTTAGAACGATGATAAATGTGTATTGCCGACCCCTGGGGATAGCATTTATAACTGGTCAATTTTCCGGAACTCGGCACCTCCACCAAAGTTTTCAATTCTCGATAACATTTTATTAGTGTTCTCCTTCAACAATCTGTTGATTAATTATAACTTCGCTCTGAATTTTGTCTTAAAAGTAATTCACATTTAGTACAATTAAGACAATAATCAATAACAGGTTTACGTTTCATTTATACGAAAGTAATTTGAAAATCAATAGAAAATTGAAAAAAAAATCTCTTCCATTGTCATTGCATTGAATTTGTTACCGTTTTTCAAAGTTTAGAAATACTGGGTTCTGTAATAAAAATATATTCATTTAAACAAACAAATTGAAATGATTTACATCTTCAAAGCAATTGGGTCTCGTTTTCTCCATAGGGTTTGGGATATTGAGATCAATGGAGGGAAATCTGTAAGATTTTAATCAGGTATAGACACCTACAGAATAGAATAGCGTTATACAATCAATCTCAATATCCAGTGCATTTTAAAGAGATTCATCAGACAATATGAACTATACTTTGCTGCTAATGTGTTTCGTTAGGTTAAAAATGTCGAACTTTGATAGCTAATCTAAAACAATCATTGATCATGGCAATAATTATAGAGACGTTCATTTTCACAGTTGGGTTGCACTTCAATACAAGTCAAATACTTCTAAGTGTATGCACCGTAGGAATAACTATGTAAAAAATTCCAATGCTCTATTTCTCAGAAGATAACTTAGGGACCACCGTAAACGTATTGTATTGTGTTTGAATTTTATTTTTATTTTTTAAGTTTCCACTTCACAACCCAAATCAACTCACAGACATATCGCCGGACCACCCTTTAACAGTGATTCGAAGGACGTTAGGAGTATTATTGATGCCCACTCTGTTAAGCCTTTGCGCCCGATTCGAACCACTCCCGTGGTGTCATGAATTAATTTAAGATCATTTGTCATAGGCATACAACTGTCAACTTCACTAAAAAAGGAAATTTTGAAATGTTTGTTGCAATGACATAACCACCCTGTTACTTTCTCCATTATGATTTCACTTGGCCACACAAACTATCACGTAATATTCAAGTGATCTGTAAAATGTGATAAGTAAGGTTTGGGTGTGCTAATAACCCATATTGGATAACAATGACTGATAAAGTTCTAAAAATACACTATAGGGTATGTGAATACTTGGCAAGGGAATCGTGAGGGGTGAGTTGTGCCCAGCCCCAGCATTCGCGTGAGTCTTTAGTCAGGTGTTCCGGTAGCGGGAATCAAACCAATGACCGATCGAATGACGGTTTGTAGTGGTTTAGATGTAGACCAGTTGAGACATAAGGTATTTTATATCCGTAAATTTGGAAGCATTCTTGAGTTTTACAGTTCTCACATGGAATAATCATAATATTAATGCTTTGTACATTTCTCACAAAATTTATATATAAATCCCATTAAAGAGAAAATATTTAAATTGCTTACGAAAACAATCAGGAAGCATTGCTAAGAAGTTTTGAATAGATATTGAGGCTAAGGATAACAATACAAAGCTAGAACACAGAGTGAATTTTACCGTTGTCTACAGTAAAAAACACATTTTCATTGCAGAATAACTTATGAATAAAATACGATACTTAATTCCAAGTGTTTAGACATGAGTAAACAAATATTCTTGATCGAAGCAAGTAGCGGTAGAAATAGGAGCAAGTTAGTAACAAAAGTAGCATGTCAACAGTAGCAGTAGCAAACAAATATGGGGTTGTAGATTGGTTCTTACAAATGACAATTATAACTTTTGGTGTAAAACTAAATAACTATGCCTAAACAACTTTAACACGGAAATATGATTTTAATTTGACGAGTTCCTTTCAAAAATTATTTTAAAAAGTGATATTTTTTAAGCGCATTAACAAAAAAAGCTGCCTCGGAGAAAACAATTTATATAGGTGCCATCAGATTTATAATATTGGTGAAGAATTGATTAATTATCATTGGTTTCACATTCTGCAGATTGCCGTCTGGATACGCATGACGTAGAACTTGATATGCGCCATTTTGATGATTGGTATTTTACGTCAAGCCATCTAAAATGAGCCCCCTTTGCTAGAACAAAGTAAACTAGAAACCAAGGTAGACGTCAACGCCTTAAAGACATCATCTTGATACTCCGACTAAAAATGAGTTACCTGCTATGAGATACCAGACGAATGATTGTGTGTATGCCACACTCCATTTTATAGAAGAAAACAATCAATTATAATGACATTCAAGTTTAGTGGAGAGAACAATAGCCTCTTTTTTTTATAAAAGTGATTCGAGAGACTTTTTGTAGTGTAGAAAAACTCACTGCCGAAAGCATTATGTCTGCTCATTTATACAGGTCACATTTTGTGGATATTTTTATGGTTCAACTTTGATTGCTGGAGTGTTACTGTTCTTATGTAGTAATCCTGGAGTTAAATACAGGCTGCTTACCCGAACAAAAGTTCTTTACTTCGATTAACCATGCGCAGTAGCTTCATAACCGCAAATTATGCTGCATCAGCACCGCATCTTCAACCGTAACATTAGACATTTTAGCGGGAAATTTTCAATTTTACGTTTCTTATATGGAGTAATGTCTTGTTTACACTATTAATGAAAGTGATAGAAAAAATACCTGCTATAGTTAGATGATTCTCAATTTCTTAGCTTGAGAAGGGTGAGCTTTGTTAGGATAGGGTGTCATCACGAATGAACATGGTCTAAAGGTTTTATAAGGGTATGTGATCATTGGTTATAATCAATGAGAAAGCGTGTTAGAAGCGTATAATAATAATGGCATGAGAATTGAGTTTTAACGACTTTAGTTCCATAATAATAATAATAATATAATGTGGTTAAAAAAGGGTTTTTAGTAGTTGAAATGGTTCTTAGCAAAGGTATTCAGCAAGGTTCATGTAACGAGCATTCTTATACTGTTATTAACGTTTTTCGAAATCAGACATAAAGCACTGTTGAAACTTCAAAAGAATTTAATGTAAAATATCGTAACAGTTTCCGGAAAACAGACAGGGTAAGGAGTACCTAAAGTAGGAAGCGAAGCTACAGGTTGTCGGAGGAGGATACACAAGCAAACTTTTCCACAGCGAAATAGCGTTATTGGTGGAGGTGCCGGGTTGATGGAAGTTCCATCTTGAGGTAAGACTAGCCCCGCCCCAGAGCATTCTGCATTGTGCATACTCCCTGTTGAAGGAAACGCATGTCATTGGAGGCTATGTATGTACGGTTTTTATCGCGAGACGTGACACACGCACAGACAGACAGACAGACAGACAGACAGACAGACAGACAGACAGACAGACAGACAGACAGACAGACAGATAGACAGACGGACGGACAGATAAGTGATGCATACAGAGGAGCCTCGCAACCTAATGTTTCCAAATTTGGACCATAGCCACTTTGAAGTATCGTTCGCAATTGACGATAAGGGCCCATCTCGTTCAAAACACGATCCAGAAACGTTTGAAATTATTTCGGATAGAGGTAGCTGGAGGTCGCAGTAACCATCCTAATCTAATCCCACACCTCACAAGTGTAAGTCAAATGGGTTTACTACGAAAAGTTTATTTTTTCATTCGCAGGTTCACATTTCCTTCTTAGTTCACAGTCACACGTTTCTTGCCACGGAATGAGTGTGACAATTTCTGCCAATATGACAGACATGCGGCGTCCCTGGATGCATGGAGTGAGGAAAGTCATCCGAGGCGATAGGAACGTGAGACTTACTTCATTTTCTCAGAGGACGTGGCTGGTTTTTGATGCCGTCAACGATTTTATTCTTCTTGTGCACATTTTTTTATCGCGTATAAGTCATAACTGTCATGTCTCAAGGTTTTTAGCATCACTTATCACAAAATAACAGCAACACTTATCAAACATTTGTGAAACAAAAGACTTTGCGTGTTTTCTTTTCTTTGCGGATAAGAAATTATTGTTGAATCCAACACAAAGGGATGCATGAGTTAATATGAAAACGATTATTCAGCAAATATTTCTATACATATAATATGAGATCATTCCAGCTGCATATCATTGTATAGTCCGTCCAACTATTCGAAATCAAGGCTAACACTGGCATCTGGCAATGGTGCAGAACTCGGCCGACCCCACATACGAGCTATAGGGATGGCTGATGGATACACATTTTAACAATTCAAGACGTATTCATAGCGAATGTGTTCAGAAATAATGTGTAACTAGTTAGATATGATGCATAACATGTGCATCATCCTGTAAACCGTTGTCTAGGATGATTTCAACTCAACACAATGCTGATTAAGAATTGTGGGAACTATTGTTTGTGTTAATCTCATAAAACGCACCTACATTCCAGACTATTTCAAGGGTACGTTGTTGCGTGAAGCAAGATCCTATTACTGACGAGTAAGGGAATGCAAGATCGCACTATCTTTCTTCGTCACCCATCTATATACAATACTAATGACGGTATCTAGCGCTCATAATGTGAGTGATACCAGACAAACTAATGAACTCTGTAATTAATTTATTGGGCTAAAATAACGAAATACATAACAAGATTTTTAAAAAACATTTCGACGACTTATCAGTCATCTTCTACTGGTTTATTAGTAGTCAAAAATTGTTTAAATCTGGAAATTTATTAAATTAATTAATTAAGTGCAGTGTATAGAAACAAATTAATAAATTACAACTGTTCTAAAAGTTTGATCTCATTAAAAAGCTCATGAAAGTACATGACACTCTGTACTGGTTCTTCTCATGATTGTGTGTGGTACCAGTCCTCTCATGAACGTAAGCTTAAGTGATACTATAATATAACATTTCAGAAAAATATCTAAGATACATGTTCTGCTCATTAATTTAGTTTATACCAGTACCAGTAAATCTAAAAAATATCTAGGTGCGCGGCCGAGCCAAGCCACGCGCGGCTCCGCTTCCACTAAGCGCCTATTACCGCACGCCTACATTGGCACTTAACACGGTGTTGCCGACGCGAAATCATGGGGGATAGAAACCTGCAACTTGCTTCAATCGATGGTATGACCCATAGACATCCTATATAATTGGCTAGACCAGCAGTCGGTGGTCCACTTCCGGTACAATTAGAAGCCATCTTAAAATGACAGTTTACATGTTAATCAAATGGGAGCGATTTGTGGCCAAATAGTTCTCAAGATTGCCGCCAGGTTGACAGGTAAGCATACTAGCCTTTAACACCAAATGATTACTAAATTCCCTTATGCAATCACTTCGTATTGTTTCTTTTGTTTAATACCATGCTGCACAAGCTAAAACCATATCAAACAATCCAGTAAAATACTTTATTGCATTAAAAAAGCATAAATTAAAACACCAAATCGCCATCTTGAAATGGGCCGGTTGAGTCTTCAATTTGCTACGCTCGCGCCTGTGCGGAGGTATAGGAGACTGCTAATCTAGCCTACTATAGGGGTTTAATATCAATGGTATGACCCATTTCAAGTTTCATACCGATCTGTGCTGATGTGTCTAGCTAGAAGTAATTGAGACGTCAAGATCGTAATAAAAATAAATAAATAAATAAATACTTTCTTCTTCAGCTGGGTGGGTGGGTGACTGGCTGGCTGGCTAGTTAGCTAAGGACGTATCAGTTTGTGGGGGCCTCAATGGATAATGTTAGAGAAGCCAAAATTTGCACCGATGTCAGTCATCTCAGTGGCCATGTGCTTTACAAAAGGTAATTGGATTAGATGACCGGAAGCTTAGATAATGCAAAAATAACAAATTATTTAATTCGTGTTTTGGTAAGAAACGGATTGGCATAGAGTTACAGAATGACGTGTCGGTTTGTGGGCCCTCAATGGATAATGTTTGAGAAGCCAAAATTTGCGCCGACGTCAGTCATCTCAGTGGCAATTTGCTTTACAAACGGTAATTGGATTAGATGACCGGAAGCTAAGAATGGAAATATAACAAATTATTTAATTCGTGTTTTGTTGAGAAACAGATTGGCGTGGGCCCCCAATGGATAAAGTATGAGAAGCCAAAATATCAAAGCTTAAATAATTTGATCTTTATTTCAATTGACATTTGAGGTGCATACGATTGGTGGTCGAAACAATAAATAGGTATCTTTGTGTTATTAATTTAACCACACAAAAATGCAAAAAAGGGGCCAAGCCGAAAACGAGGAAGATACAAGTGGCTCAACTGCATAAAGTGGTGAGATCTAGAAATGTGGCCAAGCCCATTATTTTGTTTAAAATAATAAATATATTTATTAATGATATAGTAAATTAATAATATATCAATATCCAAATTATTATCTAACTATAATGATGAAATAAATATATTAACAAAAATAACATAAATCATTAAATAAATTTATTTAAATATTTACATGTGGAAATATCAAAAGTAACAGACGCCATTCAAAATTAAAAGCTTGGTCGGTGAATTTTTAACTTGGTTGTCGTTACTGACTAACCAAACATAACCAATAACCAAGCTTTTAATTTTGAATGGCGTATGTTAATTTTAATATTTCCACATGTAAATGTTTCAATATTTTTATTGAATGTTTTATGTTATTTTTGTTAATATATTTATTTGATAGTTAGATAATAATATGGATATTGATGTATCATTAATTTATTATATAACTAATAAATATATTTATTATTTTAAACAAAATAATGGGCTTGACCACACTTCTAGATCTCACCACGTTATGCAGTTGAGCCACTTGTATCTTCCTCGTTTTCGGCTAGGCCCCTTTTTTTGCAAGTTTTTGCATTTTTGTAATAATATACATGTAACGCTCATTAATGTAGGATCACCTACATCACCTACATTGTAGGTGATACAAGAACCGCTCATGCATGTACATGATACTACAAATAAGTGTGTAAGATACCTGTTTATCTCATTAATGTACAAAAATGTACAAACTACCAGTACTACCAACGCTTGCGTATGACACCAGTACATCTCATTAATGTACAAACTACCAGTACTACCAACGCTTGCGTATGATACCAGTACATCTCATTAATGTACAAACTACCAGTACTACCAACGCTTGCGTATGACACCAGTACATCTCATTAATGTACAAACTACCAGTACTACCACAACGCTTGCGTATGACACCAGTACCCCATTAATGTACAAACTACCAGTACTACCAACGCTTGTGTATGACACCAGTACCTCTGGCAGGCAGGATTGTCGAGGCACAGCTGCGAGGTAGAGGATGTGAGTGTGTGTGGGTGCACCAACCTTTAATCAATTCGAAGGATGTCAGAATTTCAATAGACCAACAAAGGCATTCAAATGAACCAATAGGAGTTCAGTACTTCAGAAGAGTTGGGTGGGTCTATCCAATTCTTAATGGAATCCAATTAAATTCATTTTTGTGTGTTATCACGATTTTATAAAGAATGCTTTATTTAAAGTTATGGATAGCATTTTAACATTTTGACAATTATGAATTATAAAGGAGTATTCTGTATAATACATTAGTAACAGGGCGTGTACAATTTTTTCGTTTGCTAATAAAACAGATTTCTTATACCTCTAAGTGTATAATTTATTGCTAGTTATAAATCCTACTTGTCTTAATTTTCCCAGAAGCGAAATATCCCTCCATTTACAAAACCTCATTGGAAGAAAATAAAAATTTTAAATCTCAACTTTATGAACATTGATAAAGATCAAAACTTCATGCTTGTATAGGGTGTTCACGAACTGTGAGTACTGGTCTCAATGAGATGAAGTCAAATAAGTACATCTTCCATGGTGTACAGGGTATTTGCCAACTTTGTACTGATTTGCGAAATGGATAAACAAGTTTAGCTTATCGTAAATTGATTTAGGCCTAAAAGAATTAATAATTATCATGCCTGTATTTATAGATAGGAAAATATCGTATCTCGGTGTTTGCAAGCTAAAAAAAAACAAAACAGTATGTGTCAATCGACTTATTCACTTTCGTCATCACGATTCTATAACCATTTCTTGAATCAGTTTTTAGAAAAGTGTCAATACAGGAGCAATAAAGTTTCTGCTTCGAAGACTTGATGTTTTCGTGCATCCATTGTATCAGCAGACCCGGTAAAGAGAATTTAGTCTACAACGCATCTGAGACACATATTTGTTATTGCGTGCGTTCTCCTTATTCACGTGGGAGGCAATGCAGCCTGCTGATCTCACAATAAGGGAATAATAACACAGAGATTGCGAATTCTTTGGGACGCAACTACAACATTGACTTTATGTTTTCGTGCATCCATTGTATCAGCAGACCCGGTAAAGAGAATTTAGTCTACAACGCATCTGAGACACATATTTGTTATTTCGTGCGTTCTCCTTATTCACGTGGGAGGCAATGCAGCCTGCTGATCTCACAATAAGGGAATAATAACACAGAGATTGCGAATTCTTTGGGACGCAACTACAACATTGCTATCACGTGAGCTTCCGTCGGTGATAAGAATGTGAGGACTGAGCAACTGAGGTTCAGTGAGCTCGTTCAAGATGCAAGAAGTCTCTTCCACGTGGCAGTCAAAGAAGAGGTGGCTGAACCACTTCAACGCTGTCGTATATATTGCACTATTTATCTTTATTGAACACACCTTAGTCTAAACCAAGCCAGGATACCTCTATTTAGTAACCATCACCCCCACTTGGGAACTACCCCGCTGTTTGAGGTGTCAGGTGGGGATGCGCAGAAACCCTCAACTCATCGGGAGGCAGACTTTAGGGGCTACCTAGGTTACCTACACGTTACATAATATATTGAAACTGCTTTCTTTATATTATAACTTATTGCACTGTTCGAAGCTCACCTTAATATGCACCACTGTTCTTGTGACATTGCTCTTTACCAAGGATGATACAGAATGTGCTTGGTAATCGTTGAGGTCAAGGGGGCGAAACCATCATTTTCGTAGATGTATTTATTTTTATGTACTCGGCACCCCCACCAAAGATTTCAACGCACAATATGATTTTGTCTGTTTTATTTTTCGAAAATCTGTTGTAGCGTCGCTTCTATTTTGCGAATTCAGGTACTGGAGAAATACAAAATAACTTCACTAAAATGGCAAAGAGGTTTGGCAGAAGTGTGTTAAAAATTAACAATAGTTTGAACAACAATTCTACCATAAATAATATAAAGGATAAAATAATAACCAAGAAAATAGTTGATAAATCACGATCACAATCGTAAAATAATATATGCCTTGCGGGATTCGAATCCACGCCCATCCACACACTTTAAGTTAACCTGAACCCCAACCGTGCGTTAGTTACTGCGAACGTCTAGGTGAAATGTCAAATAAATATATAAAATTAGAATCTAAATTAGTTCTTTAAACCTTTACAGAAGATTTTTCATTTTTTTATCGAAGAAAACACGATCCAAGGTATTTCGTTATTTATGAACCTAGGCACCCTCATTCAGAGATGTGTAATTATTAGGTTACCGTAATTATAGTGGATGTTGCGGTAGACTGAACTATATATTTAGAATAAAATGGATGTAAGTACCTAAAAGACAGTAGGTTATAATTAAAAAGTAACCAATAAGACAGATCTACATTAGAGCCAGCTAAGGATGTCTCTGGTTGGAACAAAATAATTAATATCTTTGATCTGAAGAAAAAGTCGCGTAATGTGATTCAAGTTGTGAGTACCCTTCGAAAATAGTTACATTTCCCAAGCCAAACTGTGACCACACTCAATTTGATAGCTGGAGATCCGAAACCTGTTCTGTCAGAAAGATTATTACTTGGGCCATATCGGCAAAGATAAAAATATATGATTATATCAATTATAAATCTACCAGTCGATGTTCCTTTGTTCCATATTATTATAAATGGTACTTCAATTGACAGAGGCGATGTTATAAAAATATCTGAGGATCATGATTGATGAATGTTTTGGGTTAAGAATCATTTTGAAAATATAACAAAGACAGTAGCATACAAAGCAGGTATCTAGAAAAACATTGGTCAGTATGTATAGTTCTAAAACGAGAATCGTCGTTCTAACCAATTATCTCTCCTCATTTTGACTGTTCAGAATTTTTAATGTATGCCTCATTAAGTCTGAACAGGAATCTTCACAAAAACAAATCCGAGGGTATTTTTTAATCAGAACTTTATGCTGGATGTATTCTAGTTAAGTTTTACATAATGAATCATCACAATTCTGTTAGCAAGTTTAAGTTTTTAAAAAATGCAGCGAAAGGTTTAACAAATTACCCAAAAGTTGTGTTGCAGCAAATGTGATGCATGCAAATTGTATAATTATATAGGTGTGATACTTTAAGGTGTGGGTCAATCTAAAAATCAATTTAGACTTGATAATGGTTTACGAGGAAAGGTTACAAATTCAGAACGCGTTCTAGCTGCACAGTAGAGGAATTAATTACGTAAATTCTCAGACTTCGTAATATTAAATAATTATCATTTTCTAAATTTGTTTGAAAATAACTGTGTGTTTCTTCACTTTATTAATTACTTTCTGTGATGTCTCCCTCCATGACATATTTTGTCTTGGAGTATGGGCGTACGAAGCCAATGGAAACACAAACTTTTCTTTGGCATGGAAAGTTTGATGATGATTTCTGTTGCTTAACGTCTCATATTTATGCACCAAGGCTATTCGAGACGATGAGACGTGTTAAAAAACCATGCCTTATGCGGGATTCTAAGCCATGTCCTCGTAGAGCCTTACGCTTCGCAAATCGGACAACGTATGTGCCACCGCGGACGGCTTTTTGCATGGAAAGGAAAACATACCTAGCTGATTTTAAATAAAGCAATTGTAAACTAATTACTTTACTGACTAGTCCTACCCTCGAGATCACAACAGGTACACATTTTAAGAGTTATGAGTTAACATCTACTGAGCTAATGCTTTTATTTGCATTATCGGCCAAACGTGCCCAAAACACGAATTCTTAAAGTAAACGCGAATTTATGAATTACATATTTAGTAATTGATGTTTATTTGTGTAAAGATTTTATTTTTAACGTGAAAAGTGAAAATAATAAACCCGTTGTTTATAACTTATTTCCAATTCCACGATATTTACTCTGAAGCAAACTGAATGACTGCGTCAGGAACTGAACTAAGGACGACCCACGTCCAAGAGTTGTGATCACGTGTTGATCCAGACATGCCGAAGTGTCTATGTGCTTAACAAAAACTTTAATTATTATTATATAGTAGATGATTTCTTCTGGTTTTCTAATTTAATTTCTTAACCGGGCCATATAAATACAGCTTCCCTTCATTACAGCGGTATGCCTTTCTAATGAATGATTTGTACTGTTTCAAAAACAAACTTTTAAGAAATGCAAGGATTGACTCGAGCTTTAGAAGCGTATACTTAAAGGCAATTAAATGCGATAAGGCATCTTGATTGCACAGAAGCTGGCGAACTCTCGCTTCCACTTCAGCATGCAATTCGGAGACGCTGACTACCCGTTATTATTGGACGCCTCTTCGTATGTTTATTAGCATTTTCCTGTACGTTTGACTAGGTGATTATAGAGGCTGGGCTTTCAACATGTGATCGCATTCGGAATAGGCTTTTAACACACGCATATATTTTATTTAGATTGTGTCTTTGTGACTATATTTTCGCCGCAAACATGCCTTAGTTTCGTACCTCATAAAATGTAATGGCTTTTGTGTATATTGTATAAGCAACAATTTACTATGACTGGTTTTGCTAACTGAAAAAAAACTTACTCCGATTTTTTTTAGGTTTGCTTTAGAGATGTAAAATATTAGTTCAAAGCAAATAACGTAGAGAAAATTTATCGTATATCGAATCGTGTTGGGCCAACTTTATCTTGCATTGCGACAGTATAGTCATAACCATGAGTAGCCTATAGGAGCGGGGGAGGGGGAGTCCCAGCTACGGTAGTCTTTTTTCACGATATTTAGACAAAATTGACTTAAAGGGCCTTGCAACGTTTGAGAAAAACATGCAAACACAATAAATGTATTAATGAGGTTGAGAAGAAGGGAAAAAGTAAATCCATTTCACTATCCCTTATCCTAGCGACTGCTTGAAAACTGTGGTAGTCGAATAGTGCTTCTGACGTTGCTAATAATGTTGGTATGTAGAATATATATGGAATGTTGTAGTTGATGGAGCAACTATATAATCAGCTGAACTAACAAGAGCAATTATACAGGAGAAGTTAAAATAACAGCAGCAATAACTAATTGTTACAGAAGCAGTTGACGTATAACAGTAGCCATTACAGGAGCAAAAGCAGTTGCACCAACAGAAGCAATATTTTAGAAGTAATATTAGCAGAATTGTGCCGGCAGTTACTATTAAAATAAAAGTATAGTTATTGAGATATTATTTACCTTTACTTTTACTTTATCTTTGTTAAGGGGTGCAATGTAATTCCATATTAATAATATCTTCTACAACATATGTACAAATGTTGTCCTCGTCTCGATTCCGCGTGGATGGTACTGAGAGTTCTATTTCGTAAATTCAGAATCACCTAGAACTAAATGCGGATCTACCAGGCTTTGGAAAACCTGGGCTTATTGAAGAGCGAAAACCACAAACGTACATGCATCAATTTCAGTTTCGATGGTAACGGGTCATAATTGCCCGTCGAAGGTATGTACTTTTCATATTTCAAGAAAAAATAAAGGATAAAAAGTCAATATGAAAACAAAATTCTGCCTGGTGTATGACTACATTTTGCAATAAACGTATAATGGTAGCGATTTGAGGTTAAATCATACACAGTGTAGCGTAAAATGCCGAACCCTTCGGCAAAACGTTATTTCGAGACGGTCTCAAAACCTATTATACACATCAATGCGGTTTTTTATTTGAAATCATAAAAATTCTGACTTTAATCGCAATAAATTGCCACTTGTATATAAGAGAATTAACATAGAAAACATATTGTGATAAATCGCCCTTGTTGTAGGATGGCTAGAGAAATCGGACACGACTGTTCACTAAAGAAATAAAGAAGAGCGATAAATATTGTATAACTGCAACATTGTTAGGAGAACAATAATATTATGGTAAATTTACACGAGAGGCTTTACACGTTTGATCGTACAACATGTAAGACCGGATTCAAACGAACTTGTGTAATGCAAGTCATACTTATGTTGTAATAACAATGTTTATTTAGCTTTTGTCTAGCTTATGTTTTTGTAACTTTTCTAACTCGATAATTTTTGTAGTTAGGCTGTAACGTCAAATATCATTATTGTAAAAAAGCACAACAGCATTCCTCAAAATGATGATATTCGCAAATTTATTGTACAAATTGGATCTCGAAAATATTTAATTACTAAAAAATACTTACACGATTTCACATAAAGAAGGTAATTTCTACTAAATACATTAGATTTATTTCTCGTAGAAAGTTACTGAATATGTAAGTTTACTTTCCTGTTGCTACTTTTTCGTCTATTTATAGCAATCAGGGACTTTTATGTGCCAATATTCGTGGTGTTTTCCTCTACCGTGACGCAGTTTACTCATACAAGTTTGACTAAAGCTGGCTGGATGGCAAAATGAAACATTATTCTTTTATAACCACTATTTTATCAACCATTAAATAAAACAACGCATTGTATCTCATAGAACCGTAGCCAATAAAAACAAAGAAAGCGGCTTTTTGACCACACTAGCGAGTCGTTCCTACAAATTATTTAGTAAGTGTGCCCGTGGGGGCTTTTGTCCACCTACGCTTTTTCGTAGAAACCTGGCGATGCGAAATCACCAACACACACCGAACAATCTATCTATTGTGTTTCGGAATTAAAAACTTGTTTTCTTTGTAAATGTATTTGTTTGTTTTATCTTCGTGAAAACAATATATAAAACACGTTTTATTTAATGAACTCAATTTATTAATGATTAGAAATCACGTCCAAGGGTAATTAGTTTTGATCTTAGTGAACTGATTCATAGGCGAAATTAAAGTAGTGAAGGCACACCAACACAGCAATCGCTCGTGCTACTCCAAATCTAGAGTCGGTAATCGCGATTCAAATCATAAATTCTCACTGCTCTTTTATTTATGTTGGCCAAATTTCGTTTCATAATAGAAAAAAGAAAACGTAATTAAAAAAGTAGTTGTCTGAAATTGTAGCTAGATTCAGTTACGAAAGTACAATATAATATCGCAATAAAGATACCATATCAAACATATTCAGGTACAGTGGGAAATCCTTCTTAACAATACTGAAATTACTCCAATGACGAACGACATCCAGTAAATAATAATTATTTCTATGTGTAAATAACTATTGATATTTCGCGAAATAGAACAGATGGAATGTGACAAGGAGTGTATGTTTCTGCAATAATTTGTGATAGTACTTATACACAGAGCTTTGGTATTTTGTAAAGCAAGTCACACACATTATTATCAACATTCCCCCTGGGCCCTGAGGATGGAGTCCGCTGTGGTTGCGAAACGTCGATCTCATCACAATCTCTGCAGTTATTAATTCCCCACAAATTAATAATTATTTTTCCTAAGTGGTGCTACGTTTTGGTAATTTAAGTTAAATTACCTATACCAATAAATTATGATGTGACACAACATAGTGAAAATTACTTGGCGTTTGTAGACTGAAGATATAATACTTTTTCGACTGATGCTTTTGAAAGAGGTAGCATTCAATATTACTAGAAGTAGAATGAATAACGAACCAAGATGTAGTGTAATAATATTCATGGTATGAGACTGAGAAAAGATTAACACAATAATTGAAAAATCCATGAAAAACACATTCTACGCATGAAGAATATTAAAACGAAGGCAGTTCGTCTTCCACATCCGGTAAAATGGCTTCCTAGCGACTACATTATAGAAACATCCATAAAATTCACTTTGATGTACTTTTATTGAAATGCTTTTTCGATGTTTTCGAGATAGTTTTTTTTATTTTGTATTACCCTTTAGAATTGTGTTAAATTTTACGTGTTCTCGTGAAAACGTATTTGAGAAGATCTTAACTGTTTTATTTTATTTTTATTGGGGAGAGTGTTATATTGTTTTACTGTATCTCATATAAAATACCAAGGAGTGTACAGTCAGTGACGAAACTCCAGTGCTCGCTCGACTCAGTGACTCACGGTCCGGCTCATCGCCAGCATACGAGGAGCGTACCTGCGAATCGCAGGTTCGACACCAGAAACTGAGAGGGTTCCCTTGGACATACGGGCTTAGATATCCCTTCCCAGGTATCCCAATACCCAAATTACATACAGTTATTCACCTGAAAAGGGCATCGGGTTCGGGTAAGCTATAACGTGCACTCTACAGCAAACATTCATAGGTCTACACGAAAGTCTTTGTAGCAAACAAGCTTTAGCTACCCTCAATAATTGGAATCTCCTCCGACAAGCAAAGACTACTGGGGGTTACACCAAGACTATTGGCACCATAGAACGGAGAATCCTACAAAACATGCATTAATTATTTTACGTCCTTGACGCCTTATATCATAAGGGCTGCAATCAGAGTCCTGTCCTCCTCCTACCTCTCTCTGGCCCCTCGGATATGACCTTGAAACCGAAACATCGGGGACTGACCACTCGCATGCCCTTCATTTCATTCGTACCGTGGTCCTCAAGGACTGCCAGCCACTATACTTCTGTTCACTGACTGCAGAGCAGAATCCGTCCTCACTCCTCAAATAAAATACGACCTTCATTCAGCCCTCAAATACAATACGACCTTCATTAGTCCAAAACATACACTTTAAGTAAGTCCCATCTCTTTAGTATCCGTCCTCAAATACCATGCGACCTTCACTTTGTCCTCAACACCAGTACCCGTCCTCAAATATGACCAACCTTCATTTACTCCGTCCTCAAATACTACCAGGCCCCCATTCAGTCACCAACACCGTAGGGGTTCTCTGCTCTTCAGCGACCATGCGAGGTCCTTCGTTTTGAAGCTGGCTGTACGATGGGCGTTGGTTCGAAAGCTGTGAGGTGAAGTTGTAACGATTGGTTAGGTCTGATAACATTTGGATAGAAATGTGAAATGTACGTTTATTTTTTATTAGTTCTGTTAGGTTCAGCTTTTTATTTATTTTTATTTTTACGGTTTTTACTGGAGAAGGAAATAATTGATGGAATGTTGGAATATAAACTGTTTTTGAAGCTCTAGCCTTCTTATCATAATATTGTGGCTCATTGACTATCAAAAGTAATAAAATAATAAATTAATTTAAATTGGAACAATGAGAAACCTCTTAGACTTGGACGAAACAACATTGTTCTTGTACTAAAAAAGCTTTTAAGCAATTATCAAATTATTGGACCGAAAAGTATTAACTTCAATAAATTGTTGTCTACCGATGCACTTAAATTTAAGAATACATTAACAAAAACAAAAGATTAAAAATGATCAATTAATTTCCAACAAGCACGTACAGTGACTACAGTCACAAACATAAATTTATAACTTTATACATAACAACATACAACAACACAACATATAAAACATGACAATTGTTTCGCTGGGGCACCCGCTGTACGTATATGGCATAAGTTCTACTCGGGGGCCGGAGTGACTCTATTCAGGTGACAAACCAGATAATTAGGGTGTACAAGTAATTGTGATGGTATGTCAAAGAGCTGTTTAAAAGGACTCAATCGCTAACATTCGTATTCTGACCAAACTTTCGGTCAGGATTGCCGGTAACGGATCGAACCAGTGACCTCCAGCATGAGTCCCGCTAAGCTCGTCGAAGTGAAATAACACTTTCCTTTCCATTGGCCAAAGTTCGTTGTTGGTGGAGGTGCCGGGTTCTTATATTTAATATGGGTGATGCTAGACGGTAACCAATATCGGTCTGTATCATTATTATTTAAGTGCAATGACAACAAAAAAACACGTGTCAATCGAGATATTGTTCGGTTTTTATCGAACAATGTGACACGCACAGACGGACGGACGGACGGACAGCCAGAAAGGTATATTGGGGAACGTTACACTCAAGGCTCATCTCCCCTCCCCCCCCCTCTCGAGTTCACCAATGATTAAGATTACTTTCATCAGTGAAGACTCAATTTTGAGTAATTTTAGGGGGGGGGGGGGGGGGGTTTTTTAACAAAGCCCTCACCATAGCAAAACGCGTATATTTTTCACATATCTAATCCATCAACACACAACTCAGATCTTGTTTCACTATTTCAGTAATGGCATTTTCATAACTCAACCTTAATTCACCATATACATACGTCGTGTACATACATAATCAAGTAGAACGACGTGCCAGCATGTATTTTCACCGAGTATACGAGGATGAAGAGTATTCTTTAAAATGTCAGAGAAATGAGGAGAGCTTGCTTTTGAATAGCATCAAAGCGACGTCCCGAAATGTCTGAGCGCAAGCTACTGGAAATGAAATGCTATATCATATATTAATTCATAGGTACATAATGTGCGTTATTTGAGGTTCACAGTCACAAAGAGATGGCCGTCCTAATGCCCATTGATGACTCGCATCTTCTTGCTAGAACCCATACAATAAACATCATTAAAATACTAGAGCCAATTGATTTTACCAAAACTGTATTACAAATTTTCTCGTGCTAAAAAACATGTGTAGAACTTATAAGGATTTGCGTGGTTGCTATTGTAGATCGCGCAATTATTTCTGCTTTTATTCAAGCTGTCATGAGTGAGTTTGATACCCGCGGAAGAGGATCTTCAATTCGTATACAAAACCCTGGTGCATCTCTCATCTTGTATGTATATGTAGCTCGCACTAATAAGGGTCACAGTTCCCTGTTTCGGGACACAAAATATACGGGCAGAGTTTGCACTCGTTGAAGCAAAGAATTCTCAGTCAGGGTGTGGGATGTGGCAACATAATGTATTTTACTTTTGTACACAGAGAAAAATATTTACCAAACAATTATTGCTAACTTTTTTGCTGTTCCAGCAATATTTTCGGTGAATTTAACAGAACAGGTTTGCTGAAACAGCAATACAATTATTGCTAACTCTAAAATAAAGAATCCAGCATGATATTTCGCTGCAACAGCAGAATATTTTGCTAGTTGGTACTTAGCGAAACATTCTGCTCCTGCAGCAAAATATTATGCTAAATTTACCGAACGTTTTGCTGATTCGAATGTAGCGATATGTATTGCAAGCTACCTCGCGAGACCTGCGCGAGATTTGACGAGATAGCTTACAGTGCGCACGCCACGAGGAAGAAATAGCAAAGTGAAGCACCGAGCATCAAGCATGGCCGTTTACTTGCCAGTTACCTTACCTATGACTGTGAGGTTTAACAACAAAGTAGTTGCAAATAATAAAGGTATGTATAATACAACATGTGATTATATAGTACAATTATTATTATGTATGATACCTAATATGTACCGTGCTGATAAACTCAGAGAAATAGCTAATTACAAAATTACAACTTCGTTGCAGATAACGAGACAACAACGGAAGGCGGCAAGAGTACAGAAACTTTGAAGCAAACTATACAACCATTTGTGATTGTCGGAGGAAAAAAGGAACAATGCCGTCGTGTGTTTTCTTAATATTGAATAACTCTCGCGTGTATCTGTGTGAATTTTTTGGTGAAAATAATTATATTTTTATTACATTGTGATATTTTAATAAATTTGTTTTTGCCACGAACGAGCGACATCTTGTCCCAAACCAGCAAAATGTTTTGCTGGGATTACAGAACATTATGCTGGTACAGCAGTATGTTTTACTGAACCATCAGCATAACGCTCTGTAATTCCAGCAAAACTTTCTGCTGGACCAGCAAACCGTTCTGTAATCCCAGCGAAACGTTTGGTAATTCCAGCAAAACATTATGCTGGCCAGCAGAACGTTATGTAAGCCCAGCAAAACCATTTTCCTAAAGTAGCATAATGTTTTGTAAATATTAGCAATACTCGTTTGGTGTTTTCAGCAAAATGTTTTCTTGTCCATATAATAGCAAACGTTTTGCTGCTGGTGCAAAACGTTCTGTGAATTCAGCAATAATTTTGTAAATATTTTTCTCTGTGTAGAGATAGTTTTGTTATTGTAGATGATTCCCCACATTAAATGGTTTAACGATTATTTTCTATGAATAAATTAGGATCTTTTTTAAAGAGGTTACAAAATATGATAAGTGGAAAATTGATTTTAAAATTTTGGATTTTATCAAAATCTCGACTTTGATTTTTGATTTTACCTTTTAAAAATAAACTTTGAAGTTAGTTAGTAGTACGAAGTGTGCATATCCTTACTTGAAAACCATGCAAAGTTTTAGCAAGAAAATAAATGTAAAATATTTACTGCTTCCTGAATCACTGATACGGTACCGTGGTTCATCTTGTAACTATCAGCATCTTGAGGAAGTCGAGTACGCTTGTCATCAGTAAGACTACCTGCTCCACACGCACATTCCATACCGGTTACTCAATTCGAGATTGCTACTTTATGTACGCTGACCGCGTTACAAAGTTGCAACTTGCAAGATAGTGAACACACACACACACGAAATCTTTGTGGCGGCGCCGGTCATCTCAGGTGGATGATATGCAAGGTGAAGATCAGGGGCTGACCGAAGCAGCTCGTCTCGTCCCGTGTCTTATGCCAGCCAGAACTGCCGACTCACTAATGGGCCAATAATTATATCTCAAGAGTAATTACCAGAACCAAATCCATCGGTTCAAATACCAGCAAAAATAAGCACGCTTCAAAAACACATGGAACCCGATTAATTTTGGGCCACTCATCATTGAGCCCGACTGGTCAAACACTGATTTTTGGAAGAGGCATTAAAAGTTAACTGAATTTAGATTTCTTCTACAATTCATCAATTATTCATTCATTCAATCGTCATTTGTTTCAATCAATTCATCATAACTTACACAATACATTGAATACAATCACGACCATTTTCAAGGCAGTTGATGGTTTGATACGAGTATAAATTAGTTCGTTACTGATTGATCCACATTGTAGAAGTAATTGGAAACGTGTCAGTGCTCATTTAAAATATATTGATTGATAATTTGGGCTTATTCCACAAAATCGTGCAATTCTGGAATTTATATATTCCTAAGTTCATAGCTATTTTTACCAGGAGGCCTATTAACTAACCCAAACGACAATTAATTGTCAATCGAAAATGACAACTTAGTAAATGTGCTTAGTGCGGCAGTCTCGACATATTTGCGTGCCACGTGAAGTAGTAATAAGCCCTGGGGTTCTGCTCGATCATTTCCCAAACTACAGAATCTCTTACTCGTGATTAAACCAATTTATTATTCTAGCCTACTGTAGGGTCTTACAACTTACAAGGGCATTCCTTTATTATGTATATAAAACCAGCACGCACTATAAATACAATACAATATTGCGTATGCACGACAAAATGCTGAACCGACTGCAAAGCCAGCTTCACTCCTGTGTGTTACAGGGGCGATAATGACATTTCAACTATAACTCAAAAGTTAACGTATACATGAATTAATTTTATAACCCAAGAATTTTATGGTTTTACCAAGTAGATAGCTCCAAATAATATTAACTTATTAAAACCCATTTGAAAGGTAATTAATCCTCACGTGTAATTGGTTCCTCCTTAAGAAATTAATAGTTTCTACGGTCGCTTGTCTTAATTTAAAATAGCTTAAAATAGTCAGGGCGAAGGTAGGATTCAATCCTATGCTATGCACGGCCCAGATCTGGAAACTCTGATAAGATATTAACATAACTCATGCACGCCACCTGACGAGCGCTACACACATTTTCACACTTCTTTTAGATGGAATGTGTACGTAAATGAATTCAAACAACACTTGAAGCGATAAATTAGATTTATGAACATAATTATAGTGGTTCACTTTCTGTACGCAGTTGCTTGAAAACAAGCAAACAACCTCTGGAATGAAAATGTTTACACATAATTAGAATTATTTTTACAACCGCTGTTCTAATATCCAGTCTTTTAGCCGTGCTTTAAATTGAAAATATATACAATATGAATGCTGATATTTAAATTTACTATCAGTTTAAATATATTTTATGAAAAATATTATAACTATTTTTTCAGCACGGGTACTGCGCAGGGAGTACCAAAAATAAGAACACACAGAATCTTAGAGCGCAATGATATCCTTAGTTGAGTTGCCGAGCGGAGAAACAAAAAGTGCTAACCCCCCATCGTCAAAGACGTTCTGTATTATCCTTGTTGGATAGCAACGACAACGAAATAGCATGTCTTGTTCGGTTTTCATCGTGAGACGTGACACACACACACGGACGGACGGACACATGTTTCAATAATATTCTTTAGTAATCACAACAACGCGTTTAATAAAACAATCAACTTTTATTTTGTACAATAATTATAACTGGTCGCGAAGGTATATAAAAACGATCTAAATACAAGAATAGTAGTTAAACAATTCATTATAGTTCCCATGTGTTTGCAGTGCTAGGTGTTTAGGAAGAGTATATAGATTGGTCCATGACTTGAAAGATCACATAAAGTAATCTGAGATTGAAGCAACTTCGAATGCAATGCATGATAATGATCTCAGAGGACCGTTCAGTATTAGCCCACTAAACGAATCGTTAAGGTATGGAGAGTGCCTTACTTTTCTAACACTCTGTTAAGTGACTTTTTGTGCGCAAGGTTCGAATCTGTCAAAATGATGGCTTCAAATGGAAATCATTAAAAATAAGATTGATAAAAAATATTTTTAAAAGGAGCGCCTTATATTAATGTAAAATCAGCTAAGGATTTTTTACTTGTTTTTTCGTTTTAGTAAAATTAATAACTATCTTCCCTTTCTCCATACAAGCTTGGTCACGAAGTGGACGTCAAAACTCCGAGCAAATGAAAAGACCGATTCAGATCAGTACTCTCAGCTAAAACAATCTTGGCCCCATACACCACCGCCGACAACATAGGTCTTACTTAAAACCTTACTATCGGACGCATCTCCTTAAGACGTGACCACTTCGATATCACACATTCATATCTGATAACCATTATCAGACTAATGTACTATAACTTACATTGTTGGATTGAGCCAATCACTACCATTCTCATAATCGTGCAATACAAGCGCACGATTGCTATCATATACTAATACTATCATACTATCATTATCATACTATTTTATCAGGTTAAGTTATAGGTCTTTAAGTATTTAGGCTTATCATACTCCCTTCTTCACAATAAGATTTAACGATCCGACTTCTAATGTCTGTCTGTCTGTCTGTCATCTGTCTGTCTGTCCGTGTATCACGCCTGACGATAGATATTAATTATATGACCTCCGATTATCATGCGTTCTTATCCATTGACATTGTCTTCGACAAGGATGAAACAACACGTGTCTCGAAGCTGGTCAATCAACCCGGCACCTCCACCAAACAGATGATCTCAACGGTGTAGGGTAATGTTGATGTATAATAATAGTTTATCCTTCTTCGAACATATTTAGGATACTCTCTGGGTACTTGTTTATCCATATGCAATGTATTGTATTTTAAATCTAAAATGCACGAATAAAAGTGTATATACTGTATTTCGAAATTGAAAGTTGATTTTATGGAAAGAAGACATCTATGTCATTTTCTGCGGCTACGACTTGATTTAGATTCTAGAGAATGGAAAGAACCCTTTGACGACGACATGTCCCAACGTTCCCTCCAAATGCGTATTGCTAACTTTCTTGAATACGGACAAGCGTTTTCAGATATCATCGATGGACTGGACGTATCTGGAAAATGTGAGATTTGGAAATAACTGCTGTGTGAGAGCCATCTCATATGGAGGCTTGGAATTGACCAGACATTCAAGGAAATAAAAAAATCAACTGCTCGCTTTTAGAAATATCTGATTTGTATACAATTTTAAACAAATGAAAATCTCCGTCGTTTCAAAACCAAATAGGTCAAATGAAGGCCCACAAGCTTCAAGTCAGAGACAGCCCACCATGTTGGAAATCGCCATAATCCATCATACATATAAAATCCTTCACAGTCTAGCAAATAAGCCCCACTGCAGTTGGGGTACCTCAGGGCTCTGTTCTATCTCCTTTATACTACTAAGTAAACATTTTCGATTTCCCCATTGTTTAAGCAGAACTCTTATTAATTGTTATCCGAAACCTGAAGAACACAACAGCTTAAGCCAGTACACGGTAGTCTGTCGTTGACATCTAGTTTGGCACATAACTCTAGCTGATGTACGATGCTAGATCTCAGGTTGATGGCACATGTGCGATGTGCCTTGTGCCACGCGTATGTTCGGCACAACCAGGGTTTCGTCCGTCACTCGCAGTCATAATATTGTATCAGCTCTAACTAAGCTCAGTTGGCTTTTCAAGGAAAGTCTGAAAATGCAATTGCCATGAACATGAACCATACTAATCAAATAGGTGTTGATAATCCACGGTCAACCATGTTCTATCTTCACACCACCCCTCACTTGAAGGCGAGACATATTTAGCCTTATAGTGCGTGTGTGTTTGTCGTTCAAATTCACATGTTTATAAAGCATCTAATTTTCATCCTATTTATTGAGCCGTGCGGAGTTTCTTATATAATAGTGGCTAACAATGCTATTTTTAATCGTTAACTTGGGGTAAACTATAGAAGAATGTGCACATCCGCTTTTGAGGACAAAATCAAGGAAATCAGTCTTGCCAACTTCCACAGTTCCGTGTTTTATTGTTCAGCTATTTACATCGGTCGCAGCGGTGACATTTTACTATGCACAGCGTGACTGAATTGGCTGAGCGCTAGAAGCCGAGACTCGTCTTCGTAAGGCTAGACACTCGCGAATTCTCGGACTGAGTTCTAACAAGTACCAGAGGTAATTCATCCATCCATAGGGGTGTCAAACGACGAATTATTCACCCATATCGATGTCGTGTCCTAATTTAGCGACATATCGATGCATTTAAAAAAAACATATCGATCGATAAACGATTATTCAGATTGCTTGCAATCATTTATCGAACGTTTTCTGGTATATCGATCAATAATCGATAATCGAAAAATGTTTTGACATTCGTATACCAATAACCCTCGCCTGAGGAGATTCTAAGGAACAGGATCTCTCTTTACGATAAATAAAACCGTTGAACCTGGGAATTCGGTACCGACACTGTTCAGTAAGTGTAATGCTAGCTTCAGATGATTTGTATTCTCTATACTCTACCAGTGGCCCACATATATTGGCCACACTTACGACCTACGTGGTAGGCATGAATTATACGTAAGCGGGCATTCCAATCGAACTGCATTCGACTCGAATATTGATCACCGCACTACACCACCGTCAAGTCGAAACCACTATACAACTTGATTATTATCGCCACGCTAGTCCCCCTAATCCAATAATATTTCTCGTTACCCAGGTCCGTAGCGCCCAAGGCTTGCCCCCCCCCCCCCCCCCACATACAAACCACGCAAGTGGCTGCGGTGTGCGGTAGGGACTAGGGATACACTTCACATTATCATTGCCCAAATAGAGACGTAGCAATAAGAGCTGTCGAATATGCACATAGTAAGGTAAGTAGCTATGTTTTCGTACTTGCTAATGGCATCTTTCAGTAGGAGTAGAGTATAACATGTCGTCAGAGATCAAAAAGCAAACAACAACAACTAACAAGCTCTATCAAGCTAAACCGATGCTAGGTCGTCTACAATAACTAATCGAATTCCTTTCATAATCCTTTTCATTATTTTTAATAATGTAGGCTTTTCATTGATTGATGGGTCGCGAATGAAAGGGATTCGACCAGGAAGTGTCGACAACCTCAACTCAACATCGATTTGAGTATAATTGCTCATCTCATGTTATCTAAGAGTAGTAGCGAAAAATGTTGTCCTCCTTTGTAAAAATAAAAATAAATAAAAATAAAAATAAAATATGTCGTCACAGATTAATTGGTTTTCAAAATATCGCTTAGAATAAAAAAGAAAGAATACTGTAGAATCTTATTCAACTAATAAATCAAGGGCAATATATATTTTCTTAAAATGTCAAGGTACTTTGAAAGCAAATTTTCCAACCATCCATTTCTTTACCTCAACATAATAATGCGAAGGAGTTTATCACTAACTATTTCCTCCGATCTTACTTTCTTTTATTCATCTGGTTAGGCCTATATCTTCTCTTGAGTCTTGACCAACACCAACACCACGCTAAACAATGTTGAACACACGAAATAACTATCTGACTAGCAATTAAGTTAAGCCTATTTTTTCACCTGAACACATTCCTATTTTTTAAATAAATATATCAATTATATTACATTTGTGTTTAAATTGAATAACATCTTTCAATATGAACCATGGTAATGTAACGTTACAATAACAGGACGGCTCATACAAACGAGGGTTCGACTTCCGCATAAAGCATAGTTTTGTTATTTCACATCATCTATCTATCTATCTTCAATCATCGTCTCGAATAAAATCCTTGCATTTTTAGAGACGTAACCAACATAGAATTACAAAAGCAACGTTCCGAGACACATTACAGGAGGAAAAAAACACTTTGGGTGGAGGAGTGTTACATCGGAACTACCACCCACCACACCCACCCATAGCTACCAGTTGGCAGTAGGCACGTGCTGTCGACTGAAGAATGTCGAGCTGACATAAGAGATGATGAACGTGCACCTACTATACACACAATCTACAATTACCTTACTACGTAGTAACATATCTGTATCCATAACGTTTGACCTCTTCGTCTCTTCGATCGGTCACTAGAGGCCAACTGGAAGTGATTACTGAGGAAATGATGAGGTTGGGCTTTGAAAAGAATGGGGTGTGTGTGTTGATGATGACATGTCTTGGTCAGTTAGTCTGGGTGGACCTGAAGCTAAACCGTCGTCAACGCACTAACACACAAACGCGCTCGAAAACTATGTTTCGAAATAAACACCTGTAAACACCACTTTGCAAGTCGGGATTACGTATGAATTTGAATAATCTTACTATGAGCCAAGCCAAGACCTTCTTATAACCGATTTTAAAGTGGTGTCGGATTTTTGTGTTTCGCCTACAACTCAGAAGATACTCACATTTTGTAGTTAGAGATATTTGTATAAAAGCAAATTTCGCATACATTCTTTCTACTAGTCACTTTCTTTCTGGCAATCTAAAATGACCCCTCTTGATGATAATATAGGTGTTTGTGCTTTAAAATAAAAGAGTAAACTAACGTTGATGGAGAATGTTTACAGAATAGACTATGTATCACATTTTTCGCTATAGTAGATATGACAATTGGCAATCTTACACTTTATATCAAAGAGAGGCGTCCCCTTTTTTAGAATAACTAACCTATATAAACTTTTCCCTTATTAGGGAGGTGGGAATAAAATAATGTTATCGACCTTTCTCGTCAACTTGTATCAAGCATTTATTAAAAAAAAACAATGCATTAGTACCGGCTCAATTGTCAGAAAAATTAAATTTAAAAAAATTCTCCTTGATTTCAAAGTATAAACAATAATCCATGAATATAATTATAGTATTATGCATAGATAATTTGATTGGTTATTGTGCGTTAGCGCACAAGATAATGGCTTGTTTTAAAAGCGATCAAAAGCCAGCCAGAACCGCGACAGTCGTCGGGGTTTGGGTGTGTTATTTAAGTTCGACTCTGCTTCGATGAAGTTGCGCTTTTTCTTGGAACTTGCTCTATAATTATTTGTGAGCGTGCTCCTGCAAAGGACAAGGAATCTTGCAACAAAACCTATATTTTACTCTTGAAATGTCTCTGAGGAGATTGAAGGGGAATCGTACAACCGTGGGACGGTAATTTCATCAAGAATTCTTCTTATTTACTTAAAAAAAAAATACTCGATCGAACTACAAGATAAAAGAAAACACAAAAACTGTACGATTACCATTTTGAGCAAAAAATTAGATAAATTTCCTTTGAGAGAAAACACTTATAATAATGTGTATTGTCACTGATATATTATCTTTGTCACAATGCATTTTTTACGTTCATGAATAAATTAACTAATTAAACGACATTATTTTGTGGTTGAAGAATCTTTTGTGTGCATTTTCTTTTCCGGAGAAATCTGTCCTTTAATTGTGATGCCAATTATAGGGTTGTGACTATTGTAGAAAAACCAGAGGTATATATATATATATATATTTAGTTCAATCAAGCCTCGACTTATTTTAATAGGCGAAATTCTTCAGCTTTATGAAACATGTTCCGCAAACATTTCGGAGGCAAAAACCGTGAGTGAATTTCGTAAGAATAATAAATGCTCGTTTATTTTTTTGGTTTTGATGTCAATTACATGATTTTAGTCTATAATTATTCTATAGATGTCTCTTGATAATTATCTCAAAGCAGAGAAAATATAACTGGCCGACTTCTAGCTATTAAAGTCACACTCATGTCCATGAAAAGACCCAACAATAACTTGTAAACCAAACCACCGCGGAACAGCATTTAGTTCACACGCACTAGCACGAGCAACGCGCACGCACACGCACACGCCGAAATAACATCAAGACATGAACACATAAACATGAACATCACTACGTATATCTAAAATTTCGCACAACGTCTAAAACTAAAAAGAATTTAAATAAACACACTGAAATGCAAGGATCCTAATACAAACACAAACACCAAAATTAGCACAAAAATTCAAAAGCACTCTCTAGCGTAAACTTTGATCGTAATGTAATTGTATAATAAAATAACATAAACACAAACACAAACACAAACACAAACACAAACACACAAACACAAACACAAACACAAACACAAAAATTGGCACAAACGCTGACAAACACTCTCTAGCATAAACTTTGATCGTAAAGCACTTGTGTAATAAATAACACAAACACAAACTCAAACACAAAAATTAGCACAAACGCTGACAAACACTCTCTAGCATAAACTTTGATCGTAAAGTAATTGTGTAATAAAATAACACAAACACAAACACACATTACACAAACGCACAAACTCTTTAGATAACTATCGAAATATGCCCAGAAAACACGACGAGAAGAAATATAAGTAATTTGTTTAACTAGTTAGCCAGCGGTCAATAGTTCCGTAATAAGTAGCTATGCTATGAGTCTGGGGTTTAATCATCGCCGCCAGGAAACGACGCTGAAAAAACTTGGTCTCTCTATTTGGTATATTTTTCTATAAGAAATGCTAGTATGAAAACGACAACACATGTTTAATGAAGGACGTGATATTATTTTGAAATTTCGAATCTGCTGCCTGGAGATGAAAAAGGTTTTTGTGCTCATTGTAATGTTTATAGTGTACAGGGTGATACAGAAGTAAGGTCACCATATGAGGAACTCCCATTTTCTTACTTATATGTGAGAAGTACATGAAGTGACGAACTGGTGTATACATCATTAGCTATAATGATTGTGATGATAATGAAATGATTGCTATAGTGATTGTTGCTGTACATTTATAAATTACTTAATTGGTATTCGAGCAGTTTGGTGACAGAATGAAGACGAATAGTACAAATCAAATCAGCAAATGCAATTTAACGTTTTGAAGACTAAATACAGTGGTTGACAACGAGTTCCATGCGGGCGTCGCTAGTATCGACATGGCTATAGCTAGGAACAACTAATTATACCATGTATCATGTGCTTCGTTGCTGACGACTCCTATGGGCGAGTTAAAATAATTAATATCAAGAGTTGCAAAATGTATTACAAATTGCTTAAATTAAAAAAAAATCTAAGTGTGTTTTAACTTTCAATGTACAATTTTAAAGAAATGTAAATGTTATGCATTCATCATTATATAAGACTGGTAGATTTTTAATTGTAGTCTCATTGTAGTGCTACGGAATGTTTAATTCAAATTGGGGAAAACTTTCAAGTTTCAAGAAACTTAGTAATTACTACATTTTCGTAAACACAGAGAAATAAATAAACACATCCACAATTTGTTAAAGGAGTGTAGTTGTGGACAGGACAATGATGAATGCTTTGAGATTTGGTGAAAGATATAGCTAGTTGTGACCACACAAAGTTTTTGCGACTTTAACAACTACTGCCTAAAACCTCACTAACACCAATCTACGAGCCTCAATTCTATCTGTAAATAGAGTTCAGACTCTACAGTAATTGGCTAACAAAAAACGGAATCTTTTTGCTCAATTTTAAATGAGGTCTTTCCTCTCAAATCACAAAAACCACACTAAATTCTACACACTACCTCAGAAACGCTAACCTGTCTTATTAGAATAGCACATTGCGTATTCGTCGATTTTTACCAGGTGTACGTCTTGAGTGAGTGTATAAACTGGAAGGTTCTTCTTATAAAGGTGGCAATTAGTTTAACTTCAAATTCAAGTAATTCAAGTTCAAGGAAAAGATTAAATTTAAGTAGTAGTAAATTTAAGTTCAAATCGAAGTATAAGTTCAAGTAGAAGTAAATCAAGTAAGCTTTAATGAGATTAAGTTGAGAGCAAGTAGTTAAATTCAAGTACAAGTCAATTACATTCAAGTATTCAAGTAAGTAATTTAAAGTGGATCAATTCAAGTTTGGCAAATATTGCAGGTGAGATTTCATTGAGCTTCCGGCGCGAGGGATGCGTGCCTGGGCTCTGGTGACGTGATATGCGGTCGTAACTGAGAGGACGGCAATAAAATCAGGCGGGGAAAAAACTTTAAACTAATATACAAAATAAACTTCAGTGTGGATGAATGATTAAATAATTAAGTGAATGTGTGGTCAATGGAGATATGGTTGGGTGGATGATTGATGGGTAGACGAGTGAATGGGTAGACGAGTGAATGGGTAGATATAATGGTAGGTGAATGGGTATTGGGTAAATGGATTGATTGGTAAACGAAAGGTTGCATGAAGTATGGATGGATGGAAATGTGGATGAATGATTAAATAAATAAGTGGATGTGTGGTGAATGGAGATATGTTTGGGTGGATGATTGATGGGTAGATGATGGTGGGTAGATAGATATTGATGGATGAATGTGTGGATAAACGGACTGACAAAAGACAATTTTGATGGGATGATGGGTGGATTATCTTATAGATAACAAATGGATAGTTAATAATGGGGATCGGATGGTAGATAAACATATGAAAGAGAGGTGAATGAATGAATGGGTATTGGGTAGATTGGTGAGTGGTTAGGTTGGGTGGTTGAGTGGATGGGTAAATAGATGGAAGGAATAGTGGGATGGATGGGTTGGTAGGTGATGAATTGTATACGGTGATGGGGTGTTTGGTTGGAGGGCTGAGTTAAATGGTGATGAAAGAACGAATTCATGAATGAACGGATTGATGGCTGAGCGTAGAGCGTATGTTTGGATGGATGGTTGGCTGGGTAGTTGGATGGGTGGACAGACCAAGACTTAAATAATGGATAAATAAATAGAGGAATGTTTGAAACAAACAATTGAAGAATGCAGCACGAGCAGCTTGATTTATTCACGTCTCATAGTTTAATCGGTCGAAGCAGCTTCACAGTTGGGGTCGACGCTGTCACCACTTATTTTATTCCAACTTTTTTACACTCGGAAATAAATTAGTACATTAATGAAAACAATATTTTTTCGTATTAAATAGTAGTAAAAACCTTTGCATAAGAGACCTGGATAAAACAAAAAATGGTAAAACAGTGACGAGTCCTAGAACGAATTAGGAACAATTCTAGGTTTTTGCTGAACGGAAATAAAGGTGAGGTGTTGCTGAAAAAAAGACTAAAAGGCAACTCATCGTCACTTTAAGTTGGTATCACCTTGTATTGTTTATGTGTTATAATAACACAAAACATGTTATTGTTTTACGTCATAGGACACAAATTAGCTCATAGTAGCATGTATTTTTTGTTGGTCGATGGAATAGTTAGTAGAGATTATGATTTCTTTCAGACAGTCCGCGGTTATGACGGTGTTTTTCTCTTGAGTGACAAACATGGTCGTTGAACTCACCGCTCGCGTCTGGAAGGCGAAATGGACTCTACAATCATGATGGAATTAGAAATCGCACGGGATCATGCGTGACATCTACCAAGAAGAGCATCGACATGAAGCGATACTCCAGTCAGAAGTTCGACCAAGTCCGGTTGTCAGACTCCGGGCGCTAAGCGCTCGACTCTGATTCGGGAGGTCCCGGTTTCGAACCCCGTCGAGACCGGCAATCCTGACTGAAGGGTTTTTCCGAGGTTTTTCTCAGTCGTTAATGCGAATGCAAGGGATTTGATCGTCTTAAATAGCCCTCGGACATCCCTTCACAATTGTCCTATCCGCAATATACCTAGTTAGTCACCTGAAGAGGGTCACACCGGTTAAATCTGATGTGTATACTGTATACCCTACAGCGGGCATCCTACAAAATGTATTTATTTATTAATACACCAGGGACATTTAATACAAAATCAATTGTTTTTTTTAAATCATGACAGTGATTCATTAATTATTTAAATATATTATTTAAATAATTTGCATAATTAAGTAGTGGAAAGTTAATGGTCGACTTATACATTTAGCATTTTATAAATGTATTAACTATCGTCCACACGAGTTAAAATAAATAAATTCCTAATTCCTCAGCACAAATTATGTGAAACAGGTTGTTTAATTCAATGTCAATCTGGTACAAATGCTACATGGGTTGTAGGTTCGATTCACACCACCAGCAAACATGACTCACCCCGGCTGTCTATTCATAAAGCGAATGGAGAGATTGATGAGCTCTATGACATTTCTTGCCAACTATCCGCTTGGCAATTATACAAATTAATTCGATTAGCTTGAAGAGGAACATGTTGCAATCTAAACCATGAAAACTTGTGATATCAATTCCTAATGTACTCCGGGGCAATTCTTATTTAAAAATGAAGGTTTCTTCTTCACAGTAATTATCTTGTATAATATTCATAATTTAGCAATAATCACTAGTATGTAAAAGAACGTATTTTTGGAAAATCAAATTTCTGATTTATTTTAAAGATTTATGATAACGAGCGAATTATGAATTGTTTTACAGTAGTGTAGGTTAACTTTCTGCAATGAGATAAGCATAATCTTGAAAATGTAAAATCACATTATTATTCTAGCCGAAACCGTTCCGACGAACTTGTACATTCACTAACTAAAATTAATCAACATCTGTCCTCAATTACTTTGAAAAACACTCACGTAAATTTCAGTTTTAACACTTAAAAACAAATGGTCAATAAAATGTTTCACCTGATATCTAGCGTTGCTGATCAGTGGTGTCAATCAGATGAGTGTTGTGTTTCCCACCTAGGATGGGCTAGCTCCTCCCACCTGGGCCTGGGCCTCACGGACACGCCAAACTCTCGCTGCACTTCAGGGACACACGGTGGATTATTACAAGGTTTATGTGGGGAAAATAAAAATATTTTCGAAACAAAAATACAAACAAATTAAAAATGTCCCGGGGTGGTGTTGACAGTTCAAAAATAATAATTATAAAATAAGTATTTGTATGCTCAAATATCGACATGAATCTATAAGATGCACCCTTACTTTTGCTCAATTTTGCGGAAAGAGAAATATAAACTAGATAGCAACAATGAAATTAAATGCATCTTGCAAATTGCTTAAATTTTCCACTCGTTCACTCATTCCACAGAACCTGTTCTCGTTATCAAAATAACAATTATTTACATTCACTATTATTTTCTTATTTACTTTCAAAATGATTCAACAAAAATATTTACTTGTACAATTTCAATCATTCTATAATATTTTACTATACAAAAGTAGATACATTGAAGCACTTTTTTTACGACCATTTAGCATTTTCCTGATCACGCGACAATTTCAGTTTGGTACCGGTAGTGGATTATTTCTCGTAACACCATCTATTAAACCTAATCTTGTGACGGTTTTAATCTCGTTTGAATCTAGTTAGATGTGATGTGAGGGTGAACTATAATTCAAGATTCTCCTATCCCGACACACATTTCTCCCTTCCTCATCACTACTATAAGCTTATAAACAAATACATTTCACATTCAACAATCTTTACTTATATCTGTGTTTCGACTATTTCTACACTTCCCACCTTAATTGACATCTTAGTGATAATAGTGCCTGCAATATCTGCAATTACACATTCCGAGACTATATGTGGTAAATGGGGATGAAAGACGAATTTAAAACATTCACGATGGTAAACGGGATTCGAACTCACGTTCCACGTGCGTCAGAACTGCGTCCCAGCCATGTGAGCCCCCCCCCCCCCCCCCTCCCACCGTGGAACGATATGGTACTTGCATTGTGCAATAATTGATTGTTCTATTATAAGTCCTCGATGGGCAATAACGACCAGAACGTAAATTACACCTGCAAACGGCAATGCAGAGTATAAAGTGTCAACAATCAAGCCAGCGTCATTAGACATGGACTAGTCATAAATTATATTGAGAATATTGCAGTATAATTTATATTGAATGGGTCATATTCTTGAGCATGCTTCAAAAGTATTATTTTAATAATTGAATGAAAATAATTTTATTTTCAAAATGATAAAAATTCGAAAAATGAACATATTAAAACTTCAATCAATATAATTTTAAAAGACACAAATTGAATCAAGATTATATTCTCATAATTCATACACGTGCTCGAAAGTGCTTGCGCAGGTTGTTATAATTCACGTTCAAGGGCTTACTTACGATTAGAACAAGTATGTGTATGGAAATCAATACGCGTCACGTTGAAATATAAAACAACGGTTAGCTCATGCCAATACGCGACGGGATATGCTAACTGCCCACTGGTCTATAATAATAACGCTATTGTTTGTTACTTAAATTGCTTACTATTTTATATACCGTCACCAAGTAGGCCTTCTAAGAACTGATTGTTATTATGTCTACAAGCTGAAGTTGAAAGAGAGAGTAATATTTCAATACTTTCAGTGGGTGTTAATGTTGAAGCTTCCAAGTGCACAACTTTTCAGTCCGTCCGTCTGTGCGTCCGTCCGTCCGTCTGTCCGTCTGTGCGTGTGTCACGTCTCACGATAAAAACAGAAACTAACCTCTGATTACAATGCGTTTTTTGGTTTAGATTGACCTTCAACAAAGTTGATACAGAATGCTTTTGGTGACTTTAATGGCTAGGGGGCCGAGGCTACTCCTCACCACAGAAAGTTTGAAGGTGTATAAACTAGGCACCTCCACCATCGGAAACAAGCGTGGTATATTAACATTTAACGATCAGCTTCAGACCCTATTTTGCACGGACGCGTAAGATTAGAACTTATTTGTAGGTATTTAACAATTTCTTTAATTTAGACATAAGATCAGGATTTCAAATGGCATCCACTACCGTAATATTGTATACGGGCCCATATGAGATAACAGCAAAGTAAACTAGTGGCGGCTGTGCACGTCTGGTGGAAAGTCTTCCTATGATTGGCTAGCAGACTGGTTCAAAACAGGAGAGAATCGTAAGCGTATGATCAGATTTTCAAGTAGGCTGAAAAATGTAGGATGGCCGAGTTGTCTGTTTTAATACCCTAAGCTTGTAATTATTAGATAAATACTTCCTATGTGATATAAATTAGGAGTCTAATTCTGTCCAGTGGTAAAATTGCTACTTCATTATTTCTGGGGGCGTTGCTGCAGACGAGTCGGCGTTCATCTGAGGTGCACACTATTTCTTTCTGGTGAAAAGATTGTATTAGGATAATAAAATTGTTCTACCTTTTCGAGAAACGAGAATATAAAAATAAGGATCTAAAGACTATAACTCGATTTTCGGCCATTCCGTAAAAACCAAATTAATGCGCTTCATCATCGATAAAATTCGAGTTGCTGAGAAAAACCAATTAAAATTCGTAAAACCGGATCTTCAAATTGAAATCAATTTACGACAGGGTACAGTCACTCCGATAGGTGAGGCCTTCAGTCCTACACGTTTACAGCCCTAACGTACCCCCCCCCCACACGTCCCTGTAATACTGTATCTTGTATTGCAAACAATTTATTGTTTAAAGTATTATCACGTCAATAAATATGATCCTTCAAAAAATATTAATTAGGCCAAGAGACAAAATCAAGACGGTGATTGGAGGGGGTTCCGAAGTTAACGATTGCTGAAAATGTAGTAGAATAAAAAGCCCGTGCAAGTACGGCAAGTAATAATGCCAATTAACATATGATTAGAGCAACGGGCTCTCGAGTTAGCTTGAAACTGTCACTATTGTAACAATATTATTATAGCATACATAACACACCTGTAGCCAGGCTTGTCATGTTCAGAATAAATATCCAATAAACTAATGACCTTCCAAATAACGGTGTGCTCATAAGAGGCCAGTTAAGATGCGTCAACACAGACGAAATGTGCGTGTGTGCGTGTGGGCATTCGTGCGTGCCACTCGAGCCAATGAAAGACGCGCGCATAACTAGCGTTGCTTGTGGTGTTATTTTATTTGACAGCTTTAGGGAAATTCAAATTCGAGATGTTAGACAGCTTTGACCGGACATGGAAAATGATAAAGAAATCAACATTGAGATTATCTGAGACGAGGATATGACGTATCCTATGTCACATTGTGTGGAACCAAGGAAGCAATAAAATACGCCAGCTATTTACATATTTTAAGTGTAACACGTGCATGGCCTGTGTCACCTTTATACGGCTTTAACGGAGGAGTTTTTACGATTTTTAAATTTCTGTTAATCCTCGAATAGCAACGCCCAAAATGCGCGTGATCCCAAGAAAAAAAAGGTGGGGAATGGAATGGACATTAAAAAGTTTATGTGCTAAGAGAGTTTGCGATAAGTGGCCGCGTCAAGTAGGAACCACACAATATATATACCCATATGAATATTGATGTTTCCAAACATGCGACCGCTGGAAGGCTTTGCTAACGAAATTATCATCCATCTGTGACATTTTAAGCTAAGAAAATTATTAAAAGTAAATTCGTAGAAATTAATTCATAAGCACAACATAAACTGTGAACCACGCTTTATAATTGCTAGCCTTGAAACGGTTGAGAAACATTAAAACAACAAATGTTTTTTTTTTTTTTACAATAATCGGCGACAAAAATGAACACTTAAAATAACGAACATGAAAAGGTTCATTTTACCTAGAAATGATATTACCACTAATGTGTAACTGTGAACTATTTATAGCCTAAACGGTTGTCAAGATTTTAACGAAACTTGTGAATTGTAATTCATTTTATCTGAATTATTATATGTTAAATATATAACAACTATGCCCCAAAGGGTTGGTTCACTGGTTGAACTATTTCCGAACGAACCCACTGTTGTAAAATTAACATTCTTACATTCGTTCTCAACTTTCTGAATTAGTGTATATAAATTCAAACTTCTCCCTAAAACTACATATTTTTTGGGCAAATTATTCATATTTCATATGAAAAAAATGTAGCATATAAATAAAATCTCTCCCCGTTTTGCATTCCTCAGAGAGGAAACGCATTACTATGTGTTTTTCTAGCACTTATTTTTGAGCATAAGCTGTCGCTAACCCTTCTACCGGCTGCTTCTCATAAACTACCCTGTCCTGTCTTAGGGGGACCATGTGCACAGCCGATGCACACTCGAAATCTTGAATCCACACATCCAGTACTTGTAAGCATTCATTTGCATCAAGTAGTGTGTGTCAGTAGCCTAGTTTTAAAAGATATTTTCAAGAAAACTTCAATCCAAAGTTTAAAGTTCAGTATTTTTAAAAGAATTGTTCGAGTTGCAACCATAGGAATTGTAATTTTTGCAGAAAAGAAACTTACAAAGAATGAAGAAAATAATATAAACACGCTTCTCTTCTGAATATTTCTCAACCAGAATTTTAAAAAATATCGCTCTAATACGTTTCAAACCCTGTTTATTGTGCACAAAAAAATAATTTCGCCTAAATTGATCGATTCTAGCAAAAATTTAACATTAATGTACTTGTTAATAATGCAATCGAACTATCGAACTCTCCAACTCTCCAATTACAGATAATATATTACACTTACGTGCTCCAACTCTCCAATTAAACTCTCCAATGTCTTCACTCTCCAACTCTACGTATACTTTCTCAAACTCTCAACGAGTAAAATAATTCATCAATTAGCAATTTGCATCAGCCACGAGTTGGGGTGTTTTCTGGCGACAGTTACACCTAACTAGTCACCTGAAGACTCAGCGAAGTGAACTGAAGCTGCAAGGTTATAGACCTGGTTCGATACAGTACCAACATAACTCTTAGTTAACTGCGCCACCGTCAACTTGATGTTATGGCTAGGACCGAAACTCCCACGTACGGGCCGTGGGTTTGAATCCCTGCTAAGGTAAACATTTTAGTGTTAGTTTGAAATAAACACTATCTCGATCGTAACCAAGACATCATATTGCTAAGCGCATCTCTGGGTTTTAAAGTAGATTTTCATCAATGTAATTTTATGTGTTTGCCAGTGCAGTATATTTTCAGATTTCAAATCAAGCAACTTCAAAATTATATCTTGCATTTATAGGCACAATGGTCGGTCCAAAAAATTATGGCAGTAATCATGAGCTAAAAATTTACGAATAAATAAATCTAAATAAAATTTACGAACATGCAAATGTTATGATAATAAGAATAAGAATATGTTTTCACATTTATAAAAACGTGTATATTCTGAATTACCACTTACATTTGTGATATTCCCTTTACCAAAAGGTGAATGTGTTTCTAAATATTAATTTCCTACAATTAAATACAAAAATGGTTTTGGTCATAAGAAGTTAATTAAGCGAGCGAAGCGAGCGTTTCCATTTGACTCTGCCGGAAAAAAATAGTCACTGGTTTTGTTTTGTTTTTTTTTTTTGTTTTTTTTTGTTTGTTTGTATGTCTCGCCATAACGTTCTCGGATCGAGTTGAAATTTTGACCATCCGCAAGCTTCGTTCTCGATTGAATGCCATTAGTTTTGTGGCAAAATCGTTCAAAAAGTTAAAAAGTTACATTAAAGTTAATCGAAAGTTTTTTTTTAAAACTAAACGGAGACAAAATCTGAGATGGCCAAATCATTTAGAATGTCCGTCCGGTCACGAATATGTTAATTTTATTTTGATCCGATAAGTAGTGTAGATGGAAATAACATTATAACAAAGTACCGTTACCATGGCAACGAAAAGACGCGCGAAGTTTCTAATGCACTGCCACCTACAATTAATCAAAATACTTACGAGGAAGCAGTTTATTATTTGTCACCAAAGAGTTTAAATAGTTTTCACAAGAAGTCAAGGTCCTCTAGATGGCGGTGGATTTTATCCACATAAATAATATTGGAAACATGGCTCTGTGGACAGCGAACGTCGCAAATTTAAAAATTTAAAAATTGTGCAATGTGGGTCTAGCTATAGCACGTGCTCGCTTATCAACGCGTCCAACTGAGCGTTTCCTAGTAATTTATATTTTACTCATAATTTTATACGCGTTTTCAATTGGATGAGTAAGTGATCGTAATTTAAGGTGGGCAATTGATACAGTAATGTGCGTGTGCGTGTGCGTGTGCGTCTGCCCCAGCCAGCTAGTGCAAGCAAGCTATAGGCTGCGCTGGAGGGGAGACTGGGAGGGCCAAGAGTTCTTTAGAGACGAACAGCTTATAGACAAACACATGTTTGAATTTTGTAGACATTTTCCACATGTTTTGTAGAAAACATTCCATCTCTGAATAATCCCCAAATAAAATATGATAAATCTGAGTGGAGACGCAACATATGTGCCAAGTTTGTGTCAGACGAGAAATGAAAAACTTAGAAAAGGGTTACAAAAGGAAGTGAGGATAATTTTTAAATGAGTTTTTCTAACAAATGGTTTTTGTGCGAACATAAAAAAAATACATATGGATTGGGACTATTTAAAGAACACGAAAGAAATATGACCTCCCAGAAGTGACCTTACCGTCATAAAGGGGTTTAACGTCTGATATGCACGCAACGAGGTTTATCGTGACGACGCTTCGGATAGTAAAGCGAGCGAAGGTAAAAGTTTAGTTCAGTTTATGTAAACGAAGAGCAGTAAGACAAGTGAAAGATGGGGTTTAACTTACAGGTCGTGGTGATAGCAATGCTGACGGTTCGACATTAGTAACATAGTAACATTTGAAATTAAATTGAAGAGAATCGCAAACTGTTAGCATTATAAATATAACCAATTGGGTCAATGACAATTTTAACTTAATATACAGTTCTCAATAACAATAATACTCCTATCCCCCCCACTGACATATGTATTATATGTATTATAATTAAATTTATACATGTATATATTTTATCTACGGCAATAAACATCTTGAATTGAATTGAATATTTAATTCAGTCACTACCAATCTGGTACAATGTGTCCATTTTGTAGATTTAGGTTCAAGAGAATTGTTGGAAATGAACGCACAGTATGTATGGATCTTATGATCTTGTGATCTTATGAATGAGGAAACATGCCAAGCAACCAATATTCAAGTACATATTCAGTAGACTGTTTGCCAGGGAAAATATCTTTGAGATTTGATCCGCTTAATTTCGAAGAATAAATAATAACAAACATTTCTGAAGGTTGATGGGATCGAACTCTAGACCAGCCGGAAGCTGCGTGGGTAAACGGTCACCCAGCCAAGTGCTGTGCCCTAACCGCTGTGATCCCCCCCCCCCCTCCTACACCCTAGCCGCTAACTCGCTGTAGCTAATGATTTGACGCAGGAGGACGGGAACGGGGGTAGCACAGAAAGATGAAGAAGATGCAGGACAACTTAAAAGTGAATTCGAACATATGTAGAGAGAAAAAAGTTAAGTTGACATTGAGTGTTCCAAAGAGGGCGGATCGTTTGAGAATGTCTACGGCCGTGGGAAATGCAGCAGGAAGGGGGGTGAGGACTCAGGAGTATGCTAATAGATCAGATTTACTTTCGGGAAAAGGATTTGTGGGAAATAAAGTGACTAAAACGAAATCAAGAGCCCACACATGCTTAGTTAAATGGGCTATTTGAATAGTATGGGATTCATGAGAAGAAGTTACACCGCGCCATCATACGAGGCTCTATAAAATGGGTTCGTCGTCTCAAAGCCAGCCACTTCCGACTCATGGTTAGTACAAAGTTCCCAAACTCAAAATGTGAATTCTTGAATTGAGTCTTGTCCTATTAATTTTTGTTTTTGGAATGAAACTTGCGAAGGGAGCTCTCCAAGGAGTGAGGGCAGTTGCCAGTTGGGATGTCCAAGAGGTTTTTCATGTCCCAATCTGAGCATTCACCTTTTGACCCAGGAAAACCTAACACAACTCTATGATTGCCGGTGGTCAGAGTCGAACCATTGACCTCTCGAATCACGGCATATCCACCTATCACAATACTCTTCCATAACTTGACAATAAATAAATAAATAAATATATATATATATATACTAGTCCATTAGACATACTCCGGGAAGGGTCCGTGACAGAATGTTAAGATAATCACGCTAAATATGAGCTCCTATTCTTAGAAATCTAATCCCAGTTTTCAGAGAACTATGTTTATTTTCATCTGAAGGTTATTCAAAATGTTGTTTTATAACCTTCCCTTGAAAAGTAGGAAACATAGTTGAAACGTCGGGTATTAAAGTTTATTTTATTATAAACTATCACGGATTTTACCGTAAAATAATTTCATATATATATATATATATATATATATATACAATAAAGAAATACATTCAATTTTCAAGTGTTTAGAGTTGTGAAAAATGTCAACAGCTAAATATGTATGCATTTTTTAAAATCTTCCTATAAAGGGGCGTACATTTTTTCATTATTAGCAAATACACAAAGTATTATTCACATAAAATGATTTATGGCTGCCGGAATAGGAACGCGTCTAGCTTCAAGTTAGTACTACTCCCTTTTAAGTGCTTAATTATCTAAACTTACAAAATATTAACACTTAATTTAATGACCTCTTAGTCTTACTTATTATCGCATCATCTTAACATTCTCTTGCACTTGGAACTATAACTTACAAGAATAAAGCAAAATGTAATTTAATGTTCATCTCAATTAGTTTTTGAGTAATTAAAAGCCTCAATTAGTATTTTTACTACACATTTGTCATGAGACGTCTTGAAAAGAAAAATAGTTCATACGAGTTCATCGAAATTCCAAATACTCTTACACACAATTATCACGTCTTTGCAACCAACAGACTCATCTTGAAGTTTCCATTTACAAGCTAATTATAGTCTTGAAACTAAAACATCCCATTTATGTCTATTAGTTTAGGAACCTCCCAATATGGCTCTACCTACACGCATCTCTAGGTGTTCGGTTCTGCATGCCTCGGTAATCACATTGACTATAAGAGCTTATTATCGAATTTTAATTAATTAATTTATTATTCAATTCTTATACTATCGTTTTATAGTGTGTATAGTTTATTGCTAGATCTATAGTGATTATTGAACAAATTAAATGTGCCATGAACGGATGAAATTGAAATCATAACCATACTAAAAACAAAACGTTATATTTTTAAGGGAGTTTCAAAACTAGTCTAGGCAGTGGCAGTAATTAAATAATAATAAAAACACGCTCATACAGTGACCATAACGTAATTATCAATTATTATGCATTCATAGTATAGGTCGATGCTAATGTTTTAGTTCATTGCCTATTTTTAAATTACTACATACACCACTAATTAGTAATTATAGCAATGTTTTGCAATTCATTTTTTCCGCCATTTTCACCATAATCATAACGAGTACAAAACGTGTTTTTAAGATAACGCCAATTTTTTTCTTTTATAAGAAGAGGTGCACTTTAGGAAAAAATAAACCAAAAATAATTACTAAAAGTAACAAATTTGAGTAAAAACATGAATAAGTTTGCAAGATTATTTTTTTAGAAAATTAAATCAACTGTGAGTGTGAGTAGACAAACGCACAAAAAATAAAGTTTATAGCAATTAATCTTTTCGTTGAGCACAATGTCATTGGTTAAGGGGAATCCCTAGACCCAAATATCATTTCTAAAGAATGCAGTAAAGACGTCTGAAAAGTAAGTAGAATGTAACAGGGGCTTTATAAAAGAGCGGATTATTTTTTTGAAAATTTTTTGACGAGAAATAACCTCAGAATCAATAATTATTTTCAATAATTACTGGAATCAGTTGTTCAAGTTCAAAATTGAATTTTGAGCTGCGGTTTTTTGCATATTGTTTCTACACTCCTTTATCTACAACCTGAATACAAGGATTATTGGTTTTATATAGTTTCAAGCGTTGCACGATTTTTTTTCGTTAAACGGTACAAAATTTGAAATTGTACCGGCAGGCGAAATAACATTGTGCAACGCAACAAACCATTTAAAACCAATAATCCTAATATTTAGGTTGTGATAAAGGAGTGTAGAAACAATATGCAAAAAACCGCTGCTCAAAATTCAATTTTGAACTTGAACAACTGATTCCAGTAATTTGAATATAATTGTTGATTCTGAGGTTATGTCCCGTAAAAAAAAAAATCAAAAAAATAATCCGCTCTTTTATAAGGTCCCTCTTACATTCTACTTACTTTTCAGACGTCTTTACTGCATTCTTTAGAAATCAGATTTGGGTCTAGGGATTGCCCTTAAATGAATTAATAAATAAGTTAAGATTACAATTTTATACATTTTTAACTAAAAATAAATTAAAATCAATTAAGGCAAAATACGCAAGATATCCCCAACCCATGCATATATAACGGAAACTCGGGTGTGTGGTTCAAATAATGTGAGCGAAATACTGCACGTCAGTACTATCCAACGCACGTGAGTTGCACAAAGATAGTAGGTCTACAATCGCACCAGCCTATCAGACCAGCATTCGAGCTCAACTCGAGTTTTACCGTGTATTTTTACCACCCGTTCATTTATCATTCACCACAGATGTAATCGATTAATTCCCCTCAATACTTATTTAGGTGGTAACCATTTCTTGCATCAGAACGAATGGGCGATTTGAATATGCAAATTTTTTTGAAATACTTATAGAAGGGAGACACAAGAACACATTGTGTCATGTCAGTCATGTCAATGTATGCATATGTATAGTCGAGTTCGGGACTTGAAGATTGTTTGAAAGGAGTTGAACATTTTATGCTGCGATAGAAGATAGAATGCAGACATACAGACGTGGAAGTAAGAATTGAGGGGTGTTTATAAAGTAGGTTGTATTGAAATAAGCAACGATGTGAACCTGCCTTACCGACAGAAGTAGATCCCACAGGAAATCCTGACTGAAAGTTTTCTCAAGGTGACCAAGTCTGACAGTGTGAAGAGTCACAGCGTATAAAACTGATACAGCATCAGTTCAGTTCAGAGGCATCAGTGATGCCTCACGAAAAAAGTATCTCTGTCCTGCCTTTTGACGTACCTTTAAAAACATTTGTGCCCGAGAAAGTAATTAAATGAACAAATGACACATCTCAGACGTAGCAATAACAAACTTCTTCATTTATATTTTCGCATGAATACCCAGGGACTATTGCCCCCTCTTCAGTTGCTAAACTAGGTATTGTGTGTCGATAGTTGGGATGAAATGTCCAAGGGATGTTCATATTTACCGCGGTGGCGTGTTTAGTCTCTGCGACCACCCGAATCAGAGTCTCCTGCGATTTAGACGGAGCTACTTCTATCGGATTGTAGCTGAAAAGAAATTCCACGTTTCTATCTTCATAAATGTCCAACGACCTAATGTGATGGGGTGAGAACCCATGCCCTGCCACACCCTAGTCCGCGCACTCCTCATGCAAACCCTTTCTCCGCCAAGCCTCCCTCCCATGCGTGTGTTAGTACACCAACCATCATGCGTGCATTAACTCACACCCTTTATGCGGGTAGCATTAGAATTTAAATTAAGAATAAGAAATTCACAGATAATGACTCCAATTATTGATTTCTTTTCTTTTTATTAATGTGTGGCCTTGCTGTGCATGGACATTTTACTCATACTCACACATTGTGTGTGAGTATGTTCTACACGCCAAACTAACCCTGGGTAGTAAGAATTAGTTCGTCAACGATTTCATTCTACTTTATATTAAAATCTAAATTACAGGTCACGTTATTGTTAAGAAAGGTTCGTTATAACTTATAACTTAGTTGGACACGTTTTTCAATTAGGTACGTGTTAAAAACGATTTCCGTGAATGTAGACAGTGGTTGCTTTACCTGGAATTGACTTCCTGGCTAATTATTGATGTGATATAAGTAGACCTGGTTATTTTGAAGTGTTGTAAGTAGAGGTCCTAGTCGATAACACTTGCTACTAGTACAAGCCCTAGTTTATAAATTAGAATACATGTTGTCAATAAATGCTCCGGTTTGTTACATGTTTCGTTAGAAGAGCCTAGTTTATAACACGCACTATAGATTTGGTGCTATTAGTAGATTCCAAGGTTGTCAAGAAACACGGGCGACATACCCTGGCAGTGGGGTCACTCGGTTGATACACTCCCAACCCCATGTTACGTCGCGCGCTACCCTGGAAAAGCTGCAAGGTTAAGAGGTCTCACATGTTAAGAGTTGATTTATTTTTGTGAAATATCTTGTCGAAATGTTTTGTAAATCTCCGACATTTTGACACATGTCATTCTGACGACCTAAACTGAACTTTTTAGTAAAAAGTGTTCGTCTGTCTTCTTTTCACCCCTTCTCCCTCCTGACATTCCGAGCAACCCCTAGTCTGTTGAACACACGTGTGACGCCAGCGCCGTGTGACTAAATGCCACCCTCCCTTCGTCAAGGGATGAATTTAGTGTTGAGCTTGCAATATTTTGTTTAATTTATGCAAGTTTTAAGACTTACATAAATTTAAATTGGCCGTAACACCAAAAATGTGTAAGAACGCATAGGCTTACTTGAATTCGTAACTTTACTGAACACGTGACACGGTATAATTGATCATTTCAAGGTCAATTAAGACAAATTTTAACACGTATTTCTCCCCTGCAATAAAAGTGACTAGTGACCAAACTAAAGCGGTTTTGTACTTGTCCTTTAAAATTACTTGGCACCCACGCAGGTTAAAGTTATTTAAATCCCCTAAATATTAAGTTATACAGATACGAACATTTTATGAGTACCAGCATGCAGACAAAAATCTCGTAAAAGTTCAACTACCAATTTACCCCAAAGTAAATTATCCGTCATAAAAATTTATTTCAACACAATACCTTACGTAGGATTCGAACCCTAGTTACAGTAGTTAGAGTAGGTCCTGGGTTCGAGTCCCGCTTCATGTAGCAGTCTTGAGACTTCTATCATGGACTTGTAGATCCATCGATATTCGAACTTTTTCTGTGGGTTGTTTTGTTTTGTTTTGTTGATTCGGGCATCGCCCGGGGAACAATCGTGCCTCACCACTCAGAATGGTATTTCCTATTTCAAATTGTGGCTATTGTTACGCGCGTCTATGACGTTGGCGCCGATATGGCTGGCTCGGACCTCAAATTAAAGTACCCCACTGAAAATCAGTTAAGCCTAGTCACTGAGTTAGATTCAAATACGAATTTGTTTATTAATTTCGCTTCGGATCTACTGTCGAATCGTATAAGCCCCAGCCGACTACCTTGTGATTAGAGATATTGAAAAGTCTGTCTGCCCTCTCCCCCTCTCCCCTCTTCCTCGCTTACGTGCAGCATGTTTTGTGAATCTGATGATGTGCCCGCATGAGATTCAATAGTCCGCAAGTTTGTAGCTAATGAGGTACTGAGATGTAACGAGAGCTCTTGGTCACGAGGGTGGCTGGAGGTAGGGGGGGGGAGGATTTGACTAGAAGGAAACAATGGGCACAAAAGTTCAAGGGTTTGCTGTAACATGTGCAGCAGGGCAACGTAACATAACTAATGATTTGCTTTTCAAGTTCACGTCAAATTTTGCCTTTATGAATTTTGACTCTAATTATTCAATAGGAATCAGTCGATTACTCGATACGGGAGGGAAGGGGGGGGGGACTGGGGAGTGATGGGGAGATAGTGTGGGAGACAAAGAAATTCACAAATAAAAATACAAATTCTAAAACATCTATACTACGTTAGGCTTTATTGCATTGTTTGCATACATAACCAGCCAATGAGTGATATAAATTGTGTCAATGAATTATTTTCTTTCGGGGAAAGAGGCTTATTACGTTTGCAAACACCATGTCAAATTGTTTATACAATATAACTTACGGGAACAAAGCAGTGAAAGATTTTATAAACAGCAAGGTAACAATTCGTTTTTCGCCGCCAGCAATCCTGACTGAAGGTTTTATTCGAGAAATGTATTCAATTCAGCTGTATAAGATAAGTGTTAGGATTAGGGTCGAGATTTTTTACTCACTATCCCACTTGCATGCTAGACTGTTCATAGCAACAGTCAATTGCATTGGCTAGGATCAATTGATTGCTATTTTACGTTTCTGTAAATGCAACCTGCAGTCTTGGACAGGCGGAACAGATTCAAACAGGCTCCCGCTATACAATACCGATTGATTTTCTTTTGATAGATCCTCGAGTGGCGAAATAAAGCCATAGACCACTTTTAGACACGAATTGTCTCTGCTTCCTGCTTCACCCTGATGGAGCGGCGTTCGTGTCAACTCAAAAGTTCACCATTTAAATTCTCTTTATTGGCCCAAATGAGTTGGCGCTATTTTCATTGGATAATTTGAAAACATACATTAGACAATCTCCTCGTTAACTTGTTCACTAATCTAGTATTTTCGTCTCATAACAAGACCAATAAACTTGTCACTCACGTGCACGTAATCCGTTGCGGACCAAACAGGGATTCACCGTCACGGAGGGCGTTGCAACTGGCGTTCAATTGATTAAATCATGCGTGCAGGTGACTAGTTGTGAGTTGTTTGCGAGATGTCTTCTATTAAATTGAGAATTTCTTTACATTATCATACATGCATATAAGGCACAACTAAGCGATACTAATTCCTATTTAAAGTCAAACTAGTGATAGATAGTAACAAATGCACGGGTAGATTTTTTTTAATTATAGAAAAATAGATACAAATTTCATTATTTTTATGTTAAGTGCAGAAATCAATGTCTTATTAAGCCAAACATGAGTTAGTTCTAATTATATTATAGTTATTATTATTATATTGTCATAGAATTATTAATTATCATCGCTACGCGTTGTTAGTTTTTGCCAACTTCTGTTATTTGTCTTGTGACATTATTCGCTCGTAGGCCTGTTCGGTTTCAATGGGGTTGGTTTAGAGACCATTAAATTAAAGTATCCCATTGAAAATCACTTCTTCTTATTTTATATTTGATTCGACGAGAGTAGACGATATTACCGACGGAGCCGTCCCACAGTGCCGCTTCCCGTAAGGCCATCAACCTTTTTTCCCCCTATGCCATCATTACTACCTGTCGATAAAGACCATGTTACACTTGTTGGCCTAAGGGAATTGATTTGTTCCCTTAGGCTCACCCTGCATTTCATTATCGAAAATACAAAGAAGGTTTGTTGCCTTGGGTAATTTGATTTTTCCCAAAGTTGGCTCAACAGCGTATATGCATCGTTTACGTAAGAACGAGTGTTGTTTGTCGTTGGTAATTGACTTAATCCGTTACGATGCATCGCTGTTGGCCTACGGGAAAACAAACCACGCAACAGGCCCCATCCTGTAGGGGTAACATGGCATTCACTGTTATTGGCCAACGGGATAATCATTGCACGTTAGCGAGAGCTCCTATCAATTGAGATTATACATTAGCATACACGCTGTTGGCACAACTGGAATAAATCAATTCCAAAGTCAAAACACACGTTCTTACCGAAAGCAGGCAATTTTTAAGTTGGACTAACGGAATAAATTCAATTACTCTAAGCCAACAACAACTCTTACGTAAGATCAACAAGTGTTGCTAATCGAATAATCAATTACTAATCGTCAACAAAACCGTTTCCTTACCGTAACGTCATTCATTGCGCTCGTTAACGGAATTAAATGCAATTACACACGCACACGTCCGCTTCCTTACCGTAAGAGGTGTTTGAACACCTGTTGCTAAGGAATAATATCCATTCAAAATCCAACAATTCTTATTTTGTATTTTCAATGAATGCAGAGTTTTGCCAACGGGTGGTAACAGTTCCAAGGGACCATCAACGCTTCGTGTAACTGGTCCTTTCGACCAGTGAAATGACGGCATGGGGAAAAAAAGGGTTTTGCCTGAGGTTAGCGGCACTCGTAAGCGAACAATTGATTCCATTTAAACAGCCCTCAGTCATCACTTCTCAATTATAGTCCAAAATACCGAGTCAGACACTTGAAGAAGGGCATAAATTGCACCCTAGACAGGCTTCCCCCACACACAAAAAAAAACGCTGACAATAATGTGTTAAAATAAGAGCCCACCTTGGCTTCACGCAGCTAATGGACTTTCGACACAGTAAACAATTAATTAAACTTAATTGGTAAATGCATCAGAGAAGTATGACATTTCCCTTTTCACAGATTTTCCAACTCGATAAAAGAAGTAGGAGCAATATTGTTTTGATGCGTTGTTTACTGGTCACCGAACCACTTATCATCTTGAGTCTGTGTTGCGCACGATTACACACGTTTACCACTGATGACCGTGGAAGAAGGCACCGAATAATAGTCAAGCTGCATGGGCGGTTCAGGTTTGTTTGTAAATGGCAATATGACACGCACTAGTGAACGAAGTAGGGCCCGTCAAGAAACATGGCAAAACAATCTTACAACGAAACGATATGTTTCTAACAGAAACAACTCGAGAAATTTTCTTCATTTTTATACCAGCCATTGGTAATCCTGACTGAAGGCGATCTAAAAGGTTTACATGGTCGAAAGTGGACGCTGTCCTCAAAAAAATACATCAACATTCATTCCCAATTATTTACACTTCTTATTTCTAATTGATGCTTGAACAGCGGGCCTACTGTTTCTGGCTTCTCGAGAACATGAGTGGTATAGATGGTCAGGATGAAGGATACTTTCAAACATGTCCTTTACGCGCAACTCAACCCCATTACCCTTGCTTCGTCCCGCAACCATGTGAGTCTGCGAAGACATCTTGATTACTTCAGTAGGAGAGTGGTTGGAATTATTAAATGTAAATAAAGTAGAAAATTAACCTAACCCTAGTTGTTGGATGAGCGAAGCGAAGACTTCAATTTCACTGACACCCCCCCACGCCCCGCCAAAAAATAATTTGCTCGGGTGTTTGTCCCCACCCCTCCCCCTTTTTTTTGTGTATTTGTCTTTTCGCGCTCTACCGGGAAAAAGGCATACGCGATCTTGATGAAAATTTGAGGGGACCTTCGAAATCTTTGAACTTAGACTTGCCACGTTTTTGAGTACAATCGATCAAAAATTTCTTATGATTATCGTACTTTTACGATTTTTTCGATTTTTAATAAGATATTTAGTGATATTTGGCCCGCGACCTGGCAAACGGCCACTCCGATCTTGATGAAACTTTATGGGAACGTTTAAAATCACTGAAATTATATATGTTATGATTTTAGAGATATTGGAATAAATATTTATCATAGAAATCGTACTTTTACGATTTTTCCCCCGATTTTTAATACGATATTTTCGTGATATTTGGGCCGATAATCAACCATAAAAGCTCATCCATCAACGCGACTGGAAAAAGCGTTAGCGAAGCGGCCTAGTTTGTACCACATTTTACCCTATCGTTCCTTCCTTCAAGGGACTGAGAATACAGATGAATTTATCTACGCGGTGTTGAGCTGTCAGCCCTAATATCAATACCGTGTGCTCAAGCATAAACCTTAGCAGCAAGTTACTTTTAATTTGTGCACAAAGCTAAACCTTCTAGATTAAAAAGTGACAATTTGAATTATCGTTTCCGTAGCTTTGTTTCGTCTCGTATGTAAAATCACCTAACAAAGGGTTGACATTTTGTTTTACACTTTCAATAGCTTCGTCTGAAAAAGTATAAAAACGTGCTCAAATCTTTCAATACTAGAATACCTATTTATATGAAAAGCCTGAGGCGTCTGGTAGGTTTAATCCTCGTATGCTATAGCGGGCGCACGTTCGCAGGAGCAGGGAGCGCACATGGTAAGCCATTCAGCACCAGGCATTGTACAAGATTAGAAGGGGGCCCGGCTCTATTTCCAAACTACATCTATGGAAAATTTGGTTTCCTCTGTCAATAGAATTTTAGTATTTTAGGACAAGAGCATACATATTCAAGGTTTGGCTCAGGGATATCGTAAAAATGAGTGATTCCACATTGAAACAATAGACAACATTGTATTGTATATTTTACCCTTTCAACGCGATGTGTTTTGACTAGGAATGTCCCCTTTCCTCCGGCGACCGTCCGGAAAGCGAAGGGTTGAGGTTCGAGCCCTAACGAGGACGGTTTCTAAGCTCGTCTCTTTCCCTCGTTGAGCTGCAACACTCGAACTTGTTACACGAGAAGAATAATAGAAATAGACGTCGTTCAAAGCTAAGCTAAGCCATGCCAGTCAAAGTATTGTTTACACTACTCTCGAATACATTCAACTGTCTCCTAAAAAGTAAATGTAAACAAAAATGAAACAATGCCAGCTAAGCTATCCGCTATTTCACTAGGAAAACAGTTTTTTTTTAGTCATTGAGTAGAAGGTCTGGACTGAGCTTATAATATCAGACATTGTTGAAGATGATTTCTTTTCAGTTTTGACGAAGAAAATGAATTGTAGTAAAAATAAAGCAATTTTGACTTGATGGACTAGCCTCAGGTGGTTTGCAATAATGAATTATCTGAAAACGCTGGTGATCGAGTACAAGCTTTGTAAACAAACTGTACCCCCTTTGCGGTCAAATATTTGACTTGTTATAGCTGAAACAATAACTTGTAACTGGTCCCGACGCACAACGTACATTTTGTTTTACTCTGCATACTATTCAAGCAGTAATGTTTATTAAATCATTACTCCTCACATGTTTGGGCTTTGGTAGCTACTACTATAGTTTATTATATTATTCATCTGTGTCCCTTGGCGTAGCTTCCTGGATTGAAATGGCAATGATTCAATATAAACGATAATGAAGGGCAGAAACGCCGAGAAGAATTCATCTTTCAACCCTTATCCCGTATCCATTATGTTTCAAGCGAGGATATAAATATCGTAAGAATAAGTCGATAATACACCAGTTTAAGCATTTTATCTGGCATCTGATCCGCGAACTCGTATTTCGATGGCCACCCTTGACGTGGAATATTAATTGTTACATCATAAAATGGCTACATTTATTTTCGCTCTTTTCGTACGTGTCACTATCTTACTTCGTTGTGTAATAATGACATGTTTAAACTTTTAACCGTCATGATTGCATGTGAAACTTCGCAAAACAAATTAATTAATTAATTGAATAAAACAACAACAAAAATGTAATAAACTTGTAAATGTAAAATTCAAACTTATGGCTATTTTAGTCATGATATAGTAGAAATCAAATTGTGTGCAATCTAATAAGCTATTATGAGTTCGTAGTTTTTTGTGGAACCTTAGAATAAATATTATAACCGTATTTAATTATTTATATCAATTTCGTCATCAAGTAAATATTACCACAAATTATACAAGGAATAAATTAGAAATTTAAGTTTTTTCAAAACAAGTACCAAAGGTTGTTGGTACATAAGCAATATAAATATGAGCACTTTGTAAAACTTTGTTTCAATTCAGATCCACACTATTTCCAACCTAGTGATCCGATGTTTCACTCAAGTAACCCTACTCATGAGAATAGTAATGTACGGCTGGTTCATAGTAACCTTCCTCTTCTTTACAGAACACGTAGAACTATTAGTTACACACCTTTCTGTCAGAAGAACTCCAAAACTATTCAGTCCAAGCTTACCTCAGCTCAGGCTACCCCTTCTCAGGCCTCTAAAATTGCATTTTCACATCAATAATATATACAGAGAAATTCAAAACTACTGAAATTCAATAACGTAGAATTACAAATTTTTCTAAAGGGAGTCGATTATGAGAACCAGTTCTAAAACACATTCAGAATTATTTCTTTAACAAATGGGTGATAATTCCGTATAATTGTGAGTGGGAAGTGGAAATTCGAGCCCGGTTGAGGTGAAATGAAGGCGTCCGTTGGATGTTATGTGACGTGCACGAGGTGGCCGAGCGAGCTCACATGCGATAGCGTGGACACGACGTGACGAAACATGAGGTGTGTTTCACCACCCCACTGCGGATATTGTCCACTTACAGGCAACACATGCGCATTTATACACTTTAAAACATAAATTTATTATTATTTGATAGAAAGATTAACACGAGAGCGAATTCTCACGTTAAGTTAAATATTATGAAGAAATTATGTTTAAGCAGGCACTTCCCAAGAAATATACATTTCAATATATTTTAATAACGCGTTGAAAACACACAACCAAGATAATAACCTAGGGTTGTGAATGTTCATGCCATGCGTCCTGACTCTTGTTTTGATTTTCAATTTTATTAGTCAATGTTTTACTTTCGTTCAAATAAGATGAGAAAAATAGCCACACAGAAGGAAGTAATATGAAAAGTAATAATTCTTAATAACGAACAGTTAATTAATAAACTAACGATTTGGGAGTAAATTTGTTCTTCTCAAAGTTTTCAGAAAACATAAATTAACATAACATAAAATTAAGAAATCGATTTATTTACTCGTAAGATCGTACATCACGAAGTGACAGACTCATTCTCTATTTGAGTGTGCGTCGAATAAGTGAATTATTCACCTAAAAAACTAGCCCGGGGAAAACCTCCATACAGAGACGAAAACACTTTCAACTAATATTTGCTTAAAGTGGCCCGAAAACTGGTTAGAGGAATAAAATTTGAATACAGAAGGAATGCAGGCAAGCATGTATGAATGTATGGAATTTATGGCACCTTGTGTGCAAAGGTTCACGTATGCAAGCGTGAAATAGCTTGCACACTTGAAAAACACCACGGTATAAAAAATCTACTAATCTGTGTACACCAATAAAATGTAAGTGCTAGAATGTAGGATAGATATTTTTCAGGAAATGTCACAACACGTGCATTAAACGCCACACTTAATTGAGTGGGATGCTGTGGGAGGATGTTTGGCACACATTTCTTTATGAAGTTGAAAAACCAGAACTGTTTTATTGGTATTTCTTTTAAATTGGACAACTTTTCTTTTTGCAAAATTGCTAGCACATCACATACTGCTAAGACACCTGGGCTAGCTTAATACCTTCTAAGCATCCTGATAGTTATGTAGTATTGTGGCAATGACAAGCTGCACATTTGACCCCCAAAACTACACATACAGGTTTACAGTTACGAATGTTGCACTGCAACAATCGAGAAATCTTGAAATTACTAATACAAAAAATAATACTGACGATATACTTAATATAACATTAACATTAACTATAATAATATGAATGCAAATGTTGATAATGATGATAATAAAATGAGCAAATAATAATAATAATAATAATAATAATAATAATAATAATAATAATAATAATAATAATAATAATAATAATAATAATAATAATATAATAATAATAATAATAATATTAATTATTATTATTATTATTATATATTATTATTATTATTATTATATTATATTATTATTAAACCGTAAGCGTAATAGTTTGTAATTTGGCCCAGAAAACTTGGCAATAGATAATCTGTTCTTAACCATCTATCCCTAGGAACACAAAAGATTGGAAAATAGATAATTTAAAGGTTAAAATCAGTAAATTGACATTTGTTTTTAGGATAATTATACATGGACATGAAAGTTTAAGATTCTGCCAAGGTTCTTAGTGTTCTAGGTATATATCTTAAGGTGAGTTTAGCTTACGTATAATGTACGTACATGCAACAAATGTTATCTGGAGCAAACATTAAGTTAGTCTCTAGAGAGAAAATAACGATAATCCTTCAAAATCTCTTGCTATTTGAGACGATGAGAATGATAAATGCAGTTGTAGGACAATTGCAAATATACATTCATTTTCGGAATTCAAACCCAAGTTGGTTAGTTCCATACGCAAGACATTCTCGTCACCCATGAGAATCATTCACAATGGAAGAAAGAAAGAATTTATAATAACATATCAGATTCAGAAATCAGAATCAAATTTTGTAACTTTTCTGCATTTTGATAACTTTTGTTGTAGATACAAAGATCCCCCCTTTACTTGTACAGCGCTTCTCTTCAGTGATCTAACGCTGTTAGACACCCCTGAAGATTCCCTTCAATGTAGTGAATAGGACCTTTAATATAAGAGATCCTGTCCATTTTTCACTCTTGTGTGATAGTGCGTTAACCTCACGGTGGATTGTGACAGCTTCCAACACAATATCACATTTCAGTGTGTGCGTCTTTACACCTTTCACACCAACTTCTATCTTCTTTAAAATCAAACTTTTTTACTATAATTCTTTGGAAATAGAAAACGAAAAACTCCCCCGTATGAAAAGATATCCTTTACAGTGTACAGTATAAAAAACCTGGTAGTATTATAGAGAAGGTTTGTTGTGGAATGGGTAATAAGAGAATTATAAGTGAGAGAAACGCTCACGAAGAACTTGCACTTATTTCTGGAAATGTTTTTTGTTCCCAAATTTCGGGGAAACTAATTCTAAACACAACAACAAAAACTTTAAACACGTAAAAAGGACCAAAACTATAAAGATAATCGTGAAGAAAAATCGCACTTATATAGCAATTTGTTTGAAACAGTTTTTAACCTGACACTATTACGAAATAACAACAACCTCATTGGATAATGGTAATGTTCAGTTTTATTATTATTAATGTGGCAGCAATTAGGTATAAAAAGTATTTACCAATTGGAATTTTAACCAGAACATCCGGCTGTATACGTCCGGTGATGACTTTCAAATTGGTATTGCGTGATTCTTTTAGATCACTATTTTTCAACCTGTATGAACGATGCTTGTTTGTGTTGGCTGTTATAATACCATAGGCGTAAAAATTATTTTAGTATAATATGACATGCTTTTTATAAGCATGGACCAAAATCAATAAATTTTCAATTATAATTTTAAAGAAACAATAATATTGACGATACGTTACTATTTTAAAAGTATTTTTCAGTTACATCAATTTAAATCGGTTTATCCATTCTGAGCGTTGCGCGAATGATTTACAATGAAGAAAACAAATGGCTTATTCCTTGTTTAATAAGAGATTCAAACCCACGCCCATGTACTCGAAGACGGCGTAACCGTAACGACATGATATTATTCATCAGGATTGCCGGAGGCTGGAATCGATGCGGTGTCCTCCCGAATCCAAGTCTCGCGTCATTTCTGTAATCCCGCATGTTTCCTCACAAACGATTCACGACGAACGATATGAAATCAGTTTTCGTTCAGACGAGAGGAAGACTTAAAAATAGCTGTCTCGGAGAAAAGGTGTCACCCAACTTTGTAAAGATATTTAAATTCGTACTCACGTAATTGTCAAACTATTCGTTTTTGTCTCCAGCCAAATACAGCATCCTCCCTTACTTAACGTCATTTTTTATCGATCTTTCAACTAGGAGGGGAAATGGTACATCCGTTCCCGTTAAGTCATGCGCTTTTTAAAAGGGTTGCATTTGGTCTTAATAAAAAGCTTACTTGCTGTATAATCTCACCACTCCAAGAGCAAGCAGACGGATTTCAATGAGTTTCGCCGCTGCTTTCAATTCAAAAGTCACGCACATTTACAAGTCCTAATTTTATAATCGATAGCCTCTTTAACTAACCGAAATTCGATAAATAATTTGCATGTCCCTTTGTTAACTACGTATTTTAAAGTTAATATCAGAAATTGTGCTAATGTTCCGAATAGCGTGCTTTTGTCGGGAATTAGGAGTGCCCTAATGGTTGGATGTATAACACAAAGGTATCAAACTATCAGCATATAAGTAAAGCATCACCATACACATGGAGTAAATGCCCTTTTAATGAACACAATTTAAATTAAAGCCTCATTGATTCTTCCATTAAACGACGTAAGTAATTATGAGTAATACAATTAGTAATAAGGACAATCGTAACAGTTAATTTGCTGAAGGGTTTGAAAAGATCGTTGTGGGTCGACTTTCAAATATTTTATCCTAAACAAATGCAAGATTTCTGGTCTCATAAAGCATTTATGTCACACGTTTTGTTTTTGGTGTGACTTACTGATAAAATAATTCACGAAGACTAGAAATGTAAATAGCTTCTGTTCTGATTGATACAAATGTATTACCCATCCTGACGTGCAACCTAATGTGTTATATATGTAGCTGTGACCGTGGTCCTGACATAATATTATAAAGCTGTGGCTCAATGCTAGTGCACGGAGTGTGCTTGCTAAGGGAACAAACACAACACCGATTAGCAATGCAGATCTGTACATATACAAATATCGTTGAATAAAATCATAGACACAAAATTTAATTTTAGTACTATGCATACCATAATATTATGTATTTACTTTTCATGGAAAGTATTATTATTAGTATTAGTATTAAGTATTAAGTAATATTACAATTATTTTCCTCAAAATCGAGTATGAAAAAAGTATAGCCTGTATACAATTTGTGGTAATTATATATTCATGTGTGCATAACGTATTGAAAATTAATAAAACACTGAAATGACGACGATTATTAACATTGTTTTGGCAGTTTCCATTTTAAATAGTTTTAGCGATTTTTATATTTTTTTGTAAGGAACGCTTAGTAAAACCATACTCAATGGTAAAACCATTGAAAGTTGCGCTTTCAGTAACGGCTACATGACTGTACCTTTATTTAGCTTTAATTTAGCTATAAGAAGACTTGTGTAATTTGCCTACTTTTTTTGCCTTCCTAACTTCTGCAGAACAAAGGGAGAATTCGGAATGGACATCACAATATAGTATACAATCTCCCTTCATATTTTCTTGCAATACCCACAACAGTATATCTCGAACCCATGTTTCTGTTTCACATGCGAAATTCGAATCCGTCCATGTTTGGCATGGAGTTTTTCATCTTATAATTGTGTGAGCCACCTTTCGTCGCGATTAGTATCGTTACCAAATTATCAGAATATATAAAACCCAAAATATCATCATCCATCATGTACATGTTCCACACACCCTTTGTGCCACTTCTTTATAATTGTTAGGCCTGCATCTTTACTCGGAGAATCGCTGAAAGGATCACCCCATCATCATAACCCCCTAACCCGTATCAGTCAAACTCACACTACGCAGTACGCAAGCGGCACGTCCTAGGCACAGTTCCCAGGATTCATTTGGCCACTCTTTACCTACACTCTTGTGGTCAAAATACTCTGTTTAGTACCACTTTTTAATCGCGTTCAATTGAGATTATTTCACTATTAGTTCATCAGTATTTGAACAAATAGTTTTTTAAGAACGAATTTCAGTTGTAAATTGTACCAAGAGACAGAATTCTAACGAATACTGAGGTGACGTCTATGAGTCTGGTGCGACTATGATCCTAAGCTATGACCCACGAAGAGGCGTGGCTGTGGTAAACGCACTCACAAACTTTTTCTCCTTCACAATAGTTGCTAAACGTGACAAGCTCCTCTATTTTGGTCAAGAGGGTACAAAAAAAATGCCTGTCTAACTTGAGTATTCAATTCTGTCACATGTTTTTTTAAGAGGACACCGCGATCAGATAGGCCTCGAGTTCGATGTATCGATAACGGTAGTTTCACCATTCGATCAATCGTTCTGTCTAAACTGAGACGAAATAGAAAGCTGGACTAATTTGTAAACAGAATTTGCAAGTGATCATTTGCTTATCAAATCATCTTACATATTGATAAAATCTGTCAGATAAAATATGTAGAAGCCGTGTTTTCTCGCAATTCATGTTAGTTATATGGCGGGAGGACACATACATCTGCGGACAGACGTAAATCCAAGATATGACGGAAACGTTTATAACAAGCAACTACTTCGCACATTTCGCGGAGTCTAATACAAATGGCTGTCAAATGTTGTTACTCATCTAAAAAGGTAAATGCACAAACTAGTTTTCAGTCCAAGCCCTGATTACTTCTGTCCGTGCGTGTAGGCCTACACGTGCAGTGCATGTGTGCATGTGGGTACAACTGTATGTGAACCCCTTCACACATCACGGTAGAAGCGGAGATTAATTAGACCAAGCTTCCGTCGTTCACACATGGTAAGGTAGCGCGCCTTAGTAGCTAACGGCAACGAATTTGCTCTAGCTCTCCAAATAAAGATCGTATAACAAGCTGTAATTTTGACCAAGTGTTTCAACCCTCTTATTAATACTGTATAAAATTACCCGAAATCACATAGCGGAAAAGGGTTAAATAAAACGACAAACAGGAAAAATTTATTTAAAAAAAGGGGAGGTTTAATAACATCACAAAGGATCTGCTGACAGCTGATCGTCTGGACAAAACTACACATATCTTATTTTTAACATTGATTTGTTATATGCATAAACGAATTCGAACACGAAAATCATAAATTTTAATTTTATAATGTCAACACGTCACACACAACACACAAATAGACCCCAAAACGCAGTTTCAAACTATGTCGCAAATCACAATATTTAAATCTCATTCTTCTTACGAAATAAGTAAAAATTATAGTAAGGTTATCCAGCAAAGTCATCTATGTGTCTGCTTCGACAAAAATAAAAAAAATTGGAACATTGCAACACTTAAATTTTATAGCATTCGCCCACTGATAACCTAATTTTACAAATCCACAAAAACAGCAATCATACATCAAACATTAAACACCTGTTAAAAATAAAACAGATCCCAAAATATGAATCACGAATTATGCACTTTCCACGTACTTTACATCGGAAATGAGCATCACATTACAACTTGCTCACTTGTACACTCTTTAAACCTTTATCTTAATTACAAAAACTTGTTGATATTAAAAAGGCTAAAAAGGCTTATAAAAGGCAATACTTTAATTTTGTATTGGGTAGACCGATATTTATTGCAATTTCATATAAAACTAGCACAGGAAAAGGTATGATTGCCTAACGAAGAGGCAGAAGCCTCAAGTTAAGTATGAATTTAAAGGAAATCTAGATCAATGCTCCAATTTTATTCAATCTTAGTACATATGAACACTTTTTTCTTGCGAATTTTTACAAAGTACATTTTTGGCTATATTCTATTCATCTATAATATATTTTTAAGTAAAGAAATTGTATGTAAATCATCTTATGAAGCGCATACAAGCATAGATCTAAGCTTAATAAAGAACCTTGTGTTGATATACTCGATTGTATGTAAGAGTATATTTTAACACAAATACATGGCTAACGATGGTAGGGCTAACGAGCAACGGGAAATGCATTATTGAGGATGACGACCGTGACGTGAGACCCCCTTCCTCCATTTACCCGTGGCTGGTTCTGACCAGCATCCCCACATCCCCTAGCCCAGAGTGGCGCATTATGACCTAACGGTTGACGCGCCCTTGATCTAGACAAACTAAACTGAAAAAATAATGGTAATAATAACAACAGAAGAGCATTCTTGAGGATGACGACCGCGACGTGAGAAATTAATTCTGCGGCTGTTCTTTCTTTTGTTCTTTCTTGCGGATTTGAGGTGTCTTGTTGTGTTTGAGTAATTTTGACTACTGTTTTTCGATAATATTTCGATTTTACAGAGAAGAGATAGCTTTCAAATGAAATTCGTTGGCTGATATTTTTATCAACTCTATGGCTTTCAAAGGAGACTCCGATAGCAACAACAAACACACACAAACAAGTTAAAACATGCTTCCTACCAATACTTAGGCCTACATAATTCAGACCGAGCAAGACGTTTAGCCTCAGTTGGATCAACATATTATTATGTAATGCCTTTTTCAAGGCAAGAGTTTTTGCAGATTCACCTTTTTTATGAGTCTGTATAAACGAATACTGTCAGCTGTACTTTTTCGGTATTTAAGAACTTAATAGCCATATCGTCCTGCCTACCTTCTTCTTCAAAATAAGCGTTACAAAGCTTTTGTTTGACAAAATGGTGGTAAATTTTGTGAAACTTAATTGGCCTCCTTCCTGTCACACACTCGGTAGTTTTGTCATAATTATGTTTGTTTGCTATCACTCGCCGAAGAATGATTGTTATTCATTGTAGTCACTACTCGTACATATCCAGGTTATTTTGTAAGATAGTTCATGATTTATATTGGTATAAAATAGTAAAATAAGAGGCATAGACATTCATAGACTACAATTATAAAGCACACACAAAATTAGTGAAAATTTGTGGCACCGAGTTATAAAATACTAAACAAAGTGCTATGTTTAATTAATCTAACACAACTTAACTGGTATTAACCTTTAGTAAAACCCTTCATGCACCATTCCACCAATTCATTCGTGTATGTGTTATTAATTATAATACTGTTTGCTTTATGAGTATATAAGATCGTTTAAGTAAGCATGTCGGTGCAGATAACGATGCCAGATACACTTGTAACACGAATTATATGAAGGTACGAGACCACATATAAACTATTTCAAGTGAAGAGACTCCCTCAAACACACGTAAACAAACTAGCTTACATGAATTGATATTAAATAAATGTAAACACAGAAGAGATAAGCATAGTTAATTTGCTTACGAGTAGCAACAAGAACCCCAATGTGTGTATGCGTGTTCAAGACGATGAAAATGATGGTTTTGATAGGAATCGGAAACCGAGATTTCGGTGTCACTTTTCATGATTGGGGCAACATTCTGTGAAACTACGTTTCATGCGTCAGTAAGGAACGAAAAATACATTTTCGGGACGAAAAAACCGTTTGAAAAATTAAGCCTCTTACACCAAACAAAATGAAATATCACCCCTATCTAGTCTCCTCTTCAACTTCCCCCTCTTCCAAAAAACCCTTTCACTTCCGCCAAGGAGAGCTAAAAACCCTTTACCTGTTCCTCAAAAAATGTTCAAACAACCCTCTGAAGTGGGAATAAGAGATTGAAAAGAAATTTTCTACGAGGGCGAACTGTAGGAACTAATCCTTTGTACCCCGGGGTATGTTGTGAGAGCCGCGAGCTATCCGACTATGTATCTCGTCGACATGCCAAGGAAATAACTATATGTCCGTTAGAATCGCTGGAGATATTGTTTCACAGGCTGAAAATAAGTTGTGTACTAGAAAAATAATTAACTTCAATGTAAAGTAAGAAATCCCAGCGAGAACAAAAAAGCTGGACCTATTCGTAAGGTGTCTCAATAATGAGTAAATCAACATAAATAAATTGGATTTATAAAATATAGTATATAGACCAGTCATAGTTATAATATACATATTTAACATAATGCTTAACTAAGGAAACAAAATTCAACATTATGTGTAGGGTGGCATTTTTCTCTTGGAGTAGTCTTTAAGACACTCTTTACATTGCATTACATTGGTTGTTTATAATATCTATTAAACTTTTGTATGTTTTTGTTAATTGTGTAAATTGTTACAACTACGTCTAGTAATTTTGGAAATTGAATGCATGCGCATCTCTATAAAACTTTGGAGGTGTTGTAAATTAGTTAGTTATAAAAAATATGTATATAATATATTAAATACAACCAACTGATACAACCCTAATGAATTTTACCGAAGATATTATGATATAATGCACTTCACTCAGATAGGATGTTGGGACAGTTTTTGTTATAGTTTGACAAATGTTCGTAGTATATAGTATTCAATCTCAGCGTGATGACCTAGGTTATGACCGAGACAAATTATTGTGAATTACATGTACATACATCAAATACAGAAGACACCAACCTCGAAACTATTTGGTAACATGTTTCGTTTTTAAAGAAAAAGATGAATGAAAAGATGAGATGATGAATGTAGCGTAATGCAAATTTATGTATTTAAAATGTAAACAAAAAACAATTGATTTGCATTTACTTTTATATACTCAAACAAGAGTCCCGTAACGTTTTTTACGATCGTTGCGATTTTGTTTGACTTTATATCGTTGTATACATGTGTTGAGTTTTATTAACCAAAGTGTTTGGTTTGTATAATGTATTTGTTTGCTTCCGTATACTTTGTATTCGTATTGCGATTTAATTGTATTTTGTGAAGTGAGAATATTTTTCAATTTTGTATCATTTGTTGTGCAATTTTATGTGCAAATTTTAGTATTTTGTATGAAGAGTTCGGAAATATATCTTGGTGACCATTAGGTCCAGTCGGTCTACTTTATAGACACAATATTCCCGCCTGGTTGGTTAATTGCTCCTACTCAATAATCGCAAAAAGACGTTGATTTTGGCACTAATGACCTAGCATCATCGCGCCGAACCTTCACGTGGAAACGTATCGGTGCATTCTACTCGAAGCGGCCGAAAGCAAAACCCTAAAAGGGATCGTTATTCGTGACGAATCCGCGCATTGAAGGTTATGACGTTGAAATGATTAATATAGAATTCGAAATTATGCTGGATCGTTTTTTAAGGAAACGATTTATAACTGCCAAGATTTTTTTAGAACGTTTCGTTTTTTAACACATGCAGGTATTAGGTAACGTATGTGTGGTGTATGTACACGCCAGTGAATGTCACGGTATGTTCCCAACCAGACGAAGTTTTTATTAGCGCAGCCATCACAAACTGTCAAAATGCGCAATCAGAACAAAAATATCCTTACATTTGTCAGATAAATAGATGAATTAGACGATTGGTTGACTATTGCATCAACAAGATAGTCGGTTGAAAAAATAATACATCAATACAATTTATTTACTCTAATATTACATTAATTGTTTAAAATTATAGAAATGATAATAATAATAAAAATAAAATCGACGATGTTCTTTTAGTATTTCTGAATGCAATTTAGCTACACTGTTGTTTCAATGTGGGTCAATTTCATTAGTATAGTCAATGTTAGTATTAATAAAAAGAATACAAGTTATAAAAGTAATTATCATAATTACAATAACTACCATCAGAAAAATAGTTATCTCGTTTTTGTCCAATATAATCTCTTCTATAACAAAATTTCGGTTGTATCTTCTATTCATATTATCAGGAAAAAGTGCATTGAGTTTTAACGCCTGGCGATTCGATTATTCAGAAACGCCCAAAATATTGATATGCATTAATTGCTATATAAAAAAACACACGAGACGCATAAATTGATAATGGCTTCACCATTGTGTTGGTTGTAATTAGAACGAGACCAGGCCGGGGTGCAAGTATAGTGCCCCGGGATCAAGAGACAGCTGTCTTCGTACTTACATGGAAGTCATCGCGTATGCTTAATAGCAGCGCTCTCCATATGGCGGGATCAGAAGACTGACCATGTCCACACAGAGAAGAATCCCTTCATTTCCTTCTAGTTCGCTTCACAAATTACTTCATCATTCTTGGGTATGGGTCATTTTAATGAATGTAATGAGAGTTTTTGGTAATTATACGTTATGGCTATAAAGCAAGCGTACCAAATTTTGCTGACTGTGAGGGTGGTCAAAATTAATTTACCCCCGTAGTTGTACTTTTTGTGATAATAATTTAATGGGGCAGTGAACGAAGCAAAAGTGTTTTTAGATATTCCTTGCATTGCAATTAGTAAAACTCACAACCGCTCTGGTGCTTATTGCTGACATCGATTACGTGGCTCAGTGTTAGCATGCGAGACTCGTATTCGGTAGTTCACGGTTCGATCCTCGCCACTGGCAATTCTGCCTGAACATAGCTTGTTTTCAAGGTTTTCTCAGTCGTAGACGAATAGTAGTATTGAGTCCTAGTAAAACATCCTGCAGGTCCTTCTCAACCACAAATTCTCTGACGCGGTCAGCCAGTCACGTGACGAGAGCCAGACTCAATACACCTTGTTTCCTATAACGTGGTGATAACCGAATCTTTGCAAATGTGCACAACACAAATAACACCACAATAACCACAAGCAACGGCAATACTAATTTAAAAAAAATTAAGATATCTAAAATAATTGATTTTAATTAACGTTATTTTTCCTGGATTTCCGATGCGTAAAAGTTTGTAAACATTTGCTCAAGAATAATACGTTCAATGCGAATAAAATGCAAACTTGATATTGTGATAGCAAATATCTGTTGCTAGTGGTGTGTACAATATGAGCCGCATGGATGTGTGAGTAATATGATCCCGAGGGCGAGGGGTTGAATGTGATATGGTTTGGTTGGGTATACTCGAGGACAGGGTAGAGAAATGACCGAGGAAAGCTTGCTTGACCTTGTGAAGGAGGGGTGACTGGCTGCGACGTACTCCCCTCCCTAACCGGATCAACTTGCTACTTGCTTTACGACTCTATTAATGTAATTAAGTTATTCGAGACGATGAGTGGTGAAATGAAAATGAATGGTTATTACAAAAATCTATAAAACGATATAAACGGTATTCGATCTTGTTTCTTCAACACGCTCAGGACCCGCGCTCTAAACGGATGAGAAACAACAGAATGGGTCTACAATAATCTGCGTCTTCGATAACGTCCGAACACTACATCCGGAGTCCGGACGCAATGTCCAAAAAACGAGACATTCTACGTAGTGCCTCATTTAAAACTATTTTATTTTTTTATTTATTTACGTATATCCTATTCAGTTATAAAACTGATTGACAATGTAATGTAAAAAAAAATACGATCGACTTCACAGACTTCACAGGTGTCCAAAATTTTGCTAAAGTGTTTCAATATAGAAATAGTGACACTTTTCTTAAAATGTTCTAACAAATTGCACTTAAATATGAAGAATTTGGATTTGGTAAAAAGTTCGAAACGTATATTTGTTATTTTATTTATTCTGTCTAGTGAATGTCTCTTTTAAATCTACACGTCTAGAGATGAATTCCGTGGTTTATGGAAAGGTACTTAGGCCTACTAAATGCCAAAAAAATGTATTGACAATGCCTTCACCTAGGTTTCAAAATTCAAACCAACCTCCTACAGTAACCTCCCTGTAACCTCCCTCCCGCTACCCTTCACACACATCACTGTTAACGGGTTATCCAGGACAATAATCACCAAAACGCGTAGCTCTCTCCCACCCCCACCCCCACCCCCACGCAGGGACGTGATTACGGTTAATATTCCCATTGTCTGTGTTTGCATCCTCAAATTTTACTTTTTGAAATCGAGCAAGTTGAATAGTAGTTCGTTCGCCGCTCGCTCACGGGTGCTGTGTGCAGTCTGTCTGCAGTGCATACACCACACCACACCGCTCCCTTTGTGTCGGGTATGAAAGGGGTGGATCATGTGCTGGGAAAACTTCAAAATACGGATTATAGGACCACATCGAGATAACCCCCAGGTGCATCCATCCCTTCCCTCTATTAAGTAAGGAAACATGACGAATATATAGGAAAAAATACGACAGGGGTAAATTTTTACTACAAAGGGTTGAAAACTAAAAAACGCTGCGCTCTAGTACAGTCTTATTGTAATCAGATGGTATATGTCATCACTCATATGTGACAATGGCGAGTCGCATCTAGAGACTCATTAAATCTTTACTCAGTAATTACATATTTTGGAGTTGGATACATACAGTGAGGTTAATCGTGACGGTTGGAGATGTGGATTTCACTCTGTTTACTTTAACATAATTTACGACGGAGGCCAACGCTAAAACTAACAGCACATAAACTTTTTATTAAAACTTTATTAAATTTATTTCATTTTGTTCTGGAATAATTCGATATCGATATATTGATATACGAGTTAAGCATTATATTACATATAAACATATATCAAAGTTTTACAAAATTTAAACTAAATATTAACAGTGTAACTGTAAAGACATACATGCCAAGCTGACTATTTTCTTTTATGGTGCCAATCGAGAAGATGACTGATGAGGGGTGATTGGGGATTGTTGAATAGTGACTATTTTTTAATTATGATGATTCTCACCCTGAAAATGTAGAATGAGACTACGGTGCCATTATGCCAAGGCCTATGCTTGCTAGAACCAGCCAGAGGCGACACTCAGCCATATATTGCGTCGTGAGTTAGGATGGATTCCTAATGGGGCTGGGGGTGGGGGGGATTTTGGCGTTTGTTGTGGAAAACAAACACCTTTATGACGTAACGATAGAAAATGAAATTATGATGTAGGAGGATTCAGGAATGAACATTTAAAAAGTTCAGTTCCTCTCGTTCTATCTCTGTTACTCCCTCTCTCTCCGCGACTACTAAATACCCCGGTATAAAAGCGTTGTATTTACCTAAACCACGTTACTGCAGGGACCGCCTAGTCTACGCGTCCAACGTTGAGAGGGTAGAGATACGGTGACGTAAGCCCACTAACCCCTTTTTAAACTTCAACCCCTTTACCTACTCCGCAACAGCATCCCTAGGATTTTCATTAAAGAGGAACTTCCAACTTATTTTTAACCCTACCGTTTTTGAAAATGAAAATATCTTCAATGGATTTTTTTCAATTGAAATACTCATCTTTCATTGTTGATCCATCCATCAAAAATACCCCTGGGGCTAAGCGAACAAGAGGGGAGACCGTTCGAAAAACATATCCCCTTTAATATCAGATAATTGAATGGAACAGGGGAAAAGAGATAGATGCAGCGAGAGATTAAAATAAACGGTTGGGTTTGATCTAAGTTTCTTCGTTTCTATTTTGTAAATAAAAACTCTTTTCATAAAGGATCACAAAAGGTACAAACATAGACTTGGATAGAAAAATTGACATTTTTAATCACCCGTCGGCGATATCTCGTTGTGGTTTCCCCAGCTTTGTCAAACGCTAAAACAAATCTCCGATCGCTATGTAAAATTTAAATTTTGACTGACGTGTGTTAAGCAGTATTCATAAACCCTTTTTCATGACGGTAGCCCCCGCTACATATTATACCACCCACCCTTTAATTCTGACAGAATATTTCCTTTCAATATTAATTAAGTCCCTAATAGACAAGTGGTCATACCATATTTACTGCATAATACTCGGAAAATTCTTATCGATTATGTATAAACCTAATCATTAATACACCACAAACACGAACTTTTTGAATTACTTATGGATTTATTGCCCACCAATAGAAATTACAGACGCACTTGATTACATAGCTCTGTTGAGAACATCACTAAACACTTGTGCTAAATGATTATTAAGAACGATTTTATAAAGTAACATATTTTTCGTCGTTCATGAATCATAAATAACAGAATGTCGTCTATTTTAAAACCGTAGTTCAAATTCTACACTTTTTTACTTGAGGGGGGGGGGGGCATTTTTAAGTTCCTCATTTTAGTTTGTGTTCTGGGGATGCTAACGTACCACTCTCTCTCTCTCTCTCTCTCTCTTGTTAATACAAGAAGGCTTATCGAGAATATGAGCATTGATTGATGATTGATGCGACTGTCTATTGTGTATGCGGAATTGTCGTAGAGATGGTCACATATCGCGATTTAGAAAAAATCACGAGCTAGGAATGCCCGCATTATAAAAAATCGTAAATAAGCGCGTTTTAGGTAGATTTACTAAAATCACACAACCCTACCCAATATTACTATTAGATTAATTTTCTAAAGATTTTTTTCTTTTTCTTTCCTTTAAAAAATGTACGCACTATTCATTCAAAGTTTGTGATATTATTCCTATTTCCGTTGGTAATCGTAGTTTCAAGTAAGACAACAAAATCACATCAATTCACAAAATAAACTTGGTTCATCTTCATTAAATTTTTGTGGCCGGTTCATAATTTTGCCAAATTTGCCACATATGACTCTATATGTGAAAAATTAAATTTTGGCAGTGACCCTTCAGTGGCAGAGATATGTTTATATATGCTGTAAAAATATATACAAATATATTTGCCCTAAAGTTTTAATAAAATGACTGATTGTGGGTTTTGTTTCTCTCATCGATATTTTAAAAACGGTTTTGTTAATATAGTTAAGAAATTAGACTTAGGTATATATATAATCAGTGTTGGGTAAGTTCCCGCAAAAAAGGAACTGGGGCCTTCCAAGGGAACTTTAAAAAGTTACAGTTCCTTCACATAAAAAGGAACTTTTGAGTTCCCGAAATAATAAAAGTTCCCGATTGAAAGTTCCTTTATCAGATATATTATGGTACATAGGATTTAGGTCGCGATTTTTAAGACACATGGTCGCGAGCAAATATGACAGGTTCATTATTCGAGGTTATACGCATCTTAAAAATCATATTCTACTATTTTATATATTAAAGATTTTCATATCTGTATCAGCTAAATATGTTTTGAAATGTAGAGGCATGTTGGGTTTTGTCATCTCTAAGAGTGAAAGGAACTTCAAAAACTTTATTAAAAGTTCCCCAAAATTTGTAACTTTTGTGTTGAAAGTTCCTTTAACTAAAAATGGAACTCGTTCCTTAAAAAGTTCCCGAAAAAGGAACGCGTTCTTTTTTAAAAGTTCCTACCCAACACTGTATATAATATCAAATCACTCATAGTTGAAATCAGTTTGAGCTTGAACGGATGATATGCGTGATCCATAGATCCATGATCCATGAACGTGATCGATCTCCCGTCTGGCGGGAGCAGATGGAGATCATAGCCGAGCTGCTGGAGTTGTAATACCAGACACGCCTTCAGGTGGAGGACAGAAACTAGCCATTGTTTGACGTGACTTGACGCCATTTGTCGTTTAGGAAGCTGACATAATAGCAAGGGCAAACGAACATACCGGAAACCAAAAACAAATCATTATTTCATAAGATTAGAAACATTCTAATCGATGCTGTTAATCAATCATATCAGTATTTTACATCGTCATGCCAATGCTACAATGTTTGCTGAACTCAATTTGTTTTTCCAGAATCAGAAAAATGTTTGATTATATTTTGCTTATGCGACCTTTACTAACGGCAATGATTCTGGATGAGTTTTCCAAAATTTTACTCAGATATAGGCAAATGATTGGTTTGAGTCATACTCACACTAACAGCTTTTGGAAACTTATCATCAAATTCACAAAATAGTTCATCTTCCTACTCATTCTCCTAAGAAGAGGGTCACACCGCAATACTGATGTGCACCCTATAGAAGTCATTATTACACACAAAAAGTAGATGTGAAATCGTATTAATTTTCATCTAACAATTTGTAACATATTGTCACCACACCACACATGATATTCTTGGAATTGAGAAAAAAAGGGTCCAGTATAAATCATTTGAACTACAAAAACTCAAAATTGATACAATATTAAATTAAAAAATGTTTTAATGAAATTTTCCTTTTCGTCTTCGGTGTCTTAACACATTCCCCAACAGCAGGTCAGTGTAAGGGCGTGGATTTAAATACGTCATAAGTCCTGGAATGTTGCAATTAACCTTTTCCCCCATCATCTGCCAATACTCTAAAAAACATACAGAAAACAACATGCATTTTTGTTTCAGCGAATACCAACATTTCCTATGTATAATTGTCGAAGTAGACGTAGTTTTAACAACTTGAGCATGAAGCTTATTAAATTAATGCAAATTCACGTTCTTGGTATTTGCAATTTGATACAATTAGGAAATAAATTGGTTAAGAATCGAGTATAAATTTCTAAGGTTTGGACAGGTAATGGATCAAACATTTTGAGCGCATTCTGGCTGGAGTTAGCCCCAAGGCTACAGCCCTAGCCTACGCCAAGCATCACGCCTTAATAAAGTGGTGAATATTTGCCTATGGACTTAAAAAATTACTGAAATTACCAAAAAGAGATAGAAAACTAAGGGCCAATATGAAACACATAATTGCATCAGATTATAAATCAGTCTTGATAAATTGGGCTGTAAAACATGATTCTGACAGTTTGGTCTATTAAATGTTTGCGAAAATGTTTTATCTAAGGCGACCGCCTACTAAACGACAACAGCTTTTACATCTCATCTACCGCCTTCTTGATAAACCGTGATGTTGGAGAAGTTTCATTTAAGCGTTCGCGTTGAATGATGAGCAATTATGATCGCAACCTTTTTCGTTTCAATGGTCATCTTGTCTCAGCATATGCTACGCTCAATCACGACGCGCAGGCGCTACAGGCATCCGCTCCAGTGCGGTATTCCACTAGGCCTACTTCTTAGTCACCCGGTACACCCATACTCTTATGTTTATATTACATGTATGATCTAACATTTTCAAAGCATACAAAAGCATGACGAAAACGACACATACCTGTGCTAGAATTTTTTTTGTTAAAAATTGTCTAAGCATAACCCTTCTATGGGTCATGTAAAATCACTGATGTAAAATCATTAATCATTTTTGGAAGCTTTATGTATAGGTTAGGCTATAGCCTTCAAGATATGTCTAAAAGATCATCAATTTTGATCTCTCTCTCCCTTGAAGGGTATATGGGTGGCTGGGTCTCAAATATCTTTCGAATATATATTATACATTTTTTTGTAGTATTTTGAAAGAAGTGCCGAATAAACCTTTCAAAAAATACAAGCGTTTTCGGTTTGAAAGGATTTGCTTTTTGGAATAGTAATTAGTTGAATCCACATTTTCCATTCGCATGGTTGTTGGCATAAAAACAGTCCCATGCACGTTTGGGCCACGTCCTTCCAGAGAGAGGCGTAAGCCATCCTTCTCGATGCGTTTGCCGAGCTGCCAGTCCAAATATAATGTATGCAATTAATTAAAACTCTTATTTTTCAAGAGATAAGGAATGTCGAGCAAAATACCACAGGTGAACTAGCCTGCTGTGCAACTCTTTGATATCTCAGCAGATTGATACAGAATCGATCTGTCTGAAGGCCTTGCCAATCAATTTGGTATCGTGATCCCGGGTTCAAATCAAAAGTTGAGAAAACTCACTCCCGTGTAGATTATTGATTGTGTTGATAGATTGATACTGGGCTTTCCTCTACGTTTACAACTCCGACAACTGCGTATACATAACATTATTTTCATATTAAAATAAAATAATTCACCACCCTGCGATATTACAAATAATAATATTACTAATTTCAGTATTAGACCGAAAACCTCATAGAAATAATATTCAGGTATAAAAGCCTCTGGTTTCTTCATTTTCTCAACACCAAGGTTTAACCATGCATTAATAATAATTGCAGTTTATTCTTATACTTTTTGTACTAAAATTATAATTCAATTTATTTTAATTTAACACACGCAAGTATTTCAAGTGCTAAATTATGCACGGTATTAAAAATATTTAAGTGTTATAAATATTCAAATCACAATGCTTCTTTCCCTAACCTATCTATCAATACGAAGAGGCACCATGGTGGTCTTCGAAATAAAATCCTTGTGATGCTGTCGTTCACGGTTTGTGAGGGGGGGGGGGTTCGGGGGTCGGGGGAGTGTGAAACAAGGGGTGTGGGTTCGAATACTGCTGTTTGTTATTGACTCTACTGTTTTTCGTTCTCATTTTCCTTCTCATAAAAGTCAGATACGCGATCGTATGCAGTTTCATTTACAGTAAAGTTGTTGCAAAAAAGCATTTTATTTTGTGACTTTTACCTGACTGTAGTGTACGTCCATAACTAATTTTGTAATTTTTTCTTACTATGCCACTTTGATGTTAGATAAACCAACTTTAACTTCAATTCAATTTAAATGTTTAATGTCATGAGCTCATTTCAAATGCGAGGTACTTTTGAACGATCAGTGAAATATTTACTTGATGGATTTGAGTTGTAGGTTCAATATAACCAGGTGGGGTTGTCGAAAAGGGGGAGTGTAGTTCGATAGGGGAGTAGTGGGCACCATTGACAAAAAATTGAGTCACATGTGCACGCATATTTTGGCATTGTATTTGCTAAAGATTTAATATTTTCCGAGAATTAAATTGATTGTAAATATTTCTGTTTAAACTCTTTTGGCTTAGGCTTTATGTTATCTGGATTACAAAAGTAGTGAAAGTGTATTGTTTTTTCCTATTTAGTTCAATGGTTCTATGGTTTTAGATAATTATTGGCATCGCTACACTATGAAACATTGCTTACGGTTTACAGATGCAAACAAATGGAAATTGATTCACATGTCAATTCCGTCTCTTTTTGTCTGTTGCTTAAGATTAGCATTGACCCAAGGTGTTCATGGTTAAGTTTTTCAATATATGTTCCTGAATATTTTTATTGACGCAATAAAACACCATACATAATTATTTTAGGAGTAAGTTTGCAATAGTATAGTACCATAGTTGTATTTTGAACACTTTTCACAACTCTGACCATATTTTTAATTGTAACGCTTTCCGTTGCATATATGGCACACACAACGCAAAAGAGTTAATCTTTAATGACTGTAGATGAAAATATCCATAATATTGTGACTATTGTCCAATTTCTTCACATCAGCAAATTTCATCGCACTAGCAATCATTGGTAATCAAGTAGATAAAACTTCACTAAAGTGCCTCAAATGCAATGCATGGCTCAATATTATAAAGCCTTTGAAGAAACAAAACACCAACCACACACAACTCGAGATACAATTTTAATAACTATACTTAATATTCATTTCACATTTGTAACTCAATGTTTTAAAAATGATGGGGTCACAAATTAAAATGGTAATTGCGAGTGGTAACGAATGAGGTTAAACACCGCAATTACTAATTGCGATGAGGGGGAGGGGGGGGGGGGGGGAGGACGGAAAACTCATAACTTCGAATGCTCGCAATTTGAAAGCTGGAGAGCCGTAGCTTATAAATAGAAATATTAAACGTATTTGTTACATATTTTATGAATTCTGAATACAAAATTAAACCTGCATTAATACACATAAGGCCTATGTGCAAATGCCAATCAATATTGATTTGACTATTTTTGGGAAATAACACAAACGGAATATTTATTTCCAACCTCTTCGTAATATTTCCACCCGACCCGAAGACAAGAGCGAGTATTTGTTCGAGATGTGCTGTGGCTGGGCATTGCGTGCGGTGCCGTGAAGGGGGTCCTGACAAGGTGGTAACAGGGGGAGGGACCGAATAGCTGGCTACACGCGACTGTAACGTAGGTGTATACGACGCATACATTAGGGCTATACTACTACCATTCAAACAACACATAGAGTAAAGTAGCTTGAAATGTAGTTTTAACTCAAAATTTCGAAGACAGTCGATTTGAAAGTTCAGGCAAGCATTGAGCGAATGTGTCGAAGATGTCATAATATATAAACATGTTTGCTTTTGATAATAATATTGATAATACCAGAAGAAAAAAAGCTTTATTAAAAATTATGGTTTTTGTGGAGACCGTCTAAATTTAGAAATTTTAATTACCAAGTACGAACGTCCAAAACTAATAACAACATCGATATAGTAATGCTAATTAGTAATCAGAGAGCTTATTGTATAATATTCACTTTCATGACCGTATGTGTCTTGTGTCACGTGGACATACGATTGAGATGCATTATTGACATTGACCTTTATCAAGGATGATACATAATGTTTTTTGGTGGCCCTAGAGCACAAGATGAGGGGGAGGGAGCAAACTTTTTCTCAACACGGAATTTTTCAGTAGCCTACTCGGCACCTCCACAAAATATTTCGATGCGGGATATGATTTTATCTGTGTTCTTAGACAAGGTTCATTAAGTAATTTCTCTCTCTTTGTTGGGTCCTCCTGTACTCGTGCTTGTAATAAGTAATGGCAGTGAATTTGGCATTACTAATAACGAAAAATTATTTTATAATTGTTATTATCTACTGTAAATGTTTCATACTGGTACTGCCGCAGTTCATATTTTAACGATTTTTTTAGAAGTTGTTAATAGTGTCAGTTAAAAATTAACCAACATGTTTAAATTATTTAAGTTTTGTGAGCGAAGGACATGTGAACGAGATCTCGATTTGACACTAAACAACTTATCTGGCTGAACGTCTGTCTATTTTTGCCTACCAAAATAATTCAACCCGAAGGGAAAAGTACATTTGCACTCTATTTTTGTCAATTGTATGATAGCTATCTGCGATTACAAATTTTCGAAAATTATAACGTGCGTGTAGTACGAAAAAATGCAAGGGCATTGCCAAATCGTAAAGTAGAAACTTGACCTAATTTGGCATAAGAATTGCCGAACGCATCCCCGGGCAAAGTAGCCGAATGGTAATTCTTAAATCCGCCACCTGCTTACTTAGGCTACATTTACAGGGGCAGATATCTAGGCCAAAGAATTGACTTGTCCTCTCCAGAGGAAGTACGCCTACGTTCGTGGCCGTACAGCTATATGCAGTAAGTTAAAACAAGTAAAAAAACAATAGATTCCAAAAATGCAATGTTGGATGAGCTGGAGCAAACCAGGCTTCAATGCAGAATACATGGGTTTATTATTGTTGAATTTTTCACCGCTAATTTTTAACAAACAAATTTTAAACTAATGGTGGTTATTTAGATAAAATGTGAGCATGCTTATCAGTGTACATTTCCATATAATTGCTTAGTTTTTAATTTAAAAAATAATGAAATGTGAACATGTTTGATAGGGCCATGCGCGTAAGCAACCTAAAGGTTTAATTTTTTTTAGATGAACGAAATTAATTAGAGGCCAAAATTTGTTCCGAATGCATGAGAAATTCACTGGATTTGGCAATAAAGCGACATTATCTGAATGGGCATTTTACATAGTAAAACAAAGTTGGCCAGAGCTCGAGCTTCCAGCCGTCACAAGCCTGAAGTTTCGTAAACTATACAAACAAGTGCAATTACTTCCTAAAAACAGGGGGTTCCTAGTCTATCGATGATGTGTTTTGCATCAGTTTCATTTATTTGTAACTGAAATATTATATCATCCACAAATGGTGTTCTCTTCTCGCTAAGTATTAAATACTAATTGGCGCACTTAAAACTAGTAGAAAATAAAAGAACAAGTAGCTATTGATAGAAAATACACGACAATTGTGACAATCCAACTGCTTTTCTAGGAATCTTACCAGCAATAAATAGCCCATCCACTTCTTGTCCCGTGCAATGCACACACGAGGTCTTCAACTATTACCACAACCATTCATTATCACTCACTAACTAGTTCCTCTATTATTAGAAGCTGGTGTCTGTATAGATAAGGTAGATCTTAATCTTTCCACAACCCTCACGATATGTTTCTAATTAGTATCTGATTAAAGTGACAGCTTCGATGTCACTTTACCACTTTTCCGGTCAATTTTAGGCAGCTATTCTTCAACGGTGAAGTGTTTTTCTATAGCATATTAGTCTATAACTTTTTATCGTCAATTCCTTTAAATACGTTATCATTTCTTACAATCTGCCACTAATCTATAACTTCCAACAGCTTTTCAATAGGAGCTATAGTGCTAAATACATGTTGGCCGGTTTTTCATATACTTCCGCGCTTAATGAAATTATTGTTATTATTTATTTATATTAGAAGCCAGTACAAGCGTACAGCACAGAATTGCAGAGGAAGTTAGAAAATTGCAGATTATTATCAACAAATTGTATAATTACAATAATGTAACCTTATTAAGTTTTTTCTCCGATACCTTAATTACTGGATGTGACAGATGCCAACTACCATTAGAAACAGCCACGTACATATAGTGTAAGCACTACACCTCATACAGATTGCGACAGCATTGCTATTTAGGCGTTAGGCCACATGCAAAAACAAATCTTTGTTTTTCTCTTGTTGCATTATGGATAACCATATTAGAAGTTTTTGCTTCTTAAATTTGAAAAATGCCTCGTATGTAATCGTTTCACCTGAACCAAGAATCAAGGTCTCGAAGGAAAAATATTGTAATAATATCTAATTAAATGCAATTATTAGTTACAAATGTTGGCACTCCATAATTTATATCTACTTAGTTCGCCAAGGTTAACTAAATTTACATGACCAATTTTAATGTTAATAATAATATAATTACATGAATATGACTTTTTCGCTCAATATACTTTTTGCAAGAAAACTCAAAGCAATGTATTCATATATTTTATTCTCTTCGTAGCAAAGTAAATTTGTTACATTTTTTCTTGTTGAGATTGCTGTTGATCCCATCATCATTATGAATATGTTTATAAGACTATTGTAAATCATATTTCGACTGTCATAATAAAATGATTGTATTATAATAAATACAAAATAATATTAATAATAATATAATGGCTTAGATTCGATTCCTGGTCACTGCCAGGGCAACCTTTTATAGCTGCTAGTGCTGTGTAAAGTAATTATTCGCGTAACAATTAGTGTATTATTAAATATTATAATATATGTGTATATATATATATTATATATATATTAAATATTATATTATAATCAATATTCATATCGTGAACTTTGATTTTAATTGGTATATTATCTTATGTTATTATTTGGCCAAATTACTTTTAATACGAAAAAATATATAGAGAAACATTTAGAGTGAAGACTGTTGGAGAACAGACGAAAATTGAATGAGCTGGTAGAAAGAAGAAGACGTAAGTAGAAGGAGAAGAAAGAGAAGAATGGAAGGAGGAGAAATTGAAGGAGAAGAGGACATGACAGGCCAAGTCCAAGCAAAATATGTGGCTAACCAACCCCTGACCCGACTTACGTTAGAATTTTAATAATTTATCTATTAAAATTTCACTATTTAAATCGTTTATATTTATTGAATTTTATATTCATTATATTAGAGAAACATACTTATGGAACATTGCTATTATTTAATGAACTTAGAGGCAGAGCGAATAGAAAGAACTAGATGAATACGTTTCGGGGATGATTATTTTATTAATTTTACACTGGTCCGTGTACATAAACTGAAAAAAGAAACAAAAATTCTTCCACCTGTGCTTTCAGTCAGATGAAGGAATGAACCAATAATAATTTTTCAAATACACGTGCATTAATTGTACGTAGAGTATAGAGTACGTAGAGCTCCATCTAGCGGTGAAGATAAGAACTGGCTTCGTGCAGACATACGAGACGCTCAAGGTGCTAGCGCTCTAGGTGTAGTCGTAAGAACTAGACTGTACTATGCGAACGAGGATATAAAGTAGCTAGCTGTACCGACGTTGAGCGTACGACACAGCTACCGCTTCCTAGCGGAATAAATTGCAAATGGTGGAGTAAGAGAGTGTTGAATGCGTAGTAATGTGCTTTACCGACTAAGGGCTTCTCGTCTACCTACTCCTACCTAGCGGGTGAAAATGGAAGCAACGAACATTTTGTAGTCGTTAATATTGTTGGATCTAGTAAATTGTTTGGCTTTGGAACCTGCTTCCGAACGCAACTATTTTTCGTACGGCCGATAACATTTCGTTACAAATTCATTTGTCTATAAATACTTGAATACTGCATTGCTGCCATTTTAAATTAAATAATACAAATATATTTTGTATAGGCTACGTTCTCGTTATAGATACTATATAAAACATGTAGGCTTACTAATTCCATTACAACAATAATAATAAGAAACCGAAAGGATGATATTAATGCAGGAAATAACTTTAAGAACAAATACTACACAATTGAAAAACTTCGAATGTCGTGAATTCCTTGTTGATTTTTATTTATATGGGCAAACTTTCATTTAAAAAAATCGGGTGTAATTTTATATTTTTTTTCTTGTGGCTGTAAACATTTTTGGTGACGTTATTCATAAGGTGACCAGACGTACCGGAAACCGGTACAGTACCGTTTTCAGAACACTTGTACCGATGTCCCGAGAGACTCATAAAATGACGTATTTGTACTGGTTTGCAATTTTGGGGAGAAAGTGTTCTGGTATTTTCTTAACTATACCGTGCATGGAAGGATACTATTTTACTTTAAAAAATATACTCTTCTGATAAATACTAATAGTAAAAATCAATGAAATAGTTCTTCCATTTCCAAGAAGATAATTCGTTTTCTCTAGGGGTGTGCGAGTATTATTAATGATTTTGGTGGAGGTGCCGGGTCGCGCACGTGTGTGAAAACGTAAAAATCGTTAGGCCTATATATTTTTTGTGCTACCTTACCAATGCTGATTACTTAGCCATAACAGTAACCTGAGTCTTTTGATACACATTTATATTCATTTAGGAAGTTTGGAACTATTTTTGGTCAAAAATAATAAAAATATGTCACTATAATGTTTGTTTCAACATTTTCATGTAATATCACTTACTAAATGTCAATTCAGTAAGTAAGTAGGCCTAGCCTAATATTTGTGCTTGATGGTTGATCATTAAAATGATCTAGAGAGAGGTTACATTTTTAAATCAATTAGATGTTACTCTGTTTTCACGTTTGGAGCCTACATTTAGACTAACATCAATAAATAAAATTAACATTTTTCATATTGTAAATAATAAGTATAGTCAAAGAACAAAATAGTGAAATTTTAAAAAATAAGCCAAAGTGCCCGGACTCGAATCGGACTCGATACTCGAGTTATTTCAACTACTCGTTACGGACTCGACTCGAACTCAAAAACCAAGACTCGCACACCACTAATTTTCTCAGTCATTATTTGCATTGATTTTGTTTATAGATAATGAAAAATCAAAATGTATCAATAACACAACTGAATTATGTTTTTGATTAATTACATACCTGTACTTATTATTTCGTTGTAAAGACAAAGTGTATTAAAAGTTTAACCATCCATATTATACAAATTAAAAAATGCATTTTCAAATTACATTTATTCTTATTGATGAGCCTTCATTAGTAAGAAGCCTTCATCAATCAATACATTATTATCTGCTAAATGTTTGTATTTTGTTTTGTACTATCATTTTTGAACCACTGGATAAAGATTTTATGACTACAAAAATGTACACATTATAACCATATTTAAATCATATTTTCATGTCAGAATGCTATTTTCTGGGCATTTGACTCAAATATACCTTTAAAAAATCGCCTCTGGCGGCTGGGGGCTCTGCCCCAAACCCCGAAATGGTCTGTGGGGTACATATGCTTACACTTTAGTAATTGTCCCTGGTTTGTAACTTTCAAAATATGATCACCTTAGTTATTCATATTGTGCGTATAATTCTTCGGTATGGTTGAGTCTACAACAAATTGATTATTGAGAACAGATAACTTGTTTGGGTATTGTCCTGTGTACATTGTCGTTTATTACTGTTGCCAACGTCGGACTTGTGTTTATACTTTTAGTATCGTATTGTTTATAGCGTTAACCTATAACAATGGAAATGTTAGATATCATCTGACAAATTATTGGTAAGCAACCTAATTCTAGAAGAAGAAAATTTATTATTCTCCGCATTTCTACTCACTCGAAATCGAAAGTTTAGCTTATGACGCAAATCTTAGTTCGATATTGTATGTTTTTACTTTTTAACGTGCTGAGGACATTCGTGTAGACGTATTTTTATATATTGTTGTTGTTTTGACGTTCTTCGTCCGATATGTTCTTGTTTAGGGCACGTTCTACTGAGACCGTGTCCGTGCTGCCCAGCGCACATTAATTAAAATGAAATGCTCTGGGATCTCGTAATGAGAGTTGTATTTGCTACGTACATTAGAGGGGGGGGGGGGGGGACTAGTACCCATGCGCATGTGATATATATGTATATCGTAAGCAGAGCGGTTTTATTTTGACATATAATGCTTAAATGTTCATAACTGGAAACTTGAAAATTGTGATAATTCTAATATGTTCGTTATTATCTTCAAAACTTAATTTTAAAATGCAATATTGGTAGACTTCTATTCATTATTATATGTTGGTATTAATGGCTACCTACATGACTTCAGAGAGAAGCAATAAAAAGGGTGAACCTTTTTTTTTTGTAAAACCAAACAATTTCAATTAATTCGAAATTACTTGTAATACAAATATTGTATTCTATTCGTTATATAATATGTTGGTGAATGCATGATTAAGTGGCCAGTCCCGCCATACTAAACTTTCATTTAAAATGATGCATTTTACCGTCCATGCCACTTATAGAAAAAAAAAAAAAAATGCAACACAAACCTTAAAATATATTTTAATACAAATGAAGTATATGCCTATGGGTCGGGGTATTAGCACAGAAACGCCTTAGCACCTAATCGCCGTTACACTGAACAATAAATTTATATTTTTTTGGAATATATCTGAGCAGTAGTATGCCTATATATTTATTTAGTTAATGTGTATAGCATGTTCGAATGTTCATTGCGACGGTCATGTTATTCAAGTCGTCTTACAAGTGCGCGATAATGTAACGTCAGGTGAATCAAATACACAGCTCTAACAATGTATTATCTATTTACTTATGCTTACGGATATATTATCGATCTTCCATCTTCTGTCCTCCTCAACAGCCCTCGGACGTTCCCTCCGCAATTACCCTAATATACCCAAATAACCTAATTAGTAGCCTCAAGTGTGTACCCTCACACCGCCTAAAACTGATGCATGCTACTGCGGGCATCCTTACAAAACAGTTTTCACCATATCGTACCCAATACGGAAGGCTCATTAGTTTTAGATATTAGCGCTGGTGTACACAATCAGTAGTTTATAACAATCCAAAGTAAATCCTTTCTATTCCACAGAGGAACAAGGTTTTACGTTTTCTATTTCCCGCGCTTTTATTGTGAACGTCATAACCCTGTAATAGGCCTTGTTTATGAAATAATTGAACACGGTCTTCTAGATCACGAAGCAAAATTCACTGCTAGGCCGTTCACCAGCTCGTGTTAAAACAATAGTCCATTGTTGACATTTTCTTTATAAATATTATCATAAAAATATTAATCGCTAAAAGTGTATACACTGTTTGCAAAATATGTTATATTGTTATACAAATTGAATAACCCTGAATGATAATAAAAACTTAAAAACTTCCCAATCGCTGATGAATGTAAACAATCTGTTCCCTCGATTCATCAGCCAATGTTACAGGTGAGCTCAGTTTCGGTTAGCTATTATTGTGTAAATATACGTAAAATCCCTCTTCGATTGATTTTCAAACGATGTACCGCACGCGCATGCAGCTTTCAGCCTCTTCGCACGCGTTAAAAGTAATTGGAAGCAAATCTGTGGAAAGTCGTGTCATCGCTGACTGCGCTCAATTCACCAGCTTAAAAACATCAACATTCAGCACATTTATCCGTATCTCTTTAAAACACTATTTACAATCTTAATTGCAAAGAGGCTTTGGAGGAACTCTAAATAAAAACGTGATTAACCCAGAGAGAGCAGTGAATTGTTCTAACATTATGTGTATTTATCCAACAAGTAGACAATAAAAATCGAGTCTGTTTTGAAGCTTTAATTTCTTTTTTAATGTACCATTAGTGTTTAGTTTCCGGCACATCGACTAGCCTATAAACCACAGAAATTGATTAACTTATATGTTCAAAAAGTTTCTAGCACAGAAACGAAACGAATCACACTTGTTTCTTTCTATACGGCAGTCTAGTTATGTTTTTATTTTCTTTCAGCGATGTCAGCCAGCTACCAGAATATCTAGATGTTTTTATTAAAACTCTTTGAAATTTACCCATGTTGATTTTCCATTTCACCCTCTGCGAGTATTATATACGGAAGTATGTTTTAGAGTTTTTATTTTCTCTCGTTAGAAATGGAGCCCTAAGGGAGCTGGCGTTGGAACGGGAATGTGCATGAAAATTCTGAAGTGATAGGTGAAAATAATAAAGTAAGCTTCTACGTTGCTGTTTAAACAGTTTCTCCTGCTTTTCGTAACATTTTGAAGTACGGTGTTTACTGTTTACTTGTCCGAGCTCATAATATTAACAGCAATGCGATACTGAAACGGGAAGTTAAACTAATTATAAATAAGTTTGTGTTTTAAACTGTAAAATCTACCCACACTGTAAAGGGCCAATGCCATCGTCTAGCGAATCATGGCGAACCAGCAATTTCTGAAGATTACTATATTGTTGTATAAACAAATTAACAAATTCTGTCACTAATGTAATTTATAGTGCTAGTATAAGGATTTGAACAATTCCGATTATCGAATATCGTTATTAAAAGTTATAACACGGCATTTTCATTCACAGTATAATATTGTGTTATTACAGTGAACCAGGTCCAGAGGCATGCATTTGTAGTTAACCATAAATTTTATAAAATGTTATTTTTTATGTCCAAACACATTGAATTGGCAGTAAAAATAATTGCAAATTTCCAAGCAAGTTTTTTTCATTTCCATCGTTTTCATGCCTCTTACCAAAACGTAAGTTTCCATTTATTTTGTTGTGTATTCGTTGATATGTGTTCACAAACATACGTGCTTCAACTGCAGAGTTATATTAATCAATAAGTATATCGATCAAGTAGAACGCACGATATTCTAAGACCGTGGTAGCTCGCTCATCCATCAACGCAGTACACATTTGGTGTTTTCCTAGTACCAAGTCGAGATGGCTTCGATGTTCATGTCTCCAGTGGGAGATGTTTGTTTAACTGTGCGTCTCATCAGATAAAGTACACGAAAACAATAACGTACTTTGACTTGGCGTTCGTATTTTAGCAGAGCAGAAAACACCTATATACAGCACTATGTCTGGAAACTTTAAATTTACAATTTATTGATAGACAATATGAATTAATATTTCACGGTGAGGTAGAGACCTTACAAATTAGGTCTTTAAAAAAACATTTCTGCATCCAGAGAGCATCCATTAAGTGTACAAAATATCTAATTGACTATTTCTAATTTCTCGGGCTATGTACTGAGCCAGGCTCAGCACATCCTCAACTTCTTTTCTGTCTTCTCCCACAGCCGCTCTTCATCGATCTCTTCCTGTGATTTTCTCTTTCTTATATATTCTGTTATATTAGGTCCCCCCATCTAACTTTCTTCTTCTCTTCTTTCGTAAATTCTCGGGATTCCATCTTCTTACATGACCATACGAGTACCAGTACCACTGAAGTCTTTCCCTTCCTATTTGTCTCGTATACTTTCCACTTGTAGTTTTTATCTTATTGCTTTGCTTCGTAACTTGTCCAATTTCGTCAGGGTGACAACAATTCTTAGAAATTTCATTTCCGTTGCTTGCAGTCTGCTCTCTTCCTTTCATTCAATTGTCAAGTGTAACTGATGCATATGATAAAATTGAGGGAAATACACTCCTGTGTAAGATCATGTTACACCATTTCCATATGAAGATTGAAGAAGTCGTCCACGGGTGGCACGTATGATTAGGGCGCTGGTCCGAAGTGTATGTCTCTACGAGGACGTGGGTTCGAATCCCGCATAAGGCATGGTATTTTGTAATCGTCCTTCACCCTCATCTATCACCACTCATCGTCTCGAATAGCCTTAGTGCATTAATATGAGTCGTTAAGCAACAGTAATCATTTCCATATGATTAAGAGAAATAGTTTGGTGGAGGTGCCGAGTATGCAGAAGTCCATTTTGCCCCTCACCAAGGGTCAAAATCCTATTATCCAAGTAGTTAAAAAGTCAATTTGTAAAAGTCCTTCCACTAACTCACAAATTTCAAGTTGAATCAAAGTCGAAGTCGAGTCGAGTCAAGTCAAGTCAAGTCAAGTCAAGTCAAGTCAAGTCAAGTCAAGTCAAGTCAAGTCAAGTCACCGTGAGCATTTGCTTATTTCATCGTGCATATCTAACGATACCGCCTCCTCTATCTCCGGTAAGTAAGTGACATGTCACTTCTCCCTAGCGGCCTAAAACGAGCGCACTGTGCCATTGCGTACTGTAATTAAAGCTGGTTAGTGTTTGAGAAAACATTTACTAGACCGGAATATTGCCACCGTACCGAGACTAAAAACTATGCCGCAGTGTCACATCTTTAATGTTTTAGTGAGCATGTATGTGAAGTGGAAAGTATTCATCACGGACATTGAGATTTACAAATTGGAAGAAATTTAACTTACACATTTTAGAATTACCCATGGCTAAACGTTAAGGAGCAAAGCTCCCCTAATGAATCACTTTTATGTCTGTCCATCCGTCCGTCTGTGCGTTTAATTCACATCTCACGATAAAAAACAAATTTCTAAATTGACCTTCAACAAGGATGACACAGGCCGTTTTGGTGACTTTGGTAGTGAGAGGGCAGGACTATAGCACCACCGAAAGATGGAATTTCTATATACCCGGCACCTCCACCAAGTATGATTAGACACTTAAAAAAAAAACGTTGGAAAAATAATGGTTCATACTTTCTGCATTCAGTACACTGAATTTGGGAAAGTACTGATGTTGATGAAACAATGAGAAAGGGCTATTTTGTCTTGTGCTGTGTGTCTACCCCCAGTGGGCTAGAAGATTTTTGCGAATACATATTTAACCCAACCCTCCCCCCCTCACCCATAACATACAATCATTGCAACCTCAATAAGTTCAAACCCTAATCCACTATTAAAGATTATCAGCATATAGCATTCTGCGGTTTCCAATAATTTAGATTTTGAACTGTGGGTAAACTACAAACACATTAGTGTAATACTGGGCCATAAGCCAGTCGTGTAGTTTGTAATAGGAAGAATAGTAAAATCCCACGCGAATAGTTATATTTAATATGATATGTCTAAGGTGAGCACTTAAGTCACATATATGAAGAGTGAAGGGCCCTTAGTGTCACTTAACAGCATATTGGCTTTAAAAAAAAGTAGTAGCAATAGGAAGAATATTGACGTCCAATAAATTAATGCGATGCAATTATTGGCAGAGATTACAGCGTTTTTTTTTTTATCATTGACCATTTATTTCTGATCAACCTTACCGGGACTTAACTGCAGTTAATATGTATAATGTGTATACTTTCAGACTCGTTTCAATCAACTTAATGTTTATTTATGTAATCTTTCTCTTCTCACCCTCATCCCCGCGGACTTTCTTACACTTTCTCCGAACACCGTTCCTCGTAGTCGCATAACTCACCACATCAATTTCGTTCACACCCTTCATAGATAACCATTTCAATTGCATTCAATTCCATTTCCATCCATTGCCATCAATCAAGCAAACAATTTCCATCAATCAATTTGAATCAATTCAATTGAAGCGATCTGCGGTAGCTCATAGGGTCGATGCGAAGCGAATGAAACCAGATGGTGTGGGTTCGAATCCAGGATAAGGCAGGGAGTTTTGACGAGTCCTTCAGCTTCTTATCAACGTTCATAGTTTGATGGAGTGACGCTCCCATGTCAGTTTGTCCGTAAGTCTTTCTGTACGTGTATCATGCACTTCTCAAGAGAAAAACAGAAAGTGATCTCCGAATGACATGCGGTTTTTCGTTGACATAATGTTGGTGACCCTGGGGATCCGGACAGCGGGGCTAGCCTCACTTCAAGGGGGATATCTTTGAACTAGGCACCTCCACCAAAGATATCTCAACGACGTTGTGAAAGAACAGAAAGCTCCGATCCTTACTTTTGGTACACCCGAACCAGTGTTTGCTGCAATAATAGAGTCACAAAAAACAGCCCAAGCTACGTCTATAAAATCTTCATGGGTTCAATCATTGGGGTAAACAGCCACTTTGACTTTATATCGGTGAAATCTGGTCCCTTGCAAGTTAACCTCTCTTCTCCTTCTAGCTCAGCTGGCTTCATTCAGTCACCGCTCTGCCTCACTACCCGCTACCCAGTATACACTCGAGCACTTCACAAGGCAATACTGTCAATAGTAATCGTTCTTCCATATTCAGATACTTTTATCGAAGAGTTAAGCGCAGTATAGAGGTTGGGGGGGGGGGGGGGGGGGGGGGGGACCAGACTTTTCTCATCGTTAGTGCATTTGTGTGTAGGCTAAGGAATAAATAAAAAATATATTTAGTAAATTCCTAATTCTATTATGTATATCTCAAGTTTGATAATTTTCTTAGCCAGAAAATAAAAGTTGGTGACATTTTTTCCCTTCTAATTCTAAAATATTTGTTTTTATATTTATTGAAAATGTTCTATTTATCCATCCCAACATTCGGAGGTGGAAAATAATGCCCATGGACCCGCTAAAACTTTATTGCTCAGTCAAAGCATTAATACAGTTTATGTACAGAAAAGTCCAGGCCTGATCAGACTGACTGAGAACTCTCAAGCTTTCACAAAATGAATAAAATGTCCTGAATGAGTAAAGTCGTTAAATAATGTCCCAAACTAGAACACTACTTTTTGTTTCTATATAATTGAAGAGCGTGTAACTAATTCCCAAATATTATTCAAGTTTGGAGGTGTTGGTTCCTAGCCCAACACACACGTCTCGGCCGTGGATGCGATGTGATATGTCGCGCTAGGTGCGCCCGTGCGGTCATCCACCTCTCAAGGCTACGGTGTCCACTCTCCGTTGCACTCAGGGCTGGTGCACACGCCAGCTGACCAATGACCGTCTATCGGTGTGTGCAAGCTATTGAGATTGATCGGAGAGTATTTGAGTGGGGGGGGAGACCCTCCCAAAATCTCACCTAAGCAATGAATTGTTCAATGAAAATTAATTACTATCTTACAAGGCACGTAATAAATTCAAATTCAAAACTGGATACACATAACACAAGTGCAATTCATACTCGAAGAGACAACCTGTACTTATCCTAAAAGCTTAAAACCACATCCAAAACACGTTTATAAAAAAATTGCTTACGGTGCTGAATTGTGCCCCCCCCCCCCTTATTGCAAGGTGGGTGGATCCAGGGACGCCACTTTTTGAAGCCGCCCCCGAAATATATTCGTAGATAGTTCGTTCCAAACGTTCGCGTCTTACGTGGGATGAGAACCCAGGCCTTTTGGTTCCGTTGGTTGATTTCTAATGACTTACTTAATACTGCTAATTTCGTACAATGAATAAAATAACAAAGCGACATACACAAGTCATGCTTTGGGTATTAAATTAAGTTGTCTAAAATGACTTCTTTTTGGCTTCTTTTTTTAAATCTGATAACATATTTTGTGAGTGTGAGTGTAGGCCTACATTTTTAAACTTTTCCGATAAAAGTTAGTTTTCATTTACAACCCTTTTGTCCATAGTAACCACGGGGTTTCAATTAGAACAAGTAGTATTTTCCCATAATGTAATCCAAAAGTTGATGTCCAAGATCCCTTGAGAGTTGAAGAGGTTAAAAAAGTATCGAATTCTCCACGGGAGTAGAAGAATGTTTTTGTTGAGTCGAGTTAGGGTGTTAGTTCGACATGTACAGATTCCTCCTGCGCGCAGTTGACGGCAAGAGGAACGAACCTGTCACTCGAGCGACGAGCCCTCCATCCACTTTCCTGACAACACCTGGGACCGCGCTCACATGCGCCAACATGGAGCGAGTCTAGGCCTACCTCATATGAGTCGTTAACTAAACGAAATCATTTCATTATTACTATCCAAAGCAGTGGCGGCTCGTGGACATTATAACAGGTGGTGCTAATATATAGCAAACGTAAATCATGCATGTGGGTTATGTGTGACAGGAAAGGAGAGGTGTGTGAGGTTGTAACAATACACACCCCCTCCAAACAAATAAAAATAATTAAATAACAATTAAACTGCAATCAATTTAAATTAAACAACAACTGCTGTAGGGTTGAAGACTGACGACTGACGAGTGAAGTGATTGCAAGGGTGCGAGGCTAGCGGGCGAACCTATACAGAGCCCGAGTGCGCGAGTCCCGATAGCACCAGAAGACTGGTTTGCGTTTCGTTTTACCCGTGTTGTTCCCTGTCGTTGCGTGCTAAAAGGGCTTAAAAGTCGTCGAATTCGGTGCGGAAGCACATCGCAGGTTTCTACATATGCTTGGTTCAAAACATCACCACCATGTACTACGCGGTATGAAAAAGTTGACCATCAGCGCCATCTCTGCAGCACGGCCGCGGATACTTTTGTGAAAACTTAATTTTACAATACATACACATTGAACTAATCAAAAATCAGATTAATGGAGATAGATGATTTATGTTGGTGGTGCTACGCACCAGCGCACAATAGCACGAGTCGCCACTGATCCAAAGTCTTACTATATAAACAATTAAAAAACAAAAACTTGCGTCAACACTACGCACATTCTTGGTTTATATTTTGAACCTAAAGACATTACACACGTTAACTCCAAGAAGATCTAAAAGGTGTGCTCCTTTTCTAATTTTCTATAACTTTAAAATATATGTTTTCGTCTCGGAACTGTTAACATTTTGTTTACGTTATTTTATTTTTCATCTTGTTTGCATTTTATTGTGTAAAGATCGGAATCATGTTTTAAGTTGCTTTGTCATAATTTCAAACTCAATACAAACAAAATTCGCTTTCTAGATTAAAAATAGATAGAAATATATCAAATTAATGTAGCGAAACTTTAGATTTAGAGTGAAGCAGTTGTAATTTGAGACTGGTAGACTGACATACCAAGGAAAACAATGGAGTTAAAACATATATTTACTTATCATTAGAGTGAAAAGTGATTATGTTGAAATGTAAAGAAAGGTAAAGCCAGCAAGCCCAAATACCTTATTCACAAAATAATATTAATTATTAACGAAACATGGCATTTTGTTGATTTACTCCATGTAAATAGGTCTGAGTACGGTTTTACTCAACCCCAACGCACGTAAACTAATATACAATGAAATATTTTCTTAAAATATTCCGAACATCACAAGATAATACAAAAATCCATTTTGAAAATTGTGTTATCTCATCGAAAATGTAACGCCTTAAAGCATCCTACCCGCAATCTCTGGTTAATTATTAATTTCCCACCGCACCATACCGCACGCTCATACCCGTCCGAGGTGGTGAATTATTCCGTGCTTGGGTGTGATCTACGCAGATTAAAATACACTCTAACAGCACCCTTAGCAAGTAACAACCTTAATAACATTTCCGGAAATATTTAGAGAAGTGAACATAAGGCTTGGTGCACGCAGTCAAAAGAACTGAAGGCGAATTGTAGGCAAACGTTATTCCGGCATTTTAGAAAAAAATACTGATGTTGTAATATTTAATTATTATTTTGTTCCATATTTTTAATGTCTGTTTTAAAAGTAACTTTTTAATTGTAAAAATGTCCTAATAGTAAGTAAATAGCAATGTTCAAAGTTACTGCTGACATAAGACGAACGGGTTACATTCTTACCAAAAAAGTAGTAGCTACTAAACTCTGGCGAAATCCTGGCCTGGGGACCATCGGAGTTCGAAACTTTGAGAAAAACTCTTCATGGGCAACCTTGTTTACACCCCTCCTCCCTCCTACTAAGAACGTGGGGGTTGTCGTCGCGTCTGTCAGCAAGAAAATACAATATGTCGACAGAAAGTGGTGAAGCCTATGTCCCCATCAAATTAGCCTAGCATGAGGTGTATTCCCAAACTCGTCACATTCTCCCCGGGGGCTAATAATTCAATCATGTTGATGGCGTTGACGTCTGACATTTGGCAAACTGCGAGATTTGTGTTCGGACCGTTGCAGTGCGAATCTATTTTTATTATAAGCGTTATTATTTATTGTATAAAATAAAAATTGTATTCTATTTTCTATCCTAAAGAAAACAATTTAAAAAACCATAAAAATAATCAGGTACACAAAACGAAACTTGCGTCAACAAAGCCTCTACCCAAGTCATCTAAGATCATCTGAATAAAGTTCTGGTATCAGGAACAGTAAATAAATACTTATGTTGGGCTGAATTGAGTCAAGAAGCTTATGGTGGTAGCTATGATGTTGACTGCATGTGATCCCCCGACTCTCAAAGCAATCTCCATCAGTAAAATATTGAATTGCAGTATTGGTACTGTATATTTGTGAAGCCAGAGATAGAAGATCTAACGTATTGCAGAAATGATGGGTAAGGTGCTATGCGTAATTCCTGGAAATGAATTGTAAATAGAGTGGGTAGAGATAAGAAAAAAGTCAGTCCTGCTAGATATATGCTTTGAGCAGTGATAGGAGTTTTCAAGAGCCAGGTAGATAGAGATGTAGCTCGCGAGACTTTGACTCGGGACGTCAACAGTCGTATCCCTCCACCGGCAATCCTAGCTGAAGTTATTTGCAAGGTTTCCATTGGTGACTAGATTATGCAGTACTAAAGCTTTGCGTTTTTTAAAAAACTAAACAAATACCCACAATATCTAATACCTAGTACCTTTTTACTTTTCTTCGTATAATGGTGAATATTATCTTGCACTAGTGAAAGATCACGGTCCGTTAAATTTTTTTTAAAATTAAAAATTCATGTTTTTCTCCGTATTTGGTGATGATTAAGATAATGCGAGGTTGTTTGTTGGTCTTGTTTGGCCAAGCATCGTAATAAGAGACTTGAAGCGGAGCGCCGGTAGGAGAGAGAGTGGGAGTGGGAGAGGAGACACAGGTAAGATCGTACGACCGGTCTTCTAGCGACGACGAAGAAGAGAGCACGGTAGTAGCAGCCTTGCCTCCTATCTGGGCGTGTCGTGTGTGTGTGTGTGTTGTTGAAGTGAGTGCACTCCAGACCTGGGATGTGGAGGGACAGCGCGTGACACTCTAAAGGTAAAACTATACTCATGATATACACTTTTCTCTTCCTCAACCGGACCACCAAACCTTTTAAGCCAAGTCCAATCCTGAAGACCAAAGTCGGACTTGGACCTGGAATAGTTTCTTTACCGTCACTCGAATTTTGAGGTATTTCTTAGCTTATTATTAGCTTACAAGTCACCGGCTTACAAAATTACAAACCCACTGTTAATCAAGGTACTGTTTACTATAGATATTGGTGTTGTTATAGGCTCTACCTAAAAACACGTATCTTTCACATGGCTAAAAGAAGTTGAAGAAACGTATCTTTACAGATGTCAGATTGACATGCGTTTTGTTGTTGTTGACATTGCGTTCAACAAGTCTGATTCACAATGTTGTTCGCGATCCTGGGGGAAACAATGGAGTGGCTAGCGCATAAGAAAGTTTGAAAATCCATGACCCGCCATTTAGGCCTACATCATTACTGTATGCCCGAACAAGCAGTGAACCATCAACGCAGAGGAAATTATTTTATGTTTGTATTCTTCTATTCAAGCATTGGCTATTGGCATTAGCTATTGGCGCTGACTCCGATTCGGGAGGTCCCGGGTTCAAATCCCGTCGAGACCGGCAATCCTGACTGAAGGTTTTTTCCCGAGGTTTTCCTCAGTCGTTAATGCGAATGCAAGGATTGAGTCCTCTTAACAGCCCTCGGACATCCCTTCACAATTGTCCTAATTCCAATATACCTAGTTGGACACCTGAAGAGGGGCATGCATTGCACCCTGGGCAGGTTTCCCACGGAATACAGCCTTTCTAGCTCTGCTTGCTCTAGGCAGGTTGTTTGTGTATTCCTAGTCAGTGTAGATAGGAAGGCAAGATTTCTTGGATGGTGAATCAAATAGACCGAATTATCTTGTCCATATTGCCAATTATCTAACAGAATAGCTCATTACTCCCTCTCTACCCTCCACCCCTCTTTCACCCTCTTAGATATTCCAAGCCACTCTTGACGGTCATAATGTGTGTTGCTTAACGACTCTAAAGGTCGTTAGCCTATTTGAGAGGAGGGGGGGGGGGGGATGCTCATGTAGGGCGGCAACTAAAACCCACCCTTGTACGGGGTTCGAGCCCACGTCCTTTAAAGTCATTGTACTTTATAATACAAACTTCACACTTCATTTTCATTTTTTAACCTCATTTAATTTTTTTCTTAACATATCAATTTTACTGTTGTTAAAATGTACCGTTAATATAAAATATGTAAATTAATTGTAATTGTTATCCTGTGTAGAAAATGCAAAGTAACGATGAAAATACAGAATTGTTTTGAAAAGTAAATAAAGTTATACTACACGTCGGTCCTGCACGGCGATTCTCTAAGGTACGCGTTAACGTTAAATATCGATTTGGCGTTAATTAACGATAACATTGCAAGTTTGTGATTCACTAACGAAAATTATCGTCAGCGGACGTTAAAAGTAACGTTATTTTTAATGCGATCCAAACCCCTGCCTTTAGCCCTGCGTTAAAAAAGATGGACGTTATGTTTACGTTTTTTCACCTCCACTTCAAATTTTTGAAGCATTAAATAATCGTATTTTGTAGTAATAGCTATCTAAATAATCTATATCCGGGTTAAAATATATGTTTTAGTGTAGTAAAGTAACATATTTACTGCATTGATAAAATATACAAATAGTAACAACAAAGATTAGACATGAATTAACATAACCTCAATTACGCAAAGAGTGCAATGGCGAATATAGAAGTGGTTTTGTCTTACTATTCTAACATCTTTGCTTTTAAGTCATCTTCATCCCAGCGTTTTCATTGGCCGAGTGATTGCGATCACACAGCCTCCTCGAGAAAATGTCCAAACTAATATATAACAGGCGCCGGTCTGCTGCACCGGTAACGCGCTTTTGAGACGGTTAACGCACCTTACAGTTTTGTTTTAGGGAATCGCGCGTTAACCTAACGTGCGGTAATTTTTAACGTGGTGGCGTTAAATTTAACGTTAACGCGGACCTTAGAGAATCGCGGTGCTGTACCCTCCAAAAACAAACCTGTAAAATATATGATTCCACATGAGAAGCAAAGAGCCCTATTCTCTGATGATGAGTTTTGTTGCTTATCGTCTCATATTAATGCACTGAGGCTATTCGAGACGATGAGTGGTGATAGTTGACGATGAAGGACGATTACAAAAAAAAATACCTACATCGGGATTCGAACCCACGTGCTTGCAGAGCAACTAGCGTCGGACCAGCGCCCTAGTCGTATGCGCCACCGCTTTGAATGATAACAATAGAGGAGAATCGTTGGTCTTGTGGTTAGCGTATCTGCTTCCAATGCAGAAGGTCCAGGGTTCGATTCCCACTAAAGTCAGAAGTTTTTTTAACTTCTGATTTGGACTTAAGTCCATCAGTTCTTGTCTTAGGAGTTTGTAAACGGTGACTTTGGAGCCGTCCTAGCAACGAAGCACATAATAAATTTCAGAGTTGTTCTGAATCGGCCTTGTTGATTCTGGCGTTGATTCGCGGGTGTTCGCACTGTCCATACCACTGATTGCTATATTTCCCATTAAAAATATCGATCTTTGGTTGGTTATCGCTCACTCGTCGATTGCGTCGGGGCCTGCAGGGTTGGCTTGGTCGCTTTGATTTAAAGTCCCCCACTGAAAATCAGTTATATAACTGAGTGGGTAGACTCTAAATAAAAATTTATTTATTTTATTTATTTATTTATTGCTCCTTGCCCTCGAGGCTCTACCCCCCCCCCTTGATTCCACGATCACACACTCTTCTTCGTACACGCGCCGTAACATTGTACCACACCAAACTGTTCTCTTATGTACCGGGACGTACTATGGATGGATACTTTAAACTTTTTAGATTGAAAAGCATAAGAACAACTTCATAATTCATTCTCCCAGGGTTTTTATTTATTAGCTGCGTTGTTTAATTAAGGGTGAAGGAAAGGGGGAGGGGGAGGAAATGATGCCGAGGGGAACAGGGCCCTCTTCCCATCGGTTTTCGCTGTTTTGTTAAACTTGCTCACTCTAATTATAATCATGTTCATTATCTTATTTTGAAAACCACAGCTAACAGGTTGTACTGACATCAATGGAAACGTTTACACGTGTGTCGAGTGTATTTAAATACCGCGACACAAAATTACGTAATTTAGGAATATTTAGGTGGGACAAAACGCAATCTAGAAACATTTATACCGATGTGTTTCGGGCCTTATATTCAATGCACCGCATTGCATAATATAGCATATCATCGACAATGGTGGCTCAAGCCATAGAGATACCATTAGGCCCTATGTCCTAACACTCAGTACGGTATCTCTATGGCTCAAGCGTATAGCGCGAGACTCTAATATGGGAGGTCCCGGGTTCGAATCTCGTCGAGACCGGCAACCGAGACTGAAGTTTTATTCTGAAGTTCTCCAACATAATAATCCTAGATAACACCTCACACTCACACATCGGTTAGCTCTGATCTATACCCTACAGCGACAGATCGTTAAACACGATAATATCAACTCAATAGTGACTAAAAGATCAGAGCACATGGGACTACCATGTTTCCTAAGTTCTATAAAATGTGCATTATTGGATTATTAATTGTGTTTAACTATCTGTTAATTCAAGCTCAATAACTAGTTTAATAGTCCATAGTGGCTTGGCTATTACTGGATGCTAAAATATAAAGAAATGTTAATTTTGTAAATAAATATCCATTAGATTTAAAATTATAATCAAGATGAATGGAAATCACTTGCCAGGGATAATGATTATCAAATAATTGACAGATAAATGCGTAATAACTAGAACAAAAGAACGAGGTATACCTACAATAATCTACTAGTGAAAACGTTAGTATCGTGACCAGTTGTTAAGGTGAACGGAACCGACAGTGTTGGCTCGAGCGTTAAGCGCGCGACTCTAATGCGGGAGGTCCCGGGTGGGACCGGCGATCCTGACCGAAGGTTTTTTCCGAGGTTTTCCTCAGTCGTAAGTTGCGAATGGAAGGGACAGTGGTGTAGTGCCAATTTTACCAGTACGTATACGTTTCCTCCCATTTGGCGGGTAGCTGGGGTCTGGGGCGAAGCCCCAGCCGCCGGAGGCTTTTTCGCCGAAGGCGAAAAAAAATTTAACATTCTATAGTTATTTTGTCATGTTTTAACTGAAAATGACAACTCTAGGATCACAGTTTTTTTTATGACGGATTTAAACTTAGCTAATTTTAGGAGAAAAACTTCAATTTGATTGCCCACAACTAAACCATCATCTGTATAAATGTATGTTACGCAGAATATTAGAGACAGTTTTGAAATAATGTAATGGCTCAAAAACTAAAACTATTTCCTACCCTCGGACTCTGTAAACGATGTTTTACAGCAAGATGATCTCTTGGGCTATTAAAACGCGTAATTGTGGCTAAACCCATCTAGATCTAAATTCAATGATATTTTGTTTTGCAAAACAAGTTTTATTATTTTACGAACCGAATCATAATAGGCCTATAACACACACTTGCACTCGATGAAAACCACTAAGAAACTATCAGTCTACAGAAAACGCATCCCTTCCCAATTCCCCTGAAAGTTGGAGGAAGAACAAATAAAGCCAATTCGGTACCCTGAGCCCAAATATGTTTGTGTTTTTGGAAAAAGGATTTGTCAATTTTCAGTCATTCCTTGACAATTTGTTGTGTACTTTCGGCGTCAGACGTTCAGACTAATCGAATAAAGGTGATGAGATAAACTATAAAGAATGAAATGATAATAGATAGTTCGCCTACGCGAATAATAATTAGATCTTAAAAATACATGGTTACGATACGACCGTATCATTGCGTATCATTCGTATCACAAGCAAAAGCAGTGTGTATACGATCATTTTTTAGTGCGAGCAGTGCGTATACGGCGTATACGCCCGTATACGCACCACTACACCACTGGTAAGGGATTCAGTCCTCTCGGGCACTTCTCGCAATTGTCCTATCCGCAACATACCTAGTTAGACACCTGAAGAGGAGCATGAATTGTACCCTGGGCAGGCTCCCCGCAAAAATAATATTATTACATAACGATAATCGGATATCGGATCGGTTATTTGTCAACGATTCAAAACATAAACCGACATCTCAAGTCGGAGTCCTGACAAAGGGGACAACACGGCCTTTGAAACGTCGACAAATACGGAGAATCTTCGTGACAAACCAAAAATATCAATGTACTGGTTGTTTAAATTTAATAAGCCTTGCATGCCAATTTTAAATTTCAACTATCAAATAAAAACTGCAACAAATTCAGAAAAATGTGAGGTTCTAGGATCTACTATACATTAAACAATATAAATACTCTCCAAATACATTATTTTAAAAATAGGATTATTATGAGAAAATAACTGGAAATTTGCAATTAACGTTGCAATAGTGACAAATCTGAAAATTTAAAAAAGGATTAATTAAATCGAGCTAATTGCTTCTTTCACGAACCATTAAGAAACCAACTGTTTTCTCAATAATAAAGCCTCGGGAGTATAGACGTGCGTGGTGGCTCGTACGGTTGATGATGACTCCGAAGACGTAGGTTCGAACCCTGCATAATGCAAGGGCTGCGTCTTGTTCGGCAACCTTATCCACCAGTACTATCGTGTGAAGTAGCGCGTCATTGTGCACGCCTTGTACTAACAACAGCGAGGCAATTATCGCTGTCACTTTCTGCTGAGCGGCGTGCCAAGCAGTGACGCCAGCAACGGCTACTAACAATGGTGGAATGGAAGCTAGTGCGGTTACTAATGTGATAGGATGTTCTCAATGTGTGGCAATCATCAATTGTATTGAATTATAACGCGGTATATACAAGGTAGACACAACGCCAAGAACTGCCATGGAACTTCAGAATACTTATTTTTGCTTTGACTTCAGTAGTGAGTGGAGTGGGGGGGGGGGAGGGGGCATGTTACATTCCTTGTTTCACCTAGGTAACTAGTAGTAATGCATTTTATTTCGAAGATTGTTTAATCGCTGTTTATTATTTTGTATGCATTTATGTAATCTAAGGCGGCTTGCCCTAATTGGTTTAGATCGATTGAATTAAACGGATTGCGGCCAAAGCGATCAATTGCATAGTCGTCAGCGATATTATATTGCATGGTTTCAGTCGCAACAGTGGACGAGCCGCCTTAGATTCTGTATTGTCCTCTTTTGTACCATCATTTAGAATAACTCCCTGAATTTGATATGCGTTAAATAGATCAGCAACATATTATAACAACTGATTCTCATGCACACCAACAGTAACTACTGTTTAAGTAAAAATTTCCTTCGTAAATGAATTCCTTAGCTAGTTAAATCTCTATAATAATTCCACAAAGGTAATATTTAAATATGCTTGGGACTAGGTAAGTAAAGACAAGGAGCATCTAAACATTGCCATAACTTAATTCGGGATTGGGAACAGAAATGCGAGTACAAAAACAATTTGTATAATTCGTTACATTGACTTGCGATCTTTATAGTACAGGCATAAAATAATAGTGTCTATCTATGTAATCAAATATCAGAATAAGATAACGAAATAAGTTAATTTGGCGCACGTGTTTTACACCACCCAGTTTCTATCTCCGCACATGCAAACTAAACACGAGGGATGTCATACGATTGATTATTCCCGATCAACCTGATTAATCGAAATCGAATCGAAAATGATCGATGAAAAGTTTTTTAGCCGCTATCCGATCATAAAAATATTACATCTCTATCGAATTTGCTGGTATGTGTAATTATTATCATTGACGACACTCGGGAAAACTTTGCACATACCTACCGAAACAAATTCCGCTCAGAAAAGTAAAAGACAAAAGCTTTGTTGCTGCATTGAAAGAGAATATGTACGACGAAAGAAGATTTGATACTGTTTCTACTAGGTGATAAGAAGAGAATTGATCCTCACTCACCATGTGCCGGGCCCGCGTGGTGGTGAACTGAATGTGTCCCCACAGAAGCGCCAACCACTTCACTTCACTTCACTTCACTCGCGAGCACTAGGCGACGATCCGAACACTTCGGGGTACAGGGCTCAACTGGTGGCTATTCTCGTGCACGCCTCGTGCATGTCTCGTGCAGTTACCACTGATTGCAATGGCATTAGACTTTGAACTGCAGAGAGGGAGGGGAGGGAGGGACTTAAACTATTGATGCAACTCAAGAAATGCACGCACAACACAATATAAATTAAGGGAAACCTTCCCATGAGGACCATCTTCAAGAGAATAAATAGATGTAGAGTGTTAAGATAGTTGAAAAGGAATGCCCAAGGGCTGTCTTACAAGACACACTCTCTTTCATTCACACCACAACCGAAGAAAACCATAGACAAACTACCATTGAGGATTGTCAGTGACGGGCACCGAACCAGCAGTCTCGCAAGCTACGCCCGACCTACCTCTGTAGGTAAAAACAATATAGATGATCTGTTTTTTGGATATACAAACAGTTATGGATCGAAATATTATCCTCTCTCGAATCGCATGATAAGTAAAACATCGTATAAAGTACTTTTCTGACACCAAAAGACACAAGCCACAATAGCGATTCTCACTGGCACAATACGGTTTCTCTTTCTGGGGATACGTCGGGAAGAATTCCACAATACAGTTTCCTAGCAGATGAGATGAGGGGATCTACAGCTTCCCATACAATCACCAGTGATGATGTGTAAAACTGGTGTGTTGAAGATGAAAAAATCGTGAGCTACCAACATTGCGTAATATGAAAATAGCAGTGTTCTCATACGTATTCGGGTAATGTTTTACATCGCTCACACCACAGAATATATTCGGGAAGTCGTCGGTTCATTCCAACCATCGGCAATCCTGATTTAGAGTTATTTTACAAGGTTTTCTATTAATCTTAACTTATAGGTGAATGCTTGGATTGAGTTCTATTACCAGCTCTTGAATATAACTTCTGAAATACCATACTACCTATAGTTAGTTACAAGCCCTGATGCGTATCCTAAAACAGGCACTCCTTACAAAAGGGATACTTTCAGAGCTTCGTTCCTAAAGACTGTTTTCTTATTCATGAAAGGGCTGGTTTCAAACGTTCGTCAGACATATCAACCTAATTTTGAATTTGTTTATATAACACAAGGAAAACCAGACATGTAGTAATTTTTAGTCGATATTGGGCTTGCAATGTATAATGTTAACGCGCTGTGATGCTGTAAGTATACTTATTTTTAGGAACGATTGAGTACATACGTGTATAAATCGACTGCGTAAAAGTCCTCACTAATTCATTATAGGCTCATACACGTTTATATACTCGTACAAGCAACTGATATCGCCAGTTATGTAAATAACATAAAGCACCTGACGTATTTCAGGAATGGTGACGGCTGATGGCCAGGTGTTTCTGAAGGGAGGGGGATACTGGGGGGGGGGGGTTGTTTGATCGTGATTGAAGTTATTGCTCCCTACCTAAAACATGAACATCATATCATTTAAAACATCAGTGTTCTCCATCTTAAATATTGCTGGCAGTATGATTTGCTTTCATGTACTTGGAATATAGCAATGTTGTTTATTATTTGATGGACAAGTCGAGGACCTTGTATACTAAATCGATGGTTGAAATCGTGATATTTAAGGTCGAATTTTTTATTGTAATCGATTAAATTTGCTGAAAATGGAGATAGGCCTACAAAGATAAGATGCTAAACCTTTAAATAGTTAAAATGGAGATAAAAAGTTTTCTCAATAATTATTATATATTTTTATTACTTTTACGATTCTTGTGTCAATAGCTAAATTTCGTGAAATAGAGATGTAACCTCCTCGATAAAGAAAAAATAGGCAATCTGCCAGGTGCAATGACGGCGTGTCGCTCCGAAAACACGGGATAGCGGACCCTTAAATTATTGACTTTCCTTATTTTGCTAGATTTGCGCTTATGAAGCTCAAAACTCGCCACCTCAAACCTACGTATTGCGCCGATGCTTGCTAGTTGCTATGCTCTTGAATGTTTGCTACTTGAATGCCAACTTGAACATATCTGGGATTTAAAAGTTCTACTCCGTAGTCCGTACTGTGCTACTGAGCGTTTCAATCAAATTATGTTCAATAGCAAGCTCACGACTTTATATAAATAAAAGAGTAATGTACTAGTGCTTCTTGATGTTGCTTAGCGCAGCTTGAGTTCAGTACAGCGAGCGAGTGAACTAATGCATTAAATTGTGAACAAATTCATCTGCAATGAGGGATTAATTAGATTGCTCAGTAATTACGAAAAGGCTAGCAATTAGTTGCAAAACAAATAAACAAGGATCTTATCTCTTGAGTGATGTACTGTAACATATCATGGTGAATATAATACTAACGGTACAGATGAGGATAGTCAAGCATCATGCACTAGGTGGCTACACTAATGAGAAATGTCATCGGATCGACACCGCCACCAGTAATCCTTACCGAAGTGCCTACCAACACATTCCTCGGTCAAAAGGCGGAATGCTGGGAGTTTGCCTTGGAATTCTCAACCTCACACCATTTACCTAGTTCGTTACATGCAGAAGCGTAAGTTGTATTTGGGGCCTATTTACTAACTCAAACTACAACTTGTCGTAATTGGCAGATACAACTTAAGTGTTATATTAATAACACTTCAGGGCTATAACATTTGCTTCTCAGGGTTCGTACAAAATTTTTTTAATTCAATACCTCCAATGCAGCATTTATAACAATCAAAACACTGAATCATATAGGCCTACTCAATGTGTTTACTTTTTGTTCTCTTACACTACATAAGAAAACAAGATTAATTGTTAGACGAAACAGTTATTGTACTACTAAGAGTGTCCAATCAATGGTAATAGTTTAGGATTAGTTCTCTAACATATGAAGTAAAAATGAAAATCACTTTGCACTGTATTATACAGCTAACCTGCATTAACACAAGTAATATGCATGTAACAATAATTTAGTACAAGCGACACACTATTATTGAAAATTAAGATAAAACACATGCAAGTGATGGATATACATTTTAAAATTCATTATTACGATTGCTATCGTGTGACGTTACAGACCAACATAGTTAAACCATAGGCTATAGGGCATGGTAGTTGAAAAGTCTTAAAATATGTTTTATCAATATACATTGCAATATTTTACACGAAACCTGTGCAGACGCACATTTGACACAGGAACTAGGCCCGACTCGTCGAGTGAGCGTAAGAAATGTTTTGGCACGTCTCAACACGAGTGAAGAAACATATTTTTTGGTTACAAAACAATCATTTTAATTTTTGGAACGAATCCAGTCAATAGACAATTTGTAATCTTCAGGTGATTTACTTTGAAAACAGGAGGTTATGATAGACTAGGGAAACGCCAAAGTCGTTGTTAAACGAGTGAGTGAGCCAAGTGTTCAGTACCCGGGAACATCCCCTTTCCTCCCATACCTAAGGCTGGATCTAGCCCAGTATGGGGAATGATACCGGGTACTATACACATGGCTCACTCACTCGTTTAACAACGACTTTGGCGTTTCCCTAGTTATATCGCAGGCTGTGGCCTTTTTTACATATGAAAAATCTAAACAAATGATATCAATATTTTAAAAAATCACATTTTTATTTATTATAGGTTTAAATCGCAACGAATCTTTCTGATTTTGTTAGCAGTTCTCAGTAAACTTGTACCGGATGTCTGTTTAAAATTTCAGCGCAATCTGTTCAGCGATTAGGCTGATTCTCGACGTACAGACAGACAGACAAATACAGAATCACAGAATAAGCGCCGTTTGAGTTGAATGGAGACAGTCAGTCGCTCCGCTCCCTCGTTTAATAAACGACTAGGGAAACGCCAAAGTCGTTGTTAAACGAGTGAGTGAGTCATGTGTTGAGTACCCGGTAACATTACTTTTCTTCCCCCTACCTTAGGCCTTCCTAGCCTATCATAGGCTAGAGAGGCGCATTATGGCCTTACAGTTGACGCGCCCGTATACCAACTAAACTTAAAAACTATTATTTATACGAATATAATTATCAAACTTAAATGCAACTGTTCCCGGATACTCAACACATGACTCGCTGACTCGTCTAACAACGACTTTGGCGTTTCCCAAGTCTAGTTGGCTAAAGCACCCTTATAGCCGAAATGTGGGAAACGTGGGTTCAATCCCCTGGTCGGGAAAGATTTTGTAATTTCTAGATTGTACTTAAAAAAATATTAAACATGTTTTGAAATGCATATAACGCAGTGTAGTATATCATCTGTGACAATACTATGGAAAACATAGCCAGTACGAAATACGTGTAAATATTGCATGGTTTACTCAATCTCCGAGCGGAATTTGGGGATACCTTGGGCGTGCAAAATTCGATCCACCGTGGGCACGGCATTTCACGGCCAGGCAAATAAGAAACAAAAAAATCTTTTCAAAAACTAAACCATTGTCGTTAAAATAATTTCTTAACATTGGAAGCCTATTTTTCAATTTATTATTTCTTGTAGGCTTAAATCGCAATGGATCTAGCTGATTTTGTTAGCAGTTCTCAGTAAACTCGTACCGGATGTCTGTTTAAAATTTCAGCGCAATCTGTAGAGCGATTCGGCTGGTTTTCAACGTACACACACACGCGCACGCAGACTACAGAATGAGCGCCGTTTGAGATGAATGGAGACCACTCCGTTCGCTGCGCTCACTCGTTTAATTTGGCATAATCAATTTTGTTTATTAACATTTTAGTGTAATGAAGAAGGCAAGCGTTGCTATAAAAATAGGCGGTACTTTACTTCAGACGAACTCCTAGATGCGGTTTTAAATTTGTAATTTTGTATGTAAATATGTGAAAATAAGTCGTGCTAATATATGTCTTACATTTAAATAAATATGAGTAGGTTGTCTTTGTTTTCATTTCATAGAAATTTGAATATATTATGAGCTGCGCCTAAAATGTTTCTTCAGAACAAACTAACAAGTTTACAACTTAGCCTTAAAATGTTGATTTATGTACTTCACTTTTATAGTTTTATAGTTTATAGTAATTGAGCAATTATGTTCTTTGAAGTTCAAAGATTGTAAATAAACATACTTGCTACAGCATTTAAACACAATCTATTTTTATACATCGTAATAATCTAGTTAAATATCAAACAACGACAAATTTAACCGGTTTATTAATTTTTATTTTCAGCCGGATATTCCAAACTAGATTCGACTAATTGTACAAGAATGTTTGGCTGAGTTAGAATTTGATAGTTGATCCACCAAACCCTACAAGGGTCATATGGGTATCAATCTAACTGTAGGGATTGCCTAACTAGCTTTCATATTTGATAATAGCATGATTGTCAATAACATTGATAGGAGAAATAGTCACCGTGTTTTGCTTAAACATTCTAGTAGATTAACCAGGTTTTCAACACTCGCTAGTTTACGACATCATCCACATTCTAAATGCCACTCATTTAAAAAAATCAATCTAGATATGGAAATATTATCTTTGTGGAAATTGAAAAGAAAAAATGTAAACAAAAAATAATTCAGATAAATTGAAGAATAACAGTGTAATAGTGTGCTTATATATAATAGGAAAGATAGTGTATACAAAGAAATAATTTCATATCATAATGATTTCTAGTTTGTAGTGAAGTGTAGTCAAGTGTAGTGTAGTGTAGTGTAGTGTAGTGTAGAGTAGTGAAGTGAAGTGCAGTGTAGTGTAGTGTAGTGTAGTGTAGTGTAGTGTAGTGTAGTGTAGTGCAGTGAAGTAGTGTAGTGTAGTGTAGTGTAGTGTAGTGTAGTGAAGTGTAGTGTAGTGTAGTGTAGTGTAGTGTAGTGTAAATAAATAAATAAATAAATAAATAAATAAATAAAAAAATTGTATTTAGAGTCTACACACTCAGTTATGTAACTGATTTTCAGTGAGGGACTTGATATCAAAGCGACCAAGCCAACCCTGTAGGCCCCGACGCAATCGACGAGTGAGCGATAACCAACCAAAGATCGATATTTTTAATAGAAAATATAGCAATCAGTGGTATGGACAGTGTGAACACCTGCGTATTAACGCCAGAATCAACAAGGCCGATTCAGAACAACTCTGAATTTATTATGTTCTTCGTTGCTAGGACGGCTCCAAAGTCACCGTTTACAAACTCCTATGACAAGAACTGATGGACTGAAGTCCAAATCAGAAGTAAAAAAACTTTTGACTTTAGCGGGAATCGAAGCCTGGACCATCTGCATTGGAAGCAGATACGCTAACCACAAGACCAACGAGCCACACAAACTATGTATGAAGTGTAGTGTAATGTAGTGTAGTCAGTGTAGTGTAGTGTAGTGTAGTGTAGTGTAGTGAAGTGTAGTGTAATGTAGTGTTGTGTAGAGTAGTGTATTGTAGTAAAGTTTAGTGTATTGTAGTGTGGTGAAGTGAAGTGTAGTGTAGTGTAGTTTAGTGTAGTGTAGTGTAATGTAGTGTTGTTAAGTGTAGTGTAGTGTAGTGTAGTGTAGTTCAGTGTAGTTTGTGTGTAAGTGTAATTTGACGAATTTTTCGTTTACCATATTTACGTTTCTATCAAGCCAAAATTGAGTTTCGTTATCAATAATTTGATAAAGATTTGTTATAAATGTGAGCCTCGTTTACTATATTTACGTTTCAATCAAGCAAAAATTGAGTTTCGTAATCAATAATTTGATGCTCGTTTACTATATTTACGCTTCTATCAAGCGACAATTGAGTTTCGTTATGAATAATTTGATGAAGATTTGTTCGTAATATGAGGCTCGTTTACTATATTTACGTTTCTATCAAGCGAAAATTGAGTTTCGTTATCAATAATTTGATGAATATTTGATCTTATTATCAGGCTCGTATACTATATTTACGCTTCTATCAAGCAAAAATTGAGTTTCGTTATCAAGAATTTGATGGAGATTTGTTCTTAATATGAGGCCTTAATATGTGGCAGCTGGCGCGCCCCCTCTTGCTAGGGGCGGGGGCCACTGCCCTACTCCTGTACCTCCTACACCTGTAGCTTCACCTAGACACTAATGGTGGTTCCTTGTACTAGGACTCTGATGGCGAGGTTGCAGCTGGCGCGCCCCCTCTTGCTAGGGGCGGGGGCCACTGCCCTACTCCTGTACCTTCGGCTCTCCACGTACCTACCAAAACATGATCATCCACCATCAGCTGGAGCGACGGGAGGAGGCAAGGACGAGGCAGCATTCATGGTAACTAGAAGCACGAACAACAATATCAACTTACTGTTTCACTTATAGTTAATGCCGGGTTAACAGTAACACATCCGTGTACTGGATGCGAGTGTGACTCTTCAGGTGACCTACTAGGTTTACTTGGATGCTTGGGAAGGAATGCCAAAGTGCTGCAACTGCAAGCAATAATCAAGTAAAGTACTCGCCTTTTAAATCTTGAATTTACATTCAGTCAGGGTTGCCGGTGACTGAGGTCGAGCCGGCGACCTCACACCTAATCTCGGAGCCTCTCCTATCGGTGTATACTATGATGTACTGTTCCAAAGTCACCAGTTTCATAAACCATGATGTTATAGGCCTAGGCTGGATTAAAGTAAGTATGGAAATGCAAAACAAATCCTAGACCTTGGTTGAGCATTGGAAACGGGAACCCTAGACCTTTTGCATTGTAAACAGGACGTACGCTTCAGGACCATCTAGCAACATAAGATGGGCAGTCTGCTTAAAATTCAAGTCCTCCATTGAAACTCTGAAAGTCAGTTGTGAGCTAGTTATTACTAATCCTAATTAGAACTTATCCCCATTCTATAAGAACTCTATGATTTGATAAGTATCCTATATCCTTGATAATCGATTGTACGAAGGATCTGTAACTCAATCAAGAAAATGCCTTTGTAATGCATATTTCATCCCGATTTCATCAACCTTATACCTCAAGCAAGATACAGCAAAATTTTATTTCGTTGATGCTTTTTATATGAAATTGTTTTGAAATATTGTTATCATGTTCGCATTTCGTTTTTCGTTGTTGCAAATTGAATCAAATACGCATTTTCTACCTGGAAATGTGTACATTGTGCACGAAAAGTTATTACAGATAAAATACTAGCTCAAAACGCTAGGTGGGCCTACACATATTGATTTGCAGACTGCGTGAAGGAGCCTAGATGGGATGGGGGGGGGGAGAGAAGAGGGAGATTATGTCAAGATTTTACGAATAGATTTAGTATGTTTTTTGCTGGTGTTGAGCTGTCAAGTTGAGAGTTTGGAGAATATCGACAAAAAGTTTAGACTTTTTCCCCTAAAAAATACTATAAAATATTGCTATTTATGTAAGAATAAATATATATCTAGTTTAAACTTGAGGCACGAATCTTATATGTCTCGATATATAGTTTTACACACTTCTTTTTACAGTTTTAAACCATAAAGTTGAATTTCCTATCGGTTTAAAATGACCAAAGAATAAAACCCAGAACAAACGTTTACATCATTCATAGTCATTGAAAAAGTAGTTACTATATCATTCACAAAACAATTTTCAAATGATATGTGAATCAATGATGACGTTCATCTGTATGGAATAAATTTTTTTTACAGTAATAAAATATACCATATCGAAAACAAAAATTATTAAAATCAAATAGCACTTTAAATAATCAACACCATCTCAACATTCGTCTAGGGCCGAACTTTTGAACTTACGAATTATAGTATCGTGCAGGTTATAAACTAAATAACTAAATGAAGTTGTACGTTCTAAATCTACTGATAATTAACAATACTCCTAAACTACCAAAGTTAAGTTGTAAAATCGATTTGTTTTTAAGGAAAAATAATTTCCTCCATTACCATTTTGAGTGAAGCTTTCAAGTTATTTGGCAGATATCCAAGAAAGCCACCCCGGAAAACTGCGGAATGTGAGGAAACCGACAAAGTTACAACCATCACCTTTAGTTTACGACAAGGAAAAGAAGTTAGGAAGGGAAAGTCAATTGCCTCCTTTCAAACAACTGTTGATATTCTGTAACACTTCCACGTGACACAAACGCAGTGCCGTAGATGTTTCATTTCCCATCCTATTGTTAACTGTGTGTTAACCTGTAGAACACATTTACATTTCTTTATTTACTTCACCAAACGCTAACATAATAATACAATACAATATACAATTACATAGATACATAAATATATCATTACAAATAATATAAACATGAATGTATGTTTGTGGTGTTGTATGTATGTATGAGTTCAATTTCATTGTATTAAGTAGTTGTTTCTTAGTTTACATATGTTATATTATTTTAACAAACAACCATATTATCACATTGTCAACAAATACAAGATGAAAATAATCACATAAACATATAAATATAAATACTATACCCAACACAGCCATAAACCATAAGAACCAAGCCCCAGCACTTGCATCTCATTATCATTAACAAACTGCCTCACACCAAGTAATTGAAGGTAATTCAAGGCATGCCATAAATAATAGGCTTTCGTACTATATACATGTACATTAAATATTACATATGAAATTTAAATTAATAGCACATTATTAAATCGGAATAGGGCCTACCCTAAATGAAAGAGGTTTCACCAACAATGCCCTTGGCAACATATTATGCATGAATTTACAATAGAATAAGAAATATACTACAAATCCTCAACCCTGCTAGGCATATACCCAACATGTATGTACTCCTTTAATTTAGCCGTGAACAAATTAAAACTCTCCGTTGATTTTATATCAATCGGGCAATTTATTAAAACCATTTTCCCTGCATTGATTGGAGCTTTACTTCTCTGTTTCAGATTACCAGCAGTGAGAAAGATATTTTTTAGGAAAGTATGATTGCGTGAGTGAGGGTGTAAAAAATCTGGTACCTATTTGAAGTAGAATGGCTATTGTATGCTTGTGTAATGTGTACTCTTTTGATAATAACTCTAATATTTTGTGTGGTAGACCTTAACATTGAACCTATCGAAACCAACAATTAAATTATATTTGTACAAGTAAGGAGTAATTACAGCTAATAAAATGTTCTACATTTTTTCAATCGGATACAGATCAGACTTTAATATATTTTTATTTTTTCGTGGAAAACCTGGCCAGGGAGAATAGCATGCCCAGCTTGTGTATGAGAACCCAATCCCTTGCATTTGCATTAATGACTGCAGAAATCTTGAAAATAACATTCGGTCAGGATTGAGGTGGTGGGTATTGACACCGGGGCCTTCCAAATCAAGAGTCTTGCGCGTTACACTTGAGCTACATCTGTTGGATGCAGGCAAGAAAATACAATTCATTTAATGTGTTTATAAGAAGAGTTTATCGAGTATGAACTTGTTATATTCTTTGTAGAGGATCAAAAATAGTTTATTTATTTGTTGGTTGATTCATACTCTCATATATTCCACCTTAAGGAACAAATTTGGTGTACAAGCAAGGATCGATTGTAGAACACTTATTGACTTCGATAATTTAAATAATAAAAATCCATAATTTTATAGGTTATACAAAGAAAACATTCAAATGTTCCCCCTATTCAGGTAAATTTTAATAAAATTGCTATTTCTAAACTGTCAGTAAATATGACATATGAGGACAATTTGTCCTTAAAATTACATATTTGAAACAACCAAAAGGTTTATACAACGTAGAAAAACATATGGTTCGTGGCAAGCCTTGAATTATTAACGATATTTTTCAGGATAGCCTACACCATTTTCAAATCTGCCGCACTTTAAGGAAACCGGAATTCACTGCTCCATGCAAATGATAATACATGAAACGAAAGTCGGAGGAAAAGCTTGGACCAAACTGTGTACATGAAATGAAGAGTCCCCTATTTCAACAGCATGACTGGGACTGACTGCATCATTCATGTAAATGTACAGACAGGTACAATGTTTTGGTCTAGTGAATCCAAAAAAATTATTAAAGGGGTTATGGCAGTTACCCTACAAAGCAAAAAGTTATTACAATGCTTAATGTACATCGAGGGTATGAGGGGGGGAAAGGTACTTCAATTCTTGTTTTCGTACAGCTGTTGACAAGAGCCCAGAGAGGTGACAACAGACAGGGCCCCAACTTTTGAAAACTTACGTTTGCAGTCACCTCTCAAACGAGTGACTTGGAGGGTCACGTGACTATCAAAACGTACGTTTTGAGCCGAATGCAAGTTTTTAAATCACTAATACAAATTATCAAACCACGAGCTTTTCGGCCGTGGGTGGAAACGTACGTTGTGATTTGAAAACTTGCATTCGGCTCAAAACGTACGATTTGGTAGTCACTCCAGTCGTAATAATACGCAATTCTGGTTGGTTGGGGGCTGTTTTAAATTCACCAAGCTTCGACTAACACACATTTATGCCACAACGTACGTTATGATTTTAAAACTTTCATTTGTCTCAAGTCACCTAAATGAGGTGGGATATGTTTACGTTTAGACGGTGGCTTGTGGCTGCAAACGCACTTTTCAAAACTTGACCCCCTGGTTCTGGGCAGAAGGTTAATGTGAATCAGCCTTGAGATAACGCTTGGTGAACGCTTGTTTACGAGAACAATGTGTTCGTTTCGTAGTGACCCATCAATTTTCTTTATCACCAAAGAAAGGAAGTTTCACATTCTTTTCTAATTCGATAGCAAACTAGTTGTGGAGACGACTATTGAGATGAAAAAGGAGCTTATCTAATCGGTCTGTACCATGTTGCCAAACAGCACACAATATGTCATCTATGTAAAGTCACCATGATTTCGGTTTGAAACAAGATTTACCGGACACCGGAACTCTTCCAATCCAACCGCCTTCAACTCCCCTTGACTTCAGAATATTACTTGCGTAACTGAATGATGTCGCATCATTTCAATGATTCGGTCCTTGGTATCGTTTCTCAATACATTGGTTACAATATTGTAGCAGATAATATCAGTAGACGACTTCTGAATACTTTTTAATGCCACTAAAATCTATTCAAAATCCCGAGGGGCACGGAGGGAGTTGGGTTGGAGTCGAATTGTGCCAAAATATGTCTTGTCAGTGGCCCCCGGGGGGATGGGTGGGGGGGGGGGGCAGAGGGGTTACTGAATAAACTCTCTCCAAAAAGTTCAATCCTATTAACTCATCGTCATCAGCATCATCATATTTATATTATTGTATTACATGATAAGACAACAAACTAAAAATTAGTTTAAAACATTAATTTCGTTTGTCTCGCATAGGGTGTGCATGTGACTTACCAAGTTCACTTCCCTTTATTCCCCGTGCTGTCCCAAGAAGGAGCGCCCTTAATGAACACATTCCCCGTATTCTTTGGAAATCCAATATCATGACTAGTGAAATATCGGACATTAGGGAGTATAATAGGGTATACCAGCGCCCGCCAAGGCCCTTATTGGCTCATTACAAAGATTCTCGGCATTCCAGCATTCTAGCGCTGCTCTTTCTACCAACAGACAAACCTGCATTCTAGCAGACTGATGGCGTTTACCACTGGTATTCACTGAAACGTCATGTACTTCGTCATGCGGTAAAGCCTCAATTGCGCAGAAGGGCTGTAGTAAACCATACTGACAACATACCCAGACCCCTGTATATGAGGTCGTATTTTGTTGTGACGTGATTGTTGGTAAGATTTGCAATGCCAGTAACGTCTTTGTCTTCGTCGTCGTCGTCGTCGTCGTCGTCGTCGTCGTCATCGTCATCGTCAATCTTATTGTCGGTCGTTATCGTTGACACTCGCATTTGATCGTTGACATATTTCAGTGAATGGATTGCTGAATGCTTTAAAAAAATGTAATTACATAAAATAGAATTATTTACATATTTTGAAGCAAATGTCTTACTTTCAGAACATTGTATATCATGGTGAGGTTGTGTTCAGTTTAGTGTGCTGACATATATATGCCTCAAAGGCTGGAAGTTGCCAGTCAACTCCAGTCTATTAGGGCTTGTGATGGGAACATGTTGCAACTCCAGCTTCAAAGTGGGCAAGTGTGAGTTCTACCCCGTGGCAATTTAAGCCAGGTGCGGGAGCCCTACGAGTATCATTATGACCACAACGCTGTGAAGTTAGGCCCATTGGCCACCTTTGATCTAGCACTTTGGTGACACTATCAGACTCAGAGTTATATTGCCTTCAGCTACATATAGTTTGCAGTGTTGCATAGGAGCAACTACAGAAATGATCTCAAATTAATGTTTGTCAAATATACCCTCAAATAAATACCTAACGGTACAGCGTAGAAACACAGCAGGTCCCATTTGAACATTGTACCTATGTATTTTTTTTTTTTAGTGGACCCGCACATGTCTAATATTATGCCTTTCAAATTAATAATAATATGATGTTTACACTTTCTGTATGAAACAACAACAATGTAAACAGTGAAGATTAAATTTCTTTTTGAATAATATTTATACAAAAGTATGTTTTGGTTTACATAGGAGTAAAATATTTTATTTTTGCAATCCACGATTATCTCTGAACAGTTTCTGGCAGAACACAGAAAAAAATGTATACAGTACAAGAACCGTTTTCTGTCTGTAGGGTAATATTAAATACACGTTTTTCTAACTATAACATAAGTGGAAACTTTACAGTAAACTAAGTTTGAACCATTTTATTCATAACCAAACTAAATAAAATCATTGATGTTTGCATTGGGAAGTTTGTAGGTTCTTTGTTAAGTGTTGAATGTTGCCCCCTTGGGTTGTGTATAGTTAACATTCTATGCATGCAAACATAGATGGTATCAAATTAATGAAGTCTAATGAACTAAAATCTCCAAAAACGAGATTGGTGTAGAGAAGTCGAGTTAACAATTCCCCCCCCCCCCCCCTTCAACACACGCACCCGCAAGTTGTAACTAACTTATCGTCTTAACCCGGCGTGATATTGTGTGCCCCAGAACTCGAGACTGTGTAATTGATACGAATACACACAGAGGGATCTGATATGCATGGGTATTGTCGGCAAGATGGTATTTCGATGTCATTGTTATGGAATAATCACATTTTCGTCTTCCCGTTTCTATTTTTTATTACTAAAACAAGATGAACATAAACCTCACAAGTTCAACAATTCTAGAAATATATTTTCGGTGCTTCAAAGAACATACATTACATTGATAATTTATACGTATGTAGCAATGATATGCAAAACTACAAGCAACTCAAACAACAGATTGTCAAAGAACGATACACAAATTATACCTCACCCATCGTTGACCTGTTTTGGGGTGCAAGGATAACAAATATTCCCGTTTTGAGCGTGACTTCACTGGCTTTAATCCCGCCTGTAATAAAGTCCTTAATCAATCAATCAATCAATCATTCAATCAATCAACCTCTAGTGTCACCAAAACATTCTGTACCATCCTTGTTGAAGCCCAGAGGTCAACGTCCATGTCAACAAAACTCACGTCAATCCGAGGTCATGTTCGGATTTCATCACGGAAACACACGGACTGACATAGAAATTATGCATATTATAGAAGAACTTTGCACACATAAATACATATTCTTCTCTTCATCTAAGAACCAGTCTTGTAAATTATCACGTGAGTTTATTTAAAACATGAAGGGAAATAGTTAGCCCTTCTTTTTCGAAATGTATTTTACAAAAATTTAACTATTATCGGTTAGAGTTCACTTAAAAAGTTTCTAGCTATAGAAACTTCGGTTCCTGTGAGTTTTAAGATAAGTTATTTTCATATTTTCGTATTTGAACGAACTCCATTGAGGGAGCTGGCCGTCGAGTTCAGTGGAATCTGTAAGCCACTGATACGACTGAAGAGCGGCTAAGAACTATATTAGGGTTATACTATATTATGTTCTAGAGGAAAAGTATACACTATAAAACTTTAAGTTTTGAAAAAAGTTGCCGTTTCTGTAATATTCGAAGTTTGACGTTTCTCGTCCAGCTTAGGGCAAAAGAAACAAATCTGAAACGAAGTTTGTTAAAAAGAAACTATATTTGCTAGACACAACTTTCTGAGTAAGGGTGGGTTGAGAGCTGTAGGCATCACTGCAACCGCAGCGCATCTTAACACCCCCATACTTCGCGCCTGTTGTTTTACTCCCATAAGCATACGTGTATCATATAAAATATACCAGGGACAGAAGTGTTCTAGAGTACACTACAGGTAACTAGGGTATGTGCGGAGAATTTTAAAGAATCAAATCACGTTATTCCTCTTTTCCCCGAGAATATATTTACGGGAGGAGGGGTGGGGTGGGGGGGATTTAATAAGGACTTACGTGGTCGAAATTGAACCGATATTTGTGTGGGATCTAGCTAAGGGATATGCACGCAAAACTTAAACTGTACTAGGCCTGAGTTTTAAATGATAATTATACAATACAAGCGATAACTTCGTTAAATATTATTTAATTTAATATTACAAAAAAAAATATAGTTCATACATAATAAGCCAAAAAAAAAAAATAATATGGTAAGCACTACTTCAACATCAAAGATAAGAGAGTAAAAGAGTTAAAACAAAAACATAATCAAATCCTGGTATCCTAGCGCTGTGCCAAGTCTGTCTACTCGGGGCGGGCGGTGAAAGAAGGAGTAGGACATTTAGAATGCAAAACATGTGACATCGACTCCCATAAGTGAAGAAATGTAGCTGTGTCCTATCAAAGCGTCCATTACCGTATTCTATACTGTAATCAATAGTTCGATTTCCAGATCCTCAATACAGTTATTGGCTATTTCAGAATAAATAGTAGCAGCAACGATGCGGAAGCCGAGAGAGCAAGAATCCAAACGACTGAGGGAGCAGCTGAAACTACCCGGTCACTGTAATGCCTAGAGATGAGTCGGAATAGAAGTATTACACGGGAACGTGCAACCATTTTCATACCAAATTTCACTATATGGCCTACTACAATGCAAGAAAAAGAAAACAATTTTAGTTATTGCGAGTTTGAAAACTACGAGCCCAGTACAAGAACACATGTCCAAAAATAATGGACGATATATACGCATGTTGTTGTACGGGCGTAACTTCGTAATGGTCTTAGATTTCTGTTTACTTCACGTATAAGGAAGTGAAGGTCCCCTATGAGAATCAGTTTTCTGTCCGTGCGAGTGTCACGTCTCGCGACAAGAACCGAACACGACCACAGATGCACATGAGTTTTTACGATATTAATCTTCAACAAGGATTGTAGAGAATGTTTTGGTGACCATGGGAGGGGGGGGGGAGCTAGTGTCACCTAAACTTGACAAAAGACTGCACCCACTGCACCGAGATTGAAATGCACGAAAAGATCATAATATGATTTTTATATCCTTGTTTTATACCCGGCACCTCCACGTGCAAAGGTGTAAGGAAAGGCGGGGTTGGGGGGGGGAATTGAAATGCACGAAAAGATCCCTGTTGATATACCCGGCACCTCCAAGTGCAGAAATATGTTTTCACCTGATGACCCGTGCTTTGTACTGTAACCATGTCGATGTCGTCTCGATAACCCTAAGTGCATGTGTTACAGCGTGAAGCAGCGCAGGACAACGAAGAGAGGTTGCTACGAGTCAAGGAGGTGTGTACAAGGTATAACCTAGGTCTGCACAAGCATTCCTCGGACCCACCAACACTGAAGCATCCGCCCACACCGCAGTATGGAGTTTTCTATATCGACAAGTAAGTTAAAGTTACATAATATTTAGAAGGAAACCTAGATGGTCCTTCTTCAGGTCACCAGGTTAAATAAATTGTTTGAAAACGAATATCATTAGTACTTTTATAGAGATGTGCTAAAATGGTGAGAACGAAATTTGCGATTTTTTAAAAAAAAGTTGCAATAATCCCTTCAAATTCAGTTTGCACATTAATAATCTGAATTATGATTGAATGGTACCAATTTCCAATTCGCGAATTTTCGCGACATTTAAGTTGATACAGCGAACTAGTGGCGAAATTAGCAATTATGTCTTCAAAAGCTAAGAAGGTCATGAAATTTCAAACAATTTTTTTAAAGTTTTGGTGGAGGTGCCGGGTAGGTAGTCGAAATTAAATTAATCCTGGCTGGTACATATGGTGGAGGTGCCGGCTCATACAACGCGATTGTGAGATCGTAATAATCGTTTGAACGCGAGTAAGCTCATAATTTTTATTAAAATATCGACATTACACAAAACAATGCATAATTTTGTAATTTTGGTGGAGGTGCCGGGTAGTAGAAATTATTCCTGGTAAACCTGTCAGAAACTTTGAAGGCTGGAATTGAGCTAAAAATCAAAAGTAATTCTCATTCATGTGCTTGTTTTTCTTTTAAATTAATCATAGATGGGCCTGGAATTTGTGATACTGATGAATTAAAACTAGGCGTTTTTTTTGTTGTGCATTATCAAATTGGTTTTTTGGTAAATAACGAAAAATCGAGAATTTTCATTTTTAAGGCGGCACGAATTTTCAAACTTAAAAAATGATTTTTGCACATCTCTACACATCACACATAAAAACAACTCATTATGCCATCAATTCGAGCCAAACAATTCCGAACAGCATACATTTCAAATTTGGAAGTGAATATTCGGGTTCAACAATAATAATGTATAACTCATTTTTAATTGTTGCCAATACTGTCTTTAAATTAATTGCTGAGGTAATTCAAGAAGTACTCAATACACATTGTAAACTAAAGATACTAATTTAATTTTGTTGTACATTTTATTAATTTTTACTAGGGATTAATTTAGTGTAGTAGATGATCAACATGGGTTTACTTACTGATTGAGGTAGAGTACGTGGTAACAAGGGAGATACTCTAATTACGGAAGTCTAGAGTTCGGTACCCACCACTGACAATTCTGACTTAACTTTTTAGGCACTCCTTAGTCAAAATGCGATTAGTGATATGGCCCCGTTAAATTGACTTTGGATATTTCCTCCCACCCGTTCTCACACCAGGGGTAATTTGTCCCTAATCAGGTTGCCACGAAAACAAGCGAAAGTTTAGTTGCAAGGGTATTTGAAAGTAGCCCTGTGTAACTAAGCTAACAAAAGCAATGGATTAATAAAGTGGCTAGTGTAAAGTTCAGACAAGTCCGTGAGCTTAGTTTGAACTTAAGAATAACTTGAGATCAAGTACCACACAACTCTTGAACTTAGACAAGAACCACGTAAAGACAAATCTCTCATCTTGGGTCTCCTAATTCTTGCTAAAAGCGTCGCTAGCTCTAGTTACCCTAGGATTTACGAGCCACAAAACGTGTCAACTTAAGCCTTGCTCAACTTAATACCACTGAATCATGGCACATCATTGGGCAGCACTTAACGTGAACAATAAGTCATATCATGTCGATGTAAATAACCACCAACAGATAATATCCTATAGACTGTCCTAAGTTTGGCCTCAAGAGTTTCTTATTTACATTGAGCTGGCTGGAAATGTAAAGTCAAACGAGTAAGTTGGTTAATGTTCGGGAATCTAGTGGTGTTCAAGTAAAGCCTGGCTCAGGTTAATACGTTTGGGGAATCCCGGCTTTAAGTTAGTCCGTCCACTGTTGCCAGTTCATCTGATGTAGGTTAGGTTAGGTTTACCATCAATGGGCAACAAGAATCGGGCAAGGAACCCGAGTACACACAGAAAAACTGGACGAAAGATCAAGTTTAGAATAAATATGGCCTAGTTGCGCTGACAGCATTGTTGTAAAATAAGTATAAAGATATATATTTTTTTAGAACTTAAGCAAAATTGTACTTGATTCTCACGAGCCAGGAATCTGAAAAAATATGTGTTATAGCACACTAAAATTCTTAATAAATTGTAGTTCCAACATAATTGTGCGTTATTCAGCTTATATACCCATCAATTTCAATATGACTTGATCAAGAAATTTAAAAAAAAAACGATACATTAAAAAAACATGTTTGCGATTATGAAAGAAATTATCAGTAAATCGGCAGCAATGCCATATAGTAGAACGTTCCCAGCTACATAGAACGTTATGAAGATATAATCATCCCTTTCTTATATTTTAATATGTTGGATATGGTTTACTAGTATTAGAAGTGCGTATAAATAATTATATTGATTCACTTTCATCATGAACACCCTGGATTCGCTTCTTACTTTTATCACATGGTCAGTATAGTTAGTTCATAGCAAATGGAAGTTACGAACAACAGATCTGCCTGCTTCTGACTGGGAAGAAACACATACTTTGGTTACGAGTGCAGCGATTTAGGTGGAAAATAAATATGACGGTTACATCAGGGACATATAAGAGTCTCCAGAAACTGTGTGCTAAAAATACATAGTTCATATTATGTAACTTGCCCCTATTCAGATGAGTATGACTAACTAGGTTTAGGGTGTGATAGGGGGGAAATGTCAACGGAACACAGCTTTTGACTGAAGATAATCAAGAAAACTTTTACTCATCAGGATTGTCGTTGATGGGGTTAAAACGATTAACTCCCGAATTAGAGTCTTGCATCTAGGGGCTGAGTTACCCTCTATCAAAGGTTTTGATGTGTTAGAGGGAGGGGTGTAAGTTGCCCATTTCCCCAACTAGACTTAAGATTGCATTTAATATGCTTTGTAATGGCTGGCTTTATTTATTTTTTATTTAATGCTGGCTTTGTAATCAATATCGTCTAACTGAAAATATGTTCAGGTTTAAGTTGTAAGATTTAGAATTATCGTGATCTATTGCTTGATATACTTTTTTAAGTACTCTTTTACAACTTTCATTGGTAGTGTTGCACTTATGTGTTTTTCGCACCCTAAGTTTTGCCACTTTTATTTTACAAGCTTTGTGATTGGTTGAGCTTTTAATTGGTTGTATATTGAATGATACAGGCAAAAAGGATATACACAAAATTACAGTACACTCTTTTTGACGAAAATTGCACTTAGTAGTTTTGCTCTAAGTTGGGAATTATGCAAACACATCTCTTTTCTAGAGCATTTGTCTAGTGACACGACAGTAAACATGTAAACCGTAGCTTACGCAGTTTACTAGGTATGTTTGGCGTCCGCGTCAGCATTTATCAAACTCTGTATTCAAAGCCAATATGTGTAATGAAGCTTTCATATCAGCTGAAAACAGGAAGTATCCACAGTTTCCCCGTGTCAATTTTTTATGGCGTGTTAACTAATTAAAAAGTCGTGAACATCGCAGGGGGCGTAATGGCGCGCCTAAAGGCTATATCAAACCAATATTCCGATATCTAACGAAAGTAATCGGTCAAAAGCGAGGTGGGTATTTCGAAAAGTTTGACACTTATCGACGTAATAATGAGTCACTGTGTAAAACTTTTTCACAAAATTCTCATTGATCATAAAAAATGAAAGCATTTTACTACGAACATGTCAATGTTTTTCACGGCAATGCGTCCTATGGATTGCCTTTAGGTAAACATTTATTTCTCGCCAGTCAAATGAAATGAATAGTTAATTGAATTTTTCAAAGAGCAATACATGTATCACGCAACTTTGAACTCATACACCGTATATATAATATCTTTCTCTGCCGTATTTACCTGCACTCGACATATTGTCAAATAATAATACCGTTTCAAAATCAATAAGGTATTCTGATTCTGATTAGACTAATGCGGAGTGAAAATAGCAACATGTTCCCTACATGCATTTTACATCACCGTACATGGGTTTTTAAATTGATATTAAACAATTTCAGACTGAAGTACCAACTTTCACAATACAGTAATGCGTTGTCCCTAATTGGCTTAAGATAACAGATGGTGCGTCTCGCTAAGATAGCTAAGTTACTACTTTGGCACTATTGATTTGGCGGTAAACAAACTTGTGAAGGCGCTGAGTTGATAGGGCAGACCTTCATTCACAATAATTTTAATTTTAAATTAAATTAAATTAATTTCAATAGGGCCACCAACAACAGAGCAAGCTTAACAAGTGTGATAAAGGCATTGAATTACAATTAATTAAATACTAGACACCAAAATACATTATATCAAACAACATGCAGGAGTATGATTATAGTCGCCGATTGCCTGTAGAAATTCTAATCATAATTGTAATCATTAGTAAACATTGATGTTAATGTTTCACTGGCGTGCGTTGTGGACTTGCTGGCTACTTGTATAACAAAGCAATTACGCATTGACACACTTTTTCTTTCTCCGACGTTAAAACAGAAAATGTCGATGTCAATTCGCTAATGATTATGGTTTTAATTATGATACCACGCTACACATTGTTTTTCACTCATTCAATTTCAATGTAGGCCTACCACACGCACAATATCATCCATATTCATTTACGTCAATGCATAATTGAATTAGCTCATGAATAATATACATACCTAGGGTTAATCGTGTTTAATGACTTAACAATGATGCGGTGCTTGCGTGCATATTAATGCTGCAGCTCTGCCGTATAGACCGTCTGTGGTGGTTTGAGAGATAGAGAGACGGGTACAAGGCAAACATACTTTACGGACGTGGGCTTGAATCCCACGTAAAATACGCACTTATTTTTGTTTCAAACATATATCACCAAAATGCATCGAAACGCATAATATATAAATCTGGCGAAATGTCTTACTTAATTTTTTAATTGCGTTATATTAAAATATACCATCAGTATGTTTTCTAATCTGAAGAATGTCATGCCAGTATATATATTTTAACCCATCAATTAACTAGGAAGCTTCGCAAACGCTTTTTCAGGCGCGTTGTTGGATGAGCGTATTTTTTTTACGAAAAAAAGTGAAATTGCGATTTTTATGAGAAATAATTTATTGATTGCGCTCAAATTTCACATTAATATATTAATTCATAAAATTAAGGTTCTGTGAAAAAATCATTACAATCGGATAAAGCATGTAGGTGTTGTAAGTCGAAGAATAAAAAAAAAAAATCGTAAAATTGCGATTTTATGAGAAATAATTTTTCGATTGCGCTCAAAAACGTGGCAGTTCTAAGTTCAGAGATTTCGAAGGCTTCCAGAAAATTTCATCGCAATTGGAGTATCGGTTAAGCCGAAATCGTGCTAACGAACACACAAAAATAATAACAGAAAAAATAAGAAAAACGAAAAAAAAAATCGTAAAGTTTCGATTTTCATGAGAAATAATCTTTCGATTGCGCTCAAAAACGTGGCAGTTCTAAGTTCAGAGATTTCGAAGGCCTCCAGAAAATTTCATCGCAATTGGAGTATTGGTTTAGCCGGAATCGTGTTAACAAACACACAAAAATACAAATAGAAAAAAACAAGCAAATCGAAAAAAATCGTAAAATTGCAATTTTCATGAGAAATAATTTTTCGATCAATTTTTTGAACCGTGCAGTTCTAAGCTCAGAGATTTCGAAGGCATCTAAAAACTTCCATCGCAATTGGAGTATCGGTTTATCCGGAATCGTTTTAACAAACACACAAAAATACAAACAGAAAAAATAAGAAAAACAAAAAAAATCGTAAAATTGCAATTTTCATGAGAAATAATCTTTCGATTGCGCTCAAAAACGTGGCAGTTCTAAGTTCAGAGATTTCGAAGGCCTCCGAAAAATGTCATCGCAATTGGAGTATTGGTTTAGCCGGAATCGTGTTAACAAATACACAAAAATACAAATAGAAAAAAAACAAGAAAATCGAAAAAAATCGTAAAATTGCAATTTTCATGAGTAATAATTTTTCGATCGATTTTTTGAACCGTGCAGTTCTAAGTTCAGAGATTTCAAAGGTCCCCAGAAAATTTCATTGCAATTGGAGTATCGGTTTAGCCGGAATCGTGCTGACACAAAAAAAACATTCCGGATTTTTTTCTCCAGTGTAGTGAAATGGAATCTTCGCTACGCTCATCCAATTATGCATTAGTGCATATCACACAAATCTTCACAGGCCCATACACCGCTTGCTGATAATGTTTTCAATGGAGAATAATAATATAAAATCATTAAAAGATTCGGTATTTATCAATGCAAATAAAAACGTTTAGGTAAAAACCTTATTGAAAACAACCAATTTAAATATGTATACTTTTCTTTAGATTGTAAGCATTTCCAAATGTATGTTATGTATTGATTTCAATATAAGACAATTTCAACTTAGTTAAGGACAAAACCTAGATTGTTGGCCCAAACTTCATCCAAAGATAATTCCAGATTTATTCCAATTTTGGCCTATACACCCATTTACACATTTTCATATAACGAACGTAATTATAAATAGAAATCAATTGCATGTATAGGCCACTTCAAGTTGTTTTTGTAAATTACAGGCGCATCGCCGCATACTGTTTGACCCATTGCCACGAAAAAAATACAGTTTTGGTTTCCACATAAACATTAAATGAGCACAAACGCTGCATTCGAGCGTAATAAAAGCCCGAGTTTATATCCACAATAAAAAGCATATGATTTTTTATTTTCGTTCTCTCCAGGGTCCACAAGTTGTCTTGGTGCCCGGTCTACAAGGCTGGCTCCTCCACCTGGCTGTACAACCTGTGTCTACTGGGAGGGTACTCGGAACAACAGCTGGCCGACTCACCCCGGCAACTCAGTGACCTCGCCAGGGCCGTGCTGCCCGAGATGGAGTTCGCAGATGCGGAACAGGTCACTATTGTAAACTTATGTAACACGGTTTACTTGTAACCAATGGAACCGTGAACAGCGTTAACCCGTCCGCAATTGTGTTGTTTCTAAAATATACTTGAATATGAAACGCCTGGTAGTGGTTGCTTTACGTCTCTCTGAATAATAAATACATTTGCAAATATATTGTCCGTAAGCAACCTTCCCGGGATAACCTTCTTCTGTTAGGTGACTAAATAGTTTAAGGGTGCGAGGAAAGTTGAGATGAATGTCATGGGGATCTATTTACTTACTCGAACCACAAAGGCGATCGACAGTAAATAAGACGCCAATTCAAACATTTATCTCAGTGGTAAGCAACATTGTATGCACACTGAGTCCTGGACTAGAAACTAAGTGAATGTATATAGTCCTTTACAGAATGTCCGACTTATTTGTGTTGTTTTTTTTTTTAACTATACAGGCACTTACAATGTCACATTAGCACGGAAAGAAATCAAAATTAGTTTCCACATACACATTAAAAAACAACACACTGTTGAAACGGTCGATATAGTGAAGTTTTTGTTTTGAGTCATTCAGTAACTAGAAAAGTTTCAGTCGGTTCAGTCAGGATTGTTGGTTACAAGTATCGACCGACGACCTCCGAAATTAGTCTCGCATGTAATGCTTGAGCCGTCTCTATCGGTAGTCTCCATTAATAAAGATTGATGAGGACGAATAACAAATAATTACAATCATCCGTTTAGTAGGGTTTGAGGACGTCGTTAGTCTAATATCTCTAGAAATAGCGTGAAGATTTGTTTGAAACCTCAATCATGCACAAAAGCGTAATACAATCGTTGGTGGATAGTAATTATTTGTTCTGTTTATAAAATAGTATACATTAATACATTAATTTTGTTCTATGATAGTGCTGATGTCTGCCTGATCCTTTAAGTCCCTTGTATTATTGCAATGTGCAATTGTGTTAATCGTGACAATTACTAAATTAAATGTATCATGGGGGATTAGTTCGTGATTCCGTACGGCTCATATCATGTGATCTGCCACGGCTGAAATAAATACGAGCTTATAAATAATTGAGGTGAATAATTCGTTACACTTGATATTAAGGTATTTCAAAGAGACAAAACAATGTATGTTTATATGGGGTGAGGGCTTCACTCGCTTCAGCAGGGGCGAAAATATTCATTTTCTGAATAGGATGTGGGAGAGCTCTGGCGAATGAGTTGATAAAACGACCCTACAAACAACATGTGCATATTTTTGCATATATTTCCGTAATATTGTGTGTGCCATTAACATTTATATTTGACACTTTGCGCAGAAAAACTAGTAAGTATGATATAGCTAGAGTTCTGCAATCGTCGTTAACAGTACACCTTTTAAACCTTATTTAGGCATTCGACCCTAATTGAATAATGAAAAATGGAAACAAACATAATGTAATGCAACAAAACAAGCAACGGTTCAACAAAAGTTACAGATTTACGGAGCAAATTCAGGGATAGTCGTTTGTTTATAACTTTCTATTCTTTATTTATCTCATGTATATTTATTTTTCCTTTCATTTTATTTTTTGACTTGACAATCTATTATTTATCGCACTATACTTTACATTCCAAATCAAAATTTTAAATCAAAATTTCCTTTGCTTATACACCTACTTGTAAATTTTCTTCATTCATTTCTAGAATCTAAACTTTCGAAACAATCAACACAATCAGCAAAGATATTTTCTACATTTATACACAAACTCTTGTATATATACTTTTTATGAGGTATTTTAATACTCATTTACCTTCCTGTTATATTGAGTATTGTGTATTGCTGTTGTTTGTAAATCCATTTAAAATTAAACTGGATATAGATATTAAATGATCAATTCAAGTGATAATGATGGACAGTTCTACCCCTGCTGTGTGGTCTGTTTGATGCTCCCTGGCCCTGCGCGCCTATACATCTGTAGGGTTGGCGCAGCCAGATCGCCGAGGACACCCTGGAGACAAATTGCAAATTGAATGCCGACATTACGGCCACAGATGAAACACACCGCAAACAGTTTACCTACAAATCGAATAGTTTAACCTATCGCTCTAGTACCCGTCCACGGTGGGGCAAACGGTTGCCAACACCGTCCAATCAAAGGGTAGAGAATCATTACGTAGAACTTTTGATTCAGATTTTTTCTTGCAAATAATAATTCGTGGTCAGTACGCCACTGTTGCCAACCCCATGGTAATCAATCACGCGTCCCCTTCAGAGTGATCAGGTGTACCACAACAACAATGCCAACACCGTTCGTTGACAAATTATGCATGTATTAATTATTCATTCTGGTTAACCATAGAAAAACTAACATACATGGTTTACAAGATATACCAACAAAGGATATATAACAATGATGGAAATGTGTTTTTAAGTATTCTTCTGGCTTGTGAAGAAGGATTACATCAGTTTTTTGGTACGTAAGTGGTTAAACCTTAATGGGGCTTAACTTACTTTATTTATGGTGAGAATCCAACCGAGGATTTGAGTGGGTAGATGGTCAATGATTGATGATCATGCAGGAAAGATGAGGGGAAACGCGTTGCTGGCATGACATAATGCACGCGAACCAGATGGTGCTCACTTAATTCGCAGCCGCTCCTAACAGACACAGAATAATTTATTTACGAATACGAAACATAGCCTACTAGAATCAATCATTTTGTTTCAAAATATTTACTGAGAGATTAGTTCAAGAAGTACGGATAGGAGAGTACCCAGAATAGGGAGCGAAGCTTACACAACGTAATGTTAACTCTTGGTGGGGGTGCCGGGTATATAAAGAGCACCACCTCATGGCCCTCTAGGTCACCAAATCATTTTTTATCAGCCTTGATAAAGGGTAATGTCAACCAAAAACACATATCATGAGGTCATGTTCGGTTTATCATGTGAGGCCTGACATAAGTACAAACGGACGGACGACATAAAAGTTATGCATTTCATTCCATAATCACAATTAAAAGTCTCCATATTAATTATCTTTCGCAGGGTACCTTGCCGATCTTAGGTACAGAATGTGAGGCTACTTGGTATAGGGAATATTTTAAAGGATAGGAAACGCTTTGAAACACCAAGAAAACCTTTATCGCGAATAAAACGAAACTTTTATATATTTTGCTACAGTAACCGAGCTGCACACATAACTTTTTTGTGTGTTCACAATTTCAAAAACCCTGTAGCAATTACTCATTTTCAATGGCTTTTAACTTCATACTCCAAATCAAGTTTAAATAATAACCTCGTCACTTCCCAATCGCACACAATTGACTAACAGAACAATTAGTCACATGCGTCACTGGTTCTGAAAAGAAAGAGTTATGAATATTAGATGTCAATCGCCTTCTCATAAAGTATGTAGTATCACTCAGTAATAATATTATAAAATAAAACATAGACGTTTTTTATGTAAACGTAATGTAAAACAGGAGATTGTAAGAAGAGTAAAAACATTTTAATATGTAATAAGACAGTTCCTGGAAAATGTGATATTTTGAGATAAAAAGCCAAAAGCATTTTTAATTGTTATTTAAATGAAGACATTGAAATTGAAAGCTATAACAATTTTCGTATCAATTTTCAACGTTCCCATGGTGATTTTCTTTGCCGATGTTTTGTTTGTAAAACCCAAAACGTTTTGTGCAGTCTATATTATTAAACACTCTAATTCAAAATACTTTTACGATTGATTGTCAAACTCGATGATATAGTAAGTGGTAGTAGTATAGTAAGTAGTAATAGTAGTAAGTTACAAACGACAGAGCTTAAACGAAACGGACTAGGTGAGGGTGCTAATCCAACCAACATGTCTACATTTGTTAATATTTATTGCAATTTGTCACACTTAAAAAATATTATTACATAATATTATATTAATATATTGATAATACTTTCCCAACCCCTTTTCGGTTTTCGTATACATCGCATGTATGAAATATGTGCTTCTAGTAAATATCCTATGAAATATCACTTGTACTTTTCACCCAAACTATTCTGATAGACTCTATCCAATAAGTTACCTGAAGAGAGGAAAGTTTTCCCCGGACAGGCTTTCCGCGAGTAAAAATATTTAATGAAATACGTCTTGATAGTCCAGTCTATAAACTTGTCACTAAAACCTTTAGGGCGTCCAAGTTAAGTGTGCAAAGGTCGTTTTAACGGCATTCTTTTAACAACTGTACCTACTTACCATAGAAATCTGCCAAAAGATTTAATAAAATGCCCTACGACGCTGCAATATTTTTAAACTGGTGTAATTTCAACAGAATTACTACGTCAGTGAGAAAAAAACGAAAGAACATGCACCAGTAAATTATAAGTACACTTTGTAATAAGTATAAACTTCCAACACATTTCTTTAATAGTTAGCTTTCAATTAAATAGTCAAGACTGAAAATTTTGGAGTGCTCCACATGCATCAGTTTTCTGTCCGTCCCTCTACCTGTGCCTGGAGTCACATCCAACTATAAAACACACAAACTCTACTTCCAATATGCGTTCGTTGTGAGATTGTCCTTCCTTCAGGACAATCCAACATGTGGTTGATGATCGTGTGGGTCAGGAGACGAGGACTCTCTCCAAAAGTGAAAATTCTAAAACCCGGCACCTCCACCAAAATCGAAAATCCCTTGAAATTATTCAGAGGTTACGAAATGGAAACTGTATTTTTATTCACGCGGAAAAATCGTTTGAAACAGTACCCGATTTGATAAAACTTTAATGAAAACTTTCATTAACAATTTATTCACAGGTCACTGTGCTAGAAAGAGAATTTACAATAGTCGTTTTCATTTTATATACCCTGAAATAACTAAAATAGAACGTTTTGTACAATTTGAGTGTTTTTAATGTATTAAATTAATAATGTTAATATGTGCACATTTCTTTAGATATACTAGTGGTGTTTTGTAAGGAGTGGGCTAATAATGTACGAGTTAGCCAGTAACATCTAATAAATCTTGTTCATTTGTCATTGTTTTGAATATTCTCGAGTAGGTAGTCCCAACATCAAATGGTCGTTTATCTTTATATCACACCCTGCTAGGGTGGCTTTCATTTCTACAAAGCAACGCACTACAGCACATTCCAAACATTTCCAAACTATTGTCAAGGCAAGGAAGGAGTAGGGTGTTAGGTAAACTGAAGTCAGCTGTGGGCATTTCAATTAGCATAATAACAGATAATGAGTTTCCCGAGGGCCGGGCATTGACTATTGGTGAAGCACTAGCTGTGGTTTGCAACCTTACAACTATTAACAGCCATAAATAAGTTTAATTGACAATGATGTAGTTCACACAATGCTAGCACATAGAGAACATCTAGATTAGTTTCATTTGTCCAGGGAACACGTAAGTTTTAATTAATTGAATTCAGAACTTCGGATTCTATCATGTGTTTCGGTTGGGTTGTTATAATATGTTTGAAAAAAAGATTTTTCTGATGACAAATGGACTGACCTTATAATTAAATTATAAAGTATTTACATAATTTTCAGAGTAACTATTATATATATGGTTGAGGTTTTCGTCCATGTTAGATTCCTTCAAAATACAGACAGCTCGAATAGAAATTTTTAAATGTCTTTCACTTTTCCTTTTTTCATGTAAAGAGAATTTGAAACATTTATCTTCAATATCTTAATGTCTATGTGTTTTTTTCTTACAACAGCACAAATACTAAATTCATATAGAAAGCAAGATGTAGAAATTATAAATGTTGAAAAATCTGAATGTTGAAATCACCTTAATCTCGGTAGGGAAACGTCACAACAAAAATGTCTCAAACATACGCTGTAATATTCACATAGGCCTAAATGGTATATTTTAAATGGTATGTTTTTATGTTAACTTCTTAATCACATATTTCTAGCCAACTTAATTGATCACAACTCGGATTCCTTACATTGGTCTACCTCTTGGCTACCTTCTACCAACCTCTCCGAAAAATATTATTTCTGTCATCCTCTCTTTCCTCGTGTGCAAGCCTTGTTGTACCTAGTGTCTTCTTTACTTTTACTTAGATCGTACACAGCTGTATTAAGTGAAAAACTCTGTGAGTTATTTAGAAGTGTAGTAAATCTTGGCGCGGGCGTTGCGTCTACCTCCCGAGCAACTAGACTGCAGAGAGTTTTATAGTGTGGGCGTGTCTGGCATTAAAGTGATACCAGCCACTACTGCTCCGTGCTTGTCCTAACATAATGTCGCCGGAAACATTTGTCTGATCTGATTACAACGTTCTGCGCGACACTTAAAGCTACCTGCTCACTTGCGGCCTGTACGCTGGACCGGCTTGTTTACTTTAAAATGTTAAACTAACCGTAACTAACTAAACAAGGTATACAGTTTGCACAAATTAAAATCCCCCTTACTCTCTTTCTCTTCTCTTTCTCCCTCTGTTTCTCCGCACTTACGTAAGATAATGAGCAATATGGCAACATAATAAAATATCAAGTTTTACAATGTAGACAAAGGATAACTGGTGGAGTACATGACTGCAGAACAGAAACACACGAGTTAATTATCAAAGAATAAACAAACATATTCGAGGGAAAGCAACATCATTTAGAGAGAATTAGCTCGTCGTTGTTTGTTTTTTAAATCAACCAACATGGATTACGGCACACTCGCGATAAAAATGTTTTAAAACCTCTAGCGCTGATGTACATTTCCTTCCGCACAAACCCAGCTGACGTTTCATACGTTTTTACTTATTATTTGTTGTGGAACGACACACAGCGATGTTGTGGAAACAAGTTTTAAAAAGAACGCGTTCTTTTTATGAACTTATCAACGAACTAACTCCTTTCTAAATGAATGAACTTGAACTTTTTTAAAGTTTGTTTTGCGCACCATCTTTTTTGTTTTAGAAAGTTCGTATAAAAGTTTGTTTTTAGGTCGCGCCGTGTCCGCTGCGTTGGAACAGAATCCATGACAGGTCGAGAAAGACCCTACTAAGACTATAACCCGTCGGCTTATATTTCACAATAAACAAATAAAATTATTTCTTCTTTATTTACAAAAATATTTTTTCTCGCTAATAGTAATAATCAATAGACCAATCAATGGCAGTATCCAAAATAGAAGCGAAGCTACTTAATCAACATATTGTCGATGAAAAACACACAAATAAAATCTTATCTAGCATTAAGTTCTCTTGGTGGAGGTGCCGAGTACATAAAAAGTACCCTTTTATAATAGGTTAGCGCCCCCCCCCCCCCAATCACAATCCTCTCCCTCCAAGGGTCAACAAAACCTTCTGTATCATCCTTATACAAGGCAACAACAACAAAACGCCTATCATTCGGAGGTCATGCTCGATTTTTATAGAGACTATCACACACACAGACAGACGAAGTGACAGGTGGAAAGAAAAGTTTCGTGTAGGGGAGCTTCGCTGCCATATTAATTGATTCTGTTCTATCAAATGTAATGAATTGTTACGTTCCTCTGTGTACGATCACTGATATGTACAGGTTAGCCTACTTTGAAAACGATTAAACTTTTTAAACTTTTAATGTTTAAATAAACTTAGTTGATAGTTAAATGAACATAAGAATAAAAGGTTTGAAAAGACTGGAACCTTTCAAAAATTGGTTATTTTAATATTGAATTGAAAGTGTAGTTAATTTAAAACAGTATTAGTCCGAACCGAACTCTCACCACTGTGGTAATACAACGCCATCAGTTACGACAAGAAAGGCCAACCCATCGTTTTTCAAAATACGATGCGTGTTTTTTTCTTCTTCTTTACTATGTTATACCGTGGCTGCCGGGATTTCACGGCAACGTCGGCGTAGGTCAGCGTTTATTGAGCTTGTCTGGTTAATGTTGTTTTATCACAAACATGGGTGAATGCTGCATGCTGGCTGGCTGTACCTGTCTTTACGTATATTAAACATTCATCTAGACAACATAAAACCACCTTATCCTGTTAGAGCTACGCAGACGCTTACATGAAACTTTTACACATTCTTCGCTTTTGCATCTCGTACATGATTCTCTTGTAGTATATTACGAAAATCTCTCCCTTTTTAGGGATCGAAGATACTCTATATGTTCGACTATTCGGTCTGTCCGTTTGTTCGTATGTCACACGTCATATAAACCTAACGTGACCTCCGTCTAACATACGCTGTGTATTGTTTAATAAAATATATTCGATGACCCTGAAAGTCAGGGACCTCCTAGCCTCGTAGTCATTTCCAAAAGAAATAATTCCTTTAACCCGGCACCTCCACCAAACGAAACCCTAAAGCTAAAGTTCGCTCTCTATTTTGAGTACTCTCATCGCCGTGCTTGTTCACAGAATGTCCTATCTACTCTGCCCAAGCTACCCTATGTCTATCTCTATGTCTTCTGCTAGTATCACAAACAAATTAAATTTTTAAACCACTCTGTAGGTATTTTAATAATTTGCACAAAAATTACCAAAGATAGACCTACGCTACGACTTTCCCCAAATCAATGCCCATGATCAAAGCGTCACGCAGTGTCTATAACAACAAGTAACAACACACAAGGAGTGATGTTATGACTTATGCTTGTAAAACAATCTGTGTAAATATACTTTTCCCGCGATCTGGCATTATCACCCTTCGATTTTTTGGTTCCGATTTTCCATTTTATAAAAGTAATCAATACAGTATGCGCTGAAATTTCCTGATCGACAAAACACATGCTTCCCTGTACTTTGCAATATATTTTGTTCATAGTTTTTTTTTTAACTAGGAAGGATTAATTAAAAAAGGCACATGAATCATTATTATTTATGCTGGACTAGCAACGTATTGAAATATGTTCCACGATAAATTATAGCCTTAGAAAAAACATATACATTTTTGTTGCAGCTTTAAAGTGAGTCTAAAAAGATATAAAATGTAAATTTCGCTCTCTTCAGTCGTTTGGATATCTTGCGGCTTTTAGAAATTACACTTTTCATACCGACTAGACTTGAGACTTCCTGGTATTAAGTCACTTTTCTGCCACCGACGCTAATTAATGCCGTAAAAAAGTTTGCCTCCGGCTTCAGGGATTTGTAGGGTGTTATACCGTTACAAGAAGCATTTAAGAAAACTTGTAAAGAATAAAAAATATACTGTCTAAAAAGTTACCTGTGAAGGTAGCTAGCTCTTGCGTTACACGCTGTTTCGATACACGCCCCAAGCGGTCTTGTCTAGAGGGGTTTTTCAAGGTGCCCCTCAAATAGTGAATGCTAGGATTGTTAATTATGAGACAGGTACGGGCACCAAAAATAGGGATTGAAGCTCACAATTCAAAGCTCGTTGGTGGAGGTGCCAGGCATATAGAAATACCACTTTTGTTGGGGGATAGCCCCGACTGACTGAGCCTTAGCGTCATCAAAAACATTCTGTAATGTTAACAGAAAAACGCACATCAATCGGACGTCATATCCATTTTTATCGTGTAACGTAACACACACACATACTGACGAATGTAGAGAAGCGATGCGTTGCTCCCTAGTAGCCCTTGAGTATTGTTTTCTATATCCCCGCATTCTAAACAATGCAACATATTCAATATCAATGATTAATTGATTAAGATTCTTTCTTGTATTGCAGGCATTTCAAAACACTTTGAAGCTGATGGTTGTACGCAACCCCTTTGCCCGGCTGCTCTCCGCCTACCGGGACAAGCTAGAAAACTCCCAGCTTGGTCCGAAGCACGGAACTCTCCACTTCTACAGGAAGTACGGCAGTGCCATCGTCCAGAAGTACAGACCGCTAGCCAACATCACCCGCACACAAACACTGCTGAAACCAAGTCAATACATCTTAGATCCAAACGTACCAAAACCTTTAGGAAATGAGCCAACATTTCAAGAGTTTGTCAAATACCTGATAGATATAGACCTTGTCCATTACGCCGACGATCATTGGATACCGTATTATTTGTTCTGCACTCCATGTCTGTTGAATTATGATATTATCGGCAAAGTTGAGACGCTTTTCCGCGATCAACAATATGTTATAAGGTCAGCTGGCCTTGAAAAGTTAGTCAAACCTTTGTGGAAACACAAGACTACGCATTATTCTAGTTCGGAAGTTGCTAAGAGATATTTCTCACAGCTTACTCAACAAGAAGTAGTTTCGTTGTACCAGAAGTATAAACTGGATTTTGAATTGTTTGGTTATAAAATCGATGAATATTTGAGATATTCTATAGTAAAATCATAGTAAAATAAGTATGTTTGTGTATTATATATGCCTGAATGATAAGGGGTACGAATTTACGCAGTGAAGCTACTTGGTAAAAGCCAATGTAGAAACAGATCGAGATAGCGAATGTCTCGATATAAATGAGTGTGAGAGAGAAAGAGAGCGATACCATAGTTTCCCGAATATGAAACTAAATTTATTGAGGAAATTCAACCTGTTTTACTTGTACAGTTTGTAGCCTGTGGCTTAGCTAAACAATACACCACCTTAATTTATTTATACTTCATGTTTTAATTTTTAATTTTATTACACTTAATTATCTCACATATTGTAGAGGTTTGTAGAATTGGTGTTTGATGCATGCTACCATTTTCTGTCATTCTAATATATCATTTTTGTGTTGCACGCCATATTAAAATAGATGGGTCAAAATAAAAATATTGATAGGTCATTGTAGTAAGGTGAAAAAGTGTGTAGGTTTCAGGTATGCATGCATATTATTTTAAAGTGTCGTCGGGTTTCCTTGTAGTAGACAATACCACTTGATTAAGAGATGGGTCTAGAACGGAAGGGTCTATACATATGCTAGAATATAGAGCATTGATCGATGTAACCATATCTTAGATGTGTGTGGGTTTTTATAAATACCCTTGTGAATGTGATTGTTTGAGTAATTTTATATGAATTTTTAATAATATGTAAATAATATTTTTCAATGTTTACCAAATATAAACTATTTTGTTTCGTGTTGTTCTTTTGAAACAATCATCATGAAATTTGACTTAATTTGAATGGAAATTAATAACAGCGTGTATGAAAGATAGACTCTTAGTGAAAAACTCAGAATTTTACGTTTCAAAGAACAATTATGATTGAGACAAATAAACAATTAAGTATTTATCGGATACGGTTGAAATGTTTATTCGCATTTCGCATCGTCCATTTTGATATCGTGTCTAGGAGCGGAAACTATGGAAATGAAATACGGAAATATTTTGTTGGTTGTCTATCATTATAATATAACCGTCATTATCGCCATCTTATGCATAATGAATTGGAAACGTTTATTTTACTGCAGCCTTGGCTGGGGTTAACGCAAGATTCACCTACATTTTAGTTGTATACTAAAATTGTTTACGGGGCCTTTAAACTGAAATTGTTATTCTAGCTTTTACAAATAAAAGTTTTGTTTTTACTGATCCCTTGGCTATTTTCCCTTGAATACTTATTTAATGGCCTCCCCATATGCTATTGCTCTACTTATCCTTTCACATCCTGTATAATCCTGTTGATTCTACTGGAGGATAAGTTATCCGAATTATTTTCACGGGTGACCAACTGCATTTGAACGTTGATGGTGTAGTCGCGTTATTGGCAGGTATCAGTACCTGTGGAATGATGAATGAATGGCGTGGGTGTGAATAATGGTGCAAGGTTCGTTGCGCACGATTCACTTTTAGGTGACCAGACGAAGCCATATCATCACTTTTACTGTTTCACGGCCACTACTTACCTCCAACTGCGCAGCCAATAAAGTGGGGGCTTTAATCGATGTCACACAGTTAAAACGTGATACAGGAAATGTACAAAAGAATAAACCCAAAATAACTTGAGAAGTGCTCTAGTTACTAATTACTTTAGATAGCCTATTTGTGGAAAACTTTAGTAACGGTCTCATGAAAAACAAAGTATGAGGATAATCTGGTAGCGAAAAAATGTATTCGGTGACAAAAACACTATAGAAAAATAATGGTGTGAAAGAAATGTTATGAAAGTTGTATGTGCAAGGGACTGAAGAAAAGGGTATTTAGAATTTAAGTTTATACGCAGTATTAGATATGAAAATGTGAATCCTGTTAACTGTATCATTACTTAGTTTTTGATGGTTTATAAATATAAGAGAATACACTTAAAACGATATGAGAAACACGTGGGTTTTATCCCCTTCCTGACTCTTTCTACAACACTAGCACTAAAGTGGCAAAACACAGTCTTCATTACTTGGATTTTTGCTAACATGGCGTGAATTGAAATTTATTAATTTTACAATAGAGTTAAAATTCAATTAAGAAGTTCATCTGTTGAGAACAGTTGAACCTTTCTCCCGCCTGCGGCTGCCAGCGAGCTCCGAACTTGTGAACCTTGGCATCCTAGAATACATCTCATTGCATTGTTTTGAATAATTTCTAGTCAATTTACATCTCTTAAGGGGTTGAATAATATAGAAGCAAAATTCAAAGTGAACTTGGTTAATTGTATTGAATAGCATTACTGGGAGAAAGATGAGCAATTACTCTTCTAGTGTATCCTTCCTTGTTAATTCCATTGTATCACATTCGTGTTTGTAAAATCAAGTTATAGTATCACAATCTGTTTATCTATCTTGTGTCAATTTTGACTTTGCCCTAAGCAAGTTTTACCTCATATTATTTGCATACGTAGCTGGAAAGTGTTCTGAGCTGTAAAGCATCGTATGCATTCGTGGTTATGCCGCAGTGTTTTTTAAACAAAAATAGTATATTCAAAAGCATCAGCACCAGCACCAACTAATAATTTTGATTGCAATTTTGCGTACAGCAATTCTGTAACAGCCAGGAAAATAAATACATTACTGCTTACACTAAAGAGCTGCTACCACTACCAGAGAAATCTAATAACAGTACCACAACTACTAAAGCAAACATGTCACTATGACTCTATCATGCCGACCTGGATACTTCGACCTCTCAATGTTTCTGCCGTATTTTTCGAACGTAAGTATTTTACCTGGCCTGTTTTAATGCCTTCATTCTTTTTATTAAGTATTCTGTTTGCAGGAGAGCGGTTAAATATTTCGTAAGCTCATCAGCTGAAATACCATTCAGTATAAATAAATCCGTTTATTGTTAAAACGCTCTGAGCTACAAGAACAGATTTTAAACGGCTAATATGTTTTCTTTGTAGGGGGTTGTTCCATTAATAGGATGGCTCCAAAAGTCACTTTTCGCATACAAATAAAAAGGAAAAATAAATGCGTTGGCATATTAACCCTACTAAACGAAGAAACTCGATAAGAAGGTTTTGAATTCTTGGTTATTTCGAGGTAATGTTTTTTTCGTAATAGTCGACAAAAATTATTAAGATCAAAGTTATTGAAATAATATTTGTTCAAAGCTGTATCCAATCAGTTAACCCTTTCCAGCCCAAGTTTCAAGTTTCAAAATTGTCATTTTAGGCAGTCAATTCAAATTTCTTAACTTTTTTCTAAGATTTTTAGCGTTTCTCAAAAAACAATCGTGTTTTTTTAAAGAAATTTTGGATTTTGAATTAAAGCATCATTTTAAGTCATAATTCGAATTTGAAACACATTCCTTAAACTGATTTTTTTAAATTTTTGCATATATTGCATTTTGTAACAAAAAATAGCAATACTAGAGATTTATTACATTTCCGGGAAAAACCTAATTTTTTCCATTTTTAGCCTTGTTTGCAGATGTGTATTTTCAATTTTCTCTCAAAATTCACTTTTGGCATCGGACAAAATTTTTATTTTTTTAATTCAACAAAAAAAACGGGGTCAAATTGAAAAAACGTATTATATACCCGGATTAAAATTTGAAAGTTAATGATACCTTTTGGCTAAAAAAAAAAACAAGGCTAATTGTGCTCGTAGCAAGGGGATTGGGTTACTGTCTAGGGCCATGTCATTAACCGGCACACATTCAGATGTGTTCCCCACTCAGAGTCTGGCGCCAGCGCAAGATCAGATAAATAATTGAGTTGAAGTTTCTTGTCCGACACACAGCGGAGACAACCGTCCATCACCGTGGCTGTCTGGGGTTTACGAAGTTCTCTGTCGCTGTGGTTTAGCTCGCAGGAGACAGAGCGGAGGACCACAAAGACGGTTGACGTAACCAGAGAACTAAAGGCGTTCCGAACTAACCAGACCGATGCTGGCTTTACCGCCGAGTTGTAGCCAAAAGCGGGTCCCAATTTCAAGTACCGGTTGGCCAAAACATCGACGCCTCACATCGTGAAGTAACTAGGAACCACAACGCTTCTTTGACAGACCAAAGGAGACATCACTGTAATGTTTGCAAAGCCGACTGACATAACATGTGACTAGAACTTGGGCATAAATACATACAATACAGTTAATTTTATAAACTTTAAAACAAATAGAAAAACAGAAAGATTTTCTTGTATTTGCATTTGGTTAAAATGTCCAAGAACGTATATTTACGTATTTGTTTCGTATCTCATAATGAACAATAATTTATAAGGATAAACAGTTATCGGTAAAGTGTGTATTTTTGCTTGCCAATCATGACAGTGACATATCTATCAGAGGCATTTTGGCTGCATGAATAGGTAAATGAAGAAAACGTATGACTCCCTCCTAAAACATCTTTTCCATTTATAGTATAAGTATTCCTCTCGTATAAAAATGAAAGGAATCAGACGCGGTTGTTGAACGGAATGGAATAGGATTCACTTGAAAAAGACACGGATTCATCCAAAGATATCGATTGAAGTAAAATACGCGTATGATTATGCTGAGCTTACACCAGATAAGCGGCACAATCTTGGAAGCGAAGCAGACAGATAGACAGACAGACGTCAACCGTGGACGAAACCTTCGGTCTGCAAATAGTTAGTACCATTGCTGACCCAAGTCAACCATAACAACATAACCACGTAGAGGTGATTTTAACAGCCCCACGTGAGGGCGTAAATATTTGAAGTAATGTCGCTAGTACGTGGTGAGAATACTCACTTGCGAAGTCAGTAGGATTCGAGTAGGACTACAGGAGCCAAGCTGGGGTGTTTTCACTTGTCCAGGGTGCATTTCATGAAACTCTTCAGATGTCTAACTAGGTGTACGTATTAGAATTAGGACGAGTGCAGTATAAGATTAAGAGGACTCAATTCCCTTGCATTCGCATTAACGACTGAGGAAAACCTCGGAAAAACTTCAGTCAGGATTGTCGGTCTCGAAGGGATGTGTGAACTCGGGACCTCCGAATCAGTGAATAATATAATCAAATATCAGAGGGATACATTTATTTTGAAAGAAACAAATACACCACAAAAGCGAGATTTAGAACAATTTCCGCTGTCAATTCACCGTTTTTAAACAAAACAAATTTAAAAAAAACTACCATTGATTTAAAAATTTATTTTCACAGCAAATGATGCCTCTGTCTAAATCATATTCCCAATTCAATCGCGCACACGCACACGCACACGCACACGCACACGCACACGCACACGCACACGCACACGCACACGCACACGCACACGCACACGCACACGCATACAGTCGACATATAAGTGAACAACTGCTTACGTGTTCCAAAGATGGATGGCGCAGTCAATCCGACTAGATTAGCAACAGCTGTAAGGAAGCTCGACGTTGGTTACCATTAGAACATAAGATATTTTGCACGTCTGTAGATACTTCTCAGTTTTCGATTCCTTCAATGTATGCGTTCTATTTCTCACTTTGAATTTAATAAATAAGGAATTATTTCTAGATGTGATAACCCTAGATATATTTTATGGGAAACAGGGGAGACAATAATAATAGCAATGCCACCTTCCTGACTTTCTGAATGTATTGCGAACTACATTTCTTGCTACTCCAAGAGAAAGAGAGAAAGAGTCTAAGGGTGTGAATCTTCACTCCTCTAACATGATTTTCATACACGTTAAATGTGTTTTGCTCGATCGATTCTTTACAATTTTAATCAGATACAGTATTTTTAGGTTTTTCTCCACTGCTTAATTACTTTTTTCTAACACATTCACTAATTTCTATTTTTATTTACTTATATTTTATTTCTTTCTTTTCTATCTCAATTCCAAAGTTTCTAGTAATGACACACACACCGATTTTTTGAAATTATGCAATACAGTACACTTATATTTTTTCATGTGTTTAATGAAATTTTGTGAAACCATATTTGTATACTGCTATCAACGATGGTCGGTCAATTAATGTATACACTTTTATTATTATCTGCTTTTATAGACGGATAGACATAATTTTCTCAATTGTTAATCAGTTTTAAAAACAGCTAAACATGAAAGATGTTCAATAATAATAAAAACAGTAAAAATATCAAATGTGAATGAAGAACAAATTACAACTATTCTTGTCATATACATTATTATACAACAAAAAACTTCGCTCCATCTATGTGGTTTTCACCTGCTCGCTACACCAACTCTGAACCAATGATAATCTGCGCATGCATTCTTTCCGTTAACACTCTTTTCTTCAGCTCCAACCTACTCAGAGCTCGTCCTTGTCGACTTTCAGCCCGAAACTTCTCAACATATGTATTCGTCTCGTCATTTTATCCCGAGGCATTATTTACATTTTGAGTGGATCTTCTTGCCATTTGATTATATAACAACTTTTAAACTTTCCGCGTGTGTTGTAAAGGGGGAATGGGAAGGGGAAGGGAGGGGGAGGGGGGACTGGTCACTTCGAAGGGGACTCGCCGGTGACTGTGTTTTTATCCCGATAACTTCCTAAGAGTTTTTGCGGGAAAGAATGCGAATGGAAGTCTACTGATAAAGCCACCGTTATAAAACCTCGTGGTGTCGTAACTTGTCCTGTCTTCAGCCGTAAACCCGCAACCTCACATCCATCGCTTAGCTAATCTAAGGCAACACTTCCTTTAGTTAACTGTAAGTATATTTATAAAATTTACAATCAATCAAATAAATCAAATATCAATAACTTTCCAAGGTGGCAATGCTGAATAAATCATGCACCTTTGAGCTAAGTGTTTGTCATTTTCTTGCAGCAAGATGTTTTTCTACACTATTTCATATTATTTTTACCATACGAAATTTGATATTCTGTTTACTGGAAGTATGGAAGTCGACAGCGAAGAAGAGTTTTCCCAGGTATTTCTATACATACATACATAAATTTATATAATCTACCAACTCAGTCTCAAGAACTGGTTTTCTGTAGAGGAAATAGGCACTGCATTATTATTAAATAGGAATGTTGAATGGAAATGGAGTGAATGGAAATTAGAACGGATCAAAATCACAGTTAACATATATGCCATGGGTGGATTAAGTCCATAATTATCATGACACAGGATAATAACATCTAGTTTTGAACAAGGATTTAACAAGGCTTAGAGATCTTCTGCATTGGAAACAGGAGTAAAATAAACGCGCCACAAAAATGTATCGTTTATTTATTTGTGATTAAAGTTCTATATAAAAATAATGAATGACAAAGAAAACTGGATAATATGAAATCGAAATGTGTATGTATACTACACCGAAATAAAATATGAAGAAATTGATATTTTTTAATTGAAAAACTTTAACAAAGATGTTGAGTTGGACTTATGCGTCTTTACATATAACCTGACATGATCTAGCATGTTGGTATATTTAATTAACATAAGGTGGCATATCAATCTAGTCAATGGTAGACCCACCGCGTTTACCGGGTGTATACGGGTAAACGTTCAACTCTAGTTCCTAATGACGTAGCTGCAGAAAGAGCCACAGATAATTAGCCTAGCAGTAGCTGACCATTCGCATGAAGCAATACTCTACATTTTGATATCCCAAATTAAGTATGTAAATCCACAAAGCCCTCCAGTTAGCTATAGACGAGGCAGAATTAAACTTCAAACAAATGTTAATTATACCAATGCGGAATGTACTTTAAAACAATTACCACACGAATTTAACTCGTGGACTTTTTTATACGAACGCAACAGTTTGTTAATTGTTAGCCGTTGATGAACTAAAATGAGGATAACGGCACCGATTTAATTTATTTATTTTCGGGATTTTTTTTCTGCATGTACGATTCATTTCGAAAGGAACAAATACACACGCATATGGGAGGACTTACAAAACCAAATACTCTGTATTTGCCCACTATTACAATTTATTGTTGGATTGGAAGTTGAACTTTATTAATCAATTTAATACGCATACACCCTCGCCAGGTTAGCGACAGTCTGAAAATAGAGCAACTAGAAATGAATGCGAAATACGTAATTATATCTTCGTAATGTACTTATGTTTATCATGTAGTCAACACACGTTTAGATCACGGCTCACTGACGTTTCTATTATGAACATAATGAAACACGAAACAAATACTTATTTTACTTAGTTCTATTCCATGATACATTCATAAGATGGTGTGCGGGTACCCGAAATTTCGGGTGCGGTGGGGTGGAGGAATTTGGGGGCCAAACCGATAGTCAAATACATTTTTAGGTAGGGGCCTACCATAAAAATATATTTTGGGGATTTTGGAAGGCCGGACAAGGATTTACGTAAATATTTGGTGGAGGTGCCGGTCCAGACTGTTTTTAATTTATAGTGAAAATAGAATATGCCATTCAATAAAATACTATGACAAAAGAAAATGTACCAGGAGAAAATGAAAACATTAGATTATTCACAAGTAAAATTCAGTATAAAATTTGCCAAAAACTCTACCCATAAAGTTCTTCATGCATGGTAGGAAATGAATATTTGTTTTATTTTTGCAATACAATAAACTTGGTTCCCACATCAAGTCGTAATCTAGACACTCTACTGCTAGCAAGACACTTGGTTGTGCTAAGGGCTTATGCAAATTCATGAAAGCTGTAACATATTCCAAAAAAGAAAAAAATAACCTCAAAAAAGGAATATAATCATGACTCAATCCCAAGAGGCTTCTGACAGATGGGCAATACGTATTTTATAGCGTAAAATCGCAAGCTTCTTCGAAACAGCTAAAGTGTCATAATTCCATCGTTGCCTTGCGTGGGCATGCATGTGCCCTAGAATGCTGGTCGCCTCTCTCTCTCTCTCTCTCTCTCTCTACACCACTGATTGCAAGGTCGGCTCTAGAAAACAATTTGAGGACATGATGAGATGTGGAGATGTGGAGCTGTGGGGCCATGCTGATGCAGCTTCGGAATGTAAGGGGGGTTAGTGGGTCGCCACGCCGCGATGTAAAGCTATGCTGAAAACATCGCGCCACTTGCAAATGCTGATAACGCAACGCACGCGCACAAGATTCGACAACAAACTTAACGAAAACTTTCCTAAAGTTAGTGTAATTATCTGATTGCACGGAAAACTTGTTTTTATCACATTTGTTCACTTCAACCCCCGACAGGAAACATATAATTACATTTAGTTTGCAAAGGTCTTTATATAAGACATGGCACCGGTAAGCTTTATACATCTGAACAGGGGTGACTCTGAGAGGATAAAAGTTTCGTCGATCGTCTCCTAATCCAGAAACGCTCTACGAAGACTTACTAACTCAGCTAATACGACTTCGAGAAACACATATTTTATAAGGGAGATAACAACACTAGTATATTAAATTCGCCACCGTTGAAGAAAAGTGGATGTACGTTCCAAACGACACAATATGATTACGGCTTCATATGAAATATAAAATGTGCATTACTAAAATGGTCAGACACGGATAATCTTACAAAGTCGCAAACGTATTTATTTATTTTGTCCAAAAGCAATGAACACAAGAACACAAAGTATTGGTTTGAGTTGAAAAGTCTCCTCAAATCGGTTTGTATTGTTAACCAATTATTAACTCCGCTACTTTATATGCGTTTCAACGATTCAACGTCTCACAATTTTTTTAACGCACTCCACGTAAAATGTAAGAACATATATATTTAAATTTAGTACAACTCACAAACATACTTTGTTTTTGGAGTGTAGTTTTATAACTCAGTATACTTTAAAACCCTCCCTACTAGTAAAGCATTGCATTGGTATTCTACCATATTATAAGCTTTTAGCTCCCCCTCTCCAAGGGATGAAAGGTAACATTGAAAAGTAGATATCACTAGCTGAGCGAATATGTCAAGGTTGTCAACTACAGGAAAACATGAGCATTGACAAAGCTTTCAAAAACATTCGATTTATCTGGAATATATATTTGACATTCTTGAAACCAAATCAGATATCATTTCCAAGTATAAAGAATGTTGGTACAGATATGTGCTCATATCGAAGGAATTGTAGTGAGTTTGAGAATGAACTGAGAAAATGAAACTACTAATTGGCGACGATCTTAGTAAATTGTAAACGAAACATAAAAATAAATTAAAATACATAACAATTGATAAAGGTCAACTATAATGTTTGATACGGTCAATGATTTCATAATTCACAGGTCTGGTATTAATATTTTCAATCATCACACTTAAATACTGCCATGTTTCGATAATAGATATTTCTATAATTCGAGACATACATTATTATTATTTTATTACCAACTACTGCGAAGTGAGTAAACTTCATGCAGTCAAACCCCAGCTAGGCTGAGTGCGCTACCTGACTGAGTCACTTTCATTCGCTGCCCAGTATCAATGAAAAACTCACATTATTGAAAATAATTAAATGGAATTTAAAACGGATTCGAGCAGGTAATAACTCTTTGGAATATAACATACAACCAATTGTTCATTGCCAAACTACATAGTTTCATGTACGAAAGTTTGGATTTTTACTAATGTTTACCTGGCTAAATAACATTTATATTTGTATATTTTCATGTTATTGTGATTTTGTTTCATGTCGTTGGTAACGTTACTACATTGTTTGTAAATAAAACATTGGCAGTAATTATATATTTACAGATTGCACTCACCATTTATTTTATTTCGTTCTAGGTATTATAAATATTTTTTCAGTCATGTTGATTTTATTACTCTTATTTACATGATAAAATATACTGTATGCATTTGAATTGTGAGTTAAATGTAAACGCGCGATTTAACCCGGGGCTCAATTGGAATTTCACTTCGCTATGTTTGTAATTAACGGATATTTAATACAACACACAAACATTATTATTTATTTATTTTATTATTAACCAACCTTTCTGTGCACTTCTGGAGGAGGGGGTGGGGTTAAAGCTACGTTTCCATTTTAATGAATAACACAAAGACTCTTCCAAAGTTTTAATATTCAGGAGAATGGTCCTCACGAGTGTTCTATACATTACGAGGATGTCTTGTACTGGAAACTTGTATTGCTATTCGAGACGATGAGTGGTAATATAGATCACGATGAAGGAAAAATACGAAAAACTGCGTCATAATTATGCGGGATTCGAACCCACGTTCTTGTAGAGTCAAACGCCTCATCGCATGTGCCACTGAGGACGCGGCGTTGCTATTTATTTTACACTATTAACCGTCTACAATTTGAATTTAATGAAGATTCTTGATACTTATTTTACAAAGCATTATTGAAGAGACTGACATTAAGACGGTATCATACTTTTCATACTTCTTTTATCGGGCCTAAAGTTGCTAGAACCTGGTCGTAGTAGTGCGTATGCGTGTGCGGTTATGTTGTTTTGTTTTGTTATCACAACAATTACTTTAAGTGCAACATTGACAGTATAAAACATAGGAAGTTCACGGAAAGTGCGGATCCTGAGTCACAGACTTCATCAACATTTCATTTCGATTGATCGATTTAAGTCATCTTTAGACTTTGAAGTCGTAATGCAAAAACCTCGGCTCACCCTGGGCCATTTGCACTGCGCGCAGGAACAACCCCATAGAACCAACAACGCCCGTGCACAGAGCGGGAAGATTGGCTTTCAGAAGTACAATGTCGAACACGTCTTCGACGCCGATCCACGACATGGCAAAGAGAGATCTAAAACTAATGAAATTCTTATAAAGGTTCTGTTTTCGGGTTTTATTTTCTCTTTCAACAGTTTCTTCCACGTCAATTAATAGCAATAGGAAATAAAGAATAGTTGTATCCAATGTCACGTTTATTAAAGGAAATAGTGAAAAGAATGTTCTTCTTATTTATTGCATTTTCTTGGCATTCACCGTCTTCGACGTGAATACTATTGTGTCACATGGTACATTTTCATCATTTATTTCATTTCACCATACCGAAATAGCGTATCAGCGAAGGGCATGCATATTGGTGCTGTAATATGTTCTAAGGTATGTAACTTAATATAAAAATGAATTCCAACTAAAGATTTTGTATTTATATTTACCAGCGAATTTATTTAGATCTGCCCGCTTTATAATTTGTTGATTTCCAAAGCTTGTGAATGAAATAAATGCATTTGACTATTTGACAATGCACTCAAGTGGAAGAATAACTTAAGAACTTGAGAACATTTTCAATACAAGAAATATCGATACGTTTGTACTTGTAACAGTTGTACTGACAAAGCGAAACATCTAAATCAAAGGCCCACTGGAACAACGCCTTGACCTTTCAACTCTCCTAAACGTAACTACTTACTAAAGAAACTATATTTTCTCGATTCAAAATTTAGAAGGCGACAGGAAAATTACGTTGATGATTGCAAGCAGTCATATGTGATAACACGTTTAAGGGATAAGAGATGTTGTTTTAAAGGTTGCATTCATTTTATAATTTCCTATGTAAGATTTAAATTAATAATAAATCAAGGCTTATAATTCTCTTAAAACTTTGAATTCCCATTAACTTATCAATGAAAAATCAGTGAGTAATAATGAAAACAAGTATTCCAAAATTTATAAAAGTTATTTCAATATTCTAAATGTGTTCTATGTAAAGACTAAGCAAATTCAACAATTTCTTCGGGACAACTTTCGTGTTTTAATCATATTTTATAAGAACAGAACGAGGAAAGAATAGAAAGCAACTGTATTTCATTCGCCCGAATTACTCCAAGAGTTAAGTAAACATTAAATCATTAGAAGTCGGCTGTATGGCTTAATAAGTGGTTTGGAAAACGGCTGAAGAAGGATAGAAGATATTTTCATTTCCCTTTTAAAATAAAAGTATCAAGTCTTGAGTTTATCTATTGTATAAATCTCTTGGGTACATTTGTTCGTCCCAGTAAATCAGTGTTCTTGTTGAAGCGATGCCTGGGTCGGTGTTTGTTGGACCGAGGGAGAAACTCGCAGGGCATAAAACGGCTTGCGACAGCATCCACATGAATTATCACTCGAACGCTCTTAATGAGCAAGAGCGATTTCATAATTCTCTTCAGTCCATGTTGGCTTGGGATTGAGGTTGAGTGGGGCTACAATTATAATTAATGTGCACCTCGAATGTCAAAGAGTAATCACCACCTCTGGCCAAATCCTGACAAAGGCTGGGATTGCCATTGACTGACTCGATGCTCAAGGAATAATAATGCTCTGCGAGGGAGATGAGATGCAGCAGGGCAAAACTTGTTAAAACATTCGACTACTGGTAACGCCAACTTGCATGGCGTTGCACTTTACAAAGCTTTTAGATAACGTTATAAATAAAATCTGTACGTATTATTAGCGACATAACTACTGATAATATTATCGTAGGCGTAAATGACGAGAATGTCATTGAACATTTTTATATTTTAACTTAGCCAATGTCACAAAATATTTTTAAAATATGGAAATAATTTATAAAATAACATTATTTCGATGCTATCCACATTTTCTCCAGGTCCATGTCAGCAGAGGTTTCTTTGTTTGCAACCACCTTGTTTATTAATATTATTGTATTCCACAGGAGAAGAAGCAGGATAGTTTCGAAATGTCGTTATTTTTATGAATAATTTGTGACTAGGATAAAGTAAGAACACAATTATGATCTATATAATTTTTTGGTCAATTAGTAGATCCAACTAATTGACTTCTACATTTTATTTTTTATTTTAATATAAATTAGCTAACTTTCTGACAATCGTATCGTCGTATCGTTTATTGTTGAAAAAATTAGATAAATATTATATACTATATTTTCACTCAGGTCTATATATATAAATATATGTAACACATACAAGTTAATTTGACAAACATTTAATCAATGGCGTAGGTACCGAGTAAGTACTTCCCTGACTTGCTTAGATAAATATTATATTCCTTATTTAAGCAATATTATTAGATGTAGACGCTTTAATTGGCTGATAATAGTATTTTTGGTGTGCGTGCAGGGTAGATTTTCAATTCAAACTCAGAAATATTATCGAATTGACAGGCTGGAAATATCATCGTTGGTGTGAGCGCGCGACGTGAATTAATTAATTAATTTCATTTAATTGACTTTGATAAATATTCTTACCTACATTTTCAGCCAAACTCTAATATAAACGAGTTCATTCACTGATAAATAGATTCGTTGGTGGAGGTGCCGGGTCTAGCTTTAATTCTTTTTATGGTAAATTCTCCATTCTTTTAATCACTTTTTTACGTGTTGAAAGTTGTAGTACTGAGCGTAATAGGCACCGATCAGGTCTGCAGGTAAATGAATGATTTTAATCTTGAATTGACATACTATTTGCCAAGGATTCAGTAGTCCAATACCCCACGGGAGTAACGTGATTTTTATCTCCAACCAAACAAGGTAGTGACGTATAGTGTGGGTTGTGAGAGTAGGGGGGCGTTGATGGAAAACATTGTAAAGAAAACCTGTACTCGTGGACAGTTTTAACGATTACCACTTGAAACCTATGAGCGACATTAGGCTCACTGCCAAATCGAAACGAGTATTGTGTGTACTTGTATTGCCGAGTTGATGAAATGATTTTACATTTGTTGGTTTTTCGTTTTGCCAGGAATCTTTCTCACTTTAATGGTTTTATGTCTGGAAGGGTGAACTCTAGAGGCGTCAGTGATATGCGGGAAATAATTAGAACGAATTCAGCTAGACATAAGTTCGTGCGATAATTAACATTAAGATGTAACTGTAAGCTTAGCTATTGGTTTTGGCTTATAAAATCAAAAGTGTTTTATTTGATCTCCTAGCCTCATTCATTAATTAATTGTTTGGAATTTAATTATTTTAAATTACGTTCGTTGATAAAGCAGCTCAAAGAAAAATTTCCAATACGTTTCTCGGAAAAGATAAACGAATTTTAAATTAAGAGATGGACATTTCTGTAGAGAGCTGTTCTTTACATGCATAGAGTTTAATATTTGATTCATACTTTGCCGTCGTCGACATAATACTACAAGCTAACTAAGCTGCACATTGATTTGTTAATCACTCGAACATCTTCAAGACATCGGAATTTTGGGTGGAAGTTTTGCATACCAACTTCGGTGATTGCAGAATAAAGACCATCAGATTAAATTGATCAAATCCATTTTCCCCCAAGCATTAAAAAAATGAAAAATACCCCTCAATCTAGGACGGTTTACCACACATCATATCACCCCGACAGACACTGATGGCCAGTTTAGGGTTTTCGACATTTAGTTTTGGGAAATGTTCCACCCCCGCGAGTACATCGTGCGACATCGGAAACGCTCGGTTTTGTGGTCGGATATCCCGGGCGAAAGGGATGCTGTGAAAATGGTCCAGCAGTAGAGAGGTCGCTACATAGCCGGCAAGTCGCGTTCACTCGCCAGTTGAGTCCGTCTTCAACAGAATGGGAACCGGTGAAGTTTTCAACAACAAAAAGCGTCGCTATAACTGATTCGCTACTTCCAAATGGTGAGTGGATTATTAATTTATTTTTTTAAATTTTCTTAACTGCTGGCATGGTCAAATACTTGCCTGTTGACTGAACGTGTTCTGCCATGCTCGCGCCGTCCGAGATACGATTAGCATAATAACATAATTTCGTAGTGACAACCTTCCAAAATGTATCTTTCAAATATAACATTTATAAATTATGATGTCCGTTGTTTTGTTTTATTATTTACAAGAAGTTTTAAGTCATGGTTACCATTTTTGTTAAAGTTTAATCGCGTCTAAAAATAATTAAAACTAAGTTTTAAATCAAGATTGAAAAGAAATCGTCTACGAAAGTCGTCTTTATTCGGTGATGAAACCTCCAAATAAAGAACAGATGTATTTCACTCTGTTCTTCGTAAAGTTAACACAACCCCTGTTGAACTTCCAAAGTAAATTAGAACTCGCTTTAACTTAGTGAGTTTCACGGTGATAATTTGATTAAACAAGATGAGAATTTCCAACACAAAACATCTTGTTGAGATGTTTTAAACTGACTTGCGGTTTTTGTCGGTTATCGTAGGTCCGGGACCTAGTTCGCTCAAGGTCTATGTACTCGGCTGACCCGGGTTCGAATCCCAGTCTTTCATTGCGAATAATGTTATCTTCACATCATTATTATTTAAATATTATTACATAATATAACATAATAAAATATATTATTGTTGAAATTGGTTGCGTTGGCTTCTATAGACGATCGTACGCCATCAGAAATAACTTAGAATATTCTTGCCAAACGTACATCAATAATCATTTTTAAACACAGTTTATTTTGTTTTGGTAGTAAATTATTACCTAGGCGAAGTTTACTTATATCGGCATTGCTACTCTCTCAGTCACAAAAGTAACTTTTAGCGAAAAATTACATCGACTTATTTGGTGCGTTTTTTATTCTTAAGTCAAAGTTAAAATGATATTGGTGAAATATTGATAGGTCGAACCGTATTTTATAAATATAACACCCATAACCAAGAATTTGAATAGGGGATGTTTATTGTACGAATACAAATTTGATATATAAAGATTGTTGCTAAACAAGTGTATATTATGGTTATGATTACTGTTAGAGAGGTGTTTTTTCTTTTCAGAATCGTCTCCTTGGGCAACCACAATAAATATAAGTAAACTCTAGTAACTAGTTTATTAATGGTTCGTCCCGTGGCTTTTTGAGTAAAGGTTCTTCCACAATGGGGTGGGGATAAATGTGGTAATTTTAACATAACAATAGGGTTGTTAGCTCACTTTTTAAAATTAAGACCATAAAGAAACAAAAATGTGAGGCATGCACCAAAATACAGAGGGGGTATTGTTGAAACTTTTCCTCTAATCATCTCCTTATAGTAATAACCATAAAATTAACCTACGTATTGGAATCCGAGATATAGTAATATTTATTAAATTATGTATGTGTGCCATCTACCGTACACAAAATGTAAATATATTGTTTTAAATGTCATAATTATGAGCTGTTATTCTACGTAATTTTAATAACCCGCCAAAGGATGATGCTCTAGTACCACAGAATAATATTATTTCGTAGTAACGACCACAGTGGCAGGCATGCGACGTTGTTTTATAATTATTATCAACGAACTGAGTTTTCAGTGGAAACAGTTTGCGACTCATACTTTGCCTCGCTATTATCACCCCGTGCATATGTTGGAGTGCCGGGGAGAGGTGTAAAGCCGATCGCATTACCACACCATGCACACCTGTGTAAGATATTGATATTCGGAAACAATATGGTAGTGTTTGTAATAAGGTTTATTTAGTGATGTGTTTGCATACCCATTCTGTCCTCTTCTAGTGGTAAGTGAATGTCTACTTGAATACACTATTTTGTTACGAAGACGAAAGAAAGAAAGAAAGAAAGAAAGAAAGAAAGAAAGAAAGAAAGAAAGAAAGAAAGAAAGAAAGAAAGACATCGAAGTGGTGAAATGATTAAGTAACAACTTATACACAATCAACATAATAAAATAATATAAGCGTATAACATTCATCATTTTATGAATTATGTAATTTTTAATGTCAATATCAATGAAGAAAACGATTTTGTTTGATAATGTCACATGTCAAACTTTAGCGTCCCAGTAATAACAGCATAATATTACAAAATCACGTCGCGATTCACGTCTCAACGTTTCGTCCGCACTGTGGCAGGCATCATCAAAAGATTATTCAGATGTTGCAACGTTCTTGAAGATGTCCATCACAGCACGGACGAAACGTTGACTAAAAGGTACAAAGAGATTTACGTGAATCGCGAGGCGTTGAAATATTCCACTTAAAATTGTATTTTATTATTTGCTTTATGTTTGCAAACGCTTGTCGCGGGAGAAAGCGAGGTCGTGTCAGTTATTCTGCTAGCCTGGCCGCGACTGCGACCACAGGCTTTGCAATCTAGTCCCGAGTCCACTGATTGATGCTGGGATCAGTACACTGACGGGTGTACTGTGGGACAATGACCGAGACTCTGTGAGAGTGATCTTTTAACTTCAGTCTTTCAAACCCTAAGCCTCACAGGTTGGTGACCTGCAATAACTAGCTTTATGTTTTACCTTTATTATCACAGCCATTTCAACGTTCAAGTGTTATTTATCATATTTGAAAGGGTTTTATTAGTTCTCGGTACAATTGTTTTGTATTCTGCATTGCATTTTCCTCTTTACATACCACAATATTGAATACCATATGCGTATCAGACCATTTGACAATATCTTAAAACTTTGAAATCAATTATTAAATATTTTCGCCAGTATCTAGGATTTGTACAAAGAAGGGCTAAAGCTGTGATTTGAAGACTTTCCATTTCGTAAGATTATTATTCTAATAACTTGTTTCGATTAATACTTTACTTACACATTCAATATATCCCAAGGTAATACTAATAAAAGGAAAACTTTAAAAGACTTATCTAAACTGAAAGTTTTTTTTCTGATGATGAGAGTAATCAACATCATTTTAACAATAAAGTTATTTCAAGATATTTAAAAAAGAAACTATTTTTTGAAAAGAGACGGGCACTGATAACATAAGTGTCGTGTTACCTTACACCCGAATAACTAACTAACTATATAAGTGTGAGTAGCGCGTTTAGGATGAAGAGTGCGGTTTATTTGTAAAGAGGCAAGGTAATTTATATAGAAATAGAAAACACTCTCCACAAACGATGAGATTTGAAACGTATTCTCACTAGCTAATGATGGATGAAGATCATAAAGTGATTGCATTTTATGTCGCGTCCAGCCCACCATGACGTTCAACCGTCAGGTAAACGATACTTAATGTGCATTTGCTATTCACAAACGAAACCCACTTACCTCAACTACCTAACTGTCAGAGTCGGGGTTCGGGGCTAGGACGAAAACAAATTCTGCTCTCTGTTCATTAGAGGTAACTTCACACAACACTCACTCGGACCGGTTAGTTTCCGACTGAGGAAAGATGGATTGTCAGCCATTAGGAGGCCGCTCTACGGACAACGATATAACCCAGTGTCTGTCATATTATGCTATCCATATTTTGAAGACTGGGGATTTAGCCCAAACCCCCAACTCTATACGAACTAGTGCCATTGACAATGCGGATAAACCCGCCGCAGGCTAAAATCTGATATCAAATCTGTTTTGTAATGGGTTGACTATTCCGTAATTAGCAATCGTTTAATGACCAACTAACAGTGAGATACACGAACTGAAAGATGTTTTAGTTCAAATTATATTGATTTATTTGACAACGGTAAAATTTCGTTTTAATAACTGTTTTGAAAAGGAGAAACTATTACATAAATGCACACACAATAATAAACTGCAATTAATAAAACAAAAAAATATTAAACTTTGTGCAATAATATAATGTTAAAATCATTAAAATTGTATATATAAAATGTGAAATTAAATAAATCAAAATTAAATCAACTAAATTAAAATGAATCAAATAGGAAATCTATTTTAAACAATACAAACAAGCAATACAAGTAAGATTTTTTAAGGGAGAAAGAAGAAAGACACAAACAAAAATTAATTAGATAAGTTAATGAAAATAATATTGTAACAGCTCAATATCATAACGCCAACGCCAGACGCCTACGCGCATGCAAACACAGCTGTTGTGCGCTCTGCATGTCGCGTGGGCTTATCCGCGCTTCCCATGCAGGAAATCCCGGGTTCATCTCCTAGTTTGTGCCGGGGTTGGGTGTTCTACCATCTAAGATGTGCATTGTACTTGATTCAATCAATACGGTACTGACACACATACACCCACAAGTTCGTACGTGGGTGACGTCTCTAGGGATGTCATGGTAACGAGGCGGTACGTACATCCCACACTGGGATAACCAAGGCCAGTTCCTGATTTTCTATTGTTTTACAACTTTTTATGTCAGCTATTTAGGTCGGTGTTCTAACAGAACAACTTTACCCTTGCACTATTGTTAGCTGGGTAGAAATCATGTACACATACTAAAAAACGACACCGTACCGGTATGTAAATAGGGAACTAATATTTCCTACGGCGAGTTGTACTTACAAAGGAAGCAAAACACACGGTTTCGTCAACTGTATATTACCTCTACAAAAGCAGTCAAACTGTGAATATTTATGCTAATTATATTGTACTTTGTCTTTCGAGATCAAAAGTATTAAATATCTGCAGTGGGTGCGAGTGAAATGAACAAACTCTTCACCTATCTGTAGTGATGATTTTAATGAGTAAATTGAATAAGGTGATTGTGAAAAGCAATATAAGTGATTTCATCGTTCAAGCTAGCGAACTCTCAAATTAGAGTCTTGTATTTTAGCTCAGAGCAGTTTCTATCAGTAATGATTAATGGGGAGGCAGACAAGCATATTTTCGGCGATAACTCCAAACTAAAAAAGGTTATTTTGAAGTTATCGGCCTTTATAAATTATCGATGAAGGTTGTGCAGTTGACCGTATACTCATCAGAACTGAAAGATTAGGGGTCCGATTGGAAGTAAGTTTATGTATCTATCTCTCATAGGCACCTCTACACAATCGTAAACGTAAGACTGACAGGTAGTTTAGCTTTACTCCAGTTAAATTATTTTTTCTTTGTTTAAATAAATAAATAAATAAATAAATTTTTATTTAGAGTCTACCCACTCAGTTATATAACTGATTTTCAGTGGGGGACTTTAAACCAAAGCGACCAAGCCAACCCTGCAGGCCCCGACGCAATCGACGAGTGAGCGATAACCAACCAAAGATCGATATTTTTAATAGGAATTATAGCAATCAGTGGTATGGACAGTGCGAACACCCGCGAATCAACGCCAGAATCAACAAGGCCGATTCAGAACAACTCTGAAATTTATTATGTGCTTCGTTGCTAGGACGACTCCAAAGTCACCGTTTACAAACTCCTAAGACAAGAACTGATGGACTTAAGTCCAAATCAGAAGTTAAAAAACTTCTGACTTTAGTGGGAATCGAACCCTGGACCTTCTGCATTGGATGCAGATACGCTAACCACAAGACCAACGAGCTACACAAAAAAAATCGAGTTTTGATTTCAAGCGATCCAAATAACATCTACAAGTTAACTTAGCTAAATAACAAGTATACATAAAGAGGATGGTCCTGGTGAAAATACGTTATTGCTGAAAGTGCATGTCCATATTAACGTCAAAACCAATTATTCTAAATACGATTTTTTTGTTTCAAAATTTCCATTTACTTAAGTGAGAGAAAAAGTGAATTACTCGGTCTAGATAACAGTTTACAATTGCTAAATTTCTAATCTCAAAATAAGATGAAAATCCCAACAGTAATTTGTTGATGGAACATAACTAGCTTCGTATGTAAAAGCCAGGCTCAGTAAAAACAAGCAAGAAACGAGCGTAATATAAAGCCAGTACATAGAATGAAGCGCGCTTTCCTAAGTGGCAGAACACTCCGCCAAATTAACTGACCCTTTAATGATGATGACTCAAGTTTAATACTTGTTGAAACCGGGCCTTGGGATTGTAAAAGCTTAATCCCACGCTAACAGACCGAACTGCACGCCTACGAACTAAACCTGCCGAGAGCGGAAATATGACTAACTTTTTCAACATCTCAGCTAGAAAAGTTCGCGGGTTCGAATCAGAGCTCACCATTGTATCACATGCGTTGGATTAGCAGCGTTGATTGGTTGACGTTTGTAGGGAGCTCAATCGTAAATCAGTAATGAAGTTTCGTGAGCAGCGCCCCAGGAGAACACGTACGGACTTTTAGCGCTGGTTTTTCCAATAGTCATAGTCAGCTGTATTTTTAGTGCCACTATTATTATCGAGCTGTTCGTTCTTGATGGTTTCAAAAATACTTTATTTGTGAAATTCTCTATTTCTATGAACGAAACAATATTTTTGGTGTACAGTTTTTGAAAAACAAATGTTTTTTTATATATGTAAACGCCATCCACGCGTATCCTATAAGAGTATGACTGCGAGGACTTCTTACTAACATTTTTCAAAACTCCCTCAAGTTTCAACGATCTGCTATTGTGACAATTTTACCTGAATTTTTACTCGATTACATGTATTTGTCATTCTGTAAGAAAATCCATTTACATGAATTATAAATTACTGGCATTTAATAAAATATTTTACCATTTTAGCTGTTTTAATTTTATTACACTTTTCTGACAAATTGAGAAACCATCTGAGTGATTCAGTCATTCAAGGGATGGTCGCAATCGTACCCCTTCTTATAGTTAAACCCAAGCTATAGGCTGTCGACAGTGCCTGCTCAAACATGAATGATTCATTTCAAAATCCATTTAATTATTCTTAACAATATTGTCATGTTTGGGGTAGTTTCTACCCTTGTTACTGGTATAATTTCATTGATTATTGCTTGTGACAAGACAGTGATTGCATTACGATGTCACAAGTATAAGGAGGTCATGCTTGTTGCTGCAATGACCATTGCGCGCGTGTATGGCGTACGTGTGTTGCTGACAGATGGATTATTTTGTCACTTTATTGTTATTTGTGGCAATACCAGGTGTATTTGAATTGCTGGTCTAAGCATTGTGACATGAGCTAATAGACTCGCACGCGCTCTTTCTCGGGGAACTAGGGTGGCGACATAGTGCTGACTTTGCGTTTCGACACTGCAATTACGGCTAATTAATTTGGACTTTGAATCAACTCGGTGACTGAGGAGGCGTAAGCCCAGTTGAGTAGGGGAGTTACAATCTGACCAGCGAACGAACAAGTCGTCTTCGAGAGCGAGTACAAATGGTGTTCTGACAAAGAATGTTGACAAGAAGAGTAATAGTTAGCAGTGCATTGGAAACATCGAGTATCGAATGGATTAGCCGATCAAGAGGCAAGAAGTCAGAAGAAGGTAGAACATCTGCACTCCCACGTCCGAGACTGGGTCACGACTGATCCAGGACCAAACCAGAGAGGGGGGACTTAAAGTAAGACATGGTTTCATTACTATAGGTCAAGTCACTCACTACATGGGGGTTCGAACTCACGTTCAATCAGGTGAAATGCATAAGCTTAACCAACAGGCTAATTAGGATGATTGTGGTTAAATACAAGTGCTCCTTCTTTTTGTTGAGATTGTGGTCTTGTTTGTGAAGATCCTCTCTATACATGTTCTAGAAAACCACCCCATTAAATACCTATCGATTTCGGTCACTGTTGGGAAGATTAGTCTGTGTAACAAACAACAGCTACGTTCCCCCAGAACAATAGTTACTTTGGTAAATAACATCTATACCAAGGGCTAATCAACCTCTCAACTTGACATGGTGGTGGCGCCTTGGTTGTATATGATAGTGCATTTATATACAAGGTATAAAATGGGTTTCGATGGATTTTCTGACGTGTGTTAGAGTGGGTTTCAACTTGACATGGTAGGGGTTTTCAACGAAGTGGGTTGACCTTAAACATAATTAGTTATGTTTTATGAGCTATATTGACAGCAATAGGATAGAAGGGATTACTTTATCGGAGAAGATGAATTCTGTGCCACTTTTTACGCCGAGGGCTTATCACAAGGAGGAGGATGATGCCGAGGATCGGATGCGTAGGCTTAAGCATTACTGTCGTTTGTTAACTCAGAGAGTCCAGCAGAAAGGTGAAGGGGTAGTAGACTATGTTTCGACTAAGATTTGGCTGTGTGATGAGATTGATAGGAGGATGCAGCATGAGGTAAGGACTCGTTGGTGCTTAGAGGGTATGTTGCCTGATTTGAAAGTGCACTTGATCAATAAAAATTTCAGAACTGCGGAGGAATTGTTGGAGGCAGCGCGGGTCCTTGAGCAGGATCTGCTACAAAAGGAGAAGGAGGCGAGGAGTGCGATGTTGGTTGCTCCTGTTCAGGTAGTTATGCCTGCGGAAGGGGGGAAGGATGGCGTGTTTTCAGCCATAAAAGGGTTAACGGACATAATGGCGTCTTTGAAAAGGGAGGTTCAGTCCTTTAGAAGTGAAGTAGTGGGCAAAGTACAGCACAGCGGGGGTGTGGTGCAGCAAAATTTTGTTTCAAGCCAACAGGGTGGGGATCAGAGTCAGCGGAGTGGTTTGACAAATAAACAACAATTTGTACCCAATGGGGGTTGTTATCAACGCCAGAATCAGCGTAGTTGGGATAATCAGGTCACTTGTTTTTATTGTAGAGAGTTGGGTCATTTTAAGAGAGACTGTGTCAAACTGAAATCTCTTGAGGCTCATCGGAAAGTACCTGTTGTTGTTTCATCGGAACAAGGGTCATCTTCTGTGTCGTTAACACCTAGCGTCTCCCCCACGCTACCATCTTCTGTGCTGTTTACCACCGTTGAAGCGCCCTGTCGTGGAAAGTAGTAGCACTGAGGTGCCAAAAAAGAAAATGAGAAAAATGAATTGCAAAAATGAGGTAATTTCTAAGGTTTTATGTCCTGAGGTTAAGGGTAGTGACTCTCCGGTGACGATTAAAGGCAATGACAAGGTAATTTCTAAGGTTTTGTGTCCTGAGGTTAAGGGTAGGTGACATTTCGGTGACCACTAATAGCAATGACAAGGTTTTTTCTAGGTTTTGCTTCCTGTGGTTAGGGGTAGTGAAGCCGCTCATGAGGAAGTAGTGGATGCCTTGGGGGTGTCACTGCTAGGTGAAGAGGGTGGTGAGGCCTCTCATGAGGAAGTAGTGGATGCCTTGGGGGTGTCACTGCTAGGTGGGGAGTGTAGTACTTCGCTGTCTACTGTTCATGAGTACGTAGGAAATGAAGTAGTGGTGTCGCTTTGTGGTGACGAGGGCAGAAGTACAACAGTGCCTACGTCTTGTGAGGATAGGAAGGAACCAGATGTGGTTCTTTGCCCTATTGTGGAGAGCGGTAGGACATCCTTGTCCTACGCAGCATTGGTTAAGGGGAGTGCCAAAGGGGTGTCATACCCTAGTATGGAAAGTGGTGGCACTGACGTACCATTATCTCTTAAGTTCAAAAGGAGTGGTAGCATTGCTCTACAATTAGCTATTGGGTTCAAATGGGGTGGAAATGCTGTCTCATTTGCACTTGGCTTTAAGGGTGGAGGAACCAAGGGTGGTGTCAAGGTCCTATGTGTAAGTGCATAGTTATGCAATGGCTTAATTCATTTGATTTAATGTAATTCATTTATGTTTTATATCATTGAAATTGATTATTATTATTATTATATATATATTTTTTTTTTTTTTGTTAAATCAATCAGAACTGCAGTAAATGTATCTAGTTATTTGTTTCAAGAAATTTTGCTTGATTGTGTATTGTAAATTCATTGTTGTGGTCTGTGGATTGAGATTATAATAAAATGTTTTCTGTTTCAAATTTAATATAAATGGATATAGTTATTTTAATAAATAATTCAATATGTTTCGGAATAATGTTGTCGTTGTAATGTAATTTAAATTTAAATTTATAATTAATATTTGTTAAATATTTTCTGGATAGAGCTTTCATATTATTATTTGTTTACATAATTCAATTCAGTTACAAATTGTCGCCTTTGCATTTTATTTATCGATTATGTAAATGGTAAATGTGTTACTGTAGCACTAAGTCGTCAGTTTTAAATACTACTGAAGTTCAAGGTTGCTATGATGGCATTTCTCAATGTCAGTCCAGTGTGTATACATTCGTCAGCAGTTTTACACTTGGGCTTTGTTTACTATTGATGACTTGTGGTGACTGTATTATGTACATGGTCTGTCGAGATTTTGTTTATGTTTTAGTGATCTGGCTTCATTTTATTGTGCGAGTCCAGTGTGATGGGACATTGCGAGCCATTACGTGTGCAGTACCTGTCTGCAGTATACATCGGCGGGCTTCCAGGAGCTGTCTGGATAAGCTACGTCAAATTGTCGGAGGAAGCACATCAATGTTTAAGGAGTTAGGTTAAGGAACTTTACCAGGGGTTCCGAATGAATTTATTCAGGGAATTTTGAGACAGTAATTCTTAAATGTTATGTCGTTTTTTTTTTATTTTATGCACAAGCAATGATATTTTTATGTTTGTTTTATGACTTAATTTTTATTAAGATTGCTTGTGTTAGATTAAATATAGGGATTTTCAGATCAATTTATTTAATCCTAATTCGCAGGAATTAAGGTTGTTTAGGATGAATTACTGTCATTCGAGTCAAACTTTTTATATTAGGTTCCTGGCTTGTACTACCTGGAAGGTGAGTTTTTGCATTTTGTCTATATTGGGCGTGAGATTCGTTTTATTTCGGTTTGCTTGTTTTTTAGTTTTATTTAGTAGTTGTATACCAGAAGGGTTCAGTTAGGATTCTGGTTTGGTTTTGGCCTATTATGCAAGAGGGTGGATGGTGTATTGCGTCTTCTTGATGAGGAGGAAGATTTCAAATTTGAAGAGGACATCAAGATTTCAAGAAAGTGAAGAAACATCAAGAGGGAATAAGAGAGCATCTGAAGAAACAGGTTGATTATATATGAACGGTACCACAGATAATAGAGTACTACGGTACTGATATACGGAGGAAACTCTTAATCCAGATGGCAGTCGATCTTCCTGTATTAGTGATGCACATGAAGACATCTTGAACAAGATTCGGGGTCGAATCTTCTATGGAGGCGTGACATGTCATGTTTGGGGTAGTTTCTACCCTTGTTACTGGTATAATTTCATTGATTATTGCTTGTGACAAGACAGTGATTGCATTACGATGTCACAAGTATAAGGAGGTCATGCTTGTTGCTGCAATGACCATTGCGCGCGTGTATGGCGTACGTGTGTTGCTGACAGATGGATTATTTGTCACTTTATTGTTATTTGTGGCAATACCAGGTGTATTTGAATTGCTGGTCTAAGCATTGTGACATGAGCTAATAGACTCGCACGCGCTCCTTCTCGGGGAACTAGGTGGCGACATAGTGCTGACTTTGCGTTTCGACACTGCAATTACGGCTAATTAATTTGGACTTTGAATCAACTCGGTGACTGAGGAGGCGTAAGCCCGGTTGAGTGGGGGAGTTACAATCTGACCAGCGAACGAACAAGTCGTCTTCGAGAGCAAGTACAATGGTGTTCTGACAAAGAATTGTTGACAAGAAGAGTTATAGTTAGCAGTGCATTGGAAACATCGAGTATCGAATGGATTAGCCGATCAAGAGGCAAGAAGACAGAAGAAGGTAGAACATCTGTACTCCCACGTCCGAGTGAGTCACGGCTGATCCAGGACCAAACCAGAGAGAGGGGGGACTTAAAGTAAGACATGGTTTCATTACTATAGGTCAAGTCACTCACTACATGGGGGTTCGAACTCACGTTCAATCAGGTGAAATGCATAAGCTTAACCAACAGGCTAATTAGGATGATTGTGGTTAAATACAAGTGCTCCTTCTTTTTGTTGAGATTGTGGTCTTGTTTGTGAAGATCCTCTCTATACATGTTCTAGAAAACCACCCCATTAAATACCTATCGATTTCGGTCACTGTTGGGAAGATTAGTCTGTGTAACAAACAACAGCTACGTTCCCCCAGAACAATAGTTACTTTGGTAAATAACATCTATACCAAGGGCTAATCAACCTCTCAACTTGACAATATGGTGTTTTCATTGATACTGGGCGGCGAATGCAATGGATTCAGTCAGGTAACTTGGACTTGGGTAAGACTGTAGACTACAGATGCCACAAGCTCTAGCACACCCAAGACACCTCGGCGCCTCGACCTAGAAAAGCGTGTTTATTTGTACCTGTCTGTACTCCAGTACGGTTCGCAGTTTCGTTTTGTTTACGGTGCAGTTTAGATCAGACTGTACTTACTACATCCACGTGAATTTAAGAGAGTTCCAGTACGCTATCAATATTTCATACTTTGCGGGCCACAGTCAAAACGCCTCGGGAGTTGAGGCTCATTCGTGCCCTAAGCCTACGTAGGATATATTGAATTAGGGGACCTCAGTCGAGTTCCCTCATGTCCTATAGTTTAGGGGCTTCGGAAACCTCTGCTGTATCAGAAAGGACACTGAATCAGTATTTACACGTTTTGGAATTTAAATGAATCAGACTCAGTATCTACTTCGTACTTTATAGCGTACGCGTGTATCACATTTTTTACGCAAAAAGTATGTTTGATTACTTACACCAGTGGCAATGACGACATGTCCAGATAAATAACAAAAACACAGGTAGTAATAATTCGCCGTACACGTATATCCATGTCGACTGATGTCACAACTTAAAATGATTTGGTAACTTTTCTGTTGAAAATCTGAAGTTGTTTTATTTGATTGTTGGTTAGAAAGCTTAAGATTATTAAGATTATTTATTGCTCAGAAAAGCAATACAAGAATTTGGGTTTAAATAACGCTTTGTAATGTTTATGAGAAGGAAGCAAAAAATTGATTTCATAACACAAACTCGAAGGCAAGGTTCTGCTAAATTTATAGCATTCACGAATGAAGAACTGTAGTTTCGCTTTGTTAATTTTTCGATTGGTGCACTGCTTTTGGCGAACTTTGTAACCAATGTTAAAATTTAATTGGAACTTCTCGGAAACGGCAAATCCCGCGGATCGCACTTCTATTCTATGTTCGGACTCAATGTTCGTTAAAAGTTTGGAATTTAGGGAGGACACTTCCTGAGGAAATGCGCAACTGTCTAATAAAAAGCTTTATCTGATTTTTAACGTGTCTCATGAATAAATTTGGGAATTTACTTTTATGACTAGTTAGCCCTGTGAGTTGATTCTGCTTCCATTGCAGATGGTCCAGGGTATAAATCCAGGATCAAGCTGAGATTTTTACCATCTGTAATAGATTTTAATTTATTATTATGGTATTATGGAGACGGTTTATAAAACGAGGCACAGCAGATGGTATAATCATATCCATCCACTAAAATCGGTCGTTCTGAGTAAGATAACAATGAATTCAGATTATTTTATAAAATGTATGAATAATTTTGGAATGTTACATTAAAGAAAGTTAAAGGAAATGAAGACCTATTTCATTAAAGGACACAATGATATTTAACATATTCCCCCAAACCATTATTAAAAACGTGTGAAAGATATTGCTCCCTTGCGTTCCGACCCTCAGTCCTCCACCTGTGTAGCCAACGGTCCATGAAGTAGCAACCTGTTGAGTTGTGATGTGAATATTAGTCTTTCGTCACTATAAGTTTCTATACAATACAAACAATGACGATGACTATATTTTGTTAAATGTTTGTATAAGTGAGAACATAACCTCTTTCTACAATGTAGGCCTACCGATATGTTAGCGATGTGTCACTTATTTATGTAATACGTATGAGCTTTTCTTTACGTACGCCTTTGTCATAGCAAATTTTCTATTAGAAACTGTGAATTAATCAATGATATCACAATGACAAACGATTACAAAACTAATAATTAATAACCTAGTTATAGTAACCTGAAGAGGGACACATAGGATAAAGCTGATGTGAACTGTCATCCCTACATAAAGCGTTTTCTCACAACTTACAACTAAACCAATGTGCTACCGGTACTTGCATATGGTGCACTAGGCGTCAGAAGTAAATCAAGGGGTCTGGAAGATACCTACCGTTATCGACCTCGCTCGTAGATACTCGGTTCGTTCCGGCGTCGCTATATTCACAGAGCCATCACTCGCTGACGTCATCTAACAGACTGTGAGGAAACATGGCGGCCCTACTTTACTTTAGCATTTGGCCACTATTGGGACTCTTAAACACTGGGCCCAGGGCGTAGATAATATTAGAACAAGGTTTGTATATATATATATATATGAATTGTTGTAGGTTTTCGCGGCCCGACATAGGATAAAAACAAGGATCTTGGGTAAAACCGCGTCGAAAATAAGATGAACCAGGGCAGAACCTGGGCGTCCACCGACGTTTCGTCTGTACTACGTCAGACATTTTCAAGGTTGACTGTGACTCTACGGAGGTTGGAGTCACAGATATATATATATGGATACACCAAACACTGCATAACCTTAGCACAGGTTTATTTATAGTGTAGAAATCAATGAAGGCCAGTTTTTCTAGTTACATAAATAGGGCAATCCGTCCACTCCTTGCCCGCGCTAGCTTTGTGTATTTAGTGGTGCGCCTTTTAGTTTTAGAACAAATCCTAGATTTGCCGAGTGAGTCTCGGTGTGTCGGTAAAAGATAACCGTTGATTTACTTCTGAAACCTATCGTACATTGACTGAAAGTGTGGAGAGGAACAGAATAAAAGTGACGTGATTAAATCGTATAAGCATAGCAGGTGTATCGCAGATCGGCAAAATGAAAAGATTAGACTTGAGGCAAGATTGCAGACTTACGCCAGATGAAGTCCTATACTCAAAATCGTTATACACATCAATGCATTACATACATACAACCAGAATTAATTAAGAGGCACAATAACCGTCTTAACAAATTAAACATTCGTAGTGATTCATCAATTGCATTCATCCATCTCGTTAATACACCATAACACTAGTACAGAACTTAATTAACTTTAACGTCTCTTTTATTGCCAAGACGCCATTCAAGATTTAATTAACAGTGGATTTTTTTTCTAAATATATCTTGAGGGAGTATTGTTAAGCACAAAGTTCACAAAGTTAATTCAGATTTCAGAGAATATATCAAATTAACATGTTAAGCTTTACGACGTTTTTACATAAAAGAAGGTAGATAGAATTACAAAAGATGGAGTCGGAAATGTGTTGTTCAAAATAAGGAGAGAAGGCATGGGGATGTGAGACAAATTAGTGAGGAAAGAGAACGAATCACGGAATGTGATGAAACAGGAAACGATCTTAGAATAGATAGCTGGTACACGCAAAAGCGACAAAAGGAAGACGGAAAAACGAAAAACACCATGAATGCCAAGAAAAGTTGAACGAATAGATAGGAGTTGAATGAATGAATGGATAGGAGAGTGGAGGGAAAGAGGTAGAAGTAAATCTGAGGAAACACCGGGGAGAAAGATGACTCGAGCTGGTTCGTAGAATTGTAAGATAACTAATAGATTACCTGGTAACGAGGAAATGATATATTGCAGGCGTAATCTGTTGGCTAGCCACCCCCTGACCTGATTTCAGTTTCAAACAGGTGTTTGAGATTATACCGTAGATGTCGTTCGTGCTTTTCCTGTGAGTCTCTACCGGACGATTCGAGCACCCGGCAATCCTACTGAAGTCTTCCCGAGGTTTTCCTCAGTGGCGGATGCTGGCATGATTAGAACTTAGAGCATTCGTCACCTAGTTAGTTACCGAAAGATGGTCACCACCGATCAACTGCTGTCTACTTATATAACGGGTATTCAAATAAAACATAAATGTGAATAAGAGCATTATTCAATGCAAATAAACAAGTCGATTGTGCTTTGCCACCACTCTCTCGGCATAGACGAACTATTCAGAGCTGCAAATAAAGTCAGGCAAGTTCAGCTCAACTTTGAGTGGAATTCCGAAAAACAGTGGCTAGTTCCTCAAATTCTTGTTGTGAGGAATTCGGACAGTGTGGAATTAAATCCGTCCTCTGGCCACACACAGCTGCAACTAAACTAATTGTCTCCTGAATAGGATTTAGAGGCGATTACAGACCCAATGCTTTCGCAAGCAATAGAGAAATCATTTTTGTAACAATAGTTCAATCAACTGATTCAAGCGATAAATTGCATCCAATGACAAGGTAGCTATTTTTTACTTTAAAACCTCCGCAACCATGAAACATAACTGGGTATTCTTTCCATTCCCAGAATGAATAATTTACTATTTGATTGATGTTAAACCAAATGAATGAATGCAAAACGACACGATAAAATAAAATAAAGCACAATGTATGAACATATCTGAGAGTACACCAAATGAGAAACCTCAGTGATGCCATTCGGAATGTCGCCAGAAAATTCCAGCCATCGCGATCCTTGACAAAAAATGTTGTCTTTAATTTTCCTCAGTTAAAATAAGTAGAATATAAGTAATATAATAGAACTACTTGTTGCTATTTCTGTTTATTGTAGTATGAGAGCCGTTTGTAAAAGTATGGCCTCGACTGGAAATCAAACAAAAAAGTTCAGATGTAAACTGAACTTAAAATGCCAAAAAGCAAACCTCTACTTAATCGTACTTACATATTTCTACTAGAAATTATGTTCTGTTATAAAAAAGCTAAGACTTTCGTTGTCCTAAGATGAGAAACTTCCCTCTCTTACATTAGTAAATAATTATAGACAAGCGATGCGGCGAAATAGCCCATTTCACAGATGTTTTCATTATTATAAACACCATTCTGTGTATATATGATTACGGGGTGAATGGAGGTGATTTATTCAAGAAAACATTCAGAATTTAATTCGAGATATTTCAAACTTTTACTATATAAGTTGGTGATTCGTTGTTGTACGTGTATGTAGTGTTGTAAAATAAAGTTTATAACGCTGAAAAGTTTTCGCGTGCATAATGGAATAATTTAAACGTGCCTTTTCTCCACAAAACTTCTCTTTTTTTTCACGTAGTCAGGTCGTATGTGAAAAGCGAACGATCCGATCAGCGCTTTTCTTTCTTAATCGTTTATTGGTTTTATAGTTTATTTGGTTCGGTCTGTGCACTCGACCGGCGAAACTACTTACAACGATCGTTATTAAATGTCACAATTCTATTTCATCTAATAACTAAGAGCTCGAACCCTCTTCAGCTTCATTGGTTGGGTAATTTTTAAGAAAATAAAAATGAAAATATAAAATCGTTAGCTTGATTAATATTGGAAAGTTTTATTTCCATATCTCGGATGACGTCTCTATAATGAAAATGCATCATTGGCGAAAGTACATCCATGTCCATGTCGAATAATGTCCTCCTTTGTAAATCATTTTTATAACTGAATCGGATAGACGTTAAATAAATAATAAATAAATAAAATAAATAAATATAAATGACAACTTTTGTCGATTTCTCTCGTGATTGAAATCCCGAAAATAAAATATTGGGCAAGTGTTAAAATATTTTTAACACGTTACATAAAACAAAATCTAGTTTCGATTTATTTCAATTTTAATTAAGCAAAATTGATATTCTGGTTTAATAGAACTGTCACTCACAATCAACTAAAAAGAACATGATGTCGATCGTAGTTTATTCTTTGCAGTGGCGTGCGGTGATATTCGAAGGCCAGGAGATGGGGTTTTTCTTTCAAAGCAGCTGCACCTCTTAAAAGCGAGGGGGTGTTAGATGTTTTAAAAAATAGCCGTATAATGAAGTGATCTCGTCGCTGGAAGCCTAATTACTCCCTTCGCTTTATCTCGGGGAGGAAGTACAAACTGGAGTAATAGGACAGCACCCAACGATAAGGAAATTATTTCAACACCGTTTTTTTGGGGGGGAAGAGTTCACTGCATAAATAAGTGCTTAAAAACTCTTTCGTATGAAACAAGACGAGGGACAATTTCTCCCTTTTAGGTCACCTAATTAAGTATCGGGTGTCCAAGGAACAACCAAGGGCTGTGGCTGGGGAATTAACGACATTAACAACAGAATAAAACGTTGGGAAAGTTACATGAGAAATGACGATGTGGGGCATCGAACCGTAGACCGCGCGCATGAACTACCTCTACCGTGCTTTTCTGCTGTTTAGTAAAGAGTTATAGTGAAATGCTGTCTTGAATGGAATGATTAAGTAGGTAGCTCACAATACTTCAACCCAGGGGACTAGCTTCAGAGCATTGTAGTCAACCCCTCAGATCACCTGCCAGAAAGGTAAAAGATGTGGGCTAGGTTTTATATAACATCTTACTTTTATACTTTGTCAGTGGTGATGTGCTATTCGTATGAACTCATCCGTTTAAGTCAGGTCAAACAACGCTATATACACACAAACACCTTTGGATCATTACTCCAACAAGCATCTTAGCCCTTCACAGCCTTCCTTTATTTGTTTTATTTTCCTGATTTACGCTTCCTTCAAGCTTATTATTTATGCATTTGTTTTATATTTTACATCAGTTAACGCTTACTACCCCTTACGTATTACATACTTTATCTGAAACAAACTGTTCCAGGACAAAAAGTGAATTCAATAGATAATTTTGCGAAATACAGTAGACTTTTCCGAGGTTGAACTTTTATCGTGACATCAAAAATAGTATAAAAACTCTTATGTTATTGTTAATGGGAAAATGACACAGTGATTAGTGATTTAAAACGTACAAAGGGATATTGATATTATATTATTGATATTAATGAAAATGTTTGGTACTTGCAAATATTGACTAGAATTGTTTACTTCTTTTCAAGCATTTTTTTTACAAATTTTGATGAAAAAATCGTTTAAAATATACGAACGATAAAAGTGGAATCCTCACACACCTTTATGAACACGGTGAATTGAAATGCGTGTTTATTGTTCACTGTAATTGTAGCGCCAACTCACCAGCCGTCCGCATTAATGGAGTACCACTGTGAATTAGTTCGCTACTGTGGGGTAATGAATTGGCCGTACACATGCTCATTGCCACATTCCTATACTTTGTTACCAGTCACATGGCTATAGTTACTCATTAGTCGAGGCGAGTCTGCTAATGCCGCGTGGAAGATAATTAGATGCAAGATTTAAGATCTGTGCTAGTTCTAAAATATGTTGCTTTGTAGCTCGGTGGGTTGAGACTTGAGGGGATTACTGCCGCGTGCTGCTTGTGCAGCAAGCCACGCAAGTCACACAAGTCTCGAACAAATATTACGATTATCATTTGTTAGTCCGTTTCTCTATTAGCTAATGGTAATTCTAGCTACACTTCATAATTCAAATGTGTGTTGGCTAGAGTAACACCCTGCAAATATTGTATTCATCTAGAGAAAGAAATATGACAGTATACACGTACAAAGACGAGTACGGGAGGAACCAAAACAGAGAGCGAGCTACTCAATGAAGAGATTGTTGAAGGATAAAGAAATAAAGTTTCCGCCAGGATTTAAGTATCATTGTTGGTGGAGGTGCCGGGTTGATAGGATTCACCCCTATGGGTGCGTCTGTCTCCACCCCTGGCCCCCAGGGTCACAGAAACCATCCTGTATCATTCTTGTTTGAAGGGATACACCAACAAAGAATACATGTCAATCGGAGATCATGTTCGGTTTTTATCGTGAGACGTGACACGCACAGACGGACGGACGGGGAGGAAAGTGATTCATATGGGCAAGCTTCACTCACAAAATACAAATTAATATCATCTAAAACTACATTTAACGATGAGTAATGAATGATAATCTTACACAAAACTTGTAGCTTGAATGTTGAATCTGGGACAATTATGTTAAAATAATGTGTTAAAAGGGAAAACAATGTAATTTGGCATGCAAAATGGCAGATAGTGCCAGAGCATTCATTAATCTAATGAATTTATACTATGGTATCAACTTTTCGTTTCGTTTTAATATTAACGAGTTTCATCTCAAAACGATGCATAACAAACCATATTTAACGAATGTTGTCCATGTTGTCTAAGTCCCGAAACAACGTTCTGATTATTTTTCGACAAAATCATCCCTTAAATACATTCCGTGACACAAGCATGTTTTTAATTAATCCTGAAAATTTTGAAGTAAACAATTTTATTAATTTCGTCTTCATTTTCCTATTAAGTGTCGAGATCGATTTCGAACAGAAATAACTTCGACTAATGTGACATACGGTTACTTTCAAGGAGATTAATTGAACTAGGAATATGGTAGAAAACTTATATCCTGACATCTTGATGATGCTGGTTTCATAGCACATTTTTAATTCAACCTAAAACTAGGCAAATGTAAAGCTAATGCAGAATACCTGTGAGTTTTTCGCGTTGTTTATAAACATGATGTTGATGTTGGTTTCATGTTACCCAGTGAAGGAAAATGATAGTATAGGAATATATTACAAAAACAATAGTTTTGGTGGAGGTGCCGGGTAGCTTATAGTAAATTCATCACGATTCGTACAAATGCAACGAATTGTGTGATAATAGTGTGAATTACAGAACAAAGTATGAGTCAATGAATGACATAACTTCAGTTAGGGATTGTTTGAAGTGGTACAAGCATACAAGCCCTGATGAAATAATTAAGAGTTGTATAAATTAAAAATATTATTTTTGATAAGAAAACATGCTTAGTAAAATCATGTAGTGGTTTCTGGTAGTGAAATATATCACCATGCTACAGAAGCCGGTAAAGTCAAGACGCAAAGAATCTCCTATCGATTGTTTTGGGCGCCAGTTGGTGTGATGCTTTAATCTCTCATTGCCCGGCAACGTCCGACCGGGAAATAATGGTCCGGAAAACAAGGTTGGATAGAAAGCTCGGCCGCGATGGTCGCTTCAAGTTTCACACCAGACGTAAATCTCCGACCTCGGAAGCGGTGCCATTAGCCAGTCTATCCCTTACACCTACACGCGCACTCGCACTCGCATTTACAAAAAATAATTATTATTTAATTCGTTGCGCAAAGAGTAGAACTAAACTCATTTTTTCTTTAAAAAGTATACAAATATTTTGGATTTTTATTTTGGTAACGTTTATTTTTTTATCTTTAAAACATTGTTACTCCCCTCACAAAGAGCACATTTGAGCACTTATTTACTTTTACACGTGTAATTTATCAGGATATCTTCAAATTAGGATGAGTACGTTTATAATGCACAGGAATTTCTTTTTAAAAATAATAGCATAATGATTATCTAGGATTTTTAATGGAAAAAGAGGAATAGTCTCATTTTAAAAACCTATATGCAAGAAACCTACCAAAGGGCAAATCGTCACTCTTCAATTAACTCATAAAATAGGGGACATTAGAATAGTTCAATTAAAAGGGAATGCCCAATAATTATTTTATATATGCCTTTAAAAAATTACTTGGGCATCAGCCCAGGTACCATATTATGCCGGTATAAAAGTATTTATATACTAATTGTGTGTGGGGGGGGGGGGGGGAGTAATAGCTAGCTATTTAAATCTAGTGTAGTTGTGAAAACTGTCCAAAGTCTGTTTTTGAGGACTCAATTAATTTTATTCGAATAACGAAATAAAACTTCAGAAAAAGCTTTCACTCAGGATTGCCAGTGGCGTGTGTAGAACCAAATCCCGTTCGAAGCAGAGCCTCGGGTTTTATACTTGAGCAATATCTGTAGTGTATAGGACTTCATCCTAGCATTCGGATTCTGACTAGGGAACTCTTTTGGAAGAACTATCAGTCAGGAATGCCGGTAGCGAGAATTGAAACGACAACATCCTGAATAAGAGTTTTGCATGCTACGCTTGAGCTATCTCTCTAGGTAGGTTTTAGAGGAATAACAAAAGTACGAGATACCATTTTATTCTTGTCACGTTTCCCAACATTTCTAAGTAATAAATTTGAAATGTAGCGGTAGAAGAAATTGTTTATTTGAAGGTGGGAAATAGAAAACGATCGTATATAGTAAGTAATGTGAATACGATAAAACGAGAGTGGTGCGAAAATGTATATGTTCGATAAAGTAAAACGAAGGTTACCGAGAGGGTTAGACACAGAAAGAATTCCTAAACTAGCATCGTCCATAAGATGAGGACCGTTATCTTTCAGGTTATAACAGCGAGTAACAGTAAAATAAATTCAAAGAATGTTTAATGTAAACATAATACATCTTGTATTATAAACAAGCATGTGTATGCGAGTACCCAAAACAGGGGGCAAAGCTAAACTTAATCAACAGATTGTAAAAGAAATAAAAAATAGATGAATACGGTATTTTGGGTACAGGTCTAGTTGTATGTGGTCATTGTGGTGGTGTCGATTACTAGACCGCTTCGCGAACGCTTTTTTTAATCGCGTTGATGGATGAGCTTTTTGGTAAGTTTTTAGTTTGCGTGGGATCTCTTTTCCTTTGCAAGTGCTTTTTGTGAGCATTGTAGGTGATTGTTGTCAAATTTCTATTGTAACTGGTTAATTGTTATTATATATCTAAACAAACTCATATCAAAACCTTTATTCTATGGATTCTGGCTAACTTTTTCAACTTTTTCTTTCAAAAGGCACTACATAACCATAACTTTAATGTCCATGTGAAATATGGACGTTGTAGCCCCACCCGTTTGGTCAGAATCGGCCCAAATATCACGAAAATATCACATTAAAAATCGGAAAAAATCGTAAAAGTACGATATTCACGAGAAATATTCCTTCGATTGTTCCCAAAAACGTGGCAGGTCCGCTTCGCTCATCCAATAAAAAGAAGGATACAAACATTAAAATACGTTATGTCCAGCATTCAAATCTCGTGTGGCGCCATCCCCGACCTTGACTCACAGAGTCAACAAAAAACCGTTATCTTCCATTCTTGATGAAGTGCAATGTAAAAACACGTGTCAATCGGAGGTCGTTTTCCGTTTTTATCGCGAGACGTGACACACGCACAGACGGACGAATATATTTCAATGACAATATTTCTGTAAAAACTAGTGCAACACAATGTACATTTTCTGACATTGAAATCAATACAGTTGATAAGACAGCTACATAGTAAATCTAATGTAACTTCATCTTGGAAAACATCGACGCTACGAAACTTGATTATAGACGTGATTAAGGTTTTGGGACACCCTAATTGTAATATATGGGCTTTATCACGTGATAGATTTGAGATGAGAAAAGTTTGTAATCGTTTATCGCGAACTTGAATGTTTATAGAGGAGCGGCTTGTGGGTCCCCTGATGTACATAAGGGAAATAGCCAGCTTTACTCAAGATGTATAGGTGAAGGATTTTATATCGTTTTTTTTTTAAACTCCGCTATAATAGTTGAATGCTTCAGTCTCCTAAACGGAAATGCCCGGAATATCCAGTTAGTACGAAACGTTAAAAAGTAAGCTTCATAAAGATGAAGCTCAATCGTTATCGACAAATAATGCTGAACAATAAGTAGGTAATCGTTGGGTTGTGGTTATCAGTGGTGGACTGGGGTCATCAAGAGGGGGGACTGGAGGAAATGCTAAAGAGGAAAGCCAGGAGAGTTGTTCAGAAAAGCAGGGCTATACTAGTAAGCAGTTTTTCATTGTTATTTTTTTAAAGTTATAAAATACATATTATTATTATGTTTTCTTATGTATCATTCGGTCATAAAAGCGTACATGAATAAATATAAAATTTAACAATTTTTAGATGAATTTATTTAATAACATTAACAAAAAGAAAGTGATGCTAAAAATTCTAAACTGTGAAGAGGGAATGGGACATAATTAGAGGTTCGTGAAAATAGCGTTTTGCGAATAGATGCTACAAAGCGCTATTTTTCACTTAACACTATGGTTATCCAGTCAAATTTTATTTTATTTTACATAGTACCTATCTATAATTTTGTTTATTCACATTTTTATTCAGTTGATATTAGTTCAATACTGATGACATAATTTTTTAATTTAAATTTGAAAAAAACTTCATACACAAGTTTTTTAAAGTGGCTATAAAATAGATGCTACAAAACGCTACAAAATGACACTTGAGAATGCTATACACGTACCTCTAGACATAATATATTGACAGTTGGCAACTATAGCTATTCGCTCGGCCATGAAGTATCGGACGTGTATGAATCTTTACGTACTTGTCAATAAAGCATACATGGACAGCCCTACAGTCAAAGATTATCAATAATTTTCGTTAATTAGAAAGCAAAAATCACGAATATAGTAGATTTTGGACTTTTAACAAAAACCTAAATCGAAAAAAATGATAAATTAAAAAAAAAAAAAAAAAAAGTGTGGCTATATAGAGCCAGACCCTCTTTTCTGCATCAATGCCAAAACTGAGCAAAATATCAACCATCTGTGGTGTCAGCCGAGCAAACAGGAATGTACCGTAACACATGTCCTGTATCCCCTTAATTTACATAGCAATATCAGTTATAAATGACGAAGTGTCTTTACAGCATTACATTTTTTTTGTTTTTTGTTTTAAAACGGCCTCCTCCATCCCCAGACAGCCGTCCAATCTCTCGCCTTGTCGTAATCAAACCGTGCAGCATTGTGTCGTGTCTATTAATTTCTATAGCCTGACTTAGGAGTGAACTAGTAGTCAGTCTCGAGCAAGCCAATCTTACGCTGAGGGCCCCTACTACGCTTTAGATCAAGTTAGCACTAACATACACAGAATAATTGGTATGATTTGATCATCAAAATTTACTTTTGATGCGTGATTTTATTGTAAATCATTCCATCCATGCATGTATCAGTACATGGCACAGTACTACACACAATACATTACAAAGCACAATTCTACACCCACACCACAAAACTACTATAGTATACTATATACTATACTACCAATACTTCTATAAGCTACTCTACTAAAATACTGTACTAGCTACCACACTAACAATTAGTATCAGCTACTCTACAAGGCCTATACTAGCTACTATATAATATATTAGCAATACTACTTCTACCACACTTCTAGATCTAATAGGCCTACTACTCACATTCTAACCTTTCTACGGTAGTACGGTGCTGTGTACAGATAAATATAGTAATCATTACATAGCTCGCCGTTGATTAAAGAAACTTAAGCAGATGCAAGGGAAGTGTTAATTAGGTTGGAGCCCGACTTATTAATACCTTTTCCATGAAAAGAAAAAGTATAAAAAGTTATGTGCAACAACCGAACTAGGACAATATACCTTTAGATTAGATTGATATTAGTATAATTCGTGAGTAATTCACTTTCTTTCATGATTTGTCAAAAAGCTGCCATTAACTATATATAATATAGGTAGGCACACTAAACAATGCTGTTACGCTTTGATTACGGCTGTTTTACAAAATATGAATTTACAAAAATTTATTTACAAAGCGTGAATTTACAAAAAATGAATGAATTTACATAAATAAATAAATTTAAACATCTTCTTCAGGTTTTAGCAAACAAATTGTCTTCTCCGTTGTGTTGTTTCAATGATCTTCAGTGAAGGATGGGTTGAGCTTCTCGTGCACTCTTCATCCTGCGAACAAGGTTAGGTTGTAAATTATGGAGAACAATGTTGGTCTGGTCAAGATCAATTAATACTTGACATAGCGAGTGAAACGAATAACAAATTATTAGAGGTGTGCGGGTACATGGGTATAACATTTAATATCACAGTAAACTAGTCCTTAGAAAAGCTGGCAAAATCAAGTTTCCCGCTTCGGGTAACCAAGGGTTATCTTTCAGGGTATATTGACTGCGGAAGTGTTCGAACCAGCAGTCTCGCATGTAGTTTCATGTGTAACGCACAAGCTACATTTATCGGTTTAGAATGTTAGACCAATCGTTTTAATATGTCCGAGTGTAAGATATTACAGAATAAGCCGATAACACAACTACAGCAGAACACGAAGGGAACGCTGAAGGTGAGTCCGGAAAGTTTCGAAAAGCTGAATCAATCGTTCTCAGCCTTGACGGAAACGTCGACTGACTAGCACGCTAAAAGCACTTTAAAGTGTATTCAACAAGTTTGAGAATGCTGAATCAATTGCTCCCAACATAGAATGTTACATGAGGAGCGTACTAAAACTGTTTTCAACCAGTTTGAGAGCGTTTTTTGAACACTACAGAATACGCAGAGCATGCTAAAAGTGTTGGATCTTGTCCCAGATGGTTCATCAGAGTTAGAAAATGTTCAAATACATAAATGAGTGTTGTTTCGTTTCTGACCATGTTGTTTTGAAAAAGTGAGACCGTTCCATGATTTCGTTTCATTTAGTCCTTAGTTGCGCTGTTTGTAACAATTACTCATGCTATATGGACTTTGTATGACGCAGCCGGCGGAGGAAATCTCTGCCCCCCCCCCCCCCCCCAACATAAAACACTCGCTCCTTTGCCCGGACACTTGATGGATTACAATATCAAATCGAGCCTTTTCAAATGCAATTAATTTTCGTTGGATATCATGGTATACTAGCCTCCGATTTTGTTGAGCGCTGGCTTTTTCTGTCTTCTCTTAAATTTATTTAGCTGTCGTGTGTACTGAATGTGACAGTAAGGCTCTATTTTCGACGCCCAGCGTCTTTCTCGGCGGCTTTCGTATACATGACAGCTAAATAAATTGTCCGTAGACATTGAATCCCTTTTTTAGTCTTAGAGTAAAGAAAGTTTCAAATGAAAACGCCGTAGAAAAATGGCCAGTCTAAGTAACATAAAACGTTAATTTAATGTTTTGAAATTTTGTCCACAGAGTATAACTTAAGAATTTTTAGCCAAAATCGTCATGTAAGATGTTGTTTGAAGCAACGATCTTAGAAAAGTATGAATGCATGAATTATGAAGCGACGAGTAAGTGTTAGGATTGTAGTGTCTTGATGTGACTGTGACTATGTGTTAGGATTGTAGTGTCTTGATGTGACTGTGACTATGTGTTAGGATTGTAATGTCTTGATGTGACTGTGACTATGTGTTAGGATTGTAATGTCTTGATGTGACTGTGACTATGTGTTAGGATTGTAGTGTCTTGATGTGACTGTGACTATGTGTTAGGATTGTAATGTCTTGATGTGACTGTGACTATGTGTTAGGATTGTAGTGTCTTGATGTGACTGTGACTATGTATTTTGATGTTTTCTATCAAGATTAGTTGCTCATACGTGAAGAAGATAAGGATAACCAACTCAACTCACGGAGGAAATGAGGTTATCGAGGTCGAACATAATATACCGCAGTACTCAGCTAGCTTACAGTCAGTCGGCTGAATTTATATACGTATCGAACTGGATAATACAATAGAGGACTTTAGTCACAGGGTGTCTGCTTTTGTTTGTGCATAATGCTAGAATATAGTATACGATTTATCTAGATTATTATCCATGAAAACTGGAGGACATGGGAGTTAAAACCCGAACTTGATAAAATAGAGGTCAACATCACATGAATGTAGTTAGTAACAATAGACAAATCTGTTTTAATTGGAAATTTTGTCAATTCAACTGGTTAATTGATGATAATACAAACAAACGAACACAAATGATGTATTCGTTATTGTTTTAACGTTCAATTTAGGATGATTACAGAGTCAAATTAGTACTTTGTAAATGTTAGTTTTGTTAGATGTTCCGATCCATATCTCGGCACATTCAGCAAAACTATTTAGGCGATACAATGTTGTGCATACCGGCAAGATTTCCTCCCCATTTACCTGTGCTTGCTAGAAACTACAAAAACTTTAACTTACATTTCGTACAAAACCAGCAAGTAATTTAAATCAAATCGATGATGTAGTGGCAAATTCCGTCTAAAACATATTGAATACATTTTGACTATAAATATTGATAAGGCTCGTTAAAAGTATAATCGTAAGGGTGTTATTTAAGTGGAATAGAGAGTAGCAGCAGTAGGTGGCCGCATCGGGGGTTGATCACCCGTAGCTTTGACACCCTCCCCCTCCCCCTCCTCGATACTCGCGCGTCCGTCCATGCATAGAACTGCGAAACCGAGACACAAGCATCAAATTTATCTACCCTATATGTCAACTGAAGATTGTAATACATGTCCCATTCTCATCGATGGAAAGTTGGTTTATTTGTTCTACGTGGAATATTCTTTAGACTTTTATGCGAGTGCTTGGCCAGAGGTTTGGTGCTAACTTAATTTATAGGTTTTTTTCTCTGGGCATTTAGTGAGAAATGTGAGAGTTTTTATATTTGCAAGGGAATAAACAGTCTTGGGTAGGAACCGTAAAAATGATGTAATTCTACGTCGAGACATTTCGTAAGCTTTGTGTACTCTCCCGACTCCCGGTGATTCGAATTAAACTTCTTTTAGACAAAACAAAACAAAACAAGCTCACTTGTATTATTTAGGAGACACTCTCTTCGTAAGAACAAAATAGAATAAAAACGGAGATTTTTTTAAAAGAATTTGGTTCAACTAAAGCCAAATTGTGTAATGGTATGCAGCCACTAACACACCTTAGATATAATTTTACTTAGCATTGATGTATCTAATAGTATTCAATATTGCGTTATACACTCAAAATTGTTAATAATTAAGATAGAAGAAAGTGCTACGCGTTACGTTATGAAGAAAGTAATATTTTAAATTCTGCCAATTTTAGCCAATTGCGGTTTTAATGAAACCAAACAAATGTAAATAAGTTAAGACTAACGTAAATAAAAAACAAACGCAATTGTTTATTTGCTAAATGTTTGTTTGACGTTCATTGACTTTGCTTTTGAACGTCCTAAAACTTTTCCGGCTGTTGGTTAAAAAAATAGCATTTAACTACGACAGTCATGGCTTTTTCAATAAAACCAATGGACTGTCTGTTTTGGTGGTAGTCCTTGGTTTCTATGTGTGTGGCCATCAAATACTGACAGAACAACACACAAAATAAAACCCAATAAAACAAATTGTTACTACTGGTTTCATATTGATTTTAACTTGGGTTTAGATTCCATTATCTCCGAAATGTAAGTTATTGCTTTTAAGTTAATCAACCTCAATCCAACGGATGACCAAACGACTGATCTGCAACAAAGCAAACTTATCTTTTCTAAACAATGAGAATCGCACTCTAGAAATATAATTTTACTGTTGCGTTAGCTTAATTGATTACAAGATGAAACAGCGAATAAACATTATAATTGAAGTTTGAAATACGTGAATGTGTCATTAAGTTAAACCAGTGCCCCAAAGTTTAATCTTTAATCAAGCGTTGATTCGGCTCCGCCAAAGCGTCAGAAGGAAGCGAACAGTTGTATTATAGCTACCCCCACCTTTACAGGAGGTTGCGAACTACAAAACTATTCAACTTAACTTGAACTCCATTAACTTTAGGCAATACATTATTTCCTTACATAGATTGACATATGTTTCGAAACATCGAAACAACATTGAGAATGCTATATTGTTAGTTATAAATACAAACAAACTGGCAGAAATACAAACACAGGCTTGCACATTGAAGTACCTCCGCTGATACTTTAAAAACATCAACAGGTCAGTCTGCTGATTAATAAATACGTAAACAACAAAATAATAAAATAACAGAAAATTTACAATAACATTAAACATAGTAGAAGTAAAAAATCAGTACGTATTACTAACATTTTAATATTTAAATGACAATAATGTACGAGTTTAAAAATTACAAACTGCGTGCTTCACCAATGATTAAAAGGATTTACGTGTAAGTGTTTTAAGTTGTTACGCACTAATTGGCATTAACAATCTATGATCCTGCATGGCCGGGCAAAGCATCTATAGTCGGGGGTGGGGTGGGTCGTTTATGTACGAGTGGAGATTGAGGAGGTGGGCGCCACGTAATTGAGTTTGTTGTATGAGGAAAAACCAATTACGAAAAAACCGTCTTAAGGTAATTAAAGATATAGTATATTAAATTAGTAATGAGGATACATATTATTTACATTTGTAGGGAACATAGCAGTGATAAAATATACCACAATGAAAACAAGAACTGAAAGGCGTAATTCTCTACTACGTTATGACTGTCAAAACTTTCGACGTAACAGTAAGGGGACCAGACGTACCGGTTTGACCGGTACAGTACCGTTTTCAGAACACTAGTACCGGTTTGCCGAGAGACTCGTTAAAATGTCGTATTTGTACCGGTTTGCAATTTTGGAGGGGAAATGTCTCGGTATTCACTATTCAGTCAACTGTGTTATGTGGAAGGATAATGTTTAAAAGGAAAAAATACACTCCTCTGATAAATACTTACAGTAATAACATTGAAATAGTTATTCCACTTCCAAGAAGATAATTCATTTTCTCTAGGCGTGTGCTAGTATTATTCAATGATTTTGGTGGAGGTGCCGGGTCGCGCTCGAGTGTGGAAAACGTAAATATTGTTATCTATTCTTGGCGTTACCTTACCAACCTTGAATATCCATAATGCTAACCTCAGTCTTTTGACACAAATTTGTGTTCTTTTTGGAAGTTCTGAACTTTTTTTGGCACAAATAATAAAAACATGTCACTCTAATGTTTGTATCAACATTTTCATGTAATACTTATACTACTGAATTATGTTATAGCCTATCCCTAATAACATTTGTGCTTGATCATTAAAATGATCTAGAGAGAGAGATTACATTTTAAATCAATTAGATGTTACTCTTACACTTTTGGAGTCAACTTGTAGACGTATCAGTAAATAGATTTAAAATTGAACATAATTGAAAAAAAATGACCAAAGAGTAATAGCGAAATTTAAAAAAAGGCTAAGTACTCGAACTCGAAACTAGAGTTATTTTAAGGCTCTGACTCGACTCGAATTAAAAAAATCAGGACTTGCACACCCCTAATTATTTTCTCAGTCATTATTTGCATTGATTTTGTTTACAGATAATGAAAAATCAAAATGTAATAATCATGCAACTGAACTACGTTTTTGATTAATTACATACCTACAGTAATTATTTCGTTGTGTAGACAAAATGCATTAAAAGTTAAAACATGCATAAATTTAATGCATTTTCAATTATCTTTATTATTATTGATTAAAACTTCATCAGTATGATGCCCTCATCAAAACATTACACGCATTATTTTCTGCCAAATGCTTGTATTTTATTTTGAACTATCATTTTTAAACCGCTAGATAAAGATGTTATGACTACAAAAATGTGCACATTAAAACCATTTTTAATTCATATTTTCATGTCAGAAAACTGTTTTCTGGGCATTTGACCAAATATATATCGAAATAAAATTTGCCTCCAGCGGCTGGGGCTCTGCCCCAGACCCCGAAATGGTCTGGGAGTACAAAGTACATATTCTTACACTTTAATTGTCCCGGTTTGCAACTTTCAAAATATGGTCACCTTACGTAACATCTACAAGTCCACAGTTCACTGTTCCTGTCTCGGGTAACACTTCACACTAGATTGATTGTCGTGATTACACCACACCATTTTCTAGGTAATATGTTCTTGCCCTAACAACTTAAATGAGGTAATGACTAACATCTTAGTGATAGTCTCTCTACCAGACAACTCAATTACAATATAGTACATTGAATCTTATCCATGACTATTTTTATACACTGAATAATAATAATCAATAAAGATCGATCTTTGTTGGTTAATATAATTTTTAAATAATTACCTACTATATCTTTGTATATTGTGACTGTTATTGAATGCCCCAACGATGCGATTTGACAGGTGAAAGGTGACTCGAGGTCGCGATTGTCTTATCGGCTGTAGAAGGGGAGGGGTGGGGAAGAGCTAGTAGTCCTGCCCGAAGAAGTGCTGGTCTTCAGAACTTTAGCACTGTTACAACCAAAGGTGTTGTCAGTGCGGGGCCAGAACTATACACACCAAACTTTTATAACTGGGTAAATCAAATGACAGGTCTTACCTTCTTCCAAGGATGGTCGAGATAGACGGCGTTTGTATGCGACGTGGAGACTACTCGTTGTATCCGATACATATAACGATCACTGTATTTGCAGGACAATCAACAATATTTGACTTTCTTCCTCACTAAACACGGCTGTTCCTTCTCGCAGGAATCGCCGGCTCTATCAACACGACCTGTCCGCGTCGTTGGCTCACTACGACTGCGGTGATTGTATACAGTGTTGCCACTTGCCAGATCCAAAATGTAAAACTATGGCTTTGTAGGCCAAAATTCATGTTGTGTTTGTTGTTTGTTTGTGGAATTCACTCTAAAACTCTGGTACACACAACGCCATCTACCAGGATCAGGAAGAACAGAAACGGAACTTGTTTATGGACGCCAATACATGCATGTGGCTGGCGGGAAGGAAAGTTTTCAAGGGAAGATTTTTTTTAATTCATGCGCTGGGTTGATGATTTTTGCGTTATGTAAATGTTTTTTACCTACGCTGTGTTGCTTTATTACAGATATATCTGCAACAAACTGTTTTGCGCAAGGATTACACATCGCTTTATGTGGTTCACTTGTCAAAAGAAAAAACATCTTATTGGTTTCACGTAGGCTAGGGTATACACTACATCTATTATTTTTAACCCACAAATGCAGCACCTGACAAATTGTATTGAACAAACAATAGTGATAGTCTACTATTAACACTAATCATTGTGAACTATCACACCCACTCCCACACCACCAACTCGCATCACTTCTTCTGGCTGGCTGGAGTAGGCCTACGCCAAGTGCTGCTAGCTATCTGTAATCAACATCCAAGCGCACTCAATCGTGCATTCTGTGCACTGTCTGAGTTTTGCAAGTTCACTTCGAGTAGTGACAAAAAATTATTCCAAGGGTGAAATAGCGCCTAGTGTCCATCTATTTGAATTTTTAGCGTTTCATGGAAATTGTGGTAGGCCTATTTTTACAAATTATTTATGAGTAATATGACAAATTCAAAAAATATGGTATATTCGCGTACCATAGTGAAAGTGCTATGGTACATGGTACACGAGGCCTAAAAATGGTATGAATACCATAGTTATGGTACGTCTGGCAACTTGTATCTACCTCTGTCTGCTCCTTATCAGTTGAAACATAACTAGTTATGTACAGTCCCGGTCACATAATTTGATATAAGCTTTGTGGCGCAAAACCTGGCGTCAAAAAGTTCATATTTCTAATTTATGAAACCTCGAAAGAAATCCCGTTCATAGGTCGTAAATACTAGCATACTTTAGAATGTCGTTTCATAAGTACAATCAATAGGTGTTCAATTTTCATGATGCTGTAAAGATATGTGTATTACTATTATAAAAGGATCTTTTCTAAAACTTTCAAAACAACTAGACGAAATACTTGCAAATAAGTGTATCAATAACAAACGGAAGTTAGTATCAGTAAAAAAACTCTTCTAAAATTTTAAAACAAATAATAAAAGTAATACAAATTTTGCTTAAAAACTATATTAGTGGAATTGTGGGATTTCTCGAAATTCTAGATGGTTTTAACAGTTAAACTTACCATTAACATCACATAATTCAGAATGTTCCATCTTAGTTCTTTGTAGCATTGATTATTGTTATCTGATTAAAATAACTTCGGTAAGTTTTCTCATCATTTGAAACAAAAACCATCTGAGATGAAAATCTGCGTTAAATGAAGACGTTTCCTAGATAATGCAAGTTCCTCCACAGAATTGATAAACACAAGCATCGAGACCCTTTCCAAAATGTGCAATTATTTCAGTAGCTTTAAAACTCACTCACTCACTGCCCATTTAGAACCGAATATAATGTAAACTTTGCGTAGTTGAATATTTCACATTGCAGTATAATGAAGATAAAACTACATTATCGTTTATTTCATTGATGAGGATTTTTTGGATGAGCGTAGCGAGCGAAGCGAAGATTTTATTTCACTACACTGGAGAAAAAAATTCCGGATTTTTTTCTTTTTTTTGTATTTTTGTCGGTCTGTTAACACTATTCCGGCTAAACCGATACTCCGATTGCAATGAAATTTTATGGAGGCCTCCAAAATCTCTGAACTTAGAACTGCCACGTTTTTGAGCGCAATCAGAAAATTATTTCTCATGAAAATCGCAATGTTATGATCTTTATCGATTTTTAACAAATTTCTTCGACTTATAACACCTACATGCTTAGTCCGATTGAAATGATTTTTTCACAGAACCTTAATTTAATGAATTGATATATTCGTGTGAAACTTGAGCGTAATCAAGAAATTATTTCTCATAAAAATCGCAAATTTTACGATTTTTGAAATTTCTTCGGCTTAACACCTACATGCTTTATCAGATTGTAATGATTTTTGCAAGGAACGTTAATTTCATAAATTTATATATTCGTGTGAAATTTGAGCGCAATCAAAAACATATTTCTCGTGATAATCGCAATTTTACGATTTTTTCGATTTTTTAAAATTTCTTCGACTTATAACACCTACATGCTTTATCCGATTGTAATGATTTTTGCACAGAACCTTAATTTTATAAATTAATATATTCGTGTGAAATTTGAGCGTAATCGAAATATTATTTCTCATGAAAATCTCTATTTTACACTTTTTTCGTTTAAAAAAAATTACGCTCATCCAACAACGCGCCTGAAAAAGCGTTTGCGAAGCTTCTTAGTATTTATCTCTAATGTGGCTTGTTAACGGAAAACATTTTCACTATCGGCACGATGTTTCCAGTTTTAAAATGTTACACGTCCTGCTAGTTACAATTTAATAGATTTTAATTATTTTATGATAGATTACTGTATTGCATAGAACCTAACGTTAATGCCAGACATAATATATGAAAGCGATTTGTTCGTCGACGCGGTTGACAAATGTGGTATTATTTCTACAAGGAGTGATGATCCAGCTTTGCAAAGAAGAGGGTGGAACTGGTGGTATATCTCGCCTAGGTCTAACGCACGACTGTGGGAATTCAGTCTTTCAAGTGAACCAAAACTAATCCCCTCCCCCCCCCCACCTCACACCACACGCACATTTCAATACGAGGGGGGGGGGGGGGCATAAGTAGGCTCCAACCTGCCACTTGTGGCCATCAGAACGCCAGATATGACGAAAAATACGCATATTCCTAAATCAATTTTTTCGTTCCATTCAAAAATCACCATGAATATTCTATATGCAGATCTGACAGAATAAAAGATCTTCACACCATAAAATGTTCCGTTGAGATAGCACTAATTCAAAAGTCTTAAAAAGTCGGTGTGGAAGCCCGGCCAGGGGACAATGTCATGCCCCTGTCCAGGTGAATAACTAGGTAAAGGTTATGAGGATTGTTAGTATGAAATGCCCAGGGTGTATTTAAAAGGACACAATTCATAGTAATTCCATTGCAAAGAAAATACCGGAAAAAATTTCAGCTAGGATTGCCGTTGTTGGGTTTATAACGTTGACCCATCAAATATGGGTTTGGCGCATTATGCACCAGTAACCTGTGGCAAATTGTTAAGTCTACTATAAAATCGCTACTATACATTTAAGAGCCACAATACACAATCTCTTCGTTCAAACGGCCAGGTTTGAAATAAAAATCCACGTAAAACAATATCGGAATTTACTCAATACGTACAGCAGGGGGGAATAATGCTGAGATAGTTGTATGCACCATATTATTCAGACACGGAAATGAACGAACCAAGCTCTTTCGTATTTAAATTAAACCAAGTGGTCTATGGAGCTGTATAGAGACAGAAATGCAAATTATGTACATTAGTGTATCTCTTCTCACCACTTCCACCCAATGAATAATGTATTCCCTATCAACAAGTTATTTCCGTGAATTTCATAACTTTAAACTAAACAAAACAATAGCAATAAGTGTAACAGGGCCATGGCTAATGATACGAGAAAGGGGGACAATCCCGGTATTTCTTTAAACTTTCAGGAAAAAAATTGTGTTTCAATTAGTTTAACGGATGAGATTGTTATATCTATTTTGCGATGGTCAATTCGTATTTTTATAAACCACTTATATAGTTAGTTGGTTATATTTTAGATGTTTGTGAAATTTCTATTTTTAATTTCAATGTATTCTTATCGAATGATTGTTATTCTGTGTCGTAAGGCAACAGCGCTGGCTGCAGAGACCAATACAGGTTCATTATTATATATTGTATCTTAATTGCCTTGTCGATAAGTTGTAATGCCAATTTAGTACGCTTTTAATATCCATTGAACTTTAACAAAACTTAGGTTTATAAAATCATCATGCACTACTTAAACACCTTTAAAATGGTTTGACAAAATTTAATAGGTCCACAATAATAAACCACTAATATTCACGATAGTTTTTTTCCTTTTCTTTTGTTTTTTCCCCTATTTTTTATTTGGTTCGTTAATTAAGTTAATTTAATATCCTTTTTGAATTTGTGACCAACATTATTGTGTTATTAATACAATGTTGTTGTAAATGTTACTATTTCAAACTTTATTCAACTATAGTTCATTGTTGAGTCTGCACTTATGTAATAAGATTAATTAAGTTGTCCTCCTTTGTAAATCAGCTTTGTAACTGAATAGGATAGGCGTTAAATGAATAAATAAACAAATATATAAAATAAATTGTATTTATCGCGGCACCGCTTTCTTCCTCATCCACCATTAGCAAAACTATGTGTTTAACCGTTATTATCAAAACATATCATCAATTGTATGTTGTTGCTATGGGCTGTTGTATGTGTAATTAGTTATGAATTTACATATAAAAATTGTTTTCCCAAAGCTAGGATTATTTTTAATTCAAGCATTTTCGAGCAGAATCCCTAGAAGTTACCTCACAAGAAATAACAAAGTGATGTTTTTTAATCCAAGAGATCTAGGACTAGGAGTTATTTTGGTCACCAAAATATGTCACTAATCCGAAACTCGTCCATCTGTCCTCTGCGTGCACGAAGCTTAGCACAAAACTAAACAGGATAACGTCATTTTAAGAAGGTCACCAAAAACACAATTCTCACAAAACTTGGGGGCCAAAACCTTAAATTAAGGATGTAAAATCCACAGTACGAAGAAATATTTTTAAAGTTCATTTTGATTAGCTATATGCATAGAATAAAATTGGTAAGAAATACATTGAGGGAGCAATAGCCAGTGAAAGTTTGGTTCGACCCGGCACCTCCACCAAGCCTACTTTCCAAGCCCTGTAGGCGCTTGCTAACGTTTAATTAATTAAATATTTGTTGAAAAGTCTCAGGAGGCATACAGTCTAGAAGCGACTCAACGAAGTTTCGCTTTTACATGCTTGCATCGCGCGAGATGGCTTGTAGAATGTAGAAGGCTCTTTAGAAAGCGGAATGTAATTTAAATACAAAAGTTGAAGTACTGCCAAACCATCCAAAAGTCTCAAGTGTCAATACGCGAGCATTTCGATATACGTCTTTCCACAGTTGCAATATCGTCGATGAAGCAGTATTTTTAATCCATGGAGACTCAGGTTTAATGCTGCGGGAATCTTATTATTAATAGAAAGTTTCTCATGTCACAACTCAGTTTAAAACTGATTGACAAAGGAGGCCAATAATTAAACTTTATGTTGTTTTATGTTGTGTTTCTGTGTCAGTGAAGCTACTCAAGGCGATAAGTGAGTTGAGATGAAGACGAAGAGCTAAAGTCTCTTGGTTCTGTACTGTCCCGACCTGCCCAACCGCGTGGCAACCACACATACACAACATGGAACCAAACAATTAACCTCAATTTAAAAAATTCATTTCCCAGTAGCATTCGGATCGGATTAAAAATACAATATACTCTTTATCGTAGTGCAACAGGATTTTATTAAAACATACCAGTTTCAGATAAATAGGTCATTAGTTGAAGGGTATAATACAATGGTAGCTAAGAGGTTCGTGTCACGTAAAAGCGTATTTGCTCATCTAATCTCCTTTCTTTGTTACTGGTCACACACCACACAACTTTTAATTAAACTAGGATTTTTCTGTCTTAAGAGTTACATTTACTAACTTTGTAATTATAGGACTAAGAAAACCACTTAAACATTTAAGCTTATGCCATTTCAAAACGCATGGCTCCCAGAAACCAAACTTAATTGTAAGACTACTCAAGAATTCAGGATTGTATGTTAAAAGAAAACCCAATAATAACATTTACTTTCATTTGAATAATAAAGATGATTATAATATGACTAATAACAATTATGATGCACCTTGGAAAACACGACGAATTAAATACATTTATTGGTAATAAATAATGTATTTGCATAATAAAATGTTTAAAATCAACCGCCATCTTTCATTATTTCGTAAGTCTCAATAGAAGGAAAATTCCATAAAAATAAAGAAGAAAAAGTTCGATAATATTGCATAGTAGTAGTAGTTTTGAATGCGGTTTGCGGTAATTTCACCAAGGCGATCTCAGATGTTTGATCAGGTTTGCCAGAGCTTAAGTCGAGTGGGCAGGATCCGGCTCTACTTGATGTTTTATTTACTTTTGCCCCAGGCTGACGGGGCAGGAAATCACCAGTCGCCCTCCTGTCTGAGAGCCGTGATACAATTGCTGTGCTGGCAAATTCGGTTAATTATGAAGGCAGGACGAGTTTTTACCAGAACCATTTATCTCTGTATAGAACTTCTGCTTTTTATACAAAAATCCGCTACAAATTAGATTTCGTGTTTTATATTATATCTTCATCACGTGATGATATGTGGTGATCCCAGCAGGGTTGCTCGATACTCCTGCAGGCTTATTTACGCGTTTTGCTATGGGCTTTTTTTCATCAGTTAAAAATAACTCGTAACAAAATTTGTAGCATGTGTTTTTGAATCCCTGGTTTGTTTTTTAAGCAAATAACTCCAGAATGTGAAAATATGTGTATTGTTTGCATGCTCTCCACCCAATGATTATGTGTGGATCAACATAATCCGATAAACATGTGTTAAAATATGTCCATGTATCTTGTCTACGTGGGTCATCTTGCTTTGTTATCCCAGCCATCCATGAATCTTAAATTAGCAAAATAATATGGCCACGAAAGACGAAATATATTAATTTTGGTGGATGTTTTGGGTCGAACCAACTGACCATGAATCAGTTGGCCAAGAGACAATAATATAGAAATGCATTTTGGAGAAGTCCTCGGTTCGAATTCAAACCTTCTTAATGAGTTACGGTAATGATTCTCTTCGTAAGTTTCTGTGACTTCTGGTGGTCAATCATTATATTTAACTAATTTAAAATAAATAAACACAATTTGTTATTATCTGAAGACATTGAAATCCTCGATAGTAGTTGAGGATTAAACGAACCAAAATATACTACTTGAGTTGCAATTAGAACGAGTAGAATCATATAATTTTAAAATGTAATCTGATGGTATGGAAATTGGAAATTTTGGTGGAGGTGCCGGGTAGATTCTTTAATGTCACATTTGAATGAAATTGCTTAAAATAAAAGATCGGTTGTAAATAGAGAAACGTGTGTGAAGGAGTAACTTGTCTTTTAGATGTGTTTCACGGTCAAGGTCATGGTTTCGGTGTGGTACTTCAACAATGAATAACATTCACGCGAATCATAGTGCACAACACAAAATAAAATACAAACGTGATTATTCTATTTAACGCGAAAAAATATTTAAATTTTTACATTGGGACGGAATTCGTAAAAGTCTGTTGTCTTATCTACGTACACTTGCGAACAAAAGCAAATAAAGGGTCAGACAGAAAGAGCCAATGTAAAATTCCGTGTGCACTTGTACATTTCTATTCTTTATACAAACTGTGAACTAAAAGGTTAAATTGTGGATGATTTACATAAACGATTTCAAGATATACCGAGAAGAGCTGCAATATTCTCAATTTACTGTTTTCCCGTATGCAGATTGTAGAATAGCACGCCGTAACTGGTTTTTCCTATTTCTATTTGGTATTATTACTACTACTACAAGTTTTAGCTCTAATAACAACAAAGCAAAGGCAATTAAAATGAGACTTGCCGTAAAAGTAATACAGCTAGAACTAAAGTAAATATTTAAACTGATGTTATACACTCGGAATGGGAAAATTCATGCTCTTCGAGCTAAGACACAGTTTCTAATATCTTGCTCTCAACGTCCTGGGTGATTCTAGTTTCTTTCGATTCCTACTAGATTGGAAATTCCAGAGCAAATACGAAGAAAATGTGATTCGTGAAATATAGTCTTTTTTTACTCGGCGATAAGAATTTGTTCACATGTTTACATGTTTCACTAAGATTAAAGCATCCTTTGTGTTTTACACTGTTAGTACAATGCTCGAGTGTAAGGGAGTCCCATTAGGCGTATAGGTTAATTAAGTGTTGTGTTAGTAATAATATCGCCATCATCATGATGAGAATATCGTGTAATTACTTTGCACTAAGTAGGTCCAGAAGCAATGTCAGAGTACGCCACACTAATAATAATGTTATACATTGCTAGAGTATGCGCACTCAAGTGTAAATACGAGACACTCACTTCAGGAAAATATCGCCGATAAAATATTCTCAAATAAATATAGGCAAATAAAAATCATTTCCTCGTGTAACGTGATCAAGTACCAAACTGCGAGGAAAATATAATAGCTAAGTTCATCTTATAAACGCAAAAACCTTACTCCTTGTCAACAACGTTTCTCAATTTGTCGACCTTAATATGATTTTCGATTTGCATTCACCTGTGTTGTTATTTTGACTGAAAAACAAATATGCCATAACTATTTCGACATGTCTTTTTCACAAAAAGTGTCAGGTTAATTTTATAATGAACATTCATAACGATATGGCACAATAAACTTTGTAAATAAATATTGATATTAACAAACATTTCGTATCAGTAATGGATAACAAAATGACGGAGGCTGGTAGACGCTTAGAAAACAAGGGGGAACATAATACCCATTACTTGTTTAAATATGTAATAAGAGATTACATTATTGGTCGATGAATTTTCGTCTTAATTTGGCAAGATTATAAGGCCAGCAATGTCTTTTCTTCCAGGCAACATTTAAATATAACAATTTATAATTGATTCATCACACTTCTACTAGTAAAATGTATTCACAGTTACAGTCACAGTTACAGTGACAGCTACGGTGCATATTCATTCACACATACAACTCTTTTAATAGTTAAATACAGCTAGAGAAATGTAATTACAACATAGATATTTAATCTATAACTGAGATTTGTTCAAGTGGAATCGACCTCCAGTAGCACTGACTTTGAAGCACAAATAATTCACAATCCTGGGTACAGGTTATTGTTCCACGCTTGTTCCAGCTTTCATATGTGGTGGAGGTGCCGAATACATATATATTAAAACATTCTGTGGTGTTGCCACGACGCCCTAGCCCCCAGGGTCAACAGAGACATTCTAGTGGCATTAACATCGCATATATCAATCAACGCCATGTTCGGTTTCTATCGTGAGACGTGACACACGCACAGACGGACGGACGGACGGACGGACGGACAGAAGAGTGGTTCGTGAAGGGGAGTCTTGCTCGCTAAAATACTTTATTCCTGAAAACGTGATTGTTATTTAGATGTGTATCTCTGATCTCAACAGGATAAGCATTCTCCAACGTATCTTGGTATTTATTGCTACTGGGATATGGAGCAGGCTAGTTCTATGTATTGGGAAGACTAGATGAGTGAAAGAGCCAAGAGAAACGAGGAAACAGGAATAGCGACAGAGTACAACTAATACATGAAACATCGAACAACGAAGCAGGAAACGAGGAAAGAAAAACAGAAAACAGGAAGAAACAAGTGTTAGCAGGAAACGGAAATGGGAGAATTGAAAAAATGGGACCACGAAAATAAAAATAAAACGGCGATTGGAAAAAAGAGAAATCTTATTTTAATATAAATCGTCCATATCAAACGGACGAAAATGAAGATTGCCGAACAGCGGATGTCGCAATCAGTGAATAATCGGATTATCACTGGATGAATTTTATCTTCTGGTGAACATTTCGTCTTAAACGTCTTTCACTCGAGTCACTCTTCTAGCGGCTGCCATTACTCCCGTCGGCTCAACGAATGACAGTAATTGCAGATTGAAAGCAACGATTACGCCCTATGTTCTCTCTGCATTGTACTCGCAGTCGTGATTATACATGAAAGAGAAATATAACACTCCTTTCCACCAGACAGTTTCATGTTGCGCGCTACAGTTATATGCGCAAGGCTATACCATTCATCGGTAATTACCAGAGCAAACGCACTGATATAAGCTGTTTCAGTTTAGATGCCACTAGGCGAGAATTATTACAGACAAAATATACGCCGACGCAGACAATTTACACACATACAAAAATAAATGATATGGTCATTGTGAAATTTCATTATGTAGGAGGATGTAGAAGTATTTAATGTCAGAGAGTGAAAATTAAAGCAAAACGATGATTTTATTATAATTCTTTCTGTCCTAAATAATGGTTACTGTAAGAGATGGTTTAAAAAAGAGTTTTGTGTCATAAATGCTAGTAATAAAGTTTAAAGTAAAGAGATAAAGTAAAACGCTTTGAAATGCTATTGTCAACTTGAACTTATCTTTACCTATTGTTAACAAATTTTAATTCTGTATCGATCTCAATATTGTCATAACATAACATTTCCTCTGGCAATACTGTTGTAAATATTAAGACATTATTAATAACTTAAGCGAAAATATATTCGCACGCATATCAATTATATCATATCAATTAAAATGGTGAATTATATTTATCCTGATTCTATAATAGTAGTTTCATTCTTCTAAAGCAGTTTTAGAAAGCTTTTTCCACGAATCTGTGGTCACAGAACCTACGTCAGCGCCGGTGCCCTGACCACTGACCAGTCGCCAGCAAAGCCATTAGAAGTAGTTCAGTGTACATACACGACTTGTCAGATAGCTTGGAGTTTTATCCCTGCCATCTTTTATCCAGACTGAATAGCTTGTTCATGGGTTTACCTCGGTCAAAGTCGAATGCTGGGATTTACTCCTACAAAATACACCATGTTTCTCTCCCTATAGTAATCTTCACAGCCAATACCTTTTACATAGTTAGTCACATGAATAGAAGTAACTTTTTCCCGGCAGGTTTTAATTAAAATACTCTGACCCGAGTCGAACTCGAATCTACAATGTGTTGTTCTCATCAACGTTTTCACAAAATGATACGATATGTACAACTAAAACGATACGAGGCTATTATAAAATACGAATTTAAAAATTAATAATTAAAACATAAAATAAAAAGTAAAAAGTAAATAAAATATTATATAAAATAAGAAAAATGAAAAATGAAATGAAATGATGACATAAACGATAAATCGCTTAGACTCGACATTTGATTCTCAGCATATTATAAAGGTCGGCCAAAGTTGCCTACACCGCCTTTCAAAATCGTAATTCTGAGCTTGGAGTACCAAGTCGTCGAAGTACCAACCTGTACATCGTACAGCACTGCCTCCTGTCATACAGTTGAAGAGCCTGTCATGTAGTCTTCTTACGAAATTTTCCAAATTGACAGAAGGAAAGAGAAAGGTGTAATTTTCAACCGAGGGGAAATGATTATTAAATAGCCATATTTCATTTGAAAGGGAAACGCACGGGACTCTTAGAGTAAGCTTCTTTGAGCGTGCTATTGTTATTAGTTTGAGAAAGTTAATAATCGGCTTGTGTTTATGCCTAGACGGGGGACCTAACTGATCAAGCATCAGGAATCTACCTTGGGTAAATGACTCTGCTGGTTGCTTAGTTACACCTTTGAAGTTACAAGTATCACATTTTAATATTGAATTTCTGGATTGTATTAAATATGATCAATGGCACTCACGGGAATGTTTCCCAACTAATCAAAATCGAGAAATACTCTTTTAATTACGAATTATTTACTTAATAATTTTTCTACCTACTATTAAAACGGATCGTTTGCAAGCCTCCGGCCATCTTTCATAATAACTGATGAGAAGCATTTTCCGGTGAGCTGAAATCTCTTCTGTTGCATCCCTTAACACCCACAACCCTCTTCCTTCCAAAGGCCTTACGCATCACGACAATTTTTAAAGGGTAATTTACATTCAAAATATACGTTAACTTTGCTTGAAGAGGTTAAAAATTCCGTATAAGAGTCTCTTATGGGGAACACATCCACCTGAAGTAAACTTAAAAAAAAACTACTTGGCGTGAAAGCTACAAGTAAGTTCAACCAATCCATTTTAAGAATAGGCGATATGTCATTTACCTATATCATATTCATGGTCCTTCCAGCCAATGGTATCAAACTGGATCGAACCAAAATCCACAACCCTGTAAGTTTTCCGATCCTAACAACCGACAAAGCATTTTTACTAAAAATAATTCACCTATCAAATATCCGACAAGTTTTTCTACATTTATTGTTCGTTTTTCATTTTCATGTTCGGAAATTTACATTAAAAAGTTTCGAATTCGCAGGATATAACAACTGAAAATAATAGCTTCGAAACCACGATCGTCTGCTCCTGTAGTAATATTGAAGACTTCACACGACGTGTCGAAATACCCCAGTGCGTAATTTATGTATTAATTAAAGCAATTTTCCTTCTACTTTTTGGAATAGGGAGGCTAGTGTATGGTTATAATTGTGTAAATAACCTATATATCTATACCTATAGCGAGCTTCATTTGCTTCAGTGGCAGAAAACTTTATGTGATCGCAGTCAAACCAAAGACAATTGCGAACACTTTTTAACTTTGCTGCCTACATTGATTGCCACAATCATGTCGAAGTTCAGTTTACAACTATAAATTATGTGAAGGATGATTTATTAATAAAATAAATTGCACACGAGGGTAGTTGTACATAAATACTCTCGATGTAATTTATATTCGCATACTATTTTATGCTATTTTTGGAATTGAAAAGGTAAAACACAATCGAACCAAACCAAACCACTGTATTATGTTATTCGTCGTACAAACGCTTACACGAACCACTGATTGAGGCAGCACATTGCGTGCACTAGACTCTCATTCGAAAGGTCATCGGTTCGACTCCAATCACTGGCAATCTTAATTTATAAGTGAAGGTTTTACCATTGTTTTTCGCAGTCATGAGTGTATGCCTCTTGTTCTTTCCTTACCAATTATAGTTAGTCGCCTGCAGAGGCTCACCGGATAAAATAATGCTCCCAACAGCGGGCACTCTTATTAAAAAAAACATTGTTTTACCCTAACAAAAACTGAAAAGAGACTTTTGTTCAATGCCGTACTTCCAGCTGTCCAGAAGTCGGAAGTAGGACTAAAGCACAAAAGGCTTCTATAACTAACGTCAATTGTAAATTTCATTTTGAAAGTACGAGCTAACGACAAAGTGAAAAATGTTAGTTAATTTGAATGAGCGTTTAGCTCCGTAGAAGGCTTCCCCTCTTCCGGAGTTAACGGTACATGGTAGCTTCATGAAACGTGAAACAGTGGCTTCTCACTGCTAAGAGGAAGAGTTAGCACCAGACAGGTTTACAACATTCACCATCGACACTGTTAATAATTGTTGTGATATTTTATTATTTACAATCATAAACTGCTTCCTTACGGTGTTTTAACATTAATTACATGGTTTTTGTTTTGTTTTCTTGTGGGAAACCTGCCCAGGGTGCAACGACAGCCCCTATTCAAGTGTCTAACTTAACAATTTGGAGCGAGAAATATTATTATGAAGGGAATGTTAAAATCCCTTACATTCGCATTAAAACGACTAAAGAAAACCCTAGAAACTCTAGAAAGCTTTTAATCAGAATTGTCAGTGGCAGGAGTCGAGCCCAGGACATCCCGAATCAGAGTCTCAGCTACATCTGTCATTCGTTACAGAGTTGGTTTCAAGAATTAATTTCGTGCTAGAGATCTGATTAGCTCTTACAAATAATGAATGGTCTTTACGATATCGTATCGTATATTGGCAAAATCGATTATTGATACAATTAGCAAGTGATGTTTAAAAAAAGCCAGAGTGCAAGTTTTTAACAGGCGTGTCTACAGGAGCACCCAGAATAGAGAGCGAAGCTACTTATAATCAGGACTACAAAAATATCATTTCTTCTAGAACAATTGTCTTTGGTGGAGGTGCCAGGTTGAAACAAATCTTTCATTAGTACGAACATCGCGGGCCTACCTGACTCCCTGGGTCCTTCCTTGTTCCTTGTTGACGGCAATGTAAACAAAGAACGCATGTCAATAGGAGTTTGTGTTAGGGCGTGACAAACGCACAGACGGACGGACTGTACAGTGATGCACATAGGAAAGCTCGTTCCCTAAAACACAAACCAATGCCCGGCGCCTCTGAAAGTAGGTATGTGCACAAAAATCTGTATAATTGTGTGTAAGTGTTGGCTCGAGCGCTAAGCGCGCGACTCAATTCCGGGAGGTCCCGGGTTCAAATCCCGTCGAGACAGGCAATCCTAACTGAAGGTTTTTCCTAGGTTTTCCTAAGTCGTTAATGCGAATGCAAAGGACTGAGTCCTCTTAAACAGCTCTCGGACATCCCTTTACAATCATCCTATCCGCAACATACCTCGTTAGACTTCTGAAGAGGGGCATGAATTGCACCCTGGGCAGGTTGACCACGGAAAATTATTAATTTATTATAAATGTAGGAGTACACCCACAGTGTATACGAGTCACACACTTAAAGGCTTACCTTGGTTCTACACGCATGACAAGGTCCTGGCAAACTCACGATGCTATTATGTCACTACTCTCTAGACTTGACCATTAACCTAGCACTTTCGATACTCCACTAAATCAAATATTTATTTTGAGGCGCAATTAGGCCAAGACGGAGAGTCGCCTCTTAGTCGAAGCCTTTACATTGGCGCACGATAATAGAGAGCGCTCCCCAGGTCCAATATTGATGAGATCGAGACCACCAAATATAGATCGTCTATACTCTATAGGCTATACTTACTTATACGGGGAACATAAATTTGGTTTCTTAACTAGGTTAGGAGCATAATACATAAATAACGTAAAGTAAACATTGTTTCTTTTCTATTTAAACACAACATTTTCAATTACTGTGTTCAATTGTTATATCGAAACGGCAAAGACGTCAGAATATTGACAATGTTGTTTGTGATCGCATTTATATTTTATACATGCCAGCTACAATTTCTTTAAAAACACAGTGTTTATTTATAATTCTTCAGAATTTTTTTTTCAGTTGCTTACTTGATTGTTTTTTTTCTCGTGTAAATGTTGTTATAAAGGTACCTACCTACACATTTAATTCGGAAAGCTAAGCTTATTCTCATTCTAGCTCGTTGTAAATGAGGACATGGCAATAGATAATAAACTTTTCAAGTCAAATTAGCAATAGATCAATACAGTTATCAACAAGTATGTATTCATTGAATATAGCACCATTTATGATTATTAATGCCCCGACAAAGTTATCACATATTCAGTTTTGTCTAGAATTTCTTTACCCCAAGGGCTCGGTTTTACAATGGACTTCACAGTGTATAGAAATACAAGGAGGCTTTCATCATACTAATTGCTAGTTGTTTGCTTGCATTTTGACGTCATGCCATGAATCTCAACCGCATCTCTTGCTAAGCTTGTGCATTGTTTTTCTACCACTCGTCTTCTCCATGGGTTTAAATGCTATATGTTGATTTCTCCAGGGAGTACGATTTGCTTAAAACACATTGTTTTAAGCTTCACATATATTTTTTTTTACTACAAAACAATCACTGGAACGATTTTTAGAAACAATACAAAACAAGGTATTGTACAAATATAACAAAAGAAGGTTTCGAAGAGCTGTCGCTTCCATTGTTCTCCCAACTTTACGTTTTACAAATAAAATAAAAGAACGTGAAACATGAATTTTACATGCCAGGAATATTGCATAAGGCCAGATTAAAATGGTGATAAATCAAAAACTGCTTTATTTTCAATTCAGACCTTAAACAAACACAATATTCTCAAATCTCTTAGAAAGAGAATAGAAATAATAAATGTGAACTCTTAGCGGAGCTCATACGGTTGGGCGCAGGTTCGAAGTGAGCGGAACAATACGACATGGGTTTTTGTAGTTGGCACTCATAATATATATATCACAAGTTACTAATCGCCTCCAAAAGCACATTTGAAGTAATTAAGAATAGCAACAAAATCATCAACAACAATCGTGATACAACCTCATTTGGAAATAAATTGGTATCAAAATTAGATGAACAAAAAACAATTTGAAATCAAATTGTGGGTCGTTTATCAAGTCGGTTTATTCCTGTTTAATGCAGAAGGACACTTTGCTTTCAGGTACAGATTGGGACCTATATTTAAAGATTTGGTGTTCTTGTCAACATGATGCGGTAAGGAATTTCGCTGTGATGTTGGGATCATATCGTAATGCTTACCACTGAGAATGATACAATAACTATAATATTGTGTTGGTTTCTTTCTAAAAATAATGCAAATCCCACAAAAAAATCAAATCCCATTTTATTTCCCACTATCTGCTTTAACAACATACCTGAAATAACTCCACATTCCTAAAGGTAGAAGATATTCCCTGAAACCAGACATAGCGGGAACGTCGAAAATGTTCCCCATAAACATGATACCTCTTGTGCTCAACAGCTGCTATTAAACCAAGCTTTTGGTCTACCGAGACCAGTTGGTTGACTTCCGTTCTTTGTGATATCTTTTATATCGTCGGGGTCAGGTTGCGAAGTCCGTCCTGACCTTGCGGAGGATTACTCTTGGCTTATTAAGTTTGAGAAGGTTATGAACCGGGTCATCTTACGTCTTCAAACACACCCAGATGGCATAAAACAATTCCATCTTGAGATGCATCTGAACGTGGTAAGATATTTGAGACGACGAAAAGATTCGCAGAAGGGTAAAATATAATCAGAATCGAAGTAGAAATTAATACTTCCACTGTCGTTTCGGGGTAATAAAGATTTGATCGGATTACAAGAATCTTATTAACTACACCGATACTAATAAAGATTTGCTCAGGTTACAAAAAATAATTTACTAGCCCGATGAACGAGTAGGTTCCTACTTCCTACGAACAAACTGCGTTAGACGTTGTCGCGCGTCGTTATTAGGGTTAACATACTGACAGATCACCAACAAAATAATATGAAACTTCACATAAGCGTTTTCCGATATATTGAAAGCAGCTTCATATTTGTTCTCAGAACACGTACATAAATTATAATTCCATAGAAGCTGTATGTTAAAAATAAGTATTTTACCTGCCCCAACAAAGCCATAAAGAGCATGTTTAACGTGATTTTAAATTTTAAATTTCATGAAACCATGCTTCAAATCAGGCTAGAAGACCAATTCGGGTGAGAATTATGACTCCCTAAACAGTTAGTGGCAAAATAAGTTATTTTTCGACCTTTAATAAGAATAAAGTATAGCTATAAGTCAACACAATTCTTTACAGTGAACAAAATCTAAAACAACCTTTTAAGATATGTTATAACCATAATAATAATAATGCGTAATCATGTTATAGAAAAACATAATTCCCAGCATAATTCATGTATCGCATGTTATTCTCAGAGGAGTAATGAATGATGTGTTCTGAAACGTTGAAGATTCACAATACAGAGACCCATCAAAGACGAAATATCGTGAACATTAATATCAAGGACGAGACACGAGATGCTTCATCGTTCCATCAATTTATCTGAGCAACAGCTAGACGAGTAGCTTGTGGCGTGCAAGCGGCAGGGGGGGGGGGGGACCCCAGGGTCTGATATCGCAGCTTTAATTATATTACTGCACGCCAACACAGATTTAAGGTAATTATAAATTAAACATTTATAGCAGACCAAGTCTTTGGCGAAATCAGTGAAGAGTTGCTAGTGTACTAATTGACAAGATAATTGGAAGTCAAATAGATGAAAGTTAATGCGTTTTTGAATAAACGAAATGTACTATATAAATAAATACCAATCTGGAATGAAAATTAGAAAAGTTTCACAAGCTCAACATCTGTTTGATACTCCCAATTATAATATTATGATCTAGTGAAATTATATCCTTCTGGGAGGGAGCTGGAACTCCTTCGTAACCCACCCTATTTGAGAGTGAACTTGATTGTTATTGTAAGCTCCCACCCCTCCACCCTCACGAAATATATTTATATCTTCCCCACCTTCAAGAAGTCTTGGTTCAGTTCACAGTTAGATTTAATCTGGAACGCTTCTTTAACTTGTGCAATAAATCTGAGAATCTATAGTAACGGTATCTATAATCTAATTTAGAGTGATTGTCATGGGAAGTTAAAGTTTCCCGAAGATAAAATACGTATACCGAACTTTGTATCAAATTGGCACTATATAGTTTCTTTTTTTACTGTCAGCTTGTTTTGTTTGCTCCACAGCTATTGTATCCCTTCTACTAAATGCCCACCGTGATTGTATGAACTTCATATGTAACTCAATTGAACAGTCATACCACGTAGAGTAATTAGTTATTTGTGCCCACACCACAGATTTTTTTCCACTTTATTAGCTAGGGCGTTTTCCTCACCGTTTGGAAATGTGTATGTACCGATATATTTTTAATTTTCTCTCGTAAATGTGGAAAAAGAAGGCTTGAACAAAATGGAAATTTTTTTAAAATTCTTTACAGATTAATGATTTGAATGTTGAAATTCATGGATTTTTAGAAATATTCAACATGATTAAATTAGAATGTTTTTAATTGGCCTTATATATTTTGACTTATAACTAACTACCAGTTACTTGGAAAAGAATATACATGAAAATGTACAGATCTGTCAAATGTTTCTTTACAGCAAAAACACTTGTCGAAAGTAGAAAAGCATATTGTGCAGTTTCAATTGAAGGAAAAACGTGGGCAGTAACAATAATCCAAAGCAGTGAACGTGTTGTCATGTCAACGTCTATACAAACAGTTTGTTAACAATATGTTTATTATAATTTGTTACTAATTCAGACTTTTGGCCTTTGGGGCCCGCAGTTATTTAATCTAAATTATAGTATTCAAAAAAACCTTGGCGAAACAAACTTCCATAAAATATCGTCATTAGTTTTAAAGACAATAAAATGGTGAATGTAAGAGTGTAATACTAATAAATACACAGGAACGTTGAACAGGTGATTCTGCATCTGGATTTACACGTTGAGTGTACTGTGGAACTGCGGCCAGTGCGGTGGTTGTGAGATAACTAACTGAGAGCTGAAATTAATTTCTAGCCAGATCGTCAAAGCAGATTCCAGCCACGATTCCTGTATTGTAGAGTAGACAAGAAGACAAAAGGGTTGATTGGGGGGAAAAGTTATGGGGAGGAGTTAGTGAATAACAAACCGGGAGATCCAACTTTGAAATGATTATTATGTTCTTGTTTAGGTTGCTGTTTATGATGATGAATGGGCAATGCGGGTGGATGTTTGGTTGTTTCGTTGTCGCCCTACTTCACCATAAGTCTGACGCTTCTTCAGCCCCCTCCAATGCCGACCATTCAGCCCAGCAGACACCACAGAACCAGACGCCAGAAGATCAGGAGAAGGAAGCGGAAACGGAAAGTACGTATACCAACTTACGCAATAGAAAAAAGTATATAATTTAAAATTTCGATTATATTAATAGGAGGCTGATTTTCGGAGTTATCATTCACACTCGGCCTGATTCATATTCTGAAACAAAGTTGTTTATTGGATAAAGGGCGCGTCAACCGTTAGGTCATAATACGCCACTCTAGCCTAGGGAATGTAGGGAGAACACAACAGTGCTGGAAGAACCAGGAAAAGGGAGAAGTTTCTCGAGTCGTCGGCCAGACCTCGCCTCTAGTTTCGGGGAGTAAAATACTGCCCTACATATTAGCTGATGTTTGCGAGATGGACTTTTCTCGCCGTTTACGATCAGCATAGCCATCCTCTGGATAAAATTCTACCCCGGGCCCGGACGGGGGATACAAATTACATCAATTTGTTGTTAATTAAACAAGACTTTTAGGTGTCTGCAACCGAAACCTAGGTTGAAAGATGCCACTGAATAATGTATCAAATTTGCAATAATTGTGCAAAAATATGTTTATCATGTAATTTTTAAATAAATTATAAAGTTTTTTTTTATACGAACTCGTTTCTACACAACCTTAGCACATTGAGTGCTACTTTATAAATAGGAAATTGATGGTTCGTGAACAATTTGTGAAGAATCCGTAGTTATTCCCGCGTGCAATGATTATACTTCGGATGTCAAAATGGTGGTTAAATCAAATCTAGATATCTAAATATATAATTTAAATACAATGCCTTTATTTGAATTCTTTCTTCGTGGAACTAGGCGGAATTCCTTACACCGTCGAACAGTAAGAGTTTGGAAGTGATGTTCCCAGGGGGGGGGGGGGGGGGGGGGCACGTCGCGACGCTTTGCAAAACTAGGAAACTGAGGCAACTTACACCGTGCATATTCCCAAACTTAAAATCTTTTAGAGCGGAGGCTAGAAGAATTTAAAAATTAAAGTGACGATGAACTTTGAGATGTTACTGCAATACTTGCAAAACTTGTTGGAATCTACCGTAGTTTGAAAGAAAAACACAGCGTCCCTGCAGAAAACGTCTCAGCAAGGTTAGCAATTGACTTTAAATATTTATACTCAGAATGAAATTCACTACACTATCTAGTTTTGTTTCAAGTAAAAGAAGTCGTAATTAAACTAAAAGAGTAGGTATCTAACGTGTGAGTGTGAGACTGATTCGGAGGTCGGTGTTCCGTTACTATATCGTCCATCAGCAATCCTGACTGAAAGTGATCTCAAAGGATTTCCCTCTGTCAAAGAGCGAATGTCATGCATGATTAATTAACTACTTTATTCGGTAAAATAAAAGAGCAAAAGACACTTTAGTCAACTTGATTTTGCACCACTCAGTCAAAAGAGTGGTCTAAAGTCAAGTAGAATTCAGTGTTTTTTCACTCTTTCATGAATAAGAAATCTCCTAATAAAAGGTGTCTTCACAAACAATATTTACTGCCATCATGAATAACACATTTTTTGTTGTTGTGGGGAGGTGACACATGTTCTGTTTGAGAAATCATTCCCTGTACGCCTTTTACTTTAAACCACTGTCGAAATCCGTTTAGACGCTTTATCCGTCTGCGGTGACGACAAATGAACAGTCCGAGGAAAAACACGGAGCTAAACTGTCCATTTGTTTCGTCTAACCAGGAAGACGAGCGGTGGTCTGAGAGAGCACGTAGCGCTCTCAAGCAAGAGTGGCAACCAGCCGCACTAGCTCTCTTAAAGAAGAATCATTTAAATGCATGGTTGTATCCTCTCGGGTGACCTCCCATCTTACCTAGGTCTCCAGCGAGCAGCGATCCCCTTCCTCTTACTAATGCATTCTGTGTCTTAACCAGCCGGGGCCCAGCCGCTGCATGCATTCGTTATGAAAAGCAATCCTTTTAACCCCTATCTATCGCGAAACTGGAAAAAACTTTTCAAGACTTCAATTATTAAGAGTTGTTAGAAATTTAAATATATATTGAAGTGGTGGAGATTTATAAATGTGCGTAGAAATAAAATTAAAATATGTGTTCAATAGAATAAGCGGTTTTTTTAAAACAAAAATGAGTTTGAAAGTTATTTAAATTTAATAACTTATACATTTTGGAATTGTATGTAGCCCAAATAAAACAATTTTAAGCAGAAAACTTTCATAATTATATATATCTACTCTAAGAATAATTATGAATGTTTTAAGATGGAATTAAAAATCTAATATTTTGGAAATTAATTAATTTTTCTTAAATACAAATAGACTATTGCGAAATGAAAACTATGTCATTTTTTGCCTTCATATAAGTATTGTGTATGTGATTGGCGGGGGGGGGGGCTGGTTTTAATGTATTTCATTACTCCCTTGTCACTGAAACGTAGCCAATACAATTCGAAATCTAAAAACATCTCACAGTTTTTAAATACCAAATACGAAATAGAAACTAAATATCCCCGTTGTTTTTAATGATGTCAAAACAAAAGAACGCCCTAACAATCACTCAAGCGCAAATTGGTCATTATTTTGATGTTTCGCTTCTGTTGCGTCAGCAAAAACCTACTTTGTTAGCTGAATGTAGCCACTTCCACTCCCTCTGTGTGACGTGACGTTGCCAAGTTGTTGATCGATGGTTAACTAAACCAATCAGAAGGCCATCTGTCAATATACGCGCTCCCACGCTTCGTTGATCTTAATCTATTTTTAGTCAGGAGTAATTTTGAAAACTCCTCCATATACACCGTGCACAGATGGGTGCTCGTGTAACCGAGTAGCAGGGAACGTGCCACGGTATATTTTACGCATCGGGAACATCGGTGTTGTTTTATGTTATCCTCTTTGAGGTGGGGGGGGGGGGGGGGGAGACGCCTCCCGCTTTACGTTAACCCCATTTCGCCCACATTATTTATGAGTAAACATACTCGCCTACTCAACACATAACTCACGTACGACTAAAGATGATAATGTGTTTTGTTATATATAAAGCTGTTCGTGATGGTTACATCTATGCCAATATGCCCTTTAATGTCAATTTAGAATTTTTTTTTGACAAAAAATGGTATCAAAAATGAGAATACTATGGACAGAAATGTACACTAAAACACATTTATTTTTTTAATGTAAGATTTTGTTACTTGAGAAAGACTGGGGAGAGAAAGGGGAGAAAGGTGGGATTAGTTGGATAATTATTAACTAGAGAGAGTTGAATTCAGGTCTTGAAAATCCAACGAGCTAGAGTTTCAACGACGGAAAGGGAGACCCGGGTTCAATCCTCAATCGGGGTTAGAATTTAGAGGTTCTTGATTGAATTCCATGTATGAATTGAAATGGTATTGAACACTGAATGAGATGTTGAGAAACATCTAACTTTCCTCTTAAATAGACCGTACGTTTAAGTTATTTCGCTAGGATCGTTTGGCTACCATCTTTATACCCGATAAACAACGTTTCGTACGCTTTTCTGAGCAGGAGTGGTCCTTCAAGTAGGTTAAACATTTTCCGTATAATTTAGAGGTTAAACGAATATTTATGAATTTTGATTCAACAAAATAAAAACAGAAATAATATTATCTTCAACGTGATCTCATAAATATAAAGTAATAGTTTTGTTAGTTTCCTTCTGTTTGAAAATTGAAACACGTGTGTAAGTGATTGCACGTGGGATGGCAGGTCGCATGTACGCGGGGCACATTATTAGAGCAAAAAGTAGTTTGTGCATCATATCGCAAGTTAGTGGCGGCTCTATATAGGCGAACCGAGGTGTTACGAGCTAATTTCGAGCCGTGATACCCCTGGAGAGTTATAAACGAAAATCTGCTTCACTAGATAAAACGATGAGACGTTTATTGTGGAGGTTCACTTTTCAGGTCATATGTTTGAGTTCACAAATTTTACAATTATTTGAAAACTGTTAACCAGCAATAGGCAAACTGGAGGCAATGCAGTTTGTTTTCATACTCAACATCATTCTACGTTTATTTATTGAAGTGTTTCAAAACCTTAACAATACGAATTTGTGCTTTATATTTCAACGGTTACAACGTTACACGTATACCGACATTAATCCGAGTCTGCTCAAGATACATACACTGTAAATTACGAAACAAAGCAAATCTAGAAATGTGTGAAATAAGAGAAATTTAACTTAATAGCAATTATGATGTAGAGCATCAAAATCATCATCATTATAATTAATACAAAACAAATTCCAATAATTTTGAACGGTTTTAGCGAACGGTCTACGTAATTATACTTCCAATTAAAAACAGGAAGCGGTTTTTAAATCCTTCTAAAGAGTATGTTCTCGATTCTTGACTACAACCACAAGCCCTTAAGTGCACAAATAAAAAAACAACTAGAAGCTTTTCCAGCACCAATCGTTAGAACTGAAGAGGTGGCTACATTGACTTACTCACTGTACAATTCCCATTTATTCGCTGGATTAATGTGTTCCGTAAAATTTATAGAACAATGAAAAACGTGCTTTAGATTCGTTTTATAATCTTTTGCAACTTCAACGGTGAAAACTTTTCCTCTTGCAAAAACATATTTTATTTTTCTGTGCACAATAAAACATTAAACAGGGTGAGAGTTGAGAAGCGTCACGAACATGGCCGTTTCGGTTTTTCTTGCTTATTGGTTCATAAATAAACAAAGCCCTTGTGAACGAGTTTGAAAACGACGTGTTGCTAAACGTAAAACGATTGCTCATCAAACAGTGGTTTCCCGCCCACCCCCTCCCCCTCCCGCAAGAGAGGTCCACGAAAAATAAGATGTAATTTTTCAACATAGCGGTAGCTAAAATATCTATTCATAAAATGCAAAAAAAGTGTGTGATCAAAACTCTATCAAAGTTTGACAAAGGCAGTTATCGATGTGTGTGTTTTAAAGAATGCAAGTAAGGGTTTACGAGTACCCGAAATTTCGAGTTAGGACTCAAATATTTGCTACTCAAATCGAGCATAAAGAAAAAGATAATGATTTTGGTGGAGGTGCCGGGTAGCCCTGGCCTGTAGAAAATTCTCTACGATTCATGAACAGGATGGGTTCATTGTCATTGTGGGGTCATTGTACGCGAGTGTGAAACCAACAAAAATCATTATGCAGTTTGGTGCAACCTTACCAACAATTTTAGCTTTTCTTGTAGGACCAGTCTTTTGATACAAATTTTTATATTTTCGGAAATTTTGAATTGTGTGCACAAATAATAAAATTTACATATAAATTATGTCGTAACATGATATGAAGATATATGTCATAAATATTTCGATATTTATGTCAAAGCCTAACCCTAAAAACGTTCGTACTTGAACATTCAACTTTTTACAGAGAGATTAGATATTTAAATCAATTAGATCAATTGTTACTCTGTCTTCACTTTTGGAGCCTATATAAAGAAAAATATAAATTAATACAATTATTATTGTACATATTGTAAGTATTGTCAAAGTATAAACAAAAACCAAGTACAAGGACTCGAATTGAAGTCGATACTCGAGTTAATTTTAGTACGCGGACTCGACAAGAATGTATTCTATTTTCCGGTTGGGCTTTACGTCTGATATTTATGCCAATGCCCTTACAGAGATTACTACCTCTTCTCCCGCGCCAGGGAGACAAACTACTTAGAACAACACGTAATGGTCACTATAGAAGTCAATCCTACTTATTGATTTACAAAAACTTTCAAACCCATTGTCAAGAAGTAACGATGAAATCCGTTCCTCTCAAATGAATATTCTACTTTGTGAATCATGGACGTTTTATAAACATGTCAAATCTGTGACCTCCCGAATTATAGTCAAGCGCGTAACGCTGGATCGTCTTTTTCAGTTAATGTATTGTATTGCCATCTAAAAGTCAAGATGATATGGTAATTGATGTTGAATAATAAATTACTAAACATGATTTGGCTTGGAATTGTAACCGAGTGTATTAATGTGGAAGTGGAGGAATGTGTTACTAGATATGGTGGACGCCTGGCCTGGCTACTCCTCATCCTGGCCAACTGTCATGGGTAATCTCAGTGAATGCAGGCAAAGCTTATTAAATGACTCAAAATGTCACCTTCCATCCATGTTTTAGCTTCTGTCTGCAGGACTTTGAGTCAAGCACCATCCAAAGTCATAATAACACATTGATTTCTTCTCATATAACCTACTCGGGAAAACTTGACACTCTTCAGGTGTTAATGAATAATCATGAGAAGGTAAATGCATGGGAAGGAAGTATCCTAATGCTTTCTATGGAACTCACTCCAGCAAGTGTCTTTTTATTGGGGACAGAAAAACATGGAAAACTTCATTTCAGGCGGGTATCCAGCCGAAAACCTCTCATATATTTATTTCTTTGTCCTTGACAACAGGTTTGAACCCACAAGTGCCAAGTAACTATAAGGCTAAACTTAAAAACACAATTTCAAACAATACAAAGATACAATAGGCATACAACAAATTAAATACAAGGACAAGTATTATAAAATTACAAACAAAATAAGTAAAATTGAAAATCAAAAATGCAAATATAAAAAAATCACTCTAAACTGTAATATACTTAATAAGTTATGACATGCAGTGAAAAACGAATGATTACACAATGGTAAACTGGCATATAAACAGCTGTTTTAATTGAGTATTAATGGCTAATAATTTGTTGTGTCTTGAATTCGATGTTTCCTGTTTAATGCACCAATATCTCACGGTTCATTGGTTCCAACTAACATAAGACCCTCACCACCCCTGATAGTAACAACGGCACTCAAGACCTGACCTCCATGCTGTGCGTATTGGTCCCATGCCAAACGAGCGCACAGGACACAAAGCAAACTGTTATTACTAATTACTCATTAGCAATGCTAATTGTTTCTGTTAGACTGTAGCATGATAAATCCAACGGGAGATTTCACCCTGAGATGCAGTTATGAGTTCTGTATCAATTACTAGAGCATCCCTTTAAGACCACAACAGATGGTTTTGAGTGGACCCCACACGATAGGGGCTGCCATATCGCGAGTCAAATCCAGGCACCCATATTAACACAAATTTCTCGCTTCTTCATCACCAAACTAAATTATATGCATACACGCTTATCAGTAAATCAATATTTTTCAACCCCAGTTAGTTCAGAGTGATAACAAACTGTTCGTGTTGGTGATTCAGACTTTCTCATTCTACGACATCTCGTTGAAATCAGCTTCTCTTCAGACATCAGTTCTTTCTGTCCAACAGGGGGTCTACCCACTCAGTAACAAGAACTGATTTTCAATGGGAGACTTTAATTAAAGTGGTTCCGAACCAGCCCTGTGACGCAGATGCCATCAACGAGAAAATACACTTTCTAATATTTTACAATTCTCCGTAGTGCACATATATCGACATATCCTTGTAGCTCGTTTTAATTATTGTTAGTGTGCAAAGCTCTTCTATATGCCACACTTTTCTGTCAGTCCATCTGTGCGTGTGAACACTACATGCATTTTTGTTGCATTGACTTTCAAGAATGACTATACAGAATATTTTTGGTGACCCTTGAGGTCAGGGGATGGGGGATATTTTTAAGGGCATTTTTATGTACTCGGCACCACCAACACATTTTGTCAGTGCTCGTGTGCTCTTCTACAACGATCTGTTGAGTAAGTAGCTGCGCTCCCTTGTGTGCTCCCGTAACCGTGCTTGTAACACTAGAACATTTATGTTGGTACTACGCTTTATATTATGCACGTAAGTATTTCTTGACCTCTCGATAAGTTTTAAGTTTTCACAATGTGTACGTATCGTATACACGACGTCACTATTATTCTTCACGTTTTCTAGTCTGAAGTAAAATATGAGGAGTATCTTAACAGCTTCTTCAGTTGGACTTTGGTTCCACTAGAACGAGGACGTGTGAGAAATATATGTGCATGGAACGGATCAGCATTTCATTCTGCCTCGAAAACGATGAAAACTTGTCATCTGGTAATTCCAAAACTTTTTCTATCATTCGTCCTTCACCGTTCTATACAAACACGGACAAATAAATAGAATTTTCAGAAAACAATTTTATTCTTATCAATCATCCTTTCAGATTGTAGAAGCGCAAAGTCCGGTATAAATTGCCATTGGTCTCATTACACATTCGTGTTTTTGAATAATTCATGTTAGCATGTTGAAATCTGAAATCAGAATAAACATTCAATTAAAAATTGAACGGACGAAAAGATGACGGAGAGCGGGTCAAATACGAATTTTTGCTGGCCCCACAAGCTCTGCGCCCGTTTTTATCAAAACCTTGTGCTCGTATTACAGCACAAGCCAGTGTAAATAACACCTGTATGTGGTTAATTATCAAGTTATTTATATGCATTTTTACATCCAGGTTAGTACATAATAAATAAACGAAATTATTACAAATATCAATTCGACTTAATTAACAAAGAGGACAGTGTTACACAGACAGAAATATTTTGTCATTAGTTTTAAAAAAATTCATGTTATTTCAGAGGCTGATTATGATTTAATGTACACATTGACATATACATCACATTGAAGCCACAGATAAATTTTAACTCAATGTCCACACAAAAATTGCAACTAGAAAGGTGAAACGTTAACCAATGTTAGATATTTTTATGTAAAATCAATATTTACAATATAACTCTAATGCTTTGAGTTCAGTGATTTGATAAACTGCTCTCTAATTTGTTTAGCACCTTGGTTACGGTTTACAAAATGAATTGAGTAAATCACATACAACTACAGTAGACTTGCACCTATGATTACCATTTTATAATTAAATTATTAATTCAGATCGAAAATATCTGTATTTCATTTCTAAGTGTTATAGCATTGCATAGTAACAATTTAATTGCACATTGTACGCATCTTCAAACCGCCTCAATCTTCAACTTCCACACATAATTTAACTTCAAAGACTTAATTAATCCTACATGTTCTTTGACTTGAGGCTTTATGAAGATCACAGGTTAGAGAGGCTTCTAATTACGATACTTTTGGTAGTTCTGGTGCACCTCCTGACTCAAGACATGCTTGACACATCTTAACATTCGCATACGTAGTTTATTTATTTATGTATTATTATTGGTTATTTAGCGACAATACTTTTAATTTATTCAACTGATTTTCAAAGGAGAACAATTAAAATGCGAATCACACAATGACGATTGTAATAAACAGTATTTTAATATAAAACATAGGCCTACTTTAAAAAATTAGCTATAATTGTACAAATATGAACATATTGATAACACATTTAAATTGATTAGCACATTTTTATATTAAATTTTATTATTAAATTGAATTTAAATAAATTGTCTTGTATCTAATTCACACAAAATTATATAATTATTTCTTCTATGCAGAATTTTTGTTCAATAACCCGGCACCTCCACCAAAACCAGCATTATTGCATCAGCTTTATAGTCGGGACGACTGTTATGAATTCGCACTTGTTTGAGCTTCCAGAGTATTATAAACACTATTAAGAAACGCTACAAACAAAGTAGTCCTAGGTTTCACCCTCCAGCCATTGCGAAAAATAAGTAAATAGTCATGGCCAGGTTAACTTTTAAAACCAAAACAGAGCAACTAATATAAAATCAATGATAATTTTTGGGAAACCTTCGAAATTTAACTATCGATGTCAAAAATGTGTGAGTAAATTTTGTTTTATCGACAATTATTTATAACAGCCTTTATTAGTTATTGAGGTATGTAACACGAGTGGAACATAACGAAACATTTCGCTCTCAATTTTGGGTACTCCAGTGACCATACTTGTTAAAACAGGTATTTGTTTTTTATGTCCATCGTATTTTTAGTAAGTTGTTGTTCTTTCTTTGATTTCGAAACTAAATAAATTTTTTAAGTCAGAACCTACATGTACGGTTATGACCATTAACAAAACCATACGTCAAAATTAAAGTACGTTTACGCAACCAGGTCAATCAAGACGATGAATGATCGTAGAATAGAAAGATGAAAGACAATGATTCATGGAACGTGAAACTCAGTAGCCTCAGTATATTAGGTGACTAATGTACCGTGGGCTAAACGCCAAGAACTCGAGAGTTACGAGGGGGAATAGTTTCAGACATAATCTCACTCATACTTTGTCCAGGTACCGTTGGTTTACCCCTGTTTCTAATGCAGAACGTGACGAGAAATGAGGTACCGGTACTGAGATAGGAACTAAGATATTGATAATTATAAAGTTTCAAAGTTGATCGAAACTACTCGGTATAGCAAATAAAAAAAAAAGCTTTTTAAAACAGTTTTAATTAAATCAAATTCAGTACATAGAATAAACGCTTGGCATAATACACATAATAATACTATCAATTTATAACAAGCTGTGTTGTGAAGAGTGAGAGGGACAGATTTTTGAAACGTGGCCAATAATAAATTACAGAAGGTTCCCCACTGAGCATCAATACCACTAATTGAGTAGGTGGAGAGAAATTAATTAACACTCATATTTTAACCACTCGGATATAACTCCCCACGAAAAAAAAGGGAATGTTTATTTCGCTTCACTGTCTGTTCTACGCAAGTACCTAGATGAAAACTAGCATAAACCATCACAAACGAAATGTCGGTGCCGAATCATATCATTTAGACAGCAATAAAAAGGCCAGATTACGAAACAAGAGAATAGGAGAATAAGATACGACGTTTTGTCGTTGTGTTTATTGTTTATATTTATTCGTTTTTATTTATACAACACACTACACGAACATCGTGCGTGGTTCTTTCTTTCACCTACGTATTGAGTTGATCGTATTACATGAGTAAGTTTTGCTGGCGAATGTACTTGTGACTGAGAGTAAGAAACTTGTTTCCTTAACGGACTGTTATAACCTAAGATGACATCGGCACGGCACGCTTGCCTGTCTGAACCTGCACGCAAGCAATGTACAGCACAACCACCACTGAAAGTGTCGTGTCTTCTTCTCACCTAATAAGGTAATATTTCAACTCGTTTGCCTCCAGTAAGCTTCAACCCACACATGTACGGGACGCAGCTTAGGGTATTCAACGTTGAAGGGAGGTTTTTCTAGACACGAAACCCCAACTGGAAGTGAATTTGTGATGGGTTTGGGATTTGGTTTGGGGGGTGGGGCGGGGGGAGGGGGGGCGGGTTAACAGGGAGGCAGTGTCTTGAACATCACTCACCGTTTACGCTCACCCCACCCCCCCACCCACCCCCACCCACCCGCCAATCTCCCGCTACGCAACCCTAGCACACGTTCTCGATTTTATTACGTTCAACACTTGTTTTTGTTCGTGTTTGCTTCAACACAGCGAAGACCCAACAATTATCTGGACAGACATGAAACAATTTTCTTCGCAATAAAATAAATCGATTGCTTCAACGATTTATTGGACATAATTAAGGGAAGGGTTGAGACACAAAATGGGTGAGGCCGAGTTTTCTTCATACAATATACATACACCCTAGAATATCTGAACAGCTACGCAATGAAACAGTCTTCTTGGGACTAAAAACAAATCAATTGCTCCAATGATTTTATTGAACATAATTAAGGGATGGTTGAGTCACAAAATGAGCGAGGGTGTCAGTGCGCCGCTTAAGCTGACGAGTCCCTGGACTGAGCTGATTAAGAGATTTTAACACGAAGCTGAAACTGAGAGGTCTTTGAGGGTTTCCACTCGTATCGCGGAAAAACCTGAATGGAAATTAAAATCCTGGATAGAAGGTGCATGGATAGTTAGTACTTTGTAATGTGGAACGGTGTGTGAAATCTGGCAGATTGGAATAGGCTTCTATTGAAGTCTACTAATTTCGACAAACGAAATACATTTTCGATCCGCTTTTTAAGGTGTCATCATGATTGTTCAATAAATTTATGCACAAAAAAAGAAATACGTGGAAAAATCATTCAACTTTAATAGTTAATATAATTAAGCAATTATATTTACAATACACTTAATGCATACACTAAAGAAAAACCTAAAACCAAGCTAGGTTGTCACTGCTAGCTGTCCGAATCCCTTTCATTTACTGCCCAACACGAATGAAAACCCCACATTATTAAAAATAAAGACATGGATTTTGAAAGGGATTCGAGCAGGTCAATCTAGTTCAGGTCTGATTATACATGAATAAACATAAAGAAAATCGAATTTAAAACCTGCTGGAAAGCATCCACTGTTTAGTACTGTCTGTAGATGTCGGCAATATGCCAAAGATTGATGTAATATTTACTCTTTGTTGAATCATTATTTCGAACACAATCATGAGATAGTGTGACAATTTTAGTGTTATCTTGGGCGAAAAAGTTTCAATTCTCTGAATCCACTGCCTGCCACGAGAAGCACCCTTGATGAGCCTTTTTTCTTGGTATGCCAAATCTTCCTTTACTCTGTCTTCCCCTTAATATTACCGCTTTGGTCTTTGATCGTTGATCAAAAGCACTAATCTGCCAAGGTTTATCTATGCGTAATTTCCATTATACCTATCCGCAAGCACTTTAATATTGACGTTCTTATGTAAGCTTAACCCGTTCATTCAACAAGACGTCCATGTCGTCTTAGCCCTTCACTCCTTATTTTCCACAACACATTTTTAACTCCATCGTCTTTTCTTATTTCTCTACCCCTAATTGTGTCAAGCTTTGATACTCCGGCTATGCTCCTGACAAATTTCATTTCTGTTGGTTGTCTTCTACTTGAGCCCCTCCCAGCCTCCAGGTCACTGCACCGTACCTCGGTATAAAACACAATTTATTATGTGTAGCTAGCAACACCTCAGGTTGGATCACGGAACCTTACAGCCTCACAACAAAATACTTTTACTTGCAAAATTATGAAAATTTCATTTAAAATTAATAAGAAAGCAGAGGAAAACACCTTTATATAATAAAACAAAAGAAATTGCAATTATACTTTTTCCCATAAGGATTCCCGCTGTAAGGTGCATAACTTTTACCTTGTGTGCCCCTCTTCAGGTGACTAACTAGGTTATCAGAATGTTCGGGTAACTGTGATGAATGTCCGAGGGGTGTTAAAGACACCGGTAAAAGTTTCAGTAGGTTTGCTGGTGACAAGATTCGAACCCTGAGCCTCAAGCGTTACGCATGAGCTACCTCTATCGGTATTATCTTGAGAGTAATTACGGCAGTTATTATAAACTAACGGAGTACGAATGTTAAATAATAATCGAGAGCGCATGTAGCAAAAAATATTGCTAGGGGCAGGTATAAATTGCATGCATATGCGGTACGGTCGGAAAAGATAATCAATTCCTAATTATAATACTAGTCACAGTGACATGTATAAATAGCACGAATTAGTATTATGGTCAGCAGTAATACAAAATGCTTGATACAATCTACAATGGCATGTATAAATAATTACCATGAATTGTGCTTGTTACCGTTAACAAGTGGGACAAATACAGGTTTTACTAATGCAATCCGTGAATGTATGATTTCCTACTTAGCAGTGGTTTGATGTTAAATTCTGTACCGCCCTTTGAAAGGAGCATGCAGCGGACTATGGGGATGACAAGGACTATGCTACAGAGATAGCTCATGTGTCGTGTGAGGCTCTGATTCAGGAGATCACGGGTTCGAATCCCAGCGCGGGAAACTTTGACTTAAACATTTATTTAAAATATTTATCAAAGCATTTAAAATTCACATACATATTACTATCTCACTTACTGATATTAATGAATACCAAAAATGTAAACTGCAAAAGACTGTTAACTTAGCTACACAAATATTTATGTATTTTGAATAAGTGTTTTGTACAAAAGTGTTGGACAAAACAAACACATTTTCACTTTTATGACGTATCTTAGTTACTTTTATTAACACGAAAACAAAATTAAGAACATGCATATTTAATATATAGACACTTTCTAGCTTCACATACATACTGGTGCGAACTACAAGCTCATAAGACATTCTGTGGTGCTTAAATGTGGATGATCTGATTCTGCGTACTAAACAATAGTAAACATAAATAATAATAATAAACAATAATAAACAATAATTACGTACACATGAAATAGGAAGGTCCTATTATAGCAATTTTATATAGATAGATTATAAAAAAATAATTAATTTAATTTTCTATTACGAAGAATCCTTTGATATGTCAAAAACTGCACTTTCTGATTGACTTACGATAAATGTTGGAAATCTGCAATGATAGGGGCGTACATTTATCCACATTGTAATGATTTATTACATCAAGAATAAGAACGTGGCGATCCTTCTTAAAGCCTCTCATTCTAGTGTATCCAACAGTCTTAAAACAGTCTCTAACGTTCGACGAGCCAACGAGCCGTCACAGTACCGGCTCACTAGGCACGTCGATCTAACCTTACCCTACTCCTAGCGTTCATTTGTATAATTGAGTCCCACCCACCTAGGGTGAAATCCGCATCCATCGGGTACCATTACGATTGCATTAGAATTCTCTATAACTTCCTGCAAACTTCTACCTCTGGATTAGGACTACTCGAATTTCCCCGACGAGAAAAATAATCCGGACGAAGACGAGAACTTATGTCAGCAACCAGGACTTGTGTCCGGCAGGGAACATATATGTCCTCCCGTGGATTCATCATCCGCTGAGCGAAGATTATTCACAGCAGGTACTTGATTCCACAGAAATAACCTAGTAGTTTAACATTTGCCCTAGAAAGAAGTGACAAATATTTTTCCACGACGAAACTGTATTAACACAGAAATAACGTTTAGTTTATCACTTGTTAAATTGCCCTAGAAAATGTAAGTATGATTATATTATTTACTTGAATGTTACACAGACAAATTTTATGTTAAATTGAGAAAAAACATTAAAGTTTTATATATTATTAATTATATGGTGAATAAAGACAAATTTCGTAAAGTATGTGAACATAATGTACTAATTATTGTTTATCACTTATGAATTTTGAATTGAATAGAAAAACAACATCATATACATTGTAACATATTTTGATAATTTATATCATTTGATTTGATCAAACTAATGTCGTTTAAATTGATAGCACAAACGAATTTCACATAACATTTTTAATTTTATTATTGTGTCGATCATTTTTGAATGACTAAATAATGAGTTACAGTTTAGCCTTGTACTTTTTATTTATCACTACAATATTTCTGAGTTTTTATCTTCAGCTTAATGCGGTAGCTTCTTCATCAAACAGAGAAAATGTCATCATAAAATGTCATTTGAAAAACATTAGTTTTTTCTTTGAGTACATTTGTATGCTACAAATTCCCTGTCACATTTTCTTTTAAAATCGAGTTGGTTCTAAAAAATTCAGAAATGTCACATAATGTCTTTTGGAACATTAGCTTAGTAATTGTGGCCTTATTCATGCAAATAGGTAAACACAAATTACCTGTCCATTTCTTATGCAGTTACAGTCTAAACGTAATTTTAAGTCGCTAGGCAACAAGAATTCATTTGGTTAAACAGTATTAACTATTTGTAATGCAAATTTTATTGGTAATATACCGAGAAAGTCGGAATCCATGTCCGTATTTCTAATCGCAGAAATTCCACGTCTTTGGTGGAGGTGCCGGTCTGGTTGGGAAAGCGACAACCACAGACCCGGCACCTCCACCAAATACTTGGAATTTCGTATTATTACCAATCAAATTGACATAACAAATAATTCACACGGATATTAAAAAAATAAATATGATTAATATTATAAATATGATATAATTCAACATGGTTTCACGACGCGTCTAAGCAATTACCATGGTAACTTTTGCGAGTATTTAACTTATTTTTTCGATCAATTAACTTGAATGTTTGTTCTGCATGAAATATTTCCAATCTCGACGTTTCTTATGGTACAAGGTTCGTTATTGCTTTATTGCTAAGCTCGTGTTTATTTAAGTGCGATGTAATGAAAGGTCTTGTTAACGGTTTCTTTGTGACCGTCCAAGTAACAAGGCACATTAAATGCCTATAATAACATCCCTCACTTGAAACTCAATCCTTGTAACTGAGTTTATTGACAACATTACAGACTTATTTATCGAAAAACTAATTATTTTTTATTTCTGTAACGTTTTAAAAATTGTTCCCGACATAAAACTTCAGTCCATCAACAGCAGTGCTTGCTTCTGTCTCATTGTGTCTAACCTTAACAAGTGATCTATTGCTAAGAAATATTATGCACTTCAGCCAATAAGGCATAATTTAATTTCGATGTTTGATCAGTCTTCAAGCTGAATTCTGGAACACACTAACATTTTAAAATTGTTTTGAAATAGACCAGCCTCTACCCACGATATAACCACGAAAATAATATTATAATAATATAGTCAGAAAGATTCAAATTAATCACAAATTTATATATGTCAGACCAAATAAAAAAACCATATATTTATTTTATATTTAATAACATGGTGGTAAGTCTAAATTGATTGGTAATACACACTAAAGACTAATGGGATTGTGAAATCACAGGATGTCTGTAAAATCTGTTAGCATATTTATATGAATATATAATCAAAATATAACAAATCAAAAATAGTAATAACAGTGATGATTTCACGTGTGTGAATAAAATAATAACACTGTCGTAGTGTCGTGGTAGGTTAGAGTTTGTTTTAGTATATCATGGTTTCGTTCGAGTCTTCGACATCGAACCAGGTCGTGTCAGTCAGGCAGCCATGTCATTTATCATGTCATGATGTAATGTCAGATCGCTGTGTCCATAATACGAAAGTCATGTCATTTAAAACAATAGCCCAGCCTTATACACGCAGTGTGAAACGCCCGCTTTCCATAGACTAGAGTAAATTTCACAAGAAAACTAAAACCACATTTCACCATCAAAGGGCGAATAGAAATACTTATTTTGTTCAAATAAATATATTTTGTGTTTTCAGCTCTGAACAAACTCATTCATATTTACACTGTTTACACATATATCTATCTGTATTTATAAGCTGTAATTTCGTTTCATAACATTTCTACTATACAAGCTCATGTTTGATTTGCAATTGTGATCCTGACGTCATGGTTAACCAGAGAACAGTCGTATTCAGTTCATACTCTGCCACACCCTTGAAATTGAATTAATTAAAATGTTGTGTACGTACGTTCGTACGTAAATGTAAATAGTCCCAATGATACTTCGAGCTAGCGAAGTCTCGCAACACACTATGAGTGCTGCTATAGCCCTTGTACCGACCATGCGATTTATATTTATTCATTTACAGATGCGTAATCAGGATATCAATTTTAATTGTTTTTAAATACACTTACTGAGAACGAAGAATTAAAATTTGACTCGGGTTTTAAAGAAGTTGTTTTCAACAACGAATCTAGTCAATGAAACACCGCGTAGTCAACAAATTTGGTTGATAGGAGAAAATCAAACAATATTGTGAATGTAATTTAATTAATATCAAATTGTGTGGCTCATTTCTATCAGTCTATGCACCATGTCACAGTTATGATTTTCTTTCGATAAGTTAATTATTTAGTACTTGGATTTGATGTGTAGATTTTTCAAGTAGTTCTTGTACTTATCAAAACTCAGCCGGGTATCGAACCCAGATATCTCGATTGCCAGTCGGATGCTTTACTCCTAAGCTTCAGCGACGGTTTACTTAAAATGTATTCAGATCTATAATGCAGCAACAATCCAGACGGTTTCAAGTTGACCGTCTCGATAGCTCAGGAGTATAGAGCATCCGACCGGGGTTCGATACCAGGATGAGATGGATTTTGTAATTTCTGGATTGATTTTCTTATAATCAATTACAGTTTTACCAACGGGAGTGATTTCCGATTAATTAAACTGAGAAATAACTCTTGTGTGTAAGTTTCTGGTAATGTTTTGAGTTTGGCTAGATGGGTTCACTAAGAAATGTGTTTGCACATACGTGTTTATATTAATTTCAAACAACAACAAATAATCGCGAGTTCGATCGTTGTTGACATTTCTTGTAACCAATAACATTGAACACCATTGATACAATATTAGTATTTACGTTGATATGTAGCTTTTGCTTCATATTTGCCTTTATTTACACATGAATTAAACTAAACAATATTTCAATTGTGTTCACCTATTTCAAAACGCAAGCGCAAAACGCGAAATGCTTTATAAAACTCTCAACCTCTTCTCTCTAAACGTTTAACAAGAGAAACGTGTACCCCTTACTTGGATGTGATGTTGGTCTTTATTACGGAAGACCGTCCATTTTGACGCTCGAATATGTTTTCATCCGTGTGCACTTGGCTTGAGTCGCATTACAGGGGTGAAATGTGTACTCGGCCAGAACATAACTCAGGGGTGAGTGAGGTTATTGTTTGACACCGTCCTCCTTCTCAAGCTCAGCTCAACCACGAGACTCGTGTAACCTGACGACAATCAAGCGGGAGGATCTGAATCGCATCCGATATGAATTAACTTCTCCTTTACTTCTAGATTATCTCCGCGAGCGAAGAAGTCTTTTTATTCCTAGCTTCTCTCGTTCGCTTGCAAAGGCCAGTTCTTTGTTACACTCCAGAACGATATTTTGGAAAACATGGTTTATTCCTGCGTATATAGGAACGTGAGTAAATGTTGAATTTGTAAAGAAAAATGTTTCACGTCGAACATAAGAGAAAAGAAAAGTAGAAATATAAGAGAAAGACAACTTTAGAGATTTCTAAACATTTCAAAATAACTTAGTAAACTGGTGACAATGAATATAAATTGAAAATGTGATTCTTTGAGGACCAGCGGAGAAAATAACTCAAAACTGAACATTTATTTGGCTGTAGATTCCGAGGTTTATTCACTCATTATCAACGAGAACTAAACCTCAAGAGGTGAGAGTGAGACACCAGTCGCCAGCAATCCTGAATCAAGGCGAGGAAAAGCAAAAGCTGGGATTGATCTTGTCCAACAACCTTTTGATTTAGGAAAAGTCGTTGCTAGGAAGGTTTCCGGCGTGCATTATTATTGGGCCATGCAGTAATGGATAGGTTGACCACTGTAGCGTCCTGGATAACAAGTTATCAAACCCTCTTTCGCATGTCTCTTATTTTGGTTTTAGATGAAATATGAAAATTAATAAACGTCACTTGATATCCATACCCAAGCCAGGCGTGATGCTGAAACCACGATTTACCCTACCCGTGGCTAATTGACCACTACTACTACGCTGGCTTATAACATAATTATAGCTGAAGTAATCTTCTCCGTAATTTCCATCAACATACACATGTAAACTCCAGGATTAGGTTGACCCTAGCATGCCTTCTGGCTCTCTTGTGAAGCGTCTCCCCCCCCCCTGCCTCCGGGCGTCGGACCCAAACACCTCCCGCCCTACCACACATCTACACGACAGTATATCTCGGGCTGATTTTCTGCGGTACGACTCACCTTGCTCCCGGAATATCACACCTTGCTTCCTACACAGCCTGTCACAAAGCCACAGCCTACCTAAACAATGACACTACCTCGCTTCATCCACACACCGCCAACCGCCATGCAGACGCAATACGTCAGTGTTGCACGCACAAATGCATTGGTTTCACTTTGCGTTACACGTACTGAATCTTTGAGATTGAAATCTAGAGTCTCTAATAAAAAGATTTGTATTACTAGAGACAAACTAAATAGCATAAACATTAACATTTTAGAACATATGAATTTCCAACTAATGAAACTATAGCAAACGCCGATAGTTCACCCGGCGTCAGAAGTAAATCTAGGGCTGGGTATTGTAGATACAGCGATACCCCTTGATTTACTTCTGACGCCGGGTGTACAAGACATGCTACAATTTATACTATAATGGGAATAACAATAATATCGGCAGTGAAACTTAAAAATCATTAATAACTTACTAACAATTATAATTTGATGAACCTAAGCGAGAGAGGCGGATAGTACTTAATTTGATTACTCTGGAGAAAAAATGCATGGGTGTTTGTATTATTGGTTTGTGTGTATTTGTATTTACGATTCCGGCCAAACGGTTATTCGGATCGTGGTTATATTTTATTTTACAGTAATAATAATTTTGTCATTCTCGCATTCATTTTATATTCTATATATTCAAATGTTGTAAATGAGAACGCAATGCAAATATTAATAAATAAAACATAAAAAATAGAAATGTAATCGTATCGTAACATGAGAGATGTTGGCAAGGGGTGGGAGGAAGTATGCTGAAGACAAGAGACGAATACACTTCAGCCCCCTCCGATCAACCAAATTGACCCGCGAGAAGCTGACGATAAATTACCCCAGCTTCTCCTAGAAGCTCGAACTGAAAGAACGCCTGGCCAGCTCATGGAAACACCTCAAATCCCAGGGAGAAAAAACTGCCAGCCATCACATAGAAGGCAAATAAATGTCATTGTAAGTTTACTGGGGTTAACAATAATGATAACATTATTGAGGTAATTTTTAGCTTTGTATCATCGTCTGTCAATACACATTTATATATATTGGCAAAATAAAGTATCAGATTCATAGCAAGTTTGGTAAAGAAATATGCCTATAAGTCGTACGTGTTTTAAAGCCCAGAAAACAGTAACTGTCGGAATCTGGATCTTTTTCATTTCCGCTATTGGAGTCAGGAAATTGGTTACGTTTTCTTTTATTTCTACGATTGCGTTTACGATTACTATTTATATAGCCAATTTTATATGGGCCTTAGTCATTCGTCATTCGTTGTTGTATTTTTTAAATTGTTACTTTTATTAATATTTGTTAAGTATTTCTAAATTAACATTTATCTAAACACACACAATTAAAAAATTAAACGAAAATAAAAGATGAAACGTGAGAACACAAATAGATTCCATACGCCCTTAGGGGTTGTTCAAATATAAGCCTCCTAGCCTTGTTTAGTAGTTAGGCCTATCCTAGCATAAGCTGGGATCACTGTCAAGATAGCGCATTCTAGCCTGTACTGACAAGGAGTGAATAGTTTGCTAATAATCTGGCAGGCAAGGGATAAACTGACTTTTATTTCAGTAGACGATTGAGGCTTATGGCTCTTTATTATCCCTTTGTTTCATTCCTTGACCTCAAATAAGTCAATATGGGCTGCAAACCATCATGTTACATACAACACATGCTTAAGCTCAACTTAGGCTTAGTTTTCTCTTCTTAAAGTGGGCTTATACTTTATTATTAATAGAGTCCAATACACATAGAGAGTTTGAACCAGAAATACCAAAAGAAAAAAATGCCATGGAATTTGGACTCGATCCCAACGACCGCGATTCCTATTTTCTGGCTGAGGCTTTTCTAGGTTTCCATCAGTCTTAACGTGGGAGATATAAACAGACTTTGGACTATCCCTCCCAACTATGCTCACACCCTATACCCAGTTAGCCACCTGAAGAAGATCAGTGTTAACCAAGAACAAGTTTCCTACATCACATTTAGTATATTATCATTTATATATTTTTCGACGGTACGTGTAATAGCAAAAGTGTTTTCGTTTTCGTGTTTTAGGAAAATTGCCCAGAAACCACTTCTTTCGGTGACCTAATAGAGTAAACCTTAGAACTGCCGGTAGAAAAACACAGTCACACATTTGGTATAATGAAAAGATGGCAAATATAATTTGACTGTTTTTACAGGTGGCAAAAACGAATTGTGTAAATATTTTTTTTTTAATATCTTCAAATAATTTTTCGTTTTTACACTTTTCAACCACATTGTTCAAATTTTCTCCAGAAAAGGTTCAAGACGTTTTGTGTTCTAGCTGTACAGTATCATAAGTGTCGACTTGAACTATCAATACAATCGTATAAAATAAATCAAGAGCACACACCAGCTAAGTTCAAAACCAGTTAATTATATAATATAATATTTTCTTTCAAGTTATGAGTACTACATTTCTTGCACTAAAACAAAGCATCCTTCAGACGACTTATTCTAAGACAATATTAAACACTTTTCTACAATTTGACAACAAAGCATTGGATTACTCACTCCACTTTTAACAAATTCTTGACAAAAGCTTAAAGTAGTTTAACTCGATAGAAGGCATTCAGTATTAAAAGTACCATGGAAATTCCGCATTCAGTTTCATAATAATTTACAGCATCTATGTGAAATTGCATTCCATGATTATCACATCTCAGCACCGAAAACACGTCTGTCCTTGACTTCACTCTAAAGCTAGACACTGGCAAGATTATCAATGGGACAACCTAAAAAGAAGAAAAATGTGTTAGTCCGGCATCTTGAGCAAAACAAATTAAAATGTTATATGACTTACGACGTGTTTGTACAGTGCGAATATAAACAATTAAAAATGACACATTTTTTAGACAAATCTATCCTTTAACAAAATTAATGGTCTGACACTAAACTTATCTCCCGATTCAGAAATTACACGTGCCACAGAAAATGTGTATTAAATCTAAAATATTACTTACTTGTTTATCTTGTTTACGAAAATAAATTTACAAAGAAAATACAGTGAAAAATGCAAAGATACAATGAATACAATTACATCCGTCTACCACGACGAGTCACTCGTTCTAGCGATAAGGCACCTCTAGTACTGATCCATATCGTTTGCCAGATCCATTTTGCTAACTTTTTACAGAAGCAGTAAATCTTCCTCATTTCTGAGATGCACTGAATAATTTAATTATTGTTGTACATTTAATAGCGCAAGCGTCGTTAACTTTATTACCATAAAGGCTAGAGCGACTTTAAACGTCCAATAGTTTACAATTAGAGCTTTAGTGAATAAAGTTAAAGCGAGAAAGAGGTCATGTTCTGTGTAGGTAAACGCTGCATGGTGTATATCAGAAGGGTGGTTTGATTAGGCGTTTGCAAGCGGAAATAATATTCTCCGCCCAGTGAGAACGGTGGTTTTCTTAGGGAGTGGAATAGGCCAAACATGAAACATAAATCGATTGACACAAAGTAATAATGGTAACGGAACTGACTGATGAAACGCGTGTACTTTTCGATGGCAATTTCCGGGATTCTCATTATTGGAGATTCGAATATTTTAAAATTCATAGGGCGTCGGAATCGTCTTCCAAATCCATCGGAAGCGGTGATGTAAAATGACTTTTTCATCGGTCTCATCCAGGAAGATGTTTTCCCCAGACATAGCTCAAAGGTAGTCGAGGAAAGACTAACTGAGCATAGGTGAGCACATCTGAAGGCACTGGTGGAACGAGCACGGGTACGGGAGTGCCCACAAGAGCGAGCGAAGCTTGGCTATTCCACCGCGTTTTTCTATTTTCCAAAATATGCTACTAAGTTAAAATATAGTGAATGGATTTGAAACATGGCTATTTTAGAAAATCAAAAATATTTTTTCGAAATTTTTCTGATCCGGTACACGGCCAATATAGCCACCTCAAAATAATTTCAAACTTCAATTCGCCAGGGCACACCATTCAACGTACGGTGTTGTGCTTTTGTGACATTAATTTTTAACTGTTTTTCTATGGACTGACTGAGAGAAAACAGATTTATTTTAACAATTGTCTTTCCAGCGAATTTTTTCGTTTGGCGGTATTTTTTACCGATTTGTACCGCCAAACGAAAAAATTCGCAGGAAAGACAATTGTTAAAATAAATCTGTTTCCTCTCAGTCAGTCCAAAGAAAAACAGTTGAAAATTAATGTCACAAAAGCACAACACCCTACGTTGAATGGTGTGCCCTGGCGAATTGAAGTTTGAAATTATTTTGAGGTGGCTATATTGGCCGTGTACCGGATCAGAAAAATTTAGAAAAAATATTTTTGATTTTCTAAAATAGCCATGTTTCAAAGCCATTCACTATATTTTGACTTAGTAGCATATTTTGGAAAATAGAAAAACGCGGTGGAATAGCCTTAGAAGGTACAAACATGAAATAACTCGCCGCGCGTTGATATTTTTGGTACACATGTTAGTGCACACAGACGGATGGACAGAAAAGTGATCCATGATAATTGCATTGGAAAGTATTTTAATCAACTGCTAATTATTTTCATCCACATTTCACTTTATTGAGCTTATATATCAACATCTCAATGTACAATACTTGAAATGGCGATAAAATAACATCCGTCTCAAGTCAGAGACGAGAAAGAACTTCGATCATGTACGATTTCTAATTCCATGACTTGTTTTCAGCTTGTAACCGACGTCATAATAAAGTTAAAACTTGTGATGTGCTGTTCGAATTGTGTTTTATTGTAAAATACTAGGCGTAAAGGAATTTTTGGAGCAGTTCGCATCGATTGAATTGAGTAGAGAAATAAATGATTGCCATTTGTTTTCAGAAGACGTTAATGTACTGAACTGTTTCGAGTGTTATCATTTGTTCGCAGCAGGCGTGACGTGCTACACGTGCGTCAACGTATCGGATAATTTGGTCTGCAATCAATTCGCAATAGACCGCCCTTGTCCTACAGGTAACGTAACATTTTATTCAATCTACTGGATTTCTAAATAACTAAGTATTTTATGTGTTTTCTTTACTTTAAGTGTAATCTTTACAAGGAAAATATTATTCCATGTAGTCGGGCAGGATAATCTGTATTCATTTTATGAAAACAAAATTCTATAATACCGTCCCCAACGAAGTCATAAATAGATTTACCTTTAGCCCCTTTTGTTTTTAACCTTTGTTTTGTACATGGCACAGTTCCGTTTAGAATAGAGCACATAAACATTCTGTGGCATCTATTTTTCTTCCGTTCTTCATAAACTGACTGTAATTTCTTTATTGCACTTTTAATGAGAATGTATGAATATGACTCTAAGCAATGTAAAATTGAAATTCGTCTACCTAAAAGAAAAATTAGTTGATTAAACTTATAAAGTATATAATATACACAAGCACACTTTAGTTAAGCAAACAATGGAGCTTTAAAGCATTTTGTGAAAACTTGTTTACTAATTTAGCATCCACTATACACAAAACGCAATTTGTAAACATCACTAATTAATTATATGGCTAGTATCTTCTGCAACCCCTGTATACCTCACAACTATCGCTTTGCTGCAACGCCGTAATACACCTCATTAATCCAGCCCATAAACATAACGTAACCTAATGCCCACTTAATGTCTGGTATATTCTCATGAGCTGCTTTGCAAGAGTCGGCTCTCACTAATAGGGTAACTCACTGGCAAACATTATATGCACGGTTGAACATATCGCGTGAGCTGGACTAAATAACTTCCCTATGGCAGAGTATCAGTGCTATCAAGTAGTGGTGTCATTGGTTGGGGCGCTCTATTCTTAGGACATTAAAAAGTTTCTCGTATCAGTTTCTTAACCGTCTATTAGGGGTTTAAAGAGAAAAACAATTTACTGCCTGCTGACCAACGATTGCTGGGTGACCACAAGGATCCAACTAATAAATAAACAAAAAATACATTTAAAAAATTATAAACTAATTACAGTTGTTATATAAATGGTTTTGAAAATTAATGCCCAAAGCCTTAAAAAAATTATATAGTAAGGTCATCTTATTATCGAAACAGGTGTAAAAAATTCCCGAAGAAAGTCCTGGAAGAAATGAGGCACTATTGCTCCAGCTCCCAAAACCAGACCTTTCACATCCCAATAACTTTCCTGGATTTGGTACTTGTTTGCAAGGTCCGGTATAGATGGTAAATAATCAGTCCGCGATTTACATTTAACTCCTCAGCTTGATTTACACCTGTTTCGAAGCAAACTATAGGGTCCAAAATCAACATAAATGGAAAAATTATGTCATTAATGGAAGAATGGTGTGATGTGGCAAACAAAAATTTGTATACTTTTGTGTGCATGTCAAAATATGAACATTTTATAAAGTAATTTTGTTTGTTATATTACGAGTGTTAGAGCCTAGCTTCACATGCATTGTCGCTTTTTCATCTTATCAAAATTCCAACGTTTTAGGTCGACTTTATACCGACTTTGTTGCCTTTTTCGTCTTATTTGTTTATAAGATTACGCGTTTCAAAGTAACGTTGCAAACAATGTCGCCTGCATTTTACAAGCATTCTATATTTAGATCAATTTCTCAGACATGGTCGCTTTTATTATCCTATTTGTGTTTGGGATTGTTTCACACGAACAGCCCATACAATTTTGCCTTTGCATGCAGTCTATGTGTAAGGGTATGCATTTTATATAAACTCTCGAAATTATTAAGCAATTGCAATGCGTCGAAACAGTTTTCCAGAAAGCGTTACTGATTTCAAGTCCTTTTCTTTTAAATAACGCGTGTTGAGGAAAGTTAAGTTTCTGGAGAATGCTGCTATTTTCAAGTCATTATTGTAGAGAACTGCGCCTGGCAAAGCAGCTCGTGGGAATTATGTGGCCAAGACTGCCAATTTTGCTAACACCATAGAAGAAAATAACATTTTCAGAAACCTGTAATCTAAGAAAGTAGCTTTAAGACTCAAGCACAAGGCAGCTTCCCCCCCCCCCCCTCCCTCCACAGACATAATCCAGCCTTGGTCGTAACTTCGAATCCGCTTAACGGATGTTGATGATTTCTTTTCTAATTATCGAGAGTTACTATCGCTGAAATGACACGAAGGAAAATCTTTTCTAAGACCAATAAACAACGATAACAATAATTGGTAACAATTTCGGGGTCAAATTGCTACGTCTGGCTAATCTGTGGGAAAAATTAAGCGTAATCTACTCCTATCGTACACGGCACATTAAAATATTTAGTAGCAGCTTTTTTTTTTTTGGTTACATATTGATCAGTTTCCTGTTATTGTTTGCAAATGCGTGAGTTACAGTGTGCAATCAGGCATGCAAGATTCGACTTGATTCATTTTTAGCGTTGTTCTGTTCGTATGTAATTGTTAAAGCATTGCTTTTTTTACAATACAATAATGACAGCAAGTGATGAAACTATTAATTTTAAAATGCATATTATATTATCGGTAGAGTTATGGCATGAGGTGAGTTTTCACGTCGAGGCTGCTAAAATTATAATTCACCTTGTTATTTCTTTGATTATTTGAATGTGTAAGTGTATCTTTTGTGATTCCAATGATCGTGCATCAATTTTTGAAATATTTAATTATATACTTATATGTTATAATACAATATAAATAATATTATACTTAAATTACGGCTAAGGCATAAAATTAAATTAATGAATATGTTTTTGTTGATAATGTGTTGAATATATTGAAGCAATGCGTATGTGTTACCTTCCATTTTCCTTATTTTGTATAGGATGAACATAAAATGTTTAAGCATTAACTCAATTAAATCAGAACCAGTTAAAAACTCACTGTCAAAGCTTATGGTAAAAACGGGCACTGAACTATAGAAGAATTAATTTTAGTTTGTTGGAAACAAAATTTAGAAATCACTTTGGTTAATTTCACTTTAGATCAAAGTAAACATCCACAAAACACAAAGTGTATCCATGAATCAACCAACGAGTTGATAATGAAATGAAATAAAAACGTCGGGTGCATGCATCGAGTTGGCTAATTGACTAAGAATAGAGCATAGGCATACACTCGTAGAACCTCATCAGGGCACTTACTAGTTCAATGTAGCTGGTGTGTGGTGCGGTGTGGAATGAAACAGGAAACAACGCCTGCCTGGATTCAAGCAACATGGCTGCACATTAATAAAACATAAATACTATTAGACTTCGGTTTGCATTAGCCTCCACAAAGTAATTCAGATACCTAATATTTACGTTTTAACGTGTCATGGTAAAAACATGCTGTGTGCGTGTGTTAGCCTTGTATTTTGAAAATAATCATGATTGAATTCCCCACTGTTTTACAAGTATTTAATTCATTCAAATCGCAAGTGATCTTGAGTGCGTATGTTGTTCAGTTTAGTTAATATATTATTCAAGAGTTTACAATCCGTCCTGTTTCGTACTGGTAGTCGGATCATCCGCAACGCATAGAAAACATGATTCTTATTATATCCTTTGCAACTCTACCTTCAGTGTGTCGGGAAAAATATTTGTTTTCCATTAACACATTAAACCGTAATTTTTAGTTTTTTCTAGAAAGAAAACTACTAGCTTCCACTCTGATTTCCCCTAGATTCGTTACCGAAGCCAAGCCTTGAGATGCAAAACAGATAGTTTCGTGAAAGAGTGCGCACAACAGGAATCCCCACAGGCGATCAGCAGCGCTAAGCACGATAGGAGAATCCTCAGAGGTGATAGACAACACGGGCCGTGTGCCAAAGTAAAGCTTTTATAGGGAGAAATAAATTCGCAATCGTGAAGATAACTGTCACTACACCCCGCTTTCCGCTACAAAGCGTGAGAAAACCACTGCATCTTTCGAAACTGGCCATTCAAACAGAGTGGTTTATTTCCGGGGAAAGTTAGACAACTAGATTTTTTAAACTTCCCGTGGAAATAAAGTAGTACCTTTTCATTTAGAAAGTTTAAGACAACTGTTTCATCTTAGGAGCAGTTCATTAAAACTGGAAGTACCTTTTAAGGGTTAGCGATTTTTCTACTATAATTAATTACTGTGGTCATGAGAAACATAGAAATGGTTCTAATTATAATAGGTACCGGTAATAGTAGTGTTATTGTAGTAAAACCATTGCTCTTTAGTAATTCGCTCATCCTTTCACGCCCCAATAGTAGGAAGACCTAAATGTAAACTACAAGCAATAATAAGGTAAAGTATATAAATTGCATAATAGGTACTGGATGTTGTAAATGCTTTACTAAATGCCTTGTTACATTCTAAAAGACCTCAAATCATGGCCAATACATACATACAACATTATATTTTAAAAGTAACACGTTGAAACATAATTTTAAGTTCGGAATTGGTATGTTGTTTCATGTGTTGACATTGGAAATACCATTGCTAGTCAGGCTTCGTAGAATGATAACAGGGCGAGTGGAGGAGAGGAGAGAGAGGAATTAGGATTGTGGTAAACTTGGCAGTGGCATAACCGCATTATGCATAATATTACTTAGTTCATTTTGCCAATGACATACATACGTAATTATTCACAATAGTGTGTCATTTATTCATATTGATTACATGACTCAAAAGAATGTGATTGAGTCGCGTTTGATTCTAGATATTACGTGTTTTTCAGGTGAAAGTTTTTGCCACACTCTACACATAATGGACTCCCAAGGAGAGAGTGTGGTCGTCAACAAGAAGTGTGCCGACTTCACCGAATGCTCGCCGGGTCGCGTCGGGTGTCTTCACATCGACTCACAGAAGGTAATAGTATAGTACTCTTTATTCACTTAGACTAGTACAGTGTACAGGTGCAACTCTTCGCAGAGAAAGTGAATAGTCGTAAGTAAAAATAATAAAAATTATAGTAATAATGCACAGTGTTCACAATCAAGTAGAGTAGATTCAAAATAATATTATGCCTTACTAGATAAAGGTAAAAACGTACGAAACAAATAGTTATACAGGTTCATAAACGAATATCTCATTAGAAGAAAGAAAAGTGAGAGATGAAGCAATAATTGATATGATATTGTGAAAGAATAACTGATGGCACAGAAAATAGCAATGATGTATATTAGTACGCCTACGTGTCTAATATACATGCTCAATCCAAGCAATCCAAGGAAGTGTGTTAAGCACATACAAATAAGGGCTGCATAGAAGTTCGTAACATAATTTCAGCTACGGGCACATTTTTAAAAAAATAAGAAAATAGTTATATCTATACGTACTAAATTTAAACAATTCAAGTGCTAGTTTGTGGGTAAACTCTGAATAATTAGTAAAAATTTCAACAATAAAATAATATAAGTGTAACTGCAAATATTTATGTGAAAACAAAAAAATATGGCCACAGAATCAGAATATCACAATTCTCCCATCCTATCCACATAACCTTTATCGTTACATTGAGAATTATTGTATCGACAGTACGTGGTAGGCGGAGGTCTGTAGAATGTAGATTGAGTTAAACCTGTGTATTAAATATATAGGTTAAACCAAGAGTTCGGCCACTTCTCTATCATATAGTTTATTCATTACTTTCAACATTTAGACGGTAGCCACAACGTTTGCAGCTTAGGAGTGTGAGTGTGGGGGGGGGGGGGGGGGAAAACTGTGATGAGGTCTAACTGAGAGACGCGGATTTGGATTCTCTTCTCTCTAAATAGTTCCAGGATGAATGACTTTACAAAATGTAACAAATAAGAGGAAACGTTATGTGTTGAAAACTATCGTCCACCAACATCACAGCGAGCAACGGTGACGACGACAAAGCTGTTCCGTAACTTCACAGAGGGCGTGAATACTTGTTCTCCAAACTTTGTGTAGAGCGTCTGAAATTAAACATGGCTTCGACGTCGAATACCTGACGACATTTCAGACGCCAAGGGACCCAACCAAAGTCACTTATCGTCCGAAGCCCGTTTCCCAAATGCAAACTACGCTCTTTTGTCTTGATCGGATAGCGTAATACCAGCTTTGAGTAAAGTGTAGACGCGTACTCCAAGTTCCGGGTACAAATCTACGAGAGGGTGGTTCGGGGTATAAAGCCCTGGGGTGCACTAAGAAAAATAAAATGTCCTTGACTAACGTGAATTTCGTGCTCAGGTATAATTTCTCGTGGAGTGTTCGTTTGCTTGGGGTTGGCGCCGTCTGCTCATTAAGTAATTATATTTTACTCTAGAAAGTCGCTGCTCCTGAAAACGCAACGATTTTTTTAAAGTTAGTGTTGCTAAACCACGAGTATTTTTTAAAATAATAATATGGGAGTTTTTTTTTGGATAATGAAAGTAACAAAATTAACGATGCTATCGTCAAGAAACGTCGTAGTACCGTGATGTATTAGGGAGGCGACAATGCATCCATGTATAGGCCCTACACGTATGTACGAAAATTTAAATATTATTTATTGTTCAATGATAATCAATTATTTATACATGCTATGCTACAAAGGTATAGAGGTGCAAAAATGGTGAGAACGAAATTCGCGATTTTTTTTAAAGTTGCAATAATACCTTCAAATTCAGTTTGCACATGAATCATCTGAATTGTGATAATTTTCGCGATATTTTAGTTGATACCGCGAACTAGTGGCGAAATTAGCAATTATGTCTTTAAACGAGAATTAGGTCACGAAATTTCAAACAATATTTTTTTTTCAAAGTTTTGGTGGAGGTGCCGGGTAGGTAGTCGAAATTAAATTAATCCTGGCTGGTACATATGGTGGAGGTGCCGGGTCATACAACGTGATTGTGAGATCGTAATAATCGTTTGTACGCGAGTAAGCTCAAAATACTTCATATCAAAATATGACATTACACAAAAAATGCATAATTGCGTAATTTTGGTGGAGGTGCCGGGTAGTCGAAATTAATCCTGGTAAAAACTGTCAGAAACTTCGAAAACTGAAGGCTGAAATTGAGCTTAAAATTAAAACTGGTTCTCACTCTCATGTGCTTGTTTTTCTTTTAAATTAATCATAAGTGGTCCTGGAATTTGTGATACTGATAATTTAAAACTAGGCGATTTTTTAGTTGTTTTTTTTAGTTTTGCATGAGCAATTTGTTTTTTGATAAATAACGAAAAATCGTGAATTTTTATTTTTAAGGAGCGAATTTTCAAACTTTAGAAAAACATTTTTGCACATCTCTACAAATAGGTTGTGTAAAAGGAATCTTGATATATATAATGTGAAATGAATTGTGTCTTAGCCTAATAGGAAAAGGTATAACAAAATGTACAAGAGTCTACTTTGTATACAGTATTGAAATTCTGTTAAAGGTTGTTGCTGTTATTGAAATGCAACTAATTACAATACATAAAAATACAAGTTTTATAAATAAATAAACAAATAAAGTTGTATTTTCAGAAGTGAAAAAGTATTTCTCTGAGCTAGTGGCCAACTCAATGTGGTTTCTATGTTTTGCTTCTGATGGTTGCTTTTCCTTGGTGTACACCCTTCTGCTTCGTTGTCTTTCCTCTCATCCGTGCCCAACAGGTAAATGAACCAACCTCTTGAACTATACTTCCGGTTTGCCATGTATTTTCCGCAGTGGCTTTCTTTCTTTTGAACACGATCCCGTACATATCTAAGGAAGAATGAAGTCATTAGAATATTGCCTCTTATAGGATCCGCGTCCATATTAATTTTTAAAATCTTGTGATTACTGTTTATTATTTTATGTGCATGAAACCCTAGTTTATTTATTATCTTACTTTATCAATCAGTTTGTATAACTAAATTTGACGGACGTAAAATTAAAATAATACTATCTGTATTATTGCCTTTAAGCAACTTAAAGAAACTAAACTAATAAAACTCATTAAATTAGCCACTAAAACAAGTGTCGTGTTTCCTATCTTGCTCATACATCTTTCATCCTGTCTTTCCTATGATTTATTTCACAAACATTCGTAGGCCTATGGTATTTTGAGTTTCTCTTCTCTCAAACTTGTTCGAATTGAATCACTGGTATAATCTATTGTGGTGTGCTTCAGGTGTGCGTCGCATGTTGCGACGAGATGTACTGCAACAAGTCGGTGCCCACCAACCACAGCACAGCAGTGTTCTCTGACGAGAGGACGCAACTGATTGAACGGATCCGCCAGGAAGCCGACAGAAACAACACGTTACTCAATAGTGGCTCAACAACGCGCCACTTCAATGTTCCTCACTGGTTAACACTAACTCTTGCCGTTTCACTATTCGCTTAATGTTAACAGAAACCTTGCCTACGTTTTCACGATTTTCACTGTGAAAAATTTAAGCTAGATTTTTAACATCGCTTTGGAAGTAAAATGAACTAATATTTTTTTCCGTTTGTACGCTAGTGAATTATTATTATATTGTTAACTTTTTCAAGTGAACAAAGTATACGACTTAAAAAGCAATGTTTTGAGTTTCTGAAACAAATAGAAGTATGCATATCTGCCTTAATGCCCACTTCAGTACATTTTGTCTGCATAACAAGTTCCCTAGTCAAGAGTGATGCGAACACGTTGAGAGTTGAAGACGCAATACGAACAGACTTTCACAAGAATAACAATCTGATTCTGAAAGATACATGTTTTCAAAAAACATATCCATGTTTTAATGTTTAAATATCTTATTGCTCCCTAACCAGTTGTATTCAATAAAGTGACACTTTTATTGTTTATTCATATTATTATGTCACACACGCTCAACTGTTATATTATCAATACAATGGTCAATGATTGTTGGTCATAAAAATTATTTCTAAGGTATATGAAAAGAAAAATATTAATTCCTTACGGACAAGAACATCAACGATGGTAATAATTACTAAAAATAACTTATGAACACATTTTAAGAATTCAGTTTATACACCATGAACGCACACGAACAGCATATTATGGGTATCACAGATCACAAATATACTATCTTTCCTATGCTTAAATCACGATTCCCAGTACATTCTTATTACCAATGTTGGAATGTTTGAACAGACTTCAAGTCGTAACCAGTTAAAAAGAGAGAAAAGTGAACAAAATATTTCTGAAAAAATATTACCGGTACGTCTTATCTTTGTCTTCTGCCATATCTTTGAAATTTAATCACACTGTGCCTTACTATACCTTTACATGGCTGCCTTCTCCATGCAATCAGACCACACTGCTGGACTGCTGGACATACAGGCTCTCGATTGAGCATGCCCATGCACAATATTCATGTTCAACTTGACAAGACAACCTGTAAGTTTAAAAGAGTAGTTGTTTGTAACAAAGTTTTAATTGACTATAAAAATAGAAATATTTCTTTAATCACGAAAACGTATTTAAAACTACAAAGCTTTGCTACATAAACCAGAAACTTCGCTCTAATCGCGGATGGTTCGTCCAGTAGCTCAACCAGAAGCTTCAGTAATGTTGCATAGTATTGAAGAATGTATATCAAAGATAAAACTATTGCACAGCATCGAGTTGGACTGAAGGAAGTAACTAGTAAGTCGTGTCTGAGTTTCGTTGGCATTATCTTCCTCGGGCAGCTGTTGTCACCAGCTCAGTCTCATTATGTTCATAAGTCTACGAACTAATGAAGTCAAACTTTTGAGTTGACTTTCTTGGCATCTCGAACAACAAGATTCAAGAGGTTAACGTAAGCAATGTACACGAGAAACCTAACAGTGCTATGGTTTACTTTAAATGTGAGTCCCATTATATATATATATTCAACAAATCAAAGTACACATGGTGAACTTAAATTTAAAAATAAAAGATTTTGTATTTTATAACATTATAATTATTATCTTTGAGTTCGAAAAACAAATTAATCTTGGGACGTTTTCATTCCTTTCAAACTGTGTTTTATAAATAGTACTTTTACATAACATAAGTCGAGGTACTGCCATATACCCGTGCTTGCACATTTACATGTTTTACGACAGGAGCTTGAATCCTGGCCAAAAAATCAAAAAAAGACTTTACACTTTGCGGACTTTATCAAGCCGAATGGTTTGGAGGATGCTAAGGGGGTAAAAAATAGAAGGATGTTGGAAAACCCAGCACTCATAGAGAATGAATTAAAACAAATAAGATTTCTTGGCGGAAGTGACGTTAAAAGAAATCGTATGTGAAATAGAGAAGACCTAGAAATTAAAACAAGTTTTACTTTTAGTGATTGAGAGGGCTATGGGGGGATGGATAGAGGGCCGTAATCGGGTTGGGAGACACTAAACAGAATAACGCAACACCAAAATTAGTTATAAGTAGGCAAATATTTGCTTATAATCCATAATAATTTTTCAGAAGAAAAAAGCCATGATCAACGATCAACCAATTATTATTATTATTATTATTATTATTATTATTATTATTATTATTATTATTATTATTATTATTATTATTATTATATATTATATATTATTATTATTATTATTATTATTATTATTAACAAAAAAAAACAAAACAAATATATAACAAATATAAAACAAAAATAATTTGCCAAGAATCTGCTTTCTGGCCTAGACTCATAGGGGAGTCAATTGAAATTTCAAAAACACCTAACAATATGAATGGAGATGTAGGTGGGTATACAAACTGAGTGATTCGTGGATTCCTGCCATTAATTTAATTAATCACCTCTCAGCAGAAAAAATACGTTCAAACCAAGAACTACCACCAGATCAACAACAGCATCAACAGCATCTTCATCCACAAGACCAACCTACAAAACTACCACCACCTCCACAACCACCTCAACCACCACCACAACAACAACAACAACAAATAGAGCCGTCCACCGTCATCCTGGCAGTTCCAAGAAGAAGTGAACGTTTGCAACAGAGGCAAACAAACGAAAGAACAGCAGTCCCTTGAAAATGTCATCCACAGTGATGACGCTACGTCGGGAAGTAAGGAATAATGTAAATTATTCACCACCACGACGCGACGAAACATTCCGTCAATGTTATAATTCTCTTCAATTATTATTATTATTATTGTTATTATTATTATTATTATTATTATTATTATTATTATTATTATTATTATTATTATTATTATTATTATGCAGGTGAAAATTAGTTGGCAACGATCTTTCTTCACGATAAATTCTCTAAGATAAATTGGGCCTTCAAATTCCAACTCGACACCTTCTCGCGGTTTGGCCCGTGAATAAGAGAGTTTCACTCCCTGAAACTAATGGCGAGCTCTGGGTCGTCGTCGGGGAACCCCTTCCCTTTGACTACCTCCCCGACGGCGACGACAAAGACAACACGGAAGGATGATGACACAGACGGAGACGACCACGACGTGGGGGAACCCCTGCCCTCCTCATATGCTTGTGGCTGGTTCTGACCAGCACAGGCCTGTCCACCCCTTGTCCCCCTGCGTCATCCCTTACGTCCCTCCCTTCGTCTCGATTAGCCAAGTTGCATAAATATGAGACGTAAAGCAATATCCAATCAAATCTAAGATAAATTCGTCAGTTTTAATGTTTTTAAAGTTACAGGCGGCAGTCAGTAAAGGTGTATGTGTATCATTTTAATTTCGCGCTGGTTTTAACTTGCCAATGGGAACGCTCTGAACTCGGGCGAGAAGGGGTAACACACGTCACACTTTGCATCCGGTCATCAACATCAGACCTGTCCGGAGGTGTCGCTAGAACGCGGCTACACTAGTAAGGTACGACCAGCCAACCTTTGCATCAACACCCATTCACATCAGCTGAACTAATTATTACTCTGGAGGTAGAACGTGAAATTGATAATTTTTTTAAAAAGTGGCGCTTTTCTGGACGCTAGAGGATTACGAATTAGTATATCCGCCAGTGCCAATAACCATTGCTGTAATAATATATCTCTGAGAAAAAATATACCTGGGAAGAAAATTACAATAGATAATTATCTACTGTTGGCTATGTGAACATAAAAGGTTCGACCAGATGACACCACCGGGAACCTCCTGCCCAGGTGTCAGCGAGACACCCCCGACTACTTTGGGCCTGCATCAAGGTGCCTCAATAAGTGAGTGGGACACTAATCCAGGAGGGGAGAGGGGCGATCGTCCCCCACTGATTTATTCTATAATGATAGCAATCTTACAAAGTGATGATAGCATACAAAACTGTATGGTAAAACTAATAAAACACTTAAGAGGATGCAAAATTAAAACCATGCAAAATTACTGTTTTTTTCGTGATATCTCGAGAACGATGCAAAATATCTAAAAACTGATTCTAGACCGAATTGTGGTTTTGTTGGATGAGCGTAGCGAGCGAAGCGAAGATTCCATTTCACTACACTGGAGAAAAAAATCCGGAATGTTTTTTTTCTTTTTTTCTGTATTTTTGGCTGTTTGTTAACACGATTCCGGCTAAACCGATACTCCAATTGCGATGAAATTTTGTGAAGGCCTTCGAAATCTCTGAACTTAGAACAGCCACGTTTTTGAGCGCAATCGAAAAATTATTTCTCATGAAAATCGCAATTTTACGATCGTTTTTCGATTTTAAAAAAAATTCTTCGACTTACAACACCTACATGCTTTATTCGACTTAAATGATTTTTTCACAGAAGCTTAATTTTATGAATTGAGATATTCGTGTAAAATTTGAGCTCAATCGAAAAATTATTTCTCATGAAAATCTAAATTTTACGGGTTTTTTCTTTTTTTTAAACAATTCTTTGACTTATAACAACTACATGCTTTATCCTATTGTAATGATTTTTTCACAGAACCTTAATTTTATAAATTAATATAATTTGTGTTAAATTTGAGCGCAATTGAACAATTAGTTCTTATAAAAATCGCAATTTTACGATTTTTTCATTTTTAAAATTACGATTAATTTTAAAAAAAAATTAAGTTAATTTTTTATTTAATTTAAATAAATTTTTAAAAAAATTTCAATTTAGTAATGATTTTTCCACAAAACAACAGAAAAGCCGCATAACACATGGCAGCTCAATGCACCAATTACGCTCATCCAACAACGCGGCGGGATTTAAGCGTTTTCCTAGTTAGAACAATATAATGCAAGAAAAAATATTGTAATGTGATGGTAATTAAGCTTTTTATTAGAATTTTAATGAATTAAATCCATATCTTAGATACAAACCGCACCAATTTTTATATTCAAATATTTTTTTTTGCATTATATTGTTCTAACAAAACCACAATTCGGTCTATAAATCAGTTTTTAGATGTTTTGCATCGTTCTCGAGGTATCACGAAAAAACTGTTATTACGCATGGTTTTAATTTCGCGACTATCCTCTCTAAAGACATTTAAACACGTTTTTGCATTCCCTGCAGGGCTAAACTGGCCCATAACCCCCTGAGTTGCGTTGCGCCAACTCCCCGCCCCCCCCCCCCCCCCCCCCCACCTCTTACAAAGTTCCGGGATCCGCTTCTGTACTAAACAACGGCTATAGTTAGGCCTGTTGACTAATTAACATTAGTTAAACCGATTACTTTGCATAGGGAAAAGTATAAAAAGAATAGGGCACCTATACCTACAATGTAAATTCGCTGTCTTGGGCACGTTCCCCATAAAAAGGAACTTTGAAAAGTGAAGTTACTTCTGTCTAAAACGGAACTGAGACGTTCCTCGTTCCTTTTAAAAAAAATGGAACTGAGAAGTTCCTCTTTCCTCAAAAGGAACTTAGTTCCTTTCACGTTCCTTGTACCAACACTGATTTAAATAATAATAAATGTGAATGAGTTAATTTATCATTACTTTTATTTATTAAAGTGAGTCCCAGGCCATCTGACGAGGGTGGCGCCATTTTCGAAAATACAAGACGTCACAAGATTTTTCCATACTGCAGTTTACGATATCAGGTACTGTAATTCGACGGGAATACGACGGCGAAAGGAACTTCTAAAGGAACGTTAAATTCGTTCCACGTTCCTACGAAGTATCAACTTTGACGTTACAAGTTCCTGATCTAAGAAAAGGAACGCGTCCCCACAAAAGTTCCTGAAAAAGGAACGCGTTTCTCCCCAAAGACTGTAAATTCGTTGCATTGGCTTAATATTCTTTATCGAATTATGATTTATGAGTTGTTTTATTAATACTAGGAAGCTTGGCAAACGCTTTTTCAGGCGCGTTGTTGGATGAGCGTAATATTTTTTAAACGAAAAAAGCGTAAAATAGAGATTTACATGAGAAATATTTTTTCGATTACGATCAAATTTCACACGAATATATTAATTGGATGAGCGAAGCGAAGACTTCAATTTCACCGCCCCTCCCAAAAATTTAGCTCGGGTGTTTTTTTTTTTTTTTTTCGTCTGTTTGTTCGCTCTCTACCGGGCAAACGGCATATGCGATCTTGATGAAAATTTGATACGACCTTCCGTTTTCTCTGAACTTAGACTTGCTACGTTTTTGGGTACAATCGAAGAAATATTTCTCATGAATATCGTACTTTTACGATTTTTTTCGATTTTTAGTGCGATATTTTCGTGACATTTGGGCCGATTTTGACCAAACGGGTGGGGCTACAACGTTCATATTTCACATGGACATTAAGGTAATGGTGATGTATTGCTTTCTGAAAGAAAAATTTGAAAAAGTTAGCCAGAATCTATAGAAATAAAGCTTTTAATATAAGTTTTTTTATTTTTTGTGCGATATTTTCGTGCCATTTGGGCCAATTCTGACCAAACGGGTGGGGCTACAACGTTCATATTATACATGGACATTAAGGTTATGGTGATGTAGAACCTTTTGAAAGAAAAAGTTGAAAAAGTTAGCCAGAATGAATAGAAATAAAGCTTTTAATATAAGTTTTTTACGATAAATAATACCAATTGACAATTAAGAAACAAAAGAAACTTGACAACAATCACCTGCAATGCGTAGGCAACAAAACAAAGCACTTGCAAAAGTAAAGATATCCCACGCAAACTAAAAACTTTAAAAAGCTCGTCCATCAACACGGCGGGACTTTAGCGTTTTCCTAGTTTATAACATTAAGGTTATGTGAAAAAATCATTACAATCGGATAAAGCATGTAGGTGTTATAAGTCGAAGAAATGTAAAAAATCGAAAAAAAATAGTAAAATTGTAATTATCACGAGAAATAATTTTTCGATTGCGCTCAAATTTCACACGGATATATAAATTCATGAAATTAAGGTTCTCATTACAATCGGATAAAGCATGTGGTGTTATAAGCCGAAGAAATTTTAAAAATCGAGAAAAGTCGTAAAATTGCGATTTTCAAAAAATAATTTTTGATAACGCTCAAATTTCACATGAATATCGATTCATAAAATTTAGGTTCCGTTAAAAAATCATTACAATCGGACAAAGCATGTAGGTGTTATAAATCGAAGAAATTTAAAAAAAAATCGAAAAAAATCGTAAAATTGCGTTTTTTTTTATGAGAAATAATTTTCCGATTGCGCTCAAAAACGTGGCAGTTCTAAGTTCAGAGATTTCGAAGGCCTCCATAAACTTTCATCACAATCGGAGTATCGGTTTAGCCGGAATCGTGTTAACAAACAGACAAAAATACAAAAAAAAGAAAGAAAAAAAGAAAAAAAAACATTCCGGATTTTTTTCTTCAGTGTAGTGAAATGGAATCTTCGGTTTGCTCGCTACGCTCATCCTATTACATACAGGTGCGCAATAAAGCACAGTATACAACCGTAGAAAAGGTTAGAATGTTTTTAGTATCATGAAGTCGGCCTATTAGATTTAGGAGAGTGGTAGAAGTAACTATAGTAGTAGTAGTAGTATTGATTCTGTAGTACAGCGGTGTGGTGTGGGCCTAGTAATGTTAAAGTTAAATCACACAATCATACTTGGGGAAGTTCCTTTGAATAAGAACTTTTAAACATTCACTTCATCAATTATTTAGAAGGAAACTTTTATAAAGTTCAAGCTCCTTTTTACACCTTTACCTCTAAAACGTTTAACTGCCTTAAGAAATTCCCTTATATTTTTTAGACGAGGGAGCGCAGCGACTGAGTGTTACAACTCAAGCCGAACGGGACTTTGTGACTATGTTTGTATGCATGTTTGTTTGATGTGATACGGCCGAACGAACGGCCAAACAGATTGAGCTGAAATTTTAAACAGACGTCCGTGACCAGTGTATACTGAGAACAGCTATAACACTATAGGAAAACGCTTAGTCGTTAGTCGAGTGAGCGAGCCTTATTTTAAAATACCTGGTAACATTCCCTTTTCCTCCCCCTACCTAAAGCTGGATCCAGCATGGGTCTTTCCTCCCTAGCCTCGGCTAGAGTGGCACATTATGGCATTACAGTTGACGCGCCCTTATCCAACTAAACTCAAAATCCTTTCATTTATACCTTATTATTATATCATGCAAATGTTCCCGGGTATGCAACACATGACTTAATATCAACGAGTTTGGCGTTGTCCTAGTTTAGAAGGCGCCTTTATTCCCGGAATGTGGGACACACGGGTTCAAAGTTCAAACAACGGTCGGACTCGAGTTGGTTATTAATTTTCTTAATTATTATTTTTTGTTTCTGGATAATTATAGAACAGGTTTTGAAATGCATGTAATACTATGGAAAACATAGCCAGTACAAAGTACGTGTAAAGATTCAGTCTCGCAAACTGTAGACTAGGGAAACGCCTAAGTCGTTGTTGACCGAGTCATGTGTTAGTACCCAGAACCATTTGCATTTTATTACACTCTAGTGATTGTAATTTTGGCATATTTCTAAAATTCTCTAAGAACAAATTGTCAGCTAATATCCTTTTCCTTTACAATTACGAATCTTATTATTATCCACCAATATGCGTTTATGGTATTGTTATTATTATTATTATTAGTTCACAAGTTATGCTTTCGCGACCCGATATAATTGAAGAGAAATTATAACATTGACGGGATGTTTCGTCGCGTCGTGGTAGTGAATAACTTACATTATTCAAGGGATTCCCTTGAAAATGTCTTCCACAGTGAGGACGCTACGTCGGGAAATCAAGAATAATGTAAGTTATTCACCACCACGACGCGACGAAACATCCCGTCAATGTTATAATTTCTCTTCAATTATTATTATTATTATTATTATTATTATTATTATTATTATTATTATTATTATTATTATTATTATTATTATTGTTATTATTATTAGCACTTGCTGAGTCAGTCATATCATATGCCCTGCTTGCATGGGGCAATGCATCATTTTCAAATTTAAAATATATTATTTCACTGCAAAATAGAATGGTTTGTTTAATATCCCCTTATAAGAAAAATGGTACATGTATCACAACTTATGATTTATATAGATATTGTAATGTTTTACCTGTAAATGTACTGTTCACTTACAAATTATTAGTTAAATTTTATTATGATAATTCGTTTAAAAACTATTGTTAGTCATAATGCAAATACTCGCGCCAGGGAGGCAGAGTATTTGAAAATACCAACTTACAACAATAAGTATGGGAAAAGAGCTTTGCAATACAGTGTACCTTTTACTTTTAGTAAAATTCCCAAATATTTACGAAGTATAGATCAAATAAGTAGGATAAAGAATGAGTTAAAAGTGTTTTTGTTAGATGAAACAGACATTGCATGTAAGTGGGATGCGTAGTATTTTTAAGTTTCATTTTCAGTGTATTATTATTTGTTCAGGTTTTCTGTATGTTTTTTGGTTCTAGGTATTTTGTTGTTTTTCCCTTGTACTTAAATCAATATTATAAAGTCTGGAGTCTGGGTTATTTTTATTAATTGTCAATGTTTTTTTATCCCCACAGCTAAGCCGCTTGTGTGGCTTGTGGGACTCGTTTCCATACTGAACTAATCATGTATTTAAATATGTAGGCTACTTCCAATAATAATAATAATAATAATAATAATAATAATAATAATAATAATAATAAAAAAAAAATTATTATTATTATTATTATTATTATTATTATTATTATTATTATTATTATTATTGTTTATTGAGTGTTTTTTTAAACTCACTTACCAAAGTCACTGTTTTTTTTCCCGTTCTCGGCGAATTTTCGACGAGGGTCCCCTCATCTTCGTCCGGCCACGCCAGACACACTGAGGTCCAAAGTGTTTGGGGTTTGGCTTGGGGGTGGATGGGCTAGTAAGCAAGCTCTGGATACGTAATCTACCACCAGAGGTCTCCAGCTTGTGTGTAGTTCTAGACTTGGTTGGCTGATACTGTCGAATGCACAGAGCATTGCTGCTGCTTCTTTAATTTTGCGCGTTCTGGGGTTGTTGTCTTTAAATAAAATTTAAAAAAAATGCGCAAAAAAAAAAATTATAAAAAGGAACAATTCGCTCGCGACTCAAAGACCATAAGTATGAATGCAACCAACCAATAAAATGGGACGAATCCAAAATTGCCCCCCAAAATTGCCCGTGTGCGTGGGTAAGGAAAAGGAAGTCTAAGACTAACCCCACTGCTTGGCCTAGAGCTCCTCACAGTGGGGAACAGGACGTCGATCGTTTGGCTTGTTTGCCCGTGTGCGTGGCAAAAAACATAACTGATAGTTTCATCTAACATTGATAATTATCTTGTCATGAAAAGCTAGTGCACACCTTCCACAAGTTGTAAAACTAAACTTAACTAAACTAAACACAAGTAGTTTGTTGTTCTTGCAGACTTGTAGAGCGTGCAAACTTTAGCCACAATGTATGCCGAGTAGCAATCGAATGCACACTGGGCGTCATTACGCCCAGGAAACATGCGGGA